>OX402061.1:4375121-5575121 GCA_947859365.1 Archips crataeganus | reverse complement strand
CAAGCTCCAGTTTGAGACCGTAGCCGATTCGAACGGTTGGACCGATAAACAAGCGGTAACCGCCCTTATGTTAGGGCTGCGGGATCAAGCCTTGACAGTATTAGACACTATGACTGGAGAAGTGACTTTAGAACGCCTGAAGGATGCCCTAGAGTCGCGATATGGTGACTCCCACCTGGAACACGTTTACCGAGCACAGTTGAAGGACAGAATGCAGCTAGGTAATGAGAGCCTGCAGCAATGGTGCCTGGAAATCGAGAAGTTGGTTAGAAAGGCGTACCGGTCTTCACCGTCTCTAGTGGACAGCATGCTAGTGCAGGCATTTATAGATGGCATTAGAGACCGTGAAGTGAAGACAACTGTGAGTCTCGGTCATCACAAGACCTTAAAAGATGCACTCACTCACGCATTAGAAGTAGAGGCAGTTCGCAGGGATTATCGGTCTTATCGCGTCCGAGGTGTGACGGACAAAGCGAAACCGCGAAGCGGGCCTACGTGTTATGCGTGCGGGGAGGTAGGGCATATGAGATTTTCATGCCCTAAAAAAGACCCCAGACGTGATGTAGAAACCCATCACAGTGATTTTAGAGCTGCAGATGTGGTAACCGGCGCTGCCGCAGAAACGCGGCAGGGAAACGAATAAACGCCAGGACCGCGGGGCAGGTGCTGGCCGGTAATGTGAGGACGGCCCCAAAAATCATGATCTCTCAGACTCAAGATGGGAACACTTTAGTCATCGAAGGCGAAGTCAATGGGACTAAATGCGAGTTAACTTTAGATACCGGAGCCTCGCGCACGGTAATCAGGTACCAGCTTCTGAAGCCTTTTGGCGAGAGATACCCAACCTCACGTGGCAATATTCAACTCCTGACAGCTACTGGCCAGCACATAACCGTTCGAGGAGAGAGTGTCGCTACTTTCAAAATTGGTCGAAACTTCTACCGACACAAAGTTGTGATCGCAGACATAGTCGATGACTGCATCATTGGTTTAGATTTTATGAAGAAGCATAGCTGCAAAATTGACTTAGAGAGCGGCATCTTTAAATGTGGCTTAGAGGAAATCGTCCTAAAAGGTGCAATGTCGAAAGGTGTCTACGATTCTCAAAGAACGATTGCTTCAGGAAGCTCACAAGGCCATGACAGTAGCGAACAACAACTGGTTGCTATACTTGAGACGTGCAGAGAGACCTTGTCAAAGAACGAAATGGTAAAAGCAAGGAAACTGATACGGCAATTTTCCGATATTTTTGCAATTAATGATGGAGATTTAGGAAGGACTGGCATAGTCAAACATAGAATTGAGACTGGAACGGAATCACCCATAAGGCTCCGACCACGCAGAGTTCCTGTCGCGTACGAAAGTGAAATACAGAAAATGGTAACTGACATGGAGCAAAACAAGGTAATTGAGCCGTCATCCAGCCCTTGGTGCTCTCCGGTGGTTTTGGTAAAAAAGAAGGATGGCAGTCTGAGATTCTGTGTTGACTATCGCCGTTTGAACGATATCACAAAGAAGGACAGTTACCCACTGCCTAGGATTGATGACACTTTGGACACACTTAGCGGGGCAAAATGGTTTACCACGTTAGATTTGAAAAGTGGCTACTGGCAGGTGGAAATAGATCCGAGTCATAAAGAGAAGACGGCATTCTCCACGGGCAAAGGACTGTGGCAGTTTAAAGTTATGCCATTTGGTCTTTGTAATGCGCCTGCCACTTTCGAACGATTAATGGAAAGAGTGCTATCAGGACTAATTGGAGAAGCATGTCTAGTGTATTTGGATGATGTGGTCATTATTGGAAAGGATTTTGATGATCATATCCGGAACCTGCAACGAGTACTTACCAGATTGCACACAGCTAATCTAAAACTAAGCCCAAAGAAATGCTCGTTCTTTAAAAAGGAAGTTAGTTACTTGGGTCATCTTATATCTGAAAATGGAGTTCGAACTGACCCGGAGAAGATAGTTGCCGTAAAAGAGTGGCGAGTTCCTAAAGATAAAACCGAAGTGCGCGCCTTCTTAGGATTGTGCTCCTATTACCGCAGATTTGTGAAAAACTTCGCTGATATTGCGAAACCTTTGCACAGATTGACCGAAGAGAAAAGACAGTTTATGTGGGACGCAGATTGTGAAGCAGCATTTGAAAAGCTGAAGAATCGCCTGTGTGAGACTCCGATCCTTGGCTATCCTGATCAAGAGCACAAATTCATAGTGGACACAGATGCCAGTGGGACTGGCATTGGAGGAGTACTATCCCAAATTAAGGGCGAACGAGAAGAAGTTATAGCCTACTTCAGTAAGGCATTATCGAAACCAGAACGGAACTACTGTGTCACCCGGAGGGAGCTACTTGCTGTTGTAAAGACGCTACAACATTTTAGCAAATATCTGCTTGGACGTAAGTTCCATCTGAGAACTGATCACGCTGCACTGAAATGGCTACTACAATTCAAGAACCCGGAAGGACAAGTGGCTCGATGGATTGAACAACTGCAAGAGTATGATTTTACGATTGAGCATCGCAAGGGCAAATCTCACGGAAATGAAGATGCTCTGTCCAGAAGGCCATGTGATGTTGACTGCAAATATTGCGTGAGGCACGAGGGAAAAGAACTCGCTCACGTGATGCTACTCAGGACAGACACCATTAGTCCGGATTGGTGTGGGGAGGCAATCCGAAAGGCGCAACAAGAAGATAGCGACATTAAGCCAATATTGGATTGGATGAAATCTTCCGATACTAAGCCACGGTGGAATGAAATCGCCCACACCAGCACCACAACTAAGAGTTATTGGGCTCAATGGGGCAGCCTGGTTTTGCACAACGATGTGTTATGCCGAAAATGGGAAAATGCTAGTGGTGATGCATCTCATTTACAGCTAGTTGTACCAAGATCCAAGATCCGTGATATCTTAGAAATGTTTCATGATGGTTCATCGGGTGGACATTTAGGGATAAAAAGGACCCTGATGAAAATAAAAGAAAGGTTCTATTGGATACACTGCCGCGAGGACGTAGAAGACTGGTGCCGGAAATGTACAGCTTGTGCAGCTGTAAAGGGACCACAGACCAGAAGTAGAGCTGGGATGAAGCAATACAACGTAGGTGCTCCTTGGGAAAGGATTGCAATTGACATAGCTGGACCTTTCCCGGTATCTGAAAAAGGAAACAAGTACATAATGGTGGTGATGGACTATTTTACGAAGTGGCCTGAAGTGTTCACCATTCCCAACCAGGAAGCAACGACCGTAGCCGAAGTACTAGTGAACGAGGTTTTCTGTAGAGTTGGGGTACCCTTAGAGATACACAGTGATCAAGGAAGAAATTTCGAGTCCCAACTCTTTCAAGAAATGTGCCGAATAATGGGAATTCACAAAACAAGAACTACGCCTTACCACCCACAGTCAGATGGAATGGTCGAACGGTTTAATCAAACGTTGGAAAGACACCTGGCCAAGATAGTTGATAGCCATCAGAAGGATTGGGACAAGTATATTCCGTTATTTTTACTGTCATATCGATCTGCGGTACATGAGAGCTCGAATGTGACTCCAGCTCTTGCCATGTATGGTAGGCAGCTTCGATTGCCAGCGGATATAATCACCGGAAGAGTCCCAGATCCACCGGTGAGTATAACAGACTATGCCGCGGATTTACGAGAAAAACTGTACGAAATCCATGAACATGTCAGGATGTCAGAAAGCAAAATGAGTGAAAAGACAAAAACTCGATATGACAGGAAGATGCATCACGTGAACTTCGAAGAAGGCTCACTCGTCTGGCTTCATAATCCTGTAAGACGTAAAGGAAAATCTCCCAAACTGCAAGCTGATTGGGACGGTCCTTACACAATAATTACGAAGATTAATGATGTAACTTATCGCATAAAGAAAACGGGTAATGCCAGGAACCTGCCCAAGATTGTGCATGTGAATCGTTTGGCACGTTTCAATGGATCTAATGATGCTCGGGACGAGCATGTCTAAGGAGGGGGCAGTGTTACGGAGATGGGTCCACGAGAAATCCGCAAAAACATTTTTATGAAATTAGTAGCACTTGCAGTCGTTTTCAGCAGTCCTAACACATAACGGTAAATCAGAAATTATCCCAAGTTAGCATTATTTTCAGCAGGCTGAAACATGTTTTCAGGCCGTTTCAGGACACTAACTGTCACATGGCACCATTTCCTGAAAACCCGTTTTCAGGCCGTTTCAGGCCAAGTTACAGTCCACCTGTCTCTGGAACATTCTAGAAGGTGTGTGACAAGGATAGCCTATATGTGTGAGAGAGACAGACGATCTTGTTTCCGGAACATTCTAGAAGGTGTGTGACAAGGATAGCCTATATGTGTGAGAGAGACAGACGATCTTGTTCCGGAACATTCTAGAAAGTGTGTGAGCGAGATAGCATAGTGTACTCGTGAAAGAGACAGACAGATAATCCTGTTTCCGGAATATTCTAGACGTATGGGCCAGAGAGTTCTAGCTGGAATGTTCTCGAACTTTGTGGACCGTTTCACTGGACCTATATAAAGGCGGACAAGGTTCCGACACAGTGAGTTTTGGATACGATACCGAGAGATAAACATCGAAGAGAGATCAAAGTGATTACTAAGTGATTTAAGCGAATAAGTTTAGTGTTGCAAGTGATTCCATTTTGTTCAATTAAATTAGTTTTACGAGAAAGGCGTATTATCTATCTAACGAACCCTACGGCTCGTAACAATAATATATAACAATGTAATAAACTATTGCTCTTTAGAGAAAATACGGCTTGGCATAAGTGGTGTGTTTGAAGTTGCTTCCCTGCATGGAATATCTAATGACCATAAATAATTACCTTAAATTAGTACAATGAAACCCTACCTACTCTCTTCTACTATGTTATATGTGTCTATTTCATGTGTTATTTATACTTGAAAGGTTTAGGTAGTTAACTAAATGTAAACAAACTTCAGTTTCCAAATTTGGCATATTCAAGGATTCAAAACATTTTATTTATCTATCATTCTAATACAGTCAGCGTCAAATAGTTTGTGACACCCAAAGTGGTCAAATAGTTCGCAACACGTCTTTATTACAGTTGGAATAAGGCCGTGTTGCTAACTTTTTGGCCACTTTGGGTGTCACGAACTATTTGACGCTGACTGTACAAACTAGACTAACGTATTTTAATACAGAAATGTAAATGTTTAGATAGTTCAATGGGAGAATTACAGTATTTAAGACATCAGTCGTCATTGTTTTGTTTACATTTGGTTAATTACCTAAACCTTTCAAATATAGTTAATTATTATAGTAGATAATAGGGATGAATATGTATTGAAAGGATAAATAAAAAGTTTAGATGATTGATTTATTTTTACTTTTATTTAAGTACCTATAATTAACTGTCCAAAATCCTTATTTACATTATATTCTTCCTGAAATTAGTGAGCATAAAGCATACAAATATGATTCTTCCTCCAAGTGGTACTAAATTAGATGATAGATAACTTATTACTAAGAATCTTTAAAGTTTTTCCTAAATCAATGACATGCTTAACATTGATAGGTACGTTCAGATGACAATTTTTTCGATTGCCTGAGTTGGTGTGCTTCAAACTGATTACATCCTTTTTTCAGAAACTGTGGCATGTTTACTGTTTAACATCCATATGTGAAACAAGATCTTGAATATTAAAGCCACGATCACCGAGAATAATGTCCCCTTTGTCCCCTTTTTGAAGTAGATTTATTATTAACTCTCTGTTACTGACAGATCCACCATATGCATCTGAAACAAAGGTCACACATCTAGAGCCAGAAATTCCTACCAATACTTTTTATTTTCATGGTTCCAGGAAAATCGACTAGGCTGGTTTTAGTTTAGGAATAGCTGAAAATTTTTAACAACTTGCTCAGTTTCAAGGTTGGGGTAAATCAAATGCCTGATGCAAGCACGGTATTTAGGAATAAGAAAAATCATTACTTACGATTTTCTGTATTGGATTCTTTAGTTTAGGTAATGCATAATCGTCAAGATTTAAATGTTTTTTACAAATACGTGAATGTTTTGAAGGGGCATAGTTGACCCTGCGAATCGCTACTAACCACTGCTTTGAGACACTTTTATCTTTCGGAAACTTATGTTCGCCTTTCTTTTCCGAGCAAAACGGGACTGCGCAACACTGTGGCATGGCCAATACGTTTACTCTACAGTTCTATTGTATTAAATATGAAATTAATAATTAAATATTAAATGTCAATTTTTGTTTTGGCATCCGTAATAACAAACTTTGACAGCCGTAATGAGTAACGTATACTGAATCGCTAAATTTGACACTGAAGCGATTCAATTCCCACTCAAGTTAAGCGTCATGGTACGAAAACCACTAGAACTTGAAGGGAGTGAATGAAAATGTCTGTATCGCTACCGCTGAACCGCACTTGAACTGAATCACAAAAGTAAGTAACGTCGTGGTACGAAATAGCGATGCAGTTTAGTTTAGAGCTTAAACTGAATCGTATTAAGAGAGCGTGGTAAGCCCCCTGGGGATCATTTTGTGAATAATCTGAGTGGCGGCGGCTTATTACTTATATATTTATTTTTCGTTATTAGGATTCAGTCGATAACAGTGTAATTATAGTAGATTGATAACCAAGGGTGGAAAGTGACCCATTGAACCCGAGATATTTCTGGCGCTCGAACCAAGTGAGAGCGCCAATAGTTCGAGGGGAAATGGGTAATTTCACCCGAGTTAGACACTCTACTTTTCATTTCGACTGTGAGGAAAGTAAAATACTACAAAAAAATGAGAATAATAATAATATGTAGTACATTATCACCATCCATCCATCAATCCATCCATCCATCCGTCCGTCCGTCCGTCCGTCCGTCCGTCCGTCCGTCCGTCCGTCCGTCCATCCATACAGTTTAGGCGGTTTTATAGGTATAATAAAAGAAGATATTTTTTTATGTCGTAAGAATGCTTAGAGTTGGCTGTATGTAATTTTTTTTCCTTTGTCTGTTTAATGTTAGTAAGCAAATTTAAAAAGTTTGATCAAATTTCTTGTTTCAAACGGATGTTTGGCGTACAACCTCCAGTGTTGGATATAAGCTCCGTCACGACGTGCATCTAGATGGCCATGCCGAAACGTGAAAAAAAGTGTCACTGACGTAACTGAATTATCTTCGACTCCGAGGCTAATCGTAAAAATTAAAAAAAAAAATTACTTTCCACCCTAGAGATGAAAACGCAATTTTCCACCCGGCTATCTACCCATGAAAATTTAACTTTCCAAACAGGAGAGATGAAAAATTACTTTCTGATTTACTAGTACAAATGCGTCCATTTTGAGGGTTTTTCGTTTCTCGATTTCACATAGATTTAACTAAACAATACATTTTCAGTCTATTTTTGATGTTCGTAAGACAAAAGCTTATCCATTTCTCTTCACGAAAATACTTAAAAAAGGAATAAGCCTTAAACCCCGGCGTGAACGACTGTGTGGTGCTTGGATCGAGCCTTAGATCCTCCGACAGTACCTAAGTACAAGTTGTACTAGCCTTGAATGGATTAAGTTTGGTAGAGCTGGTAATCCTGTGATTAGGGCTAAATTACTTAGCTTTGCGTAAGCTTTATACCGGTCCAAAGCGGTAATAATTCTTGGAATATTACTAAGTTAAGGGCCTACCGTGTTTTAGGCGCATTTATTGCATTCATTTAATCTCGTGCTGTATCATTACAAGTAAAGCTACAGTCCTGAAATTCATGTGTAAGATATTTGAGGATTCACTCTAGTGACAAGTGTTTATCGAAACACGATTACTTATAGTTCGCTCAATAGAAATAAAATCCAAAGTCGTCTCTAAATAAAAAAATAAATTCGTGTTACAACGTAAATACTGCACGGCAGGTCATGACTTTTTGAATGTTGATAAAACAAGATATTTTCGAGGGCGTAGTTTTGCTACATTTTTTAAATATGTATTTGTTTTAGTAATAAGATAATACCCAAAAATACGAGCACTCCAACCAACCTATCTTGAGCCATCGTACCTTCCCACGCCCGAAATCGCCCACCCAAAATCGATTAGCGCGAAAAGCTCGGTAGGCCCTTAAGCTACAACAACGATGCTTGTATTGCTAATATTAAAGCTCCTGCTAAATAAAGATCTAAATATTTAACAGAGACTAATTATTTTCTAAACTTAATATATGTAGATAATTCAGTGGTTATCTTTGTTTGTTTGTAAACTAAACTATTAAAACAGAGGGGGTAAAATAGAAAACTACAGTATTCCAGATTAACATACCTACTACTAGACTACTTTACTTTCTATACCGGGAAAATGGGAAGTGCATAGTTTCCGCGGGACACAGATAAAGCTGCGGGCAATACTTAGCTGATTTATTATAAAAGTCGTAAAAAGTACAACTCTATTATTTTTATTTACGCGTCGTCATCCGAAAAGAGAAGGGGTGTCGTCAAAGGCCTAAATGTGGACAGTTTCTGGCTTGTTATGCCTGTAAAGGTAACTACCTAGTTACACTTATTAAATTCCTGTTAAGCTTGCTTCCGGTAACTTCATTCATGCACTATGGCCGCGAAAGAGCTTCGCATCAGAAATCAGAACAATCCATTTGAAAGTAAGTTTTATAGGGAATGAGCAATAAATAGACAAAATGTCACTACCGGTCTGAATAATGGGCCACATCAAAACTACAGTCGAACCATATCTACAAACAAGAAATATATTTGGCTGAAATACGAGTATCATATCATACCATCTTATGAAGTTGTCGTAATTAGGCCACCGTTCCGATACTCCCTTCATTTTCTTTCCCCGAAAAAGTTCGTCTTTGATGCTAATCGAATTATTTATATTCCCCTCAGCTCACGTCTCGGCAGGTGGGCTCGCCTAATTCCTCTCAACACGTGTTATCAAATTTCCATTACTTGAACCTTGTCTAATATTCGACCTACGTTCTTAAAAACTTCACCGGACGTGCGATTCTGTTTTCGTATTTATACTGCACGAGAGGAGGGTAGTTCTGTTTGGACCTTTTTCTGAGAGGGTAAGGATGGTTTTGGGTTGGCAGGTGTGTTTGAAAAGTCTGAGGTGTCGTTTTGGGAGCTTACTCGGGTCGCGTTATTAGAGTCTTGTCCTTCTTTATTGGAATATACGAGGGGCTCGGCGCCTCCGCTGCCTCGGCCCTCCTTCGCGGGAGGGGCGCGGGGCCAGGGCTTGACGTGACGTCTAGATTGCTGACCCACGAAGTGCTGCCAACTTTATCTAACGGTAAAACTGCAGAAATCTTTATATTTTCTCAAAGAAAACTGAAGATATATCTGGTGTTGGGTTACATCCTAATCTTTGAGGATTTTTTTTTCGCACCAAATATCCTTACTATCTGATTTTGTATTCGTTTTCTACACCTCATATCGAGCATTGATATCGGAGAGTTATATTAGGTAGTTATGTTGGTGCTAAGGATTGGGATTTGAACTTAAAACTGTGTCGCTCTTTACTATTGATCTGGACTTTTAAAATGAACAATAGGATTGGCAACATTCCTGAAGCCGCTTACCGTTTCAAGAAGATTGAAGATATAAATGTTCAAAGCCGAAATGTTCTCGTTCCTCTTCGAAATAGCTATGAGAACTTGTGTTCACAAAGCCCGTGAGCGTATTGATGAAAGTCAATCAATCATTACAGATTCTTTTGTTGTCGAAATGGTAACACATTCTTTTGTGTTCAATTCCTATAGATGTGACCGAAAAAATAGTCTCATAAACGTTGTTGTGCGTTAAAAGTTGTGTGCATGTCGTGTACAGAGGAAATGGTTAATGTAACACGTACGTGTCGCGGCCATTCGATATATTGACACGTGCACGTTTTGATGCCCATGGCGTACACGTGCCTTTACCTCTATGCCTGTTGCAACTGTTTAACTGAGTTTGTTACACATATATGTAGAGTGTGAGTAATATGTCGCATTTATAGTATATCTCCTGACAAAATATTCCTCGCGATATTCATAAATAAGAAATATTCGCCGCGCCTGTGTTTAATGAGCTACAGCTATAATAGAGGACAAAGAGCTGTACTCTATGTATAATGGTTTGTGTAGCATCTCTACCTTGCCTCGTAGGATCGCTACGAACTGCATACGCATGCACTACGCTAAACTGTTACGAATATTAACACTTTAACTGCGCACGAGTGCTACAACAAAGCACTGTAACTCTATTAACGTTTGTTCTGTGTTCAATTTATTTTTGTGAAGTATTCGCCTTCGAGAAAAACCTCTTTATTTTGATGCAGATAAACTAGAGTCCACGATGCATGTTTTCTTTTATTTATCGTGCATTCGGTCACGTATTTCAACGTACCGTAAAGTGGAAGAGCTAGCTGTAGGTGCCGCTAAGTACTGCTTTTGTAGGCGCCGCGAATGGCTGTAAAACATGTTACTACCTTACTGCAGGGTGTTACAGCTTACGATTTCCTTTAAGCGATGTTGATGGCATTGACGATGTGTATTAGTTACTTGATTACAAGGACGATTAAAGGTCAGCGCGAATCGGATTCGTGTGCGTTTTACGTCACTCACACGCACCGGTTGTGGTGAATGGTGCTGTGGGTAGGATGGCACACCATGCAGATGCGTGCACATGGTGTGCCATCTTTCTTAAAATTTAATTCATTACCACTGGTGCGTGACACGCACACGCATCTGGTCTGCGCTGGCCTTAAATCAAGAGGACTGCCAATGTCTACTCAATGTCGCGTTCCTTTAAAATAATAAGCATGCTGGAGATAGTTTCGGTATAGAGAGGTTTCTATAACATTCATTTTGTATGTCACTTTAACGTCTGCATAAGGCGCAAGCTACACAGAAGAGACGTGGGACGGGGGGGACTGGGAGATAGAAGCGTCGCGATCCAAAACAGTCATAAGAGACGGGGCGGAGACGCGGCCTGCGAACAAACGACGCGGATTGCGACGCGCCCCCGTCCCATGTCTCTTGTGTGTGTCTTGCGCCTAATAGGTGTAATACAATAGTTCCACCTCTATTCAGACTCATCATTGAGTTCATAGATGGCGCTATTGTGTTAACCAAAGGTCAAAATGCCATACTAAATAGGGATGTTTCCTAGGTAAAAAAATAATAATTCTTATTAGTCCGTATTTTACATTATCTAAAAATATTAGACACGTAATTTTTCTTTTGACAATTAAACAAAAAATGACGAAGATATGGCGCGTTGAAGTTCCGCGTGACGAGGCGTGACGTCACTTGTTCCTAAAACGCTCATACAAAGTATAGGAACAAGTGACGTCACGCGAAACTTCAACGCGCCATATCTTCGTAATTTTTTGTTTAATTGACAAAATACAAAATACGTGTCCAATATTTTTTGATAATCTAAAAGACGACTAGTTAGGAAAGTAGCCTATTAATGGTATGAGGAAATAGTGGAGCTCAAAATGATCTCCAAACGACTCTACTAACAAGTTAATAGGGTGTGTAGTGTGTCAACTGGTAATCCGCTTTTATTATTATTACTTGAATGTATTATACGTATACTTTATTTTTGTTGCAGATGTTTCCAGCCTGAAATACATTATAACCACTCACAGGTGAGTACAGGTTACACAAAAGGTGTTTACCAAAATCGGATCAAAACCCCATGTTTTTATGCAAATAAATGATTATGATTATAGTGAATTACACTACAACCTTCGATCAACAAATTGTTGATCGAAGTTTTTTTTTTCTTATTTTTGTCGAGGCTTTGAACACTCCAGGTGATCATGTCAGCCTCATGGGCGCTTACTCAATATCCTATTCAATGGACATATCAATGAAATGGTAAATGCTGAATGCTTTGTCTGATAGCGGCTCAGTTAGCCAATAGTTGACCTGGCCATTGTGCATGGAACCCAAATGATCGATAATTACAATTTTTAAAGGGCTGATTTGTTCGTCAATCATCGCTGCGACTTAAATAGTCACATTTTGTACATATAGGTATCAATTATTTATTCTGTAACTTACTAAATGACAGATGTGACCCAGATATGTGGAGAAAAAAAAGCGCCTGCCAAGTTTTAGGTTTAAGGTTTCTGTTGGTAGGTCGTATCAAGTTGGTTGTTTTTGATTAATGAAACGATTCAATAGTTTATGTCCAAATGAGTAGTTAAAGAGTGTTTTTGTCTCAACCGTAACGTGTTAACGATTTAGGGCCACTTGCACAGTTTAGGGTTAAAAAATTAAATCGGTAACCCTGGGTTAAGAATGACAGTTCCATAAATTTTGACACTTGTTAACCCTGGATTAGCAGTTAACTCGGAGTTAAGTAGCTAACCCGGGTCCGCGCAAGCCGGCCTTGTTAACATTATTGTTAAAATAGCCTGGGGCAGAATGCCATACGTGAAACTGCTTTAAAAGTTGTATAAATATCATATAGGCCTCCAATCTGCATGATGATATCATTGAATTACTTCTCAGGTTTCTTTACAATGCTAAACCTAATGCTTTACCGTAAAGCTCGTGGTAAATTTCAAATGTACGTAATGTAATTTGGCACATAAATTCAGAAAAACTCACGAGGTTCGAGCCCGCGTTTGAACCCACACTCCTCTGCTTCTCGAAGCAGCAAGAAAAAAAATGTAAGTAGTTAAGATGACAGAAATGAACAAAGCAAATAAAAAAACTCAGAAAAAAGAAGTTCTTAACATCGCAGCCAACCCTTTGACCATAAAGATTAATTTAACTTCATTATTCTTTACTTCGGTGTCCGTAACTTACAGGTTGACCCTAAGCTCCGAGAGATAAATTCTCCGATGTGACGTACTAATTACGCTTTTACCGCCAAAACGCCGCTTTGTCAGCTGCGTTTTCTAATTGGTTTTACTTATATTACACCAGATGGCACCTCCGTCACCTGAACTGAACGATATTATATTCGTGTGGCTTTTGGAATACTCACATGACATGTGGCATAAAAAAATATAATTAATTATTGTTTCGACATATCGAGAAATGAATGCGAAAATGAATTAACACATACAGCTACTCGTACTGTCCCATCTGTGTTTGACATAATTCCGTAAGCTGCAGTCCACGTGCTACGATCTAAAGATATCCTACTAATATTATTTTTAAATGAAAAAGTTTGTGAAGATGTTTGGGTGTTTAGATGTTTGAATGAACGGATTTAGATGTTACTTTACTTACAGATAGACAAAGATCTGGATTAAGACATAGGAGATTTAATATCCCGGCAATGAATTCCCATGCGATAATAATTTAACTTCAAATAAGAATAGAGGGTGCTAACCCAAAACTTTCAAATACAGCTTCTTTCAAAATGAAGTAGTTACTTTGTCTGCAGTCAATAAATGGCGTTGTGCTTTATAAATATTACCTTAACCTTTTTTCATGCATTTCTATCACAGGCGAAGCCTAAAGCTAGTATACCTATAAAAGACTAACGTGACTGACTCATTGACAAAAAACGCACGTCCTAAACTACTGGAGGTAGAGGCTTGAAAATTTGCAGTCATATGTCTTACCATCGAGTATCATCGAGGTACACCAAAGATAGATTTTTAAGGGATACGGAACTATCTTTTCTTGCTCTTCTACGGGAGCGAAGCCACTGGCAAGCTAGCCTGTTATATGAATTAAGTCAAATACCTACGTGTCGGATGCTATTATGGTAAATGTCATTTTAAATTACACAACACAAGTCACTATCTTTTGGTTCTGAGCGATGTTCATACGAAGAATACTTCAGAAGCTCGTTTATGATCGTAATGCCGTGTGCGTTCACTTAATGGCTGAAGTCACGCGAAGGTGGTGGGGGGGGGGGGGGGGGGATGATTACCTATCGTGTACATACAAAACAAAGTCTTCCCAGGCGAGTCTTTTCTTTGCTCAGAAATTCCCTATTGGCATAGCATAGTCCTATCCCATTAGATTTTTCTCGTTGTAGTATATCGTCGGTTAAAATGTTTATAGGATATGCAGACAAAGCAGAAGGCTTTTTCCGATTCTGTAAGCAAATGTTAGGGATTTTATTGAAATTATAAGCCGCTAACTTAATTGTATTTTAAAGTAAGATACACCATGCTACATTATGAGATGAGGGTCAGTATAGGTAGGTAAATAAATACTTAGGTACCTCCAGTATCCAAATAACATTTTCACGACACTGCTCGAAAATGTGGCCATAGATAACCTAAATCCAGTACCCAAAACTGCCTATATATGTACATTTAACAGCTGACTCATTTATGGCGCGCAAAACACGACAGCAATGTAACACATAACGAAAACAGGACGTATCAATATATGTCTATACCAATATTATAAAGAGGAAAGATTTGTAGTAGTGGTAGAGCCATGTTGTAGCTAGCCGCTGCATCACGAATGGGCCGGCTCGTCCGGGGCAGTACCACCCTCTCACAGAACACCGGCGTGAAGCAGCAGTAATCCTGCTTGCGTTTCGTACGGTCAGTGAGAGTGCCGGGGGCCCAATACCTCACCCCTTCCCTCTTCCCCTCCCTCACCCCCTTCCCCTGTTCCCTTTCCTTTAGGGCCGACAACGCACTGGCATCGCGTAAAGCTCTGCGGGTGTCTATGGACAATGGTGATCATTTAACATCAGGCGACCCACTAGTTCGTTTGTCTGGCCTTTCTAACATAAAAAAAAAAAATTGTTTGTTTGTTTGTTTGCATTGAATAGGCTCCGAAACAAATGGACCGATTTCAAAAATTCTTTTGCCGTTAGAAAGCTACATTATCACTGAGTGACATAGGCTACTTTTTACCTCGGGAAAATACCTTTTCCTACAGGAAAATTAATTTATCGCGGGCGAAGCTGCGGACGGAAGGCTAGTATTTCATAATACGATACGACTTTTTGAAAGATAATTTCTGAATTTCATTCCCGGCGTGCTGAAACGACATTATTGGACTAATCAAAAGTAATCGTCTCCTGCATGTGAAATTAAATTGACCAATGAGAATGCATCATTCATGACTTTCATGAGGTGTTTTTTTTCCTTAAACGCATAATATGCACAAAATGCTTTATTTTTTTTAGGTATGAAAAAACGTCACAGCATTTAAGAGGATACGATGGCTGAGAGACTTTTGAGAAATAGGTATTTTAATGAAATGTCACTGTCTCGCCCGAACCCCTCCGTGTCAGTACAGCGAGAGCGGGACAACTGCAGCTCAGACCATTAATAGGCGCGTAAAATTGATCAAAACAGCATTTCGTAGTCCCCTGTTTTCTTCTCGAAAACTGGACCAATAAAATTATTTTTTCCTAAAATAATTAGAGGACAGATTTAGCTACGCCCCTATGTTTTCCTTTTTTTGTTTATATGAGGGATTCTTTTCTGATGAGTGTCTGAAAATGACGTTGAAATTGGGCAATTTTTTCAGTTTTTGAAAGCTCATATTTCTTATGTTAATTGAAATATGGAAAAAAACGAAACATAGGGGCATAGCTGTGGTAATAGATACAGATTACACAGTAAAAAAAAATTTGGCTCTAAAGCCATTATCCAGGGAGGAAACAGGGGACTACGTTTGTATGGATGGAGAAATGGTGCGCATCGTATCCTCTTAACTTTTTAAGCCTGCTGCACACTGCGCAGGTCGGACATGACGAGGATGAGGTTTTTATTTTTTAATTATGTGGTTTTGGCTACTGGCCACTAAGAATGGCCGCGCTCGTTTAAATAAAATAATTATGTCACAAAAGAAAAAGTAAAATCGGCGGAAGTAACGCAGTGTTTCGATTGTTTAATTGTTATTTCCTCGCATTAGTCGTGAAAATCACAATGTTTAGTCTCGGCCAAAAGTGTAATAGGCCGAGTGTAAAGTGTATTTCGATAATCTCAATTCGGAAATACCGAATGATCCCATAGCCACAAGCAGCAGCGACATGGGCGCACGTACCGAGCCCACGCCCTCCAGCGAGACACGAGCCTCGCGCCCAGGGGCCGAGGGGGAGGAAGAGGACGAAGTGAACCAGCACGCCCAAGCTGCGGGTCCTCCACTGTGGTCGACTTACCAACTCAAGATGAAACGGTCAATGATGATGAGCAATCACAGCAAAGAGTTCCTAGCGAGATTCCTAGAGGTGGGATGTCGGGAATACTGTTGCGTCCAATTCCCAAAGTAAATTATAGGCAATTCTATAACGTTAATGTTTAAGTTACTGAACAACTATGTTCCCAAATAAAACGGGGAGAAATGTTACGTATATAAGTAGCTGTCATTTAGAATAAACGTCAGTGCGTATTCAAGCAGCGGTTGTTTCACTCGTCCCATTCCCGAATAGAACCCCAAACCCTCAAACTAACTCTTCCATCTATTGCTTACTTTCTAGCCTCTACAACAATGTACTATTTGTTGTTGCTGCGGCGCTGCGAACCGCCTTTGGTAGCTTAAAACTACGTTCTATTTTCCAGTGTTCTATGTAAAATTTTATATATTTGCGTGCTTCTAAAGTCTAGGGGTGGAGTAGGCAACGTTTGCGTTGATTGGTCGCCGGTCGCGACTCACCGGCGCCTGTGCTCACTTCACTGTTAGTTTTTTCCCTCGGAAGCGTTATACGTTGTAGTTGCCAGTTTTAAATATTAATTTTGTGTCCTCTTTAATTTTTGCTTAAATGAGCTGGTAGATTCGGGACAATGACGCTAACGCTACCTTTCAACTGATGTACTTTTTCTAAGTTGACAAAACACGATTCTCCCTTAGATTTTGTATATAGATAGGTGAATCATCTTTTCTTGCCACCCTTTGCTATGGTTACACAAAATTTGGCTCATGGACAACCTAAGCATTTTTCTGTGAAACAGTATGAAGATGTCACTTAGACAACTGGGTACTAATGAGTAACACGAAAAAGTTGGTTCACCCATATTGCTACAAGTTATGATGTCACTTCATTGCCAACTGACCTAATCCCAAACTAAGCAAAGCTTGTACTATGGGTACTAGACAACGGATAATAGTAGATTGTTCAACAAGGGAGGAAAAAAACCAGTATCACACGAGGTTATATTCAAAGGGTGATATTGGTGTTTTTCCCGAGTTAAACACTGCTTTTCATTTCGACTACAAGGAAAGTAAGAAAATATAAGTATAAATAAATAAAAATGTCTAAACTGGTCAATATGATCGTTGTAAAATATTTCAATGGAGTTTATTGTTAAGGAATAATTAATTTAACAAAATTTAGAATGTTCAATATAATAATCAATGAAAACAGTAGATAAAGTAGGTATTTTAGTAAATTTATTTATTAACCAATTTGAACCAAGGAGTTAAGCTGTATAGGCTATGTGGATAGATTGTCGTTTACCGTGTTTTTTTCTTAACATTTTCTAACTTTTCTGGTTTAAGTCACTAAATAAGAAATTAATAATTTAATTTAATAATATTTCACTGGCATTATAAAATTTGTAAGATGACTAATTAAGAAAAAAAAACTCAATAATTAATTATTCCATGTATATGCCGTAATGCTTGGCTGAATGCGTATGTGTTCCATTGACAGCCAGTGCCTTTATTTTTTTTAATTCATTTCTACCCTTGGGAAGAAAATAATAGTTATCCTCCCGTATGTCAGATATGATTTGCCTCACTTTCCGAGTATGAGAGATGAAACATACTTATATAGATAAATACATATTAAACATCCAAGACTCGAGCACAAACCGACCCCCGACCGGGAATCGAACCCGGGACCTGTAAGCTTCGTAGTCAGGTTCTCTAACCACTAGGCCATCCGGTCGTCTAATAATCAATCTTTAATAAATCCTTTATTTGTTTTGAAGCATCTAAAAATTTAATTTGGCTGTTAATTGAAAATTAATCTGGTTTTCAGGTCTTAAATATTTTTACTAGAGTCTGGTCTTGAAATTATTGTTTTATGGTGTCTTGATATTTACGCAAGGAATCAATTAAAGTTTTGAAGTTGCTGGCCAGAAAGATGTTTAGAATCCTTACTTAGTATAATGCACCTTTAAATTGGAGCGGAAATTGTCATCCCAAAGTTAGGTTAACAAACTTCACTTTACGCTACACAAATTTCACTTTACTTTAATGCCTAGAATCACAAAGCAGATTGTCAACTATTAAAATACATAAATTAGCTGACTTTTTTGGACGTTCATTCGATAGCGAACACACACAGACACATCGAAAAGGAACAACAGATTACGTATAACTTTACTTACAATGTATTTTTTATATTTACATAAGTAGCATCGAGAAATAGACGAATTCTTGAAAGCTGTTTAGAAGACAATATAATCTACGCTTTTAATATTCTACGATCCTTGGTCCCTATCTGCCCCTCTGCGGATGAAATATGGTTATTACTCTATCCAAGCAGGCAGGTCTAGAAGCATTATTACGGGGTAATAGTCCCAAGAAAGTGTCCGGAAATTAAATTAGGGTAGCCTTTTATTGTGCTTAAAAGTGGCAACATAAGTTAAATGATGACTTTTTTTTATCGAAGTTAACGACATCATGACATGTTAAACACTAAATCCATAGTTCATATCGATGTAAATTAACTGAAATTAAGACTACTTTCACAGCATCAATTTAAAATAAACAATAATCAATCATAATTACATCAGTATTAAGGGTTATTCTGGTAGATAAAAATATTCGAGATTTAGACGTGAAGCTATGACGCAAATAACAAAAAAAAAACTTTCATGTCCCTCCGACATTGTACCTGCCTACAACGTCCCTGCCTGTCTCTGGAAGGGTAATGATATAAACAAAGGTAACATACCGTCGCCTTGGGACGCGCGATGTTCTGTACTTTAGTATTTTGTCGCGGGCATACGTGAGCTGAATCAATCGGGAAAGATTGTTTACAATAGGTAATAGGTAATAACGGGTTAATTTCCGCAACCCGACATCTTTTACGCGCCTATTTTGCGTAACTAGCTGTAGGCACTATTCATGCCAGCCCAACTCCTTAAGGAAGCCTAGCAGACCCTTCACGCTGCCGACGACTTCCTGGAGCGACCTCGGTGTCCCGAGGTGTAGTGCCCTGTAGGATTGTTTACAATTTACTGCATGTTAAATAGCGACGTTCTGAGATGAGCCAATATAAATTGAACTACAATGCAAGGCGTCTCAAAATTAATCTGGTATATTTCATCAGGTGGTTGGGTTAGTTTTAATCAACACCTCTTTAAACATTTTTCATCGAAATGTTTGTTTGTATTCACGCCCTTTGAACATTGTCCAATGTATGATAACATTTGGCATCCACAATTTAAAAAAAAACCTGTAAAAAATTAACAGGGCTGTTCAGTCACACGCTAACCCAACTAACCTGATGAAATATTCCGAAAATCATTTTAAGAACCTTGTATTTTCATGATAATAAATTTAGCAATGTCTTTTGTCTCTTGGTGTTCATTCGCTAACAGACAACGGAGCGACGAGGATCTCTAAGATTCTAGCTAGACTAAATTATGCTAGAATTTCTCAAGTTTATTTTTCGGAAGTGAGTGGCAAGAACTTTGTTTTTTTTTCGTATATTTGTTCACCTTTTTTGTTAATTCAATTGGTGGTAGGTACTTCGAAATTTCAAACTTTATTGCTGGCTAAAATTCAATGTATGCTTGTATATTATGGAATGGATACGTACTGTGGAATGTTTAATATGCTTCAAGTGCACTCGATCAAAGCAATTTAAGTAAATTTCAGAACAAATTTATAAAATGCGTGCAAGCTAAAACTATAAATTTCATTTTATGCTCTCGTACGAACATTCCATTTTTCAGTACACACCATGTTTCGAGGCGATTTATATGTTTCATCGCTGTTGAACTTCAGACGTTCATGTTTTAGATAGGTAAGCATAAATTGGATTGTGGGTACACGAATTACTTTTTGCTGTCTGAACAGACCCCAATAAATATGTTTCGTACGTTGTCTCAAATCCTAAAAGTTTGTTCATAAAATACACACGCATGAGATTTATTTCACATTCACAGGCACTGCCCATTAAATGAAACAGTGAACTGAAATAATTTATCGATTTTTTTTTCAGAGGACGATGGCATGATGGCATGACTAGAACATACTTTATATTACATTTTTGTTTCTTATCCTGTTGTATTTATTGAAGACATAAACTACATCTCTAGTGGAACGTTTTAATAAAACGATACAGTATCCTTGGGGTACTGTTTCAATTTGTTAAAATTTAGTGCTAACTTCAGCTTATTTCTTCAATATATGCGACATGATACTGACAGCGGCTGAAACGCTCGCGGAACTACCCTACAGTACAAACATATACACCGTGAAATTTTAGTGGTTGTTTTCCCGAAACGAGGTGATTTAGTATCGATTGTACAATCGATTTATAATTACTATTTTGACTAGAGTCAAAAATCCAATTGTGAAAAACGAAAGTCGAAAATGACCGCAAACCAATAGTAACGCTTCGTTGGTACCTAACCTATCGTACGATCGTACGCTACTTGTACCAACGAAGCGTTACTATTGGTTTGCGGTCATTTTTGACTTTCGTTTTTCACAATTGGATTTTTGACTCTAGTCAAAATAGTAATTATAAATCGATTGTACAATCGATACTAAATCACCTCGTTTCGGGAAAACAACCACTAAAATTTCACGGTGTATAAACGTAATTTTATTCTAATACCTACTGACAAACATGAAATTATCGTTCGTTTATTTCATAATTATAGATACATACATTTTTATATAGATTAATTGTACTGCCAAACTGCGTAGCAGTTTGTTGGCAGTTAAAATAAATACATATATTATTATAAATAAAATAAATACAGAATAAACTATTCACTGCTGACGTGGCTACTTAAACTCTACGTAGTAAAGTATTGGCAGAGTCTACCTTGTAGTATTTATACGTCTAATGAATGGCAAAATAAGCGAAGCGATATACCATCGCTGTTTATTGCAGAGAGAGCTGTACGAGATATTTCGTCTTGTTCACAATTCCCAAGGAGGATGCTACTGAATAAAGGTGTAACATATATTCACGGGGGCTCGGCGCGTATTGTTTCATGCAAGCTTAATGTTCACGCCATAAGCTTTGTTTACGCTTACGCCTTGGATAACATTTGTTTTTTTTTATGTGATCCTTATTGCAATTTAGTCTCCGAGTTTGGTTGTTGATCATATGAGAATATCATCTAAAAGAATGGTTTAATCTAAAGGACCACCATCAGTTCAGCTCAAGAGTAATATCGCTCGTGTCTAAAATACTTACCACGTTCCCAAAATACCAGATTTTTCAAAATACTACATATTATATTACCTATTTATTAGATCTTCCCATTATACTAGGTGAACAAAATAAGACATTCCACAAAAAAATCACTTGCTTGAGTAGGAAATCTTAGATTTTGTAATGTGGTGCGACGAGTCTGGTAAGCTAGAAGTAGTAAATAGGTAATGTAGTATTTAAAAAAATCTACTATTTTGGGAACATGGTATTTTAAGCACGTGCGCGTAATATTAGATACCTATATGATCGGATTTCCCGGTACAACACAGTGGAATTTCCAGGAGAAAACATAATATGGATATGACCAAAAGTCCCGGATTTCGTTTGGAAAAAAAATGATATCGATATTATAGGTATACTTAAATAGGCAGTTAAAATTATAACATATACGAAATCTTTACTAATGCATTGAATATTTTTTACGTTAATATGAACTCTTAATTGTCTCTTAATAGTTAATCAGGTGGTTTAATAACACGTCACCACAACGAAATTAGAGATCTATTTCGCGAGCTATGCTAACGCGCTTGGGGGAACGTGGTCAAACAACCCATCATCACAGATGGCGACGGTGGACTTCGTGGGGATCTCTGCTGCCGTGGCGTATGGCATGCACAGAGGGAGGCGTTATTTGATATCCGTGTCGTAGATACCGACGCTCCCTCTTATATCCCACGTCCAGTAGCTTCCGTCCAAAAATCCGCCGAAGAAGAGAAAAAGAAAGATTTTTCTCAAACATGCTATGAAATATTGACGTTATGTTCCTTAAAATACGCCACGAACTGTCACGTTGCAGGTGCGCCTAGACGAGAGGTCAATAATGGAATTTCATACAACATTGCTGGCCAAGGCCAGCAAAGTGATTGTCTATTGTTTTATGTGACACAGCACCATGACGTTTAATAGATCGACGTGGTCGACGTGGATGGATGTTGATGGATGTTGATGGTTGTTGATGGATGTTGATGGATGGATGGATGGATGGATGTTGATGGATGTTCTTGTTCATGGATGTTGACGGATGTTGATGGATGTTGATGGATGTTGATGGATGTTGATGATGTTGTTGGTGATGGTGATGGTGATGGTGATGGTGATGGTGATGGTGATGATGATGGCGGTGATGATGGTGGTGATGATGATGATGCATGTTTGAGAAAAACTCTATACAAGCCTTGGCCACGAACAGGGATTGCCGGCCTCGTATCTCTAGATGGCCTCGTTAACACTCG
This sequence comes from Archips crataeganus, assembly GCA_947859365.1. Lineage (NCBI taxonomy): Eukaryota > Metazoa > Arthropoda > Insecta > Lepidoptera > Tortricidae > Archips > Archips crataeganus. The sequence continues at coordinate 5,552,556 of OX402061.1, read as the reverse complement.
GCCATCTATAACTACTCGGCCGGCAATCCCCGATTTCGCGGCCGCTGCAGTAATGTACTAATACTCGAACGCCTGTGAAACGCGTCACGCTATTTTCACTCCGTTTCGTCACATCCGTCGATGGAGTATTTTCTCCGCAAATGTCCACTTTCATCAAACATGTCGGTGAAGCCATAGCCGACCAGTGGGACAGATCCCTTAGTCTTGGCTGGCTAAGATCCAAAATTATGATTTCGATAATCAGAGGCACCAGCATGTGTATCCGTGGAACACAACACAGATTCAAATTCATCCACGACACACAGTTTTACCACTTTCGACTTACTCCCATTCTAAACCCATTCAAGATTTCAAGAATAGGTCTTCTGATATATTGAATGATAGTTTTTTACAAGATGTGACCAGGAGTATCTTGGATAATCCTTGTTAAAATGTAGATGTCGTGTTGAAGTCATAACTTCTTGGAATTTACAGGGGTGTCTCAAACTGAGTTATAACCCCACCGGGTCCGTAATAAATTCCCTTTCTTGTCGCGTTGCTAAATTACATATGTAACGTTTATTTTATATTTTATTTTGTAATATCTTTAAATCGTCGATACATATTAGTAAACGTACATATACGTATTATATATGCTGTTCTCCTCGAATAGAGCCATTCACTATCATCAAAACATGATTGAAAGCTTGCTTTTATGTAAATTGGTACATAATCAATCAATTTATATTCAGTCTGGGTGTCATAATTTGGCCTTATGATCGAGGTTCGTCGTTTATACGGGTGCTAAATAAAATCTGGCTTAAGCGGCATTTACACGGCAACATTTTTGCTCTGAAATCCAGCTCTGGATTGGGAAGGGATTTAACGTGCGTGATACACAAATCAAATCCTGTCGTACGCCGTGAAAACAGGTTTATTCAGAATCCTCCTTTGACATTGTCCTGCCCTTTTGCTGTAATTTAATACGCTGGTGGGAGGCGCGTTAGCCATAAAATACACCGACCGATTTCAGCCTCCGAGGGATACAGATTACAAAAATTACAACTTTTTAAACGAAGTCCTATATCAAACCTTTTTTGTAGGCAGCAGTGCGTCATGGTTTAATTGTTCGTTTCCAGTTTTATTGCTGAAAATTTCCAAGTACCTACGTTTACCTACGTTTGATGCGGCCTGACGCAATATCTGTGGGTCGAATGAAGGCCTTGGCCTTGCCTTGAATTCCGTTTTTCTCAATGGTCCTGGCTTAGTTGGTAGAAGAAATTAAAAAGTAAAAAACAGTATGTAACTAGAATGAATCAACGTTAAATTGTAGGTATATATGAGACAAAATTGATCTGCCTATATTATTTCGGTTTTTTTAGGTAGGATCCATTTGATAGATTGTCGAGTGATTAAAGTTTTAAAATCTTTGTTCCAAATTCCAAAATTAATAATTCGAACGGTAATTCGTCCTATCTGTCAATGCATTGTCTTAAGCCAGCCCAGGACCAATCAGGTGCGAGTGCGGATCGCGACGCATGCGCGTCCGTAGGCGTTGGGTCGATACCGCACGTGACGTCACAGTCGCTGACCAATGGCGCCGAACCGTCGCACGTCAATCGATGTGAACGTTTCCGTCGCCAGGTTTGTTTGTACTGTGAACGCCATTGTTGTCCTATTAGTACCGCCTTTCACGGTCAATTAATTTTTAATCGTTTACATTTTTTACTATTGATTGATATACATACAGGTTGCATCTACGTTTTGCCTTAAGTAGAAGCATCACAGCCCTCTTATTTTTATGAAAATACGTAATCCCACAGCTGATGCGGCTGAGCGCACCGCTGATTATAAGTAAATGCTCTTAAAGATATTTAGCGTTTCGTAGTTAATTAAATTACCATTTTTTGCATTTGCATTTGTAAGAATGGGATACAGAAGTAAGACGAATGTTTCTTTTCTTTTCTTAACACAATTAGTCAAGCAAATAACGTTTAAAAAGGTTAGAACGTTGATAAAATTACTGGCAGCCTTGTCTCAACAATTGACAACCTTTCATTTTTTTAACACCTGAAAATTACTGCAGGAATCGAAAGAGTTTCACCTCCTGAACACGGAAAAATATTTATTATAATTTATTTCTCCATATTTAAAAAAATACAACAAATTTAAAAACATATATGTACTTACAAATACGTCCACAGAACAGATATGTTTCCTTTACCCTTTACACTAGAAAAAAGAGCTGTCATAATTTTAAATTTGATAACAATCTTAACGTCAAATTTACGTCATCACATTTTAGGGTTCCGTAGTCAACTAGGAATCCTTATAGTTTCGCCATGTCTGTCCGTCTGTCTGTCTGTCTGTCCGCGGCTAAGCTCAGAGACTGTTTGTACTAGAAAGCTGTAATTTGGCATGAATATAATCAGTTACGCCGACAAAGTGATTAAATAAAAAAAAACTAAAAAAATTTTTTTAGGGTACCTCCCATAGACGTAAAGTGGGGGTGATTTTTTTTTGTCGACTAACCCTATAGTGTGGGGTATCGTTGGATAGGTCTTTTAAAACCATTGTGGGGTTGCTAACATGATTTTTCTATTCAGTGATCTGTTGCGAAATATTCAACTTTAAAGCGAAAATTTTCATTAAAATCGACCGTCCCCCCCCCTCTAAAATCTAAACTGTTGGGTGGAAAAATTTGAAAAAATTCAGAATGGTAGTAAATATATCAAATTTACTAGGAAAATTATAGCGGCTAAGATTGCTTGGGAATTATTTGTATTTTAAAAGTAAATAGTAGCATAAGGTATAAAACATACCTAAACTTGGATGATTCCGTACACATACGAAATCCTTAGAAAAATATTACTTGATTTTTTCGTAATGGCTACGGAACCCTACCTTGGGCGTGTCCGGCACGCTCTTGGCCGGTTTTTTTTAATAGAGACTAGACAAAAGTAATGGATCTATTTTATCGTTACGCTCTTTTAGAATAGGCACATCTTTGAAAAATTGTAACAAATTAATTAATAATCCTAGTGAAAATTTAAAACTATCAGCGTCTTTCTCTTTCCAAACAGAATACAGAAAACGAATCAAATTATAGTCTTAGAAATATGTAATGTAATGTTTGAGGACAAAAGAATAAACTTGCGTATTTTCGCGTGACCCTTAGTAGTTCTTGATTCTGTGCGATACAAAGTCTCCTAGCAATATCCTTTATGCCCTGTCGACTTTTTAAAGGCATGCTGCGTGTTGAGTATCTAGAATCTGGCATACAACTTATCTTAACAAGGTCCTAGAGAAACTCTTACACAATGCAGATGTATTTTTATCTCATGAATTGTAATGTGTTGTATAATAGCGAACCCCGTCGAAGGGTTTGCGTATTAGATGGTATCAGGCATCGTCGCACTATATGTTAAAGGCTTTCACAAGCCTTTAGCAACAGAAATTCTTATATCGTGGTAGTAGGGTGGTAAAGGAATAAAATTGGACATGCAGGAGTTTTGTTTTTAATAAGTATACTGTTAAAATGTTTGGATAAATCTGGTCTTGATTTTTTTTAAAACAAAGACGATTTTTTTGCCTACAATACCGAACGTAAAGAATATTTAAAAATATGCGTCGCAATGAGATACGTAATATATTTAAAGTGCTTGTAGTAACATAATTATGTTTAGTTTAGGCTCTATAAATCTGTCGATAAAGAAACATGCACAGGCAAATAAAACGATATCTAATTTCTTTCTTTAAACATTGTTAATATATTCCCGGGACACATGGAGCTACCTTGCATTTTTACTTTTAAAGGGTAACGAAGAAAATACTTTGATGGAGTGCTTTTTATCCTCCTGGACTGTTGGAGGAAGACTTAATAATAATAAATTGCTTTGATCTGATATTTGCCGGGACTAATGGTCATTTAGGTAATTTAGGAGGAAAGCGGGCAAACGTCGGGCTAAGTAAGTTAAGCAAACCTTCCCAGAATTATTTTCATTAACTTACCTGGATGGCATATTTATTATAATTAAAAAAGGTCTTTAAACCTAAAATAAATATCAAAAGACGTAGTTGTTTAGATTATTACTGTGGAAATTCTTTAGGTTTTTACCCCACTGGGGGAAAATTCAATTAGAGGGTTATCCATATGTTTTTATCATTCATTAATTTCATGTAGGTATGTCTAGTTTCGCCAAACACATCGGCCCTGCGCCATCCGCATCCAATCTGTTTGGCGAGCCTTGGGGGAGGCAAATGTTCAGCATTGGACGTCTTTCGGCTGAAATGATGATGATGATGTCTAGTTTTATGTTTTCTGCTACAGCTTAAACGGTTTGAAAGATTCGATTCGTGGCTATGTAGATATTTCCTTGGTCGATGCTTATGTATGCGTGGTCCGTTCGGATCGCTACCACCTCTTACTACTATTTCTACTTCCACTGCTAGAGCTATATCTTGCCGCCAAACAGTAGGGCGAGCTCTGTCCCGGCTGCCACCCTATTCAATATAAAAATATTTGTACGATTACGAAAGAAATTGTTTTATGTTTAGTTGTATCGTGAAAGCCCACTCACAGCCAGGCTTACGTGTGAGCTATATTTACCACCAACTTAATGTGTTTGCAAAGTCTCATGGAAAAGCTTCAGTATGACGAATTTGCTGGACCAATATTGGGAGTATATCAATGCAATATCTTTTTAGGGTTCCGTACCCAAAGGGTAAAAACGAGACCCTATTACTGAGGCTTCGCTGTCCGTCCGTCTGTCCGTCCGTCCGTCTGTCACAATCACCAGGCTATATCTCACGAACCGTGATAGCGTAAAGCGTGATGAATCATACTAAAAACGGTGACATAGGAGCGAGGCGAGAAATGAAAAAAGGTTTATTTTAAATTAGATTTCCCGTATAAATAGAAGGCATATTTCCAAATAAGTCATTCTACGGCACCAAACATATATAAGTAATATTCAGAAATAATATAATCGAAATTTTAACCTTGTTCATAAAGGCAGGCTTAAATCGACAACGACACTGTCACAAATAATGTGTACTTGGTGTAAGCAGGATATGAACGCGAGTGTCCACAGTGTACCTAGGTATATATATGTTGTTGTTAGAATTGACCACGTCATGATGTGGCCGACCATTTCATGAAATGGTTGTATTTTTTTTATGAATGGGAAAACCTCCGCTGCCCTCATCATGATATGACACGTCAGATCAATGAGTATTCAGCGTTAGATGTTATGACACGTACAGATTTTATTATAAGGCCGTTGGCCATATAATGAAGAGGCTGTTGCTATTGCTGATCATTATCGTAAAGTAGCAAGTATTAAGAACGTGCTAATGGAAGAACAAAGTGCGAAAAAATGTAATCTAAATATTTGATAGATCCAAACGTGGAATTAATTTATCATGCATGATGCTTAAACGATAGATCACTTTTAGCTGACCATTGCATGAAATAGCTAGTCGGCAACATCGTGAAGTGAGCAATTGTAAAATCTGGCCGTTGTATGTACGCCAAGTTTCCTGTCTTCATACGGAAACATTGAGATGTACGGTGGATAGTGTCACAGTCTATTTGAGCGTCTAAAGTTGCTTTACCTACCTCTAAAGTCTAAACATTACTTTGTGCAAAACCAAAAAAAATAATACTCAATTAAAATCCAAGATGCCTTTGAAAGTAATTTTAAGAAGTAATTAAGTTAGTAAACGAGCAATCTGTGAAGGTCTCTTGTCTTTGATTCGGCCGGTGTCCCTCAAGACAAGGTCGATAGCTTCGTTCTTGGGATAAATGACCTGTCAGGGTTGTCAGATGTCTGTGATGTCAGCAAAGTAAGTGGTAAGTAGATCGAGATGTTTGTTTATGCTTTAAATAAAAGTGTTTTTAATTTTATATGCACATCTTTAAGCCTGGAATGCCTACATATTGATTGGGTAACTACTGTCAAAGTTTAACTAATCAGTGCGATAAGTTATCTACGCAGTAAATCGATAACGTTGAACATTAAATATAATATAATTAGTAATGCTAATTACTAATATCATGTCATGGGACAATTCACACCAATTGACCTAGTCCCAAAGTAAGCAAAGCTTGTGTTAATGGGTACTAGTCAACGATAAACATGCTTAATATAGATATATACATATTCAATACATAATATTAAACACCCAAGACACTAGAACAAACTGAACAAACATTCGTATTTTTCATACAAATATCTGCCCCGACGCGGGAATTGAATCCGGGACCTCATGCTTCGTATTCAGGTTCTCTAACCACTAGGCCATTTGGTTGACTAATTATAATTGGTTTCAGATTGAAAGAGATTCAGCTTTCGTTTTTTGTATTCTTCATACCTTAAATTGACACAATAGCAGTCGTTCACAGAATTACTAGAGGTATGAAAAACAAAGTTATTTAAAGTATTTAAACTGACTACTTGACTACATAGTTTGTAGAGGAGGACACACCCGTGCGAAATTACAGCTTTCTAGCGCTAAGAATCTCTGAGCTAAGCCGAAGACGGACGGACGGACATTACGAAACTATAACGGTTTCTTGCAGTTCTACGGAACCCTAAAAAAATATCTGTAAATAGCAATTTCAATAAAAATCCAAAGGATTTATTATTAAAATACCTGTACCTTACAGCTATACTTTCATTACATCTCACTGCTAAGCAACATCCTGGTTACATAAACGTAATGCCACATTTCCATAATAAATTAGCACCTAACCTACAATTGCGGGAGGATTAGTGTAATCCACTCGCGCTTAATTCTCATTTGTGTGGTACAGTTGGTTGAATTAATTCTTGTCAGGTGTCGCTGTGAACACACGCTGACAGCTCTTGTCATGGGGTGTTTAAGGGGATTAGAAGAACAGTTACTATTACGACTGTTTTCTAACTGTGGAAATCATCAACAGAAAAGACATCGAGTAGTTAGGCCCCAGATAGAAAAAATATGGGTCCATAAATGGTTAACACTTCTTTATTCAGTATAAAAATGCCTGGACTATTTATTACCTGAGCTTCAGCATTTAGTTAGTTAGATCAAAGCTATTATAGGTATGAAAGCGTGCTTAGAAAAAAATCTTAAACATTATGGACACGTTTCAGGTTTGTTCAAAAATGTTAACTCGAAAGTAACAAGTTCGGCAGTATTTCCATAATGAAGAGAGTTTGTCTTTGCTTCGACCTCCGAAATGCGTGGGCCAGGCTCGTGCCACTTATCATATAAATGTAGCTATAGACATGTAATCGACTTAATGCCTATAGTTAAGATATCGAATATAAAGGCTTTCCTTTCCTATTAGATAAAATCTGACCCCTTTTATTAGGGGCCTTTTCATGCTCAGACTATTTTGTGGGAGCTTAATTGGGTCATTATTACCGAGCGATTTAACTGCTATTCCTCGTTACCAAATTATTGACAAAATTATAATACTGATACTTCAATATTGGATAAATGATGTCATCGTTCGGTACATATTGCACATTGAAACGCGAGTAGAGCACATCAAAATGCTTAATGTTTGAGTTGCTTGTAATATAAAAGCGCAGCAGTTTGCGTGAATCTGCAAGTCAAATGCTGAGTTTATCTCCTTGTAAATGGCAGCTTGCAAGCTCGGGTGGCGGTAACTCTAGACTAGACCGTCTTAAGCGCAATATCAAATTGACGCTGGCGCGAGTGAAAGAATCTCAAAGCTTTTGCATTTCAAGCTTCTGCTACAAGTATCTGTTTCCAACGTCATTATAACCGCATAAAGCGTCGACAGAGAGTAAATTAGTACGGAAACACGTCATAGTACTAAATAGTACTTCCTACACATTGCAGTAAAGTTGTATTCGACAATGGTTGTAGACGTCTATCTATACCATACGGATGCCTGGCTGGCGATGATTTTGATTTAACCCAACTTGCCCTCACAATACACCACCGATAAGCCACTGCCAAATGCAAACCGACTTTTGGCGAAATCGACTGTGGAATTCACGGCGTAGGCTGGTAATTATTATATCTACAATGACGTATGTGACTGCAAACCAAATAAACTGAGATTTTCTGCTGTGACTTCAAGCCACAGAAAACTCAATCTCATGTGTTTGAAAATTAGTCTTGTTTAATCTGGCAACAATTACGTCTTGAAATCTTGGAATATTGCAAATATATTTACTCCTAGACTTGAATGGCTTGACCTGTCACATATATGTTGTTGGTTCAAACTTTGGACCCGAGCTCGGACTTGCACTAAGTTTTTCGGTTTGAAGCGAAACTTTTGATTTGTTAGGGATTTAATGGCGAATGTTTCGAATATAACGCATGCCTAAACTAGGTATATTATAAAAATCAGGTTTCTTTTGTCGACAAAAACGTGTGACAAAACAGGGACGCATAGCAAGAAACTCTTTAATTAAAATGTTACAGTGCGTTTCACTCTCTGCCTTAATTCTGGCAGTTTTTGTTCCCGACTCCGCTACATTATAAGAGGTAAGTGTTGAAGTGAGTGTTAGTCGCGCCAGTCGGCTCGACAGAGTGATGAATAGCTGGGATCCGTCCGCGAACTTGTCGCTTAGCGATATTATTTCATTTCATCTCGTGTAGGAAACGGACTGAAACCTAGATTACGAAACGGTCTGGTAAAAGGCTGCAAGGTTACATTTATTGTTTCACGGGACTAAACGAATGCAATTAAATTAGAAAATGGGCCCCGTTTAATACTCACACTTATAGTAACTATACTATAGTTTTTGGCTTGAAGAGATAACACAGGAGAATAAAGCCGTGTTATTTGTTCTGACACAATCCCAAATTCTAAATCCGCTTCGTATGAAAGTAAAAGTTAAAATATTTTGCGACATTACCTCAGTGCAAAAAAAAATACAGCACAAACAAATCTCTTCAATATTTTATTATTTTATAGCGTAAATAAATGCTAACTTTCTTTTTGGTAGCTTAACGTTAAAGAAAAAGCGAAATATTTTTAAAGGAGGGCAAGTCGACGTAGATTAAGAGTAATGCGTCTGACACATTATGAGCCTCGAATCTGGGACACATAAAACCTCGCTCGGCGTCGTTCTATACCCATGTCGGGTGTAATAACCCTAAGTAAGAAAGTTAACCAAAGAGGTTACACAACTTTCAGATTAAATTTAAAAAAATCTGGCGTCAATTTCCAAGCTTACGTCACAAACGTAGCTTGCGTCTACGAAATAGGTACGTAGAACCGCTACGATTATGCGTAGCGTTGTCTACGCTTGGTTTGCTACATTTGCATTAATTTTTATGTAACATACTCAATCTCATCTCTATTACAGGTTTATTTTTGTACGTATACATGTAATATATCGTCACTACTTTGAAAAAACCTCGCATCTCAAATCAATACGTAAACCAAATTGAACCTTGATATACTTTTAGTAAAGTTCACTTGGCAGATTTTTGATTTTAGGATACTAGATTTTTTTAAAGTAGTGTCGATATGTGAGTTATTGGCTCATGGAGATGACGTGTTTGAATTACGAACGGAGCGGCGTTGGCACTCTGACCTTTGTCCCACGCTTTTCTATGCCCACGATAATGTATAGGCGCTTATTGAGTGCGGGCACCAATAGAACTGCATTAAGTAGGAGAAAATGCCTGATTCTTAATTAAAATACGACTAATGAATATGAAGGAGAGCATACTGATTTAAGACTAGTCAGTAATTGAAATTTATTTACTTATGGAGTACCGAACGTAACAATTAGTGTAGAAACAAAACATGGAAGATTTTGAAATTTAAACGGAAATGCCTCAATTATTTTGTGGTCATAAGAGCTAATGACCTTATGCCGTGATATTGCAATCTCGGATGACGGGGTGAAACATTAAATTGAATACTTAGTCTAACGACCTTAGCTATGACGCATTTTTTCCTAAAAATAATCGACAAAGTAAACATCGAGAAATCGTGGTCGACGAACTTTATCCAATTTACATTTCATGTAATTACTTGTTTTCCCATTATTCTAGGCGTGGGTTTTAACGGTTGAAATTAAACGAGAGGCTGAATTTAAAGATCTGTGTTCCAACATTTTGTTAAGCACTTTCATATATTAGAGCCGCTTTCAAATTACGCTGATTCGTTTTACACGCTAGATTTTATTCCAGACTACTTTAATTCTCGTGATTCGAATATATAACGCAAAACAGTATAAAAACAAACGTTTCAGTTGTTAAATTGTTTTTAGCAGACTTTATTTATGCTACCGGGTGCGGTTAATGTAGGACCCGGTATTTGTCGAACTGGAATGACAATAACGCACGACCTTATAATTCAAACCCTTAGGCGCAAGCCACACAGAGCCAATAACGTGAGGGCTTGAATTGTCATTCGTGCATTATTGTTAATCCCGAGTCTACAATTAAAGGTCGTGTTTTAACCTCACCTAAGTTGCATACGTAAAACAAGAAAGCAAATAGTTTTTTTTTGTTCCTTTCAAGGTGTTCCGTAGCCGGCTGTAGGAAGTAGCAGCAGGTGACCTTTTGCCTCTAGCTACTAGTTTCTAAGTATTTTCTACAATCTTGTATCTTACTACGTACTCCGCTTTCACAATCATCATTTATATGGACTTTGACAATTTTTATCCACTATTTGAATCCATTCGAGTGGTGTGGCCTGCCTGCTCAGTATTATATTATATTAAACTAGCTTTTGTCCCCGACTCCGTTTGCGAAGAATCCGTTTATCGCTATCCCGCGGGAATTATGCAATTTTTCGGTTTAAAAAATAAAAACTATCCTATGTCCTTTCTCGGGACTCGAACTATCACTGTACCAAATTTCGTATAAATCGGTTCAGCGGTTTAAGCGTGAAAAAGAAAAAGACAGACAGACGGTCAGACAGACACACTTTCGCATTTATAATAATTGTCTATTGTCTGCCTGAATTTTTATTTTTGCAATGTCATTGTACTGTTTTTGGTGTTCAATAAAGAATATTAAATTTGTATTATCTATATATATAAAAGAAGAAACTGACTGACTGACTGACTGACTGACTGACTGACTGACATATCAACGCACAGCCCAAACCACAGGGCCTAGAGATTCCAAATTTGGCATGTAGGTTCCTTGTAAGGTCTAGGGGTGCACTAAGAAAGGATTTTTCAAAATTCACTCCCTAAGGGGGTGAAACGGGGGTCCAAAGTTTGTATGGGGAAACAAGATTAGTTCGAGTATTTTATTCGAAACTTCACAGAAGTACTCCTAATGATAAATGAGTAAACACGTGTTTCAGGTTTTTTGAGAATTCAACCCCTAAAAGGGGGGGAAGGGGTCTGAAAATCAACATGGGTGTTGTTTCTATGGTTTATCGGGTCGCTGGTTATGAAAACAACAAAGGTTTTAAAATCGACGTGGCAGACGTAAAATACCATCTCCCTGGATGGGGTGTGATGGGGTTGAAATGTCTAAATAAACTAAATGATTGTTGATATATCAACGCACAGCCCAATCCACTGGACCTAGAGACTTGAAATTTTGCACATTGATACCTTATACAATGTAGACATCCACTAAGGAAGGATTTTTGGGAATTCCCACGGGAACGGAAAAAAACAGGATTTATATATTCGATTCCGAGTGACCCTATCTCAGTAACTATAATAACTAGACTCTTCAAATTTGATACTCAAGTAGGTATTACATTAGTTAAACCATTAATTTCAGGATTTTTCAAAATTCCCACGGGATAAGGACAAAACGGGATCCTATGAACTATAATTACTAGAAGTTAAGTATGAAGTATCTTTTTCTATTTTTTTTTGTTTTTCAACTTCATTTTTTTATTACTTTTACGGTCATCCCGTGAAACCATATATTTCAAACTAAATACAAACTGAAATATAGATGCACAGAAAAAACCCCAGAAAAAAGACCAATGCTGGGAATCGAACCCAGGTCCTCAGCGTTCCGTGCTGCGTGCTTACCCCTACACCATCACTGGTCTAGAAGTTAGCGACGAATCTTTCTCATACATCGTACACTTCAGTCTGTTATAATCACATTATGGAGTGATAAAGCGCGCATCTATGTTATGCCCTCTACCGAGAGACTTTAACACTCCTTCTCAGTGATGGTGTAGGGGTAAGCACGCAGCACGGAACGCTGAGGACCTGGGTTCGATTCCCAGCATTGGTCTTTTTTCTGAGGTTTTTTCTGTGCATCTATATTTCAGTTTGTATTTAGTTTGAAATATATAATTACTAGACTCTTCAAATTTGGCATAGAAGTAGATAATTAATGAACTAAAACAATTACTTTGCTCACCCGCGACCTTACAATAGTTACGTTTATGCAAGAAATGTGCGTTCATGCAGTTCCTCCACCTCCACACTGTACGAACACACACAAATCACATAAACCCAACCATCACCACCACCAAGCTACACTGACGCGTTTCGAACTCAACCAGAGCTCATCTTCAGAGTTACCACAACCGTATGCTATGCTACCAAACGTTAAACTAACAAACCAAAACAAATGTTTTAACTTGTCACTGTAACTTCTCAAGTACCCACTTTATTTTTCTTATTCTCAAACTACCCCACAAAAATTAACTTTTATTGACATATTTAAAACTACCTTGAATTTTTTGTTTATTTATTTATAAGGCATATTTAATTAATACTAACTGTTCAAATTCGACCCAAGCCGCAGTAAAGGAGAAGATACTAAATTTACCTGTTCATTAATAATAGACCCCATAGTGTTGTACCTAATTATTTCCATGCATTCCAGAGCATCCAGACGCAACCCCTTGCCGCAATAATGTAACACTTCATAAGAATCTGAATCTAACAATGAATGATTTGATTCCAACAAATGTTTTGCAAAATTCGATCTATCTGGATGCTCATTCCTATATGCCGAAACATGCTCTTTAAATCTAGTATTAAAACTTCGGCCTGTCTGTCCTACGTATATCCCATTGCAGTCATTACAAGTAAGCTTGTATACCCCCGATCTAGTTCCCTTATCTACCTGTTCTTTGTGGTTACATAGCCTAGAGTACAAAGAGTTGTTAGTCTTAAAGGCAACATTAATATTGTTTGATTTTAAAATGCCATAAATCTTATCAGACAAACCCCCGACGTAAGAGATGCTAGATCTATATTTGTTAGTAGACTGAGAAGGTAACGCAGCGTAAAGCATGCTATTTACTAACCGTGCCTGCTTCTTTTGAACTAAACTATCTACCATTGATTTTGTATAACCATTTGAGATCGCTATCTGATAAATAGTACTCAACTCTAAATCATAATGTTCCTTAGAAAGAGGCACAGTCAACAATCTATTAACATAACAATGGAAAGCAACCAGTTTATGCTGCCACGGATGATTAGAAGATGCTGGTATAACAGCATCTGTGTACGTGGGCTTACGGTATATTTTAAATTGATGTTTACCATTTAATTTTGAAATCGTTAAATCCAAAAAGTTCAACGAACAATTTTCCTCCAATTCTTTTTTGAACCTTATCTTTACGTGCTTGTTATTCAAACCATTAATAAACACGTCAAGCTGTCTCATACTCCCTCTCCAGCATAGGATCAAATCATCAACAAACCTAAAATAGTACACAATATTACTATTACCCACAATATACTGATTCTCAAAATGATCCATAAATATATCTGCCATTAAAGGACTCAGAGGTGAACCCATAGCTAAACCATCACTCTGTAAGTAATAAAGACCATTGAACCGGAAATAATTTTGTTTCATGCATAAAGTTACCAAATCTATTAATTCACAAACTTCACCCGGATGCAACCGCTTCCTTTCTAAGTGGTCTTTTAGAATTTCTAGTGTCTCACTATATGGTACGTTAGTAAATAAACTGTCTACATCCAAAGAAAGCAACGTTGCATTCGGCGGTATGCTGATGTCCTTAATTTTACTAACCAAATCTAAACCATTTTTTAAACTATAAGAAGGTTTAAAGGAAGCCTTCACACGAATAATACTACTTAATTTCTTCGCCAATTTATATGCTGGAGCACTCACGTATGAGACAACTGGACGAACAGGCACATCATCTTTATGAATTTTAGGTAATCCATATAGAATTGGCGCCTGCGGATTCATGGGAATTACAAAATTCTTTTGTTGTTCGGTTTCAAAGGCAAACAAAGAATCCTTTATTAGTCTCTTTAGATCTTTGTGAAATGTAATTGTAGGGTCCTTACGTAAAACTGTAAAACCGTCCCCTTGAACGATATCTAAAACTTTCCGATTATATTGATACCTATCCAATAAAACAATACAATTTCCTTTGTCTGCCTTTGTCACCACTAAATCATTATCATACACTTTCTCCTGAATAGATCTCAAAGAATTTAATTCGGTTATATTGACAATACACTCTGTGGAATTGGTATTTTTAAGTGTATTTGCCACTAACACTTTTGTTTCAAAATCACCACAGTTACTTGTAATAGCAACCTCAGAATCTACCGCCAAACCTTCCACTATTTTTTGACTAAATTTAGTGGGTAGATTATATTTTAAACCTTTTTCCAATAACTGATTCTCATTATCCAAAAATTCCACATTAGTAAGATTTTTAACGCGAGGGTAGAAATTATGACCGTTAGTAGAACCTCGATAATTATTGTTCAAAGAAGAAAAAGATTCTGTTCGTCGTCCTGTAAGCCAACGTAACTTTTTACACTGAGTCAAATACTTTTTATGAGCGTCTACTGAAGCAAAAAACCGGGCTTTTTCATCCAAACGATCGAATTCAATTTTATGTAACTTAAAAGTAAGTTCAGACTGCAATACTTTGAGATGTAATTTTAAATTATCTCTAACACGGAACCAACTACGCGACTCTTCACTTAACCATATTTTCCTCGCCCTTTCCATTGCAATTCCAGCAGCTATACTAGTACTATAACAACGGAATTTAATATAATTAGGTACAACATTTAAATGTTTACATTGTTGATTGAACCAAATGTTTTGAACAGCTAAACGATGCTGTTTAGTTAATTTATGATATAAACGTGCCTGTACGGCTACGCATGCCGATTTTAAATAATTTATAAGCTCTGGTTGAGTTCGAAACGCGTCAGTGTAGCTTGGTGGTGGTGATGGTTGGGTTTATGTGATTTGTGTGTGTTCGTACAGTGTGGAGGTGGAGGAACTGCATGAACGCACATTTCTTGCATAAACGTAACTATTGTAAGGTCGCGGGTGAGCAAAGTAATTGTTTTAGTTCATTAATATGGACCTCCGCAAAGTAACGCCTGATTCAATAAATTAAGTAGATAATTATAAAAGTAAAAAACAGTTTTAAGGATTTTCGGAAATTCCCACGGGATAAGGATAAAACGGGATTTTTCGTTTTACTGGTCGTAGAAAGCTGAAATTCGGCATGTAGGTTGCTTGGAGAGTGTAGAGGAGGATTGAGAGAGGACTTTTCATAATTCCCACGGGAACGGGAAAAAACGGGATTTTTCGTTTAGAAAGCTGAAATTCGGTAGGCATGTAGGTTACTTGGGGAGTGTAGAGGAGCATTGAGAGAGGACATTTCAAAATTCTCACGGGAACGGGAAAAAACGGGATTTTTCGTTTTACTGGTCGTAAAAGCTGAAATTCGGCAAGTGGGTTCCTTGGGGAGTGTAGGGGAGCATTAAGAAAGCATTTCCCGAAATTTTTACGGGAACGGGAAAAAACGGGATTTTGCGTTTTACTGGTTGTAGAACAACATTTATAAGTTTATACTGTAAGTAGGCCGCAAAGGGCTCTTTAACCGACTTCAAAAAAAGGAGGAGGTTATGCATTCCACTTAATGTATTTTTTTATGTTTCTTATGTTCACCGATTTCTCGGTCAATTGTGGACCGATTATAAAAATATTTTTTTTATTCGAAAGAATACAATATACTCCTGAGATGGTCCCATTGTCACCATAAATCAGGATCTGATGACGGGATCTCAGGAAAATCGAGGGCAACCCTCAAACTTTGTATGCACGCATTACGTTTTCATATATTTTCTCCAGCTAAGTATGCGTCTGGTAGACATCATCTCATGTTGATGAGCAGATGATGGAAGGTAAAACTCCTTAACGGTTAGGAGTTGAGGATATTTTTCAAATATTATAGGTACGTATAGACCGATAGTTGTATTCTTTCAGGTTATCCAGGTGAGCTGATGATGGAAGGTTAAACTCCTTAACGGTTAGGAGTTATAGGAAGTTTCTTTAAATATCATATGCACGTATAGACCTTTAGTTGTATTCTTTCTGGTTATTCAGATGAGCTGATGATGGAAGGTATAACTCCTTAACGGATAGGTCACACAACACCTTAACAAAATACTATAATAATTATAATAATATAATTATAATTATAATATCAATGCTCAAGTTTCCGTAGAAGTAAGAAAACATTGAATTATACATAATTATGCAGGACAGGGGAAAGTAATAATAGGTTTTATATTATTAACAAGCCTGGTTATTTTAGTGCCCGCTTCCGAATTAGTGAAAAACATTGTATATAATAATAATAATAATAATAATATCCAATTTATTTATAAAGATATATACTGTAAAGGACCGTATCTACCTGAAGTTTAGTCGGGCTTGCTTGCACGCTTGCTTGCACGCTTTCTTGCACGCTTGCTTGCTTGCGTGCATGCATGCTTGCTTGCTTGCATCTTGCTTGCATGCTTGTATGCATGCTTGCATGCTTGCTTGCTTGCCTGTATGCTTGCTTAATAGATATCTTGGTTCTTTGGAATACTCATGGTACACGCGAGCGAAGCCGCGGGCAAAAGCTAGTATTGTTATAAATATGTAAATAAATAAAATAAATAAATAAATATTAGGGGATCTTTGGATCGGGAGAAATGGAGGACATGGGGGGAGGCCTTTGCCCAGCAGTGGGAGATCAATCCAGGCTAGATAATAATAAATATTAGGGGACAATCTTACACAAATCGACCTAGTCCCAAACTAAGCAAAGCTTGTACTATGGGTACTAGACGACGATAAACATACTTATATAGATAAATAAATACTTAAATACATAGAAAACATCCATAACTCAGGAACAAATATTCGTGCTCATCACACAAATAAATGCCCTTACCGGGATTCGAACCCAGGACCTCTTGCTTCGTAGGCAGGGTCACTACCAACTAGGCTAAAGCGGTCGTATGTATATGGATTTTAAGCTGCTTGTAGACTCAAGGAAGGGATAGAAGGTTTTCAGTGGCTTGGTAAGATAGGTGCTAAAGCCAATTCTGTACATACTTTAGCCTTGACTTTAGTTTATCTACTATTTTCTTCACCTTAAAACTGTTCTTAAACAATTTTGTGATTAAGTGTCACGGTGAAAAAAAAGTTTAATATCTTTTAATGTTAAAAAAATATCGGCCTCATGTTCATATACCCATATTAATTCAGATTATATTATTAGGATTTTTTTTTAGGATTTGACATTTGTAATTTGTAATTTTAATTCAATGGGTATGTACCTTAATAAAGAAATTTATTATTATTATTATTATGTTGGTACGGATTTCCGATCACGGGCCCATGGGGACCCGGTTATTTGAAAGGCATTCATGGGGCCGAAGCCAACATGAAGAGGCCTTTGGTACCATATAATATAAATGAGATGGGCGCAACTATGGAGGTCTATCCCCTAATACACCATGAGGATGTGCTAGCGGACAGTCCACCACAGTTGCCAAACTATTGCCAGGTAGGAAGCGACATGGAATTGGCTATGGGGTTGGGATGTTGTGGACAGGATTACCGGGCTATGGAGTGAGATAACGGACACCTACCATTTCAATATCTCATAAACTGAACTGTTGGTAGGCGGTGACTCGCCATTCACTAAATGGGCCCCTCAAACTATTGCCCACTCGGGGCAACGAGGCGGCAACATTGGTGTGAACGGCTAAGGATGGAGAGGTGTTCCTGGACTTTAAACTTCAAAATGCCAACTCGCCACTTACGGAAACACATCCATCCTTCGAGCATTAGCTCTTGCGCTCCACTCTAGGCGACCAACAAAGGCAAACTAGAAGCGGGGTGGGTGTGTAACTGTGTGTGAGTGTGTGTATAGGCGCATGTGTGTATGTGTACCCCTGGAGGTCTCGGGTTCGTGGTGTCGCTACGCACCAACAGCTCGCCACAAGCCGCCCTGCGATGACTGACTGCACTGGTGACACGACAACACCAGCGGGCGATGAGGTCGTCATATCCCTACGCCTTTTGACTGACTGCGCTGGTGACAGACACCACAACACCAGCGGGCGATGGGGTCGTCACATCCCTACGCCTTATTATTATTATTATTATATATTATACATACTAGGGGCGTTCAATAAAAAGTGAGAATGAGTATGTTATAAACAACTTTTACTAAATGTCATTTTATTTTTCGACATAGTCACCTTTTAGCATAATACACTTAGTAAATCTTTTTTCTAAACTTAAAATTCCATTTTTAAAAAAGGTCTCATCTTGAGTACTTAAAAAATCTTGTACTGCAGCGACTACCGCGTCGTCGTCTTCAAATTTCTGGCCTCTCAGGTATTGTTTCAATCTCGGAAATAGGTAGAAATCACTGGGAGCGAGATCTGGTGAATACGGAGGATGCTTAAGGATATCGAACCCAGCATCACGAATTGCAGCCATTGTAACGGCGGACTTGTGTGCCGGGGCATTGTCCTGGTGGAACAGCACAACTTTCGAGAGTTTACCTCGGCGTTTTTCGCGGATCTCATTGCGCAATGTTGGTATTTGTTTGGCGTATAATGTGCCCGTAATAGTGGCTCCATGCTCGAGATACTCAATCATTAATACCCCTTTACCATCCCAAAAAACAGAGCCCATGACCTTACCGGCAGATGGGCTCACCTTGAATTTCTTCGGAGTTGGAGATGATGGCCTTTTTCATGTCATAGACTGCAGTTTCGTTTCTGGGTCGTAATGATGGAGCCATGTTTCGTCCATTGTTATAAATCACGCCAAAAAAAGTTCCCGGTCTTGCTGCATCAGGTTCAAAGCTTCTTGACAAATCTCTAGTCTAGTTTGTTTTTGCGTGTCAGTAAGCATTCTTGGTACCCAACGCGCAGATACCTTTTTCATACCCAAGCGTTCATGTAAAATATTATGCACGCTCCCCGTTGAAATCTTTACATTTTCAGCAATAAAACGAACCGTGACACGACGATCCGCCAAAACTGAGTTTTCGACTTTTTTCACAATTTCTTCAGTTACTGCTGTAGTAGGGCGTCCGGAGCGGGGGTCGTGCATTGTCGATGTTCTTCCACGTCTAAATTCGGTGCACCAACGTGCGACTGTCGAATACGGAGGAGTATTAGACCCTAAAGTGTCCCGCAAATCCAAATTGACTTGGTCCGTAGAAAAATTTTTCAAACACAAGTATTTGATAACGGCGCGCAGTTCAATTTTCTCCATTTTCGCTAACGTACTCAATAGCATTGCAAAGAAATTACCGTATATTTTTTTAAACAAAAGACAGTTAGTTTTTTTTTCATAGCAATCAGCTTGATAGATTAGCTTTACCGCCCAGTATTTAATTTCGTAATATTAAAAGAGTTTGCATCTCATTCTCACTTTATATTGAACGCCCCTCGTATATACCTACATACATACATGAGACCCTGTTAGGGTGTAGAATCTCAATCTATCATAATAAATACGTAAGTACTTATAATTCGTCTCCTCTCTGATCAGAGTCTCATAGTTAGGTATAGTTACGATGTTGTATACCGGGTTAGTGACAGTACCGGCAAGAGTGACGCATCACTTCGCTGCATTAACTGCACTAAAGGGTATGCATCATCGGTAGACTGAATGACTAATCTATCTACCCTTACCCAACTGATACACCCCCTTGATCACTGTTATAGTAAGGTGATGTTTCACTATCAAATAAAGTATTTTCTTAGATTAAAAAAAAACCGGCCAAGTGCGAGTCGAACTCGCGCACGAAGGGTTCCGCACAATTATCTATAAAAATCACGTTTGTTGTATGGGAGGTTTTTTTTATTTTAATTTAATGATTTATTTTTAAAGTCAATATGTAATTAAATATTCTGTGAATATTTCAAGCGTCTACCTGTTGCTGTTATCAATATCGAGCAAAACGAGCAAAAAAATCACGTTTGTTGTATGGGAGCCCCCTTAAATATTTATTTTATTCCATTTTTTAGTATTTGTTGTTATAGCGGCAACCGAAATACATCATCTGTGAAAATTTCAACTATCTAGCTATCACGGTTCCTGAGATACAGCCTGGTGACAAACGGACAGACAGACAGACAGAGACAGACGGACGGACAGCGGAGCCTCAGTAATAGGGTTTTCGTTTTTACCCTTTGGGTACGGAACCCTCAAAATGACTGATACACACGGCGCTAAAATGGCTGGAAGTTCTGTAAGAATAAAATCATCTAACTCTGTTTTACACAATGACTTTAAAAAAAAAATATTCCGTTTTATATCAATGTTTGTAAAAAGTCGAGGCGCAGGACTCGGCCTTGTCTTTTTCACTGGTTGCAATGTAATTTGTTGGACACTATGATTATAATTAATACTTCCTTACTAATATATGATTTAAAACAGTACGATATTCTAAGTCAGTTCAATTTTAGCTGCTCTGATCTGACCTTGATATTGGGTAACGCCAAGGTTAAGTAAACCGAACTTGAAAGGTTCGAATACACTTTAAGATGCTTTCCTGTTTCCCTGAGATTGTTTCCTGGGCTATTGATGCGGTCGGTTGGTAGCTGGAAAAGTAGGGTAATGTTTTCTTTACCCATCCTTGGTTGTCGCCCTTGACTCAGATACTGTACTCAAGTGGACGAGACCAGGGTTAGCAATAAATGCACCCTTTAAGATTGTGTCCAGAGAGAAAAGCACTTATTAAAAACCTTCCAAGTACTTGTCGGGCCACTCAAAATTATTTAAGAGCCACGCGTAATGTATGGTCCAGTACTAGGTATTCAATACTTATTAGGTTTGATCGACTATTACTCTTTAACTCGTCAAACCTTCTTAGCTAGATAGTTCTTTTGAATTCATTATAGCTTAGGTCTTAGGAGACATTCTTGAAACTAACAAAAATTTGTGTTGTCAAGCTTAAATATTACTTTTTCAATATATGTAAAAATGGCTCTCAAACATAATTAGATTAAATTAATTACATAAATATCCAATTGAGAATAACTTGAGATTGAACGTTGGATATTATATAAAAAAATAATACAACCGAATTGAGAGCCTTCTTCTTTTTGAAGTCATTATAAGATAAATATGTAGCTAATATAAATGCCACTATTTCAAGCCTGAAATGACTCCTCTGTTTATCAAGCGGCAGCGCTTCTAATAATGTATCCGCATGAATTGTATTTATATTGGCATGCAGATTCCCAAATGCAGCAGAGTACGCAAGCGGCATTAGGTTTGCTTTTTTGCCTTATTGCATAATCCGGCGCTCGCTTTTAGCCTAGTTGAGGGGCTGTTCGCGTAGCTTACCCCGTGAAAACGTTCTTTGTTTAACTCACCGGACTAAGTTAAAATGTTAAGTTGATTAGTGCATACCTATACAAAAATAAAAAAAATACCAGTACCAGCGCAACGGCTTGGGCTTTTTACTCCAGCAAAGTCCGTTTGCACTTTTCTTAAAACTTAAAAACGAATTTAAAGTTAATCCACGATTCTACTTCGCTTGTGTGTGTCTTTTTAGGGTTCCGTAGTCAACTAGGAACCCTTGTAGTTTCGCCATGTCTGTCCGTCTGTCTGTCTGTCTGTCCGTCCGCGGCTAAACTCAGAGACTGTTAGTACTAGAAAGCTGTAATTTGGCATGAATATATATATCAGTCACGCCGACAAAGTGATTAAATAAAAAAAACTAAAAAAATTTTTTTTAGGGTACCGCCCATAGACGTAAAGTGGGGGTGATTTTTTTTTCTCGACTAACCCTATTGTGTGGGGTATCATTGGATAGGTATTTGAAAATAAATAAGGGTTTAGTAAAATATTTTTTTGATAAAGTGAATATTTTATTCTAGCAAGTCTAAAAAATATGAAAAAAATTACGTAAGATAAACTTAGTAAAAACTTTCTAGGAAAATTATTTTCAACTTCATCAGTTGAGCAGTTCTTAAGTTTTTGTAAAAAAATATTTCTAAACTAAGATTGTAATTTAACCGCCATTGCAAGCATTTTTTTTTCTTTAAGTACCTATAAGATCACGCTAACAGTATCTTCTTTCAAATAAAAAAAATAAAATTGAAATCGGTTCATATAATAAAGAATTAGATCTGAAAAACCATCAACATACATACTAATTACATTAGTTACCCAATTCGCCGATAGATGGCGCTGTACCGCCGATGTCGAAATTCTGCGCGCGGTGGGAGTTGGGACCAAAACAACCACATTATAATGTATGCAAAGATTTTTTCGTACCTGCTACGGAACCCTATCTTGGGCGTGTCCGACACGCTCTTGGCTGCTTTTTTTTATTGTACATTTGTAAAGCCGTTAAAAGTAAAGATACGGAAGTAGTCGACCAAGTAAGTGCTTTACCACTTTTTATGATAGTTCCTGCATCAGAGGATGAACCATGAGGCTGATTGTCACAATGACTTGTAAGTGAGAATAGCCTTTGAGGTTTTAAGCCGCACAAATGATATTGAACCAACATGGCGATAATTTGTACGTAAAATTTACTATCGTGCATTATTGGTAATACTCTATACGTCTTGAACTAAAATCGAAGGGCAACATCAGAAGTATCTTTCCCTTTGACGTCGCGCTTCAGGCTGTGCACAAACAAGCCTGTCCGGCACCCTTTGACGCAGTCGTGTTAAATATTCAAATATTCATGAAAGTCTCAAGATGTCTGCGCTGACTCGACTAGGAGCTAAGGAAGATGAGTGGGCGGACGGTAACCAACATTTTGATTTCGCATTAGTGCCGCAAATTACATTTCAATAGGGCCTATGATATAAAGGCCCAGCCCAACGGGCGCCAGCGTGTAATCGCTTATGAAAATTTAGATTGTTTATTTTATTCATAGCATGAGGATTTAGATTGAACTATGTCTATGACCTAGTAACAAGAATGAGAGAGTTACAGTTATTAACGATGCTATGGAACTATAAAGAAATAGCAAATAGGTTAGTCGCTTTAAACATGAAACTACCGTGAGACTCACTCATAGTGAAAATAAACGGATCACTCACGTCTTAAAACGAGTTTAACTTGACATGTTTCGGGCTAATTCGTAGCCCTTCTTCTCGGAGTCGCACGTCACGGCGGCTGCCAAACGTGCACTGCGTGCTACCGCCCTGGTCGCGCGGCTACTCGACGCAACTGACAGCGACACACAACTACCCCCATTATCGGAGCACATACGCAGTATGAAAAAGCAAGACAGCAAGGGGTCAGCGGTGGCCGAACACTCAATGGACTCGGGCTCGACGCACTACATCCGGTTTGATAAGGCTTCCGTACTTGCGAGAGAAAAGTTTTTCATTCCGCGGAAGGTGCGTGAAGCTATCGAGATTGGTCGTCATCCAAATTTTAACCGGGATAGTGGTTGGTCAGTGTCCCCGAGTTGGAAAACAGTGTTGAATGTGCGTACTGTGTTAACGGTGAGTGTGAGCGAAGCTTTACAAAGTGATGTTGTTAGTGTTGTGTGCTACCCTACATTTGACAATGACAATAAAAGTGATGATGAAAACGGGGGTAGTTGTGTGTCGCTGTTAGTTGCGTCGAGTAGCCGCGCGACCAGGGTGGTAGCACGCAGTGCACGTTTCGCAGCCGCCGTGACGTGCGACTCCGAGAAGAAGGGCTACGGATTAGCCCGAAACATGTCGAGTTAAACTCGTTTTAAGACGTGAGTGATCCGTTTATTTTCACTATAGGTTAGTCGTTGTCGCAAGAGACCGAAGAGCTGGCAGGTTCCTCGGGCAAATCATTAGTCTATAGCTATTCAAAGAGAGAATGCTACCAGTAACTTCGGAAGCTTGCCTAAGGGAATCCCTTTTCAAAATATGTTTTAGATATTATTGTTGTTATTACATGTACTTTTTTTTTTATTTTCTTAATGTAGGTACTTTACTTACCTACTTTTAGGGGGTGTTTCACCACCTTATTGTCAAACTACTGGTCACGTAACCAATGATAAACTAAGTACTGGACAAATCTGTCGGCTAGTTTTTTTTCAGTTTCACCACTCCGGTCCTGTGCAAACTAAGTACCACTTAACTAATCGTCGGTTTAACATAGAAGGGAATGGCAACGTCACATTTCACGATCACGCGTTCCTGTTCGCACACTTTCGTTCAAAGAGTCGCTCATTGTTAAAGCAAAAGAAATCGTAAACTATGTATTTTTTAGATACATCTATTTTTTTACATAAACAAATGTGTAACATTATAATTAATCCAAAAACGGTATTTATTTACGATACTTTGTTAACAATAACAAAGAAAAATAAAATCACGTAAAACGAATCGAAAAGTGGCGCCAAACCATTTGACAGATTAACTTTTTTTTTAATGGCGATGTACAAGTTCACGTAGAACAAACGATTGTGCCACTGAAAAAAAGTCTGTAATTAAAAAATATTACGATATTTTGGATTTATTTTTACATACTAAAAGCGTACCTATATTTTTTTATTAAAATCTTGATATTTGAATCCTCGTTTGCAATTAAGCATGACTTCTTTCTTTAAAAAATAAAAAATACTTTGATTTATTTTTCTGAAACCGGCTGAACCATGATCACAAAAAAATTAACTGACTAATTAAAAAGTTATGTGACGGATAAAAATGCTAAATGCCACCCGATCTGATGGTCAAATTAAAAAACAGTTTGTCCGTCACTTAGTGCTAATCAAGACTGGTGAAACAGAAATTTAAGTTCATCTGTCAAATAAGGTTATGATTAAGCTAATCCGAACTTTAAAAAAAGTGGTGAAACAGCCCCTTAGTCTAGCATAGTTGTATATAAATATTGTATTAATCAAATAAACAACGTTATAGATATGGATATAATGTTTCGATTCTTTCTTGTAAGTAAATAAAGTGTGCTCTTTTCGGTTACTTAATTGTCTCTTAAGTATCGTGAGATCAACCTCTAACGTAACTAACTTTAAACGTGTTTCACGCAGCCTCCCTTGCGCTCAGTATGTCTGTTTGGACCATTTTGCAGCCTACAAAACTGGAACAATTATCCCAAATGGGGTCCCCAGCCTCGCTTGTTTCTAATTAAGCCGTAATTTGTGCATTAAAAAGGACTTCTCGGCAATCATTGTTATTTGAGTCGACGTTGTTTGTCTTTCTTATTATCATTTTTGAAATAATCATAACGTCGGCACTGCTTTGTCGGTATTTGTGTTATTAGAAACGGAATAGCTTTTATGTAACTTTGAGATAAGAAGCAATAATGTTTTTCTCGTATTCTCTATTGTTTTTCGACGGAAATAGAAAATAATAATGGACGAGCGGATCCTGTTGGTAGAAATAAAAAGCTATTATTCTGGCTGCCTAATGGAAAGAAGATGACTTTTTATCATGCTATGTGGCAGAAATTTCTCAGTTGGTTCAACCAAAAAAGCCATAAGAAATGATTTCCGTTTTTATATCGGCAAAAATATATGAGCTTGTTCTTATGTCTAGTCTTACAACCTGTTTCACCATCCATTGATTAAATCTATTTGACGGATAAATGTGATGCCGTCTCCGTCTACTGGAACAAAACAAACAGAGACGGCATCACATTTACCCGTCAAATAGATTTAATCAATGGATGGTGAAACAGGGTGTAAGAGTAGTCATAAGAACAAGCTCATATATTTTTGCCGATATATAACGTAAATAATTTCTATGGCTTTTTTGGTTGAACCAACAGAGAGATTTCTGCCAAATAGCATGATAAAAAAGTCGATATGAGCCATCTCCGTCTATTCGAACAAAACAAACATAGACGGCATCACATTTATCCGTCGGTTAAAATTATCAATGGATGGTGAAACAGCCCCTTAGTTAGTGTAATAAAATAACACTAAAAATTAAACTATAGGTTTACTTTCCAAAAGGATCCATCAGCCGAGTGTTTAACTCCGAAAGTTAAACTAAATCGAAGCAGTTTCTAATTTTGACCGCACCGCGGGACAAAAACTTTATCGCAAACAATCAGTTTGTTCTAATTAGGTTTGGTTCGCTCGGCTAGATGAAAGTGTAGGTATTCCTCAAGGGGACCACCGTAAATCGTGCACGAGTACAATTCAAGTTTAGTGTTGTCCCCGATTGTTAGTACTGCAAGAGTTGCTTTGTTCAGTGTTAAATAAAGTAGACGAAAGCTATGAAAACTTTTATTGTTTTTATTAGGTTTGAAAGTCGTTCTGATTATACTTGTAAATGCTGTGGACGTCTTAATTGTGCTATAAGTTTGGATAGATCTCTCGTCGGCTTAAACAGTAAACACGTCCCACTACCAAGCACAGGCTTCCTCTCAAAATGAGCATTACTTGGGCAGTAGTTCCCACGGATAGGAAAGTTAACACACACCATTGAACTTCTTAAAAGCTCATGGCAAATTTCAAATGTAAATTCGCAGATAAATTCCGAAAAACTTAAAAGATGCGGGTGCGGGTCCGGGTTCGTTTGAGAAGCCATAGGTCAAATCACAAGGATACCACGATTCTTTTATTTATAGTTTGAGTACATACGATTCGAATTTTTCAAATATTTTTTTACAGTCGTGATTCGTGGAGGTGTCACGTTTTCTACGGCTTCTACTAGTGACTATAAGTAAGAGCCTGGATGCCTTTCTCTCTCTGGTTCTTTTTCACCGCTAAATTTACATGGTCTCTTATGGTGATGTTAAAACTGGGTGCAGTTACTGACTAAGATAGTCACTACCACTTCTAGTCTTTGTGAAAGTAGGTCACAGTCGACTCTATAAAGCGGATCTATATAGAGTTTATTATAAAATTCCATTGTTTCCCCGTCGCTCCGCTGGGATTGAGTGCTGCGTTTACTTCGAGTTCAATTTCATAGCAATATTTGCTGCGGGACCCTGCGGGAGGGCCGCCGAGTTGATATAAACTCAGAAAGTTCTTGTATTGTAGTATTTGTCTTACGTTACGACTTGCGATATTGGTTTGCTATTTGCTTTTAAACAATCATGTGTCAAGGCTGTAACTTTAACTACCACCACCACCAGCAGCATTGAGATCGTGAGATGGAATCGAATTCACACAGCATTCAAGAAAAGGGTTTATACTCACTTTTAAGGCCGGCAACAGATTGGTGACTCTCTTTGAGTTGTTGATATTTATGGGCGGTGGTGATCATTTTCCATCAGATGACCCGCTTGCTCGTTTGCCTCCCTCCCACAATAAAAAAAATACTTTTCAATGCTACTTAACTACGAAATAAATGGAATACCTACTTATTTAGGTCCCCCGCGTAGTTATGTTAAATCATGCAAAATACGTCGTAGGATTTACAGCCGCTGATGATGATGCTTCGTAGAGAGGCGAAACACGTATCCGGATTTTTATTTATGGTGGTGATGGATCTTTTAGTTGCTTTTGCTTTGATTATTTTTTTTCAACGCAAACTTAACTATTGTGTATTTATGACATAACCTCACCACTTCGCAGAAGAGCAAATAGAGTATTCCATTTATTTTAAGACGGAACTCGGCAAAGTAACGCCTGAATCTATACAGCATTTAACTACATGCAGTGTCTGGGCGGTAAAAACAAGAGCATTACAACTTACAAGGCAGGATTATTGAGCCACTTACCACTGTTCGTAATTTAGCCGTGTAATGCTAACCGGGTTTATTAATGACAGTATTTATGACGCCTGAACAACGAATATGTATTACTTGGTTAGATTATGAACAGTGCCAAGTTGCTGAACAAACATTTCAGTAGTGTCACTGTTCTACATAGACATCTGTCAAGCAGCGAAGATTATTAGGCTGTTGGTGTTTAACATCTTATTGTTTTTAATGAGTAGGTTGTTGTAGTAGGTATCTATTCTACTGAATAAGGTATTATTTACGCTCACTGATCCATAATCGTGGTCGAATAGAGCGCGAGCATGATCACTACGATCGGCGTGTTCGCGGTCAAATATCGTAAAATTGAACCGAGGCCCGACGGTACGTGCGTGTCATGAATGTGTTAATAATAATTCATACAACAACCCACTAATGTTCGGTAGGCCTTTATGTATTTCGTGGCATAACGATAAACTTTAACAAATATGAGCATAAACTTGTAAACAATTTCAATTTAAGCGTATCCTGATAGCAACTTGAAACGATAAAGGGAAATTCCTTTCAATAACAGGATACTTCAGGAACAAAGCGACGTCCATTGACTGGCGATCCATTTCACTTAATATGTTCAGCTACTGTCTCGATTTGCGGCACGCCGACGACGTTTTTTTTTAACTGACAAGTCTTGAGTTGAGCGTGCGTTTTCTGAATTTGAAACATAATTGCTCAGTTCCTGCTTCAAAAAGTATTCTTTATAATCATTACACTATGACAATAACCTATGTCAAATCAGTCTTAAAATCTCAGGTTAGGTAAATTTCTGCTAACTGTAATCTACTTAAAATAATAAATTTAGTAAAAGTTTGTTCTACTGAATTTCAGCTATGGAAGATTTGTCAGCTGATTTGAAATTGGTATCGTTGTGGTAACTTGGTGCAACTTACACAGTTCTAATAGCTGTCTTGTAATTCTGGTTATCCAGGTGATTTTAGGAAATGGACACAAAACAATGCGCACGCAGTAGCGAATATTCTGAGTGAACACCATCGATATAGAATTCTATTCTATTCTATACACTGTCTGAGGGTAAAATCGCACAATTGCCTAGCCCTAAGAAGTGATTCAACTTTCGTTTAACGCTAGGGTCATCGTCATGCCCAAAATTACCACTGTACAATGAAGGATTAAAATTGCTATAAGTCTGTGCATAAATCCGATTTGATTAATCCGTTTACTAAAATAGGATTATTCATTTGCATTTGCAGGTACTTACGTTGAAAATTGATGTTGTGGGTGGCCAAATCCTGCACCTCCCCTCTAAATAGGCCTCGCGTGATGCGAGAGGTTAGGTGATGTCAGACGAAGATTGAAAGCTGGCGTTAACCTCATTCACGCCACGTCTTGACGTTTTGCTGTGCCCCCACAATATTTTGTTTACTTCTCCCCGTTACAGAATTTTATGAATGAAAATTCATGGTGTCGGGAGTATATTTTGTAAAATTTGATTGAGTAATTTTAAGGGAGTTCGGTTCAGCTGAAGTGTCTTGTCTAGTTCGTTAAATAATAACATAGGGCAATGCAATTATGGGGCTGCGGCGTTTACGTCATCCACCCCATCGAAACTTATGGCTATGGTGTAAAATTTTAGCCATGATAACGTTTAATATTAACTACGTGGAATGATTGTGTCCTGTGTCGATATTACTAAGCTACGTCTGTTTGGATCTAGACGGTGTTATTAGTGAATACTATTTTGGTTTCCCCTTAATTCTCAGTAATTTGGTAATTCGCCACCCGTTGCTTTAATAAACCTATACAATTTTGTGGAAAGGTCGTATAATTTTGTCAAGTGTCTGACGTAATAACCAGGAGGGCTACGAGCAGATTAAACTTTTATATAAGTCACAAAAAAAGTTGCAAAGAGTTCTGAAATAGTTTCGTGGGCTCAATATCGTATCGCGTAAATAAATAAAGGGCCCAGTTCGAGCGGTGACCCAAAACGTGTTCTACTCGGGGCTCTTTCATAAACTTATTTTATTGACACGTAATGTTGTAATGCGCACTCAAGTGGCAATATGCCTAACGCGCATGAAACGATTGCCAGTGTATGTTCAAAAAGATGTATTATTGCGTATTAATATCCTGCTGCATAAAATGTTTTTCTATCAGGTTTTAATTTTTCTTATTGAGTTCTAGATTGAATATTGAAGCATTTTTAAGGGTGTCCCTATTTGCCTTTTTATACTAAAATTATTTACTTGAAATTAGTTTCATCTCCAAAAAGCAAGTCTGGAGACCCTCCGGCATCGTCTGCGTGGCGAGCATTCAGTTCGTTCAATCAATACGTAGCTTCTGCGTCATCGTTGAATTGCTTCCGACGGAACAAATGCGCCTATCCACCAGTTCCTTGACCCACCGCGCTAATTCCCTCTTGACAAGATAGCTGTTTGATAAAATTATATTTGGTTAAGGATCCATAACTTTACTTTGCAATTTACTTTGCAAAATTGTTGGTAGAGTGTTCTCTACATAATTGAGAGCTTTGGTCAAGTTACAGACGAGTTTGTCAAACATTCAAAGCGTCGAGCGCCGGCCAGATTGATCAGTCCGCTGAAATCAAAGCGCACGTGCCTAGAATCAGTATAACGAGTTCCATTTCAGTTGATTTCGATCGCTTCTTAATATGCATTAGGTATATTATTCATAATGGTTTCTGGTATTGGCAATGCCAACGATGTTTTTGTAATGTTGACGTTAGTAGCTAAGGATCTTTTTGATAATATCGAACGGGATCCGTACTAAACTTATGTAGTTACTTATATAAGTGGATTTGGAACGGTTATGTTGTAATTTGTATGTGGAAGAAATGTGTCTACCTACTTATTTAGGAATAGCTGCTTGTTGAAGCGATATTATTGGATATATGAATAGATATTAATGTTTAGGTATAACAGAGGTACTAATGTGCTTAATAGGTGAGTTGTTGTTGTGAGTGGGCGGATACCTTATTTGCTACTCTGTTTCGCTTCGTCTGGGTTGCTTACCGGGAACTATGACCGGTTTAGTTTATTTTTTAGTGTCACGTAATGTGGTTAAAATTATCATACATGTGTCTTAGTGAGACCTGCTAAGGGAGTAAGTGCATGTTAATTAGTAGTTATTTATCTGTATTATCTTCTGTACACTTATTTCTGTTTGTTCTCCAAATAAATAAATAAATAAATAAATAAATAAATAAATAAATTAAAGACTTACTTTGCTGATTAAGTATGTGGGCTAGTCAGTTGGGCAACACTTACAAATTTCGTCTTATTTAAAAAAACGATGCCCTGCATCAATTGATGTCTATGCATCTCAAGACGGACAATGAATAAAATAAGTCGAGAAAAACAAAATAATCTTGCGTTCATATCCATTAATTTTGGCAGGGGATAACATTATCAAATTACGTTTCGTTTCATTCTAATAAAGTAATTCGATCTAAGTCTGAGAGTAAACAAGCTCGGCTCACGAGAAAAGTAGGATTACAGAGGATGCGGCACAGTTGAGCGCGTTGACGCTTTCGGACAGCGCATCTCATCCGCAGAGATAACCATATTTGTTATTAACGAATTTTTATTCGAAGATTGGTCTTCGAAGTGGTCGGGTTAGTGTGGATTTGTTAATGATATTTGCGGTAGTGGTTGCGCGTCGGTCGGATCGCGCAGCGGCGTTAGATC
Organism: Archips crataeganus; assembly: GCA_947859365.1. NCBI lineage: Eukaryota > Metazoa > Arthropoda > Insecta > Lepidoptera > Tortricidae > Archips > Archips crataeganus. The sequence continues at coordinate 5,520,982 of OX402061.1, read as the reverse complement.
GAAGGCTCTGGTGCCGCGGGGTGGGTCGCGCATGCGTCGCGCTGGCCGCGCGCCGTCCCCGTCTGTGGCCGCAGTCGCACCGCGCAGCCTTCGCGACGCGCCATGTCGGCCGACGCTGCGACTTGACCGGAGCACAGCTCAACCCTAACGGATTTAGTGTAAAGTGCGACAAGAATCGTCGCTCCAGACCCCAACCGCACGGAAACCCTGGTAAGTCCGTAGCGGCTCACGAAGCATCTATATCACCACAGTGCAGTGCCCAAGGTTGGAAGGCTTTCGATGTGCTTTCCCGGATCCGTGAAGTAGGGGGCGCTAGTGCGCGCGGTGAGTCATCTCTGCGGCGACGAGTTTTCATGGCCGCCCCTTTCCGTCTCGTGGAGGTTAGTCGCTGGAAGATGTGAGGCTGGTGCAGGGGATGTTACGTAAGTGCGTGAGCAGTGCAGCGGCCGTGGTACCGACGCTTTCGACCCACCGGGACGCACTCGAGCGTAGGCAGTTACCGCACGCGAGGATTGCTTTCAGGAAAACATTCACCATTCTATACGCGAATCTTGTGCTGGCAACTGTGAATTCCGTTCATTTGTACTGTGCTGAGTCGTCATGAGACCGGACGTTGATTTTGTGCGCGATATCAATGTAAGAAGAGGAAATTTCGTGATATATAATGTTGGTTTGTGAAAGTGGCTTTTGAAATACGTTCGCAGAAAAAATTGTGCTAGTGAAAAATTTTCAAAAATATCTGCATCGTCGTTTAACGTGGGTACTTTTTTATTATTTCAAAACTTTTACAGATTGACTTACTATTAAACTTTTAAAACAGTTTTAGTGCCGTTAGTCTGGATTAAAAATTTTAGTCAGTTTTATTTGTTTTCAAATCCCAATCGAATCAGCTGGGCGATGCGCGCGCGCCGCCTGCGCACCGGAGCGTGACTCTCGTAACCAATTAATCTGGTACTTGACCCGATGCGATTACTATTACAGTTAACGTTGAAACTGATATAGGTACTGAACATAACTGTTACTCACCAGTGCAACGCATGCACAAACCGACCGCGGCCGCGGCAAAGATGAAGATGAATCATTCCTCACAGTTTTTGCGAAACGTAACGGTAAATTCTACTAAGTTGCCTTTGCCTCTCTAGTATCATTTAGATTTTAGATATGCTCGGTACTTTATAAAATGATTATATTTAAAGTAGAATTGGAATAGTTAAGAGGTTTACTTTTTTATGGCAAGGGCTTTTTCATTTAATACGTTCAAGTTTCTAGGTTGTGAAAATACATTTTTTTTTAATATAACTATGGACTGGATAAAGAAAATGATTAATCGCTTTTTTCCGTAAACACCAACAATAGCTAGGTATTTAATACAATTTGTATTCGTCGTTGTTCTAAATAATGCAAAGTGAAAGCATACGTGCTAAGGTCTCGATCGAGAAACGTGAGCGACCAAATTACAATTGTTGTGTACGTTATAACTACCGCTATTTCAATTGCCAAAAAAACAACGTCAACTAAAGCCGACCTTGCCGCAAATTACACACTGGGGAACGGTCTTAACGAAACCCTGCCGTTACAAAACTTGAACAAATTGTTGCTTCTGATTTCGTTGCCTAGAGAATCATTACACCGAGGTGGCAAGCCATGGTAGTACTTACTTGCAGTGTCTTTCGCAATGACGAATATATTTTGGTATCACCATTGGCAAATATTGGCTTTTTAGCGCAATGGCGGTGTGTTAGTAACAGAGTGAGAACTCTGCTAAATGACCAACATTAATAAGCAGGCGATTATTCCATGTCGAATGCAAGTGTTTTCCCTTAGAAAGCAAAATTTAGACTATAACAACATCTCGTTCCTTAGGTAGGTATGTTTTTCTTTCATCATGTTTTTTGTCGTCGTAATATTCTTAAGGTCGTATTAAAAGTAAACGTATATCTACTTATTCTTTATTCTTTTTTGTACGAATTTATCTAGCTTCGATTGAACTGCTTTTAATTTATTGGGATGTGATTGTTGCCATAATTTTTAACTTCCGACGCCAAGACTACGGGGTTACATGTGTCTTTGTATGTATGTGTGTGTTTGTGGTATCGTGACACCCAAACCGATGGACGGATTTATTTAATATTGAGCTAGTTTAACCACGATGGTTATCAGCTAAGTTTCTCCAAAATCTGTTAAGCATCAATGTCAATACATTTTGGACTTTATAATGGAAATGAAATTAATGAATAGAATAGTCTTGAGTTTTTTAGGTTGTAAGTATTCATAATTTCCGTCTTTGCCATATTAAATACAAGTTTGACGATATATGTATTGTTTAATTCTAAGTTTTGAAGATATGTACATAAGAGCCTTGTTTACAAGACTACTCCATTTCTTTTTATAATTGAATGCTGTAAAAATCATCGTAAGTAGAGTCATCATGGTACCGAAATTTGGCAAGACTTCATTTCACAAATGCTAACGCCGCCAACGGTACATTGCCGAGTAAAAGCTGCTTTGTGTTCCGTCTCATGTCGATGACGCAAACAAAGCATTAGCATTAATTCTTAAAGATCACTGTCTTTATAGCGAAGAAAATTGTCTTTGAAATAGCAATTGGAATGGAACCACCCAGTCCGCCTACGCGGCACCCTCGTTAGCAGCGAACGTGAATGTCGCGAACTCTGCCTCTGAACAGGAATGTTCCTTTTAATAATTCCGCTTCGCTGTTTTCTAGGACGTGCGTCTTTCAGAGTCAGGGGGAAGGAAACTAGTTCCGCAATGTTTTTACTTTGCATTAATGATCGTTCGCTACTGGAATTAAATTCGAAACATGTTGACGTTAAGTGGTAGTGGGAGATAACATTTAGAATTTTCTTATATCAGATAGGTAGGTACTTCTTTTGAATAGAAGGGCGAGGTAGATAAAGCAGAGTATATTATTGGTATTGGAACCTACTGTATATTCGCACATAAATTTAAGTAGGTACATATTTACCGAAAATATCCAGACAAAGAAAATAAAAGAAAACTATTTATTCTTAACTAACATTACGACGACAAACAAAGAAAAAGAAACAAGAACAAATTCTCACTTAATTACATGTAATTATGCACCAAATCAGCACAATGCCGTTCTTACTGCCGGCGCTTCCTCTGTTGGGACCATCATACCTAAGTCAAAAGCTAAATTGTACTTCGCCCCTGAATATTAATATGTTAAGCATATTCCAATTTTTTGATCTTGAAGAATTTATGTTATGACCCAAAGATCCTCTTCTTGAATTTTACATGTGTGTGTTGGTACTCACCGTGAATTTGATTTGACGCTATTTCTTTCTTTTGCAGGTTTAAATCGGTAATCATACCGATGTTTTAGTGTAACCTGCGAGCAAAAACAAAACCGCCATGTCGTCGGTGAAGGTGGCGGTGAGGGTTCGCCCCTTCAACTCGCGAGAGATCGCCAGGGAGAGCAAATGCATCATCGAAATGTCTGGCAATACTACAGGTGAGCTTAATTATTCATTAATTCTGAACACTAAAAATACACTCGGTCGTGAAGCGATCAAAGCAAATCAGGTCAAAGGGCCATATGTAGTCCCTTGGTTGGTTAATTGGTTTGACTAAGATTTGACGAAATGTTGAAAATGTTGATGCTCTTCTTAGTGGTTATGTTACCGGTGTCTTTAAAGTTTTAAAAAGTCAACATAGTCGGAGTCAAAACAAATATTCCAAAATCCCTTATGACCTATTTATGGTCGTAACTATTCATGGATAGCAAGCATTAAAATCATAAGTAATCATACTCCTGTGGCTATAAGTTCTTTATCCGACACGATCAGCCCTTTACGTATTTTACGGAGTCATAAGGTAGCTAATGCCGTAACTTTATTGGAATTCGATACAATGTTATCATGATGCATGCAAGTACAGTGTGTTAAAATCAGAACTGTGAAAAACCTTTTAGCAGAGCTTCTCATGGTTTTTATAATATGAAAGGTTATAGGATATCATATGAAGGGTCCACGGAAAGAACATGTCTAGTCACTTTTTTTTGAAAATGAGACTTAAATGGCAAAATGTAAAGCAAGTAATAAACTATATCTTACATCTACTGTTGCAACTGTATTATTATATTAACATGACTTTTTTTTACTTTTAAAAAACCTATACACGGAAATAACATGCGTTGTGTATTAGGTACATGGAAAAAAACATGTTATGTCACAAAACAAAACAATACATTAGATAAACTTTTCTTTTAGTATATCACATTACAAAATGAGAACGAATGAATGGTAGATATTAATTCCGAGCTCAACTTATTTGACTTCGGATCGGAGACTTTGCATTATTTCATACCTATATAAAATAATGGAGTTATTTATTAGCTAATTTTAACTAACTTTTTTCGTTACTTACTTACTTACGTTACTAAGCTATTACCTTCCTATAGATGACATACCTAGATTGACTTACATTTAAATAAATATTATTAATAAAGACAATAGCGACTCCATGGTATTTAGAACCACGGAATATGTAATCAAAATATACCGAACTAGCCTTCCGTCCGCAGCTTCGCCCGCGATAAAATTAATTTTCCCGTAGGAAAAGGTATTTTCCCGCGGTAAAAAGTAGCCTATGTCACTCTGTGGTAATGTAGCTTTCCAACGGCAAAAGAATTTTTGAAATCGGTCCGGTAGTTTCGTAACCTATTCAATGCAAACAAACAAACAAACAAACATACAAACAATCAAATCTTTCCTCTTTATAATATTAGTATAGATTAATATTCAAAATTACCAGATTCCAATAAAAAATAACCTTTAATGCTTTGGACTTTGCATGTTTATTTCCTGTAGTTAAGGGACAACTGACAACGCATGTTTCTTCCGTGTTCAATAGGGGTCTGGTTCGGTTTTTTGGTATTAATAATAACAATCCATCACTTTTAACTAATATTCTATTTATTTATCTAAAGATAAGTAATATTGACATACAATTGATTTATAGACAATTGCATAAATATATTTGTTGATTAATTACATCGTTCCAAACTTTAAAAAACCCGGCCAAGAGCGTGTCGGACACGCCCAAGATAGGGTTCCGTAGCCATTACGAAAAAATCAAGTAATATTTTTCAAAGGATTTCGTATGTGTACGGAATCTTCCAAGTTTAGGTATGTTTTATACCTTAGGCTACTATTTACTCTTAAACTACAAATAATTCCCAAGCAATTTTAGCCGCTATAATTTTCCTTGTAAATATAATATATTTACTAAAATTCTGAATTTTTTCAAATTTTTCCGCCCAACATTTTAGATTTTAGAGGGGGGGGGACGGTCGATTTTAATGAAAATTTTAACTTTAAAGTTGAATATTTCGCAAACAGATCACTGAATAGAAAAATCTGTTAGCAACCCCCCAATGGTTTTAAAAGACCTATCCAACGATACCCCACACTATAGGGTTAGTCGAGAAAAAAAAATCACCCCCACTTTACGTCTATGGGAGGTACCCTAAAAAAATTCATTTTAGTTTTTTTTATTTAATCACTTTGTCGGCGTGACTGATATATATATTCATGCCAAATTACAGCTTTCTAGTACTAACAGTCTCTGAGCTTAGCCGCGGACGGACAGACAGACAGACAGACAGACAGACAGACAGACAGACGGACAGACATGGCGAAACTATAAGGGTTCCTAGTTGACTACGGAACCCTAAAAACGCGATAACTCAAAATGTCACTAAAGTGACCAGACATGTTCTTTCCGTGGACCCTTCATATTCATGTCACACCATGAACCTTTGGTCTGCATTATATAGAGACAGAATTTAATTAACGGCAAATCTTTTTTAATGACAAACGGTCATGGTTTGTAAACGAGTTTTGATGCGGGCGGAAGTCATAGTATAAAGACCGGAGCAGACCAGATGCGTGTGTGTGTCAGTCACGCATCTGGTCTGCGCCGGCCTTTAAAACGACTTCTTTCTACGTTGTATAGTTGTGTAGAAGATTTTGTATACTGGGTACTGTGCAAACCTTTCTCGATTTTTATCACTATAATATACTTATCGTTACTGGCCAGGAAGAAGTCGTTGAAATGTAATTTAAAAAAGGTTCCACATTAGTATGCATTGAAAATTCTTCTGTACCTATTTATTTTGCAGATGTTTCGTAAACTTTTGCGCATGGTTGTGCCCGTTCCATTAAGCCAAGTTGTCGCCCAAACCCATAAAGTTCAGGTAGTAAATGACACGTCTGTCCTTGAAAGTGGAGCATTATCAAATTAACTTCCGCCTCGTTTGCGAGCTCTGACCCTTTTGCAATGAAGACTGACGTTTACAATGCTATAAAAACCCTTCAGTTGTAATGATACACTCAACTTCGTTACCTTAGCAAGTAGCTGGGAAACGCGTATCTTACTAATTTGAAACGGGTCTTAGGATGGCGGATGATATTATTATTGCTTATTTTCATTGTCAAATTTGGTGGCGTAGCGTATACTTACCTTCATAGTCCATTGTTCTACTTGATAGGTACAGTTCACTAGTCTTAGCTACATGTGATATTCCATTTGTAACGCGTTGCACCGAACTCTAATCATTAGGTTAAGTATAATTTCAAACACAATACACATCCCTTGTTAATGTCACAAAGAAAGTCAGCACCAAGAAGCTCTTGCTTTCATTTCATTCGGTTCTTATTTACAAATAAAATACAGAAACTTTGTAAGTATGGTCTCTACAAGTTTTTCTTTCAGTAATGAAATGTAATTTTATTTGGTTTACTTTATCTCCATCAAAGCTAAATAAACAAGAGAAATCGCTTCCATTACCATTAGCTTCGTTTTAATTGCACGTGTTGTTATTATACTAGAACAGAATAAAGCTTACTGTAGACTTCATTAGATGAGGTTAGAATTTCCTTAAATAATAAATTTTTGCGTTAATAATAAAATAGCAAAGCAATTGTGGCAATTGGGCGGAAGTATGTAATGTTTATTTCTAGTAGTGTATAGTAGACTAAGGACGGCCATTATCACATCTGTATTACGAGTATAAATAAAATTAAAAGTCCTGACTGACTGATATATCAACGCACAGCCCAAATCGCTGAAGCTAAAGACTTGAAATTTAGCACACATATACCTTAAGTATCATAGAGGTACTTAGAAGGGATTTTTCGAAATTCCCATGGGATAGGGAATAAATGGTATTTCTATTTTGCTTCAAAGTGGCTTTATCTCCGTAACTATAATTATTAGAGACTTCAAATTTGAAATGCAAGTAGGTGATCATAACAGTAAAAAAGTAATTTTAAGATTTTCGAAAAATCCCACGGGATAAGGAAAAACGGGGTTTATATATATTCAATTCAATGGGACCCTATCTCCGTAACTATTCCTGTAAGTTTAGGATCATAGAGGTGCAGTTAAAAGGGTGTTTTGGAATTTCCTGCGGGATAGATCGTCAGTTGACCATAAATTTTATTTGTGCGCGGATGATGTCACGGGTAAAAGCTAGTTATACTACATGTCACATACTACAAGTCAACGTGACAATCAGCCTTGTCGTTTTTTTCTGATGTAAGAATAGACATAAAAAAAAAGCACTTGCTTGGCTGTACAAATGCATGTATCGGCTCGAGTTTAAAGGAAGGTTATACGACGAAACCTTACAATGTTAACAATGTCAGGAGAAATCAATCGTTGTGTTCTTGATGACGAACGATGTCATTTTGTTTCTCTAAGCGAGTGGCAGATTTTTTACGTGTAGTGATTTGAGCAGTTTCAGGGTGGGCTTCCATTGAAGAATAGAATCGCATTAGATTGAAATTCACGTCACGTATCACATAATATAAGGGCCGGCGCTCACTGACGGCATGGCACGGCATGGCATTTTATTACTATCAAGTTATTTTGAATCTTATTGCAATGAGTTTAGAACTCATGTTACTTTATTGGTTATGCGTTGCGTCATCCCTCGGCACGTCGCGGCATCGTGGTATCGAAATAAAGTAACATGAATTCTACACTCATTGAAATAAGATTCAAAATAACTTGATAGTAATAAAATGCCATGCCGTGCCATGCCGTCAGTGAGCGCCGGCCCTAAGGAGCTTCGCGGTATGTCATTTCATCTCAAGTGATAAGTCGGAATCTGCACGTCTCCTCTTAGCTCTGATTCGATGGAAGAGCACTTTAATAATGTCGTTTTTGAATAGGTTAAAGTTAAAGTACTACCTTAAATTACTGACCTTAAAGTAATGAATGAAATCGCATATAATTATGTTCAAAATGTTAAAGTTGTGAGGTCTTTGGAACTTTCATGGTTACGGAAAGATGGGGGTTGAATTAAATTAATAAACACGAAAACTTGTGAACGCGTTTTACTTTACCCTACTTGACGGCAAAGGCGACGTCAACTCTTGTTGAAACATGTCCCAGTGAAAAGTTTCGTGTTACATTAAAGCTGTTAATTTTAATCCTGGTCCTGACGTTATCTCGCCGTGGCTATGATCCTCGTCAACAAGTTTGAAGCACTCAGCTCAGAGTTAGATAAAATAATTTATGTAGGTAGGTTAGTAACAGTGAATATTTTAGATCCATGACTCGCTCGCGCGAAGCGTGTCTCCAGCCAAATAAAGGAGATACTTATGTTTAATAACAGAATTTGTAGCGGAAAACATTCCGCCGTTGAAAATAAAAAGCTATGCCCTGGCATAGCTCACGGTTCCCTCAGTTCTCTCCAATTAAGGCTGTTAACAATTGAGCTTTGATCCACAAGGTGAAGTGCAGGTTTATTCGTTAGTAATACGAATACATATACATACGGTTAACGAGCTCGCCATCATTTCTGATACGGCAAACGGCGTGTGGCACCTCCATAGGTGCTAAAACAGAATCCACTGCCTCCATCCGTTTGTTTACCATTGTTTTGCAATCGAAGCATTGTTTTTATTCAAGGTGCAGATTAACGTACCTACTGAAAACCACTGATACCACAACTGTTTTTTAAAAGTTACTTTATGCTGCGTTTCCATCAGAGATGTGCGAGGATGCGTTGCGAGGGAAGTGTTTGTCATGAACCAATAGAAACACTTTATTCACTTAGGACCTTTTAAATGAAGTGTTTCTATTGGTTCATGACAAACACATCCCTCGCAACGCATCCTCGCACATCCCTGGTGGAAACGCAGCCTTATGCGTAGTATGTATATTTGCAAGTATCCTAATTATTTCAAAAGGTATCCGTGTTTTGTTTTGAGCTTGATTCTAGAATCTAAACGGCTAGCTTTAATTAAGAAAGAAAGAAAGAAAGAAAAACAGAATTTTAAAACTGAGCCCAGAAGAAGATTAAACAAAAGACAACTTGCTTTAAAAAATAATGCAATCGATTCTATTTTCGATTCTAATCAAACTACGAGGGGCGTTCAATATAAAGTGAGAATGAGATGCAAACTCTTTTAATATTACGAAATTAAATACTGGCCGGTAAAGCTAATCTATCTAGCTGATTGCTATGAAAAAAAAAACTAACTGTCTTTTGTTTAAAAAAATATACGGTAATTTCTTTGCAATGCTATTGAGTACGTTAGCGAAAATGGAGAAAATTTAACAGCGCGCCGTTATCAAATACTTGTATTTGAAAAATTTTTCTACGGACCAAGTCAATTTGGATTTGCGGGACACTTTAGGGTCTAATGCTCCTCCGTATTCGACAGTCGCACGTTGGTGCGCCGAATTTAGACGTGGAAGAACATCGACAATGGACGACCCCCGCTCCGGACGCCCTACTACAGCAGTAACTGAAGAAATTGTGAAAAAAGTCGAAAACTCAGTTTTGGCGGATCGTCGTGTCACAGTTCGTTTTATTGCTGAAAATGTAAAGATTTCAACGGGGAGCGTGCATAATATTTTACATGAACGCTTGGGTATGAAAAAGGTATCTGCGCGTTGGGTACCAAGAATGCTTACTGACACGCAAAAACAAACTAGACTAGAGATTTGTCAAGAAGCTTTGAACCTGATGCAGCAAGACCGGGAACTTTTTTTGGCGCGATTTATAACAATGGACGAAACATGGCTCCATCATTACGACCCTGAAACGAAACTGCAGTCTATGACATGGAAAAGGTCATCATCTCCAACTCCGACGAAATTCATGGTGAGCCCATCTGCCGGTAAGGTCATGGGCTCTGTTTTTTGGGATGGTAAAGGGGTATTAATGATTGAGTATCTCGAGCATGGAGCCACTATTACGGGCACTTTATACGCCAAACAAATAGCAACATTGCGTAATGAGATCCGCGAAAAACGGCGAGGTAAACTGTCGAAAGTTGTGCTGTTCCACCAGGACAATGCCCCGGCACACAAGTCCGCCGTTGCAATGGCTGCAATTCGTGATGCTGGGTTCGATATCCTTAAGCATCCTCCGTATTCACCAGATCTCGCTCCCAGTGATTTCTACCTATTTCCGAGATTTAAACAATACCTGAGAGGCCAGAAATTTGAAGACGACGACGCGGTAGTCGCTGCAGTACAAGATTTTTTAAGTACTCAAGATGAGACCTCTTTTAAAAATGGAATTTTAAGTTTAGAAAAAATATATACTAAGTGTATTATGCTAAAAGGTGACTATGTCGAAAAATAAAATGACATTTAGTAAAAGTTGTTTATAACATACTCATTCTCACTTTTTATTGAACGCCCCTAGTATTTTCTAGATTTAGGTTTGCAGTTATTTATTTAACACCTTTTATTGTTTGGTTTTACGTTGAAAATTGCTGTATAGTCGGGGTAAGATAAGGTTCGACACTTTTCGACTCTATGTCAACGAGTTAAGGTCGAAAAGTGACGAAACTTTTCTTACCCCGACTATACATTGCTAATTGGGGATGTCTAATTTTTTGCAATGTATAGTAAATCGAAAACCATTTCGAGATAAATGCTTTTTAACACGTTTTCTGTAGTTATTTAATTTTAATATTATGTAATGAATTTATCATATAACAAATAAGCAATGACCTTCATTTGACATTGGTGTAAATTGCGTGACGGGTTCAAGTCGTACTTTATTCTGTGTGGTTAGAATTCTTCACAATTTACGCGTGGATTATACTACGGAGTTTGATTTGGACCCGCTGTCTGACATCTAGCACTTTGACAGTGCCAGTAAAGTGACACAGTGTATAGTGTACCACTACGCAAAAAATAATTAAAGGGGTTGCCTTATCGTACGCATTTAGATAGATTTAGAAATTTGACATTGTGGGAGCCTTCAATTATAATCTGACGTCATCAACTAAAATAGTTTCAATAATTAATTTTGAAAAAAGTAGAGAACTAAATGACAAAATATTGAAATTAGTTTCTTATAATTGACTTTTCTATACAAAAAAAATATAAAAACCAAGGGTATTTTTTTTTAGACATTATTCTGTCGAACAAGTTGTTTTGGCTTTGTTTTGAATCAACACAAATGTTTCAATGTGCTCGTCCTCATTATTTCAATAATACGGGAAAAGGCGTGTGGCCCATATGAGGGGAGTGGATTCAGTTTTCAAATATTTTTATTCACCTTTGCATATTGCAATCAAAGCATTGGATTGTTTGGGGTTAAATTGAGAATTACAAAACTTGTTACTAAAGTAGAATACATACCTTTCAAGTTTAAATGGAAAGTTTTTTATATAGAAATATGCCTTTTCCGTCCGTGTTTAGAAATATTTTGTATTGTTTGTTCTCTTGCATTTTTCTAGAGGAATGCTATAGTGATCGCCATATTCAGTTATACTTGACAAATCCGTCAATTTGATTAGTTGTTAGCTAACCTAGGTTCGTTTCGATTAGATTTAGCTATTCGTATCTCGCATAGCCAGCGTGTCGGCGCCGACCTGTTGGCCTAATCAAAAACGTCCAGTAATTTTACAATCTAGTTAGTGAAAGTGGCATTAAACCCTATGGTGTCAGCAACGAACAATTTCATATCACATTTTATGTCCACATTGCCAAGTTCATTGCCACATTGTGGGGAAGGAGCGTAAAAGCTTGAGCCGTAAAAAAGTATGGTGGCGTCATTAAGTGCGTCACGATGTAAAGTACTGCCCGAAAAACATGAATATGCATTAGTTGGACATTAAAAGGGGGTTACTGATACCCACGCGCGAAAGTAGTATGTCTATCTTTATGACCGGGCTACTCTCAAATTATAGCGGTTTGCTGTTTGGTTTTAATGTACGCGCTTTATTCTAGTTATTCATGTTAAGTCACACCGTGAAGGTTAGGGAGATTATATAATTTCCCAAGTATCCGCTGCGAATCTCAATAGGTAACAAGCAGGTAGTTTGTAAAGTTCTACTCACTCACTAATACGTAGAATAACAGCTTGTACAATAGCAAATTACTTCATGTAAACATAAGGGTAAGGGTAATAAGGGTACGTTCACAGAACATTGTACCTGTAAATAGCGACCTTTGCGCTCTTAAGCCACCGCAATGCGCTCCAATGGTCCATAAATTCCATTATGCCCAATAAACCTTGTCCATGGGGCTGCCGACGATTCTCGTAAATCCTGTAAGGCTCCCGCGGTAGCGAGTAATTCTAATGCTTAAATTCACTTACGTAAATTTGATTTGAAAGTGTCTGTTTGTTGTTGAGTTTTATTGTTTGGCTGATGTATGGCATTCGAGCCTGCTACGTTAATTAATTAATCATACTTGGAGCTTTACAGTCTTCGTTTGTCTAACAGAATTTGTAGTCTTGTATTTTACTGAGGGGCCTATTACGAGTAGGTGTTGCCAGTCCTTGCTTGCGTCTTCATTGCGATGAGTAGCCTCTTACGTAATTTATGCCGATTCCCTGTCTGACCTTGCTAGCTTTGAGTCGGAGCTTTCCCGTTGGCTCCAATTTTATTCAAAGAATTTACGCTATTTGAGGAATCCCTTACTCATTCAAATGGAAATCGCCTAATCATATTAGTATTTTATGCAAAGTGCTTCTGTGTTAAGTAAGTTATGCCTCCTGAGGATACTTCGAGTCTAGATTTTTGTCATGAATTATTGTGACTTTTCGTATTTTGCTCTTGAAAAGTAGATATGTTTATATAAATAAAGCCTTACTCATTAATTTTCTTAATTAATAATTTCATGCCCAACGTTGCAACGTTTTTCAGAAGTTACAGTAGTTTAATAGAGTTTATATATTATGATCTCTTGTAGTTTCTTCACTTTTTATATCATAAGGTCAAACGAAGAGTACGCACACGCAAGTCGACGGTTTTACGATAGTTCTTTGTATGTGCATGTTTATTGCTTGAAAGGCAGTAGCCGCTGTATAAAAAAGTAGAAATCACACTTTTATCGTATGTCAACCACTTTAAAACACTTCACGCCCAAATAAATATTTGAACAAAGTACGAGTTACTTTGATAGATTGGTTAACCTAAATACCTAAATCAAAATGCGGCCTTAACTCGGGTTATGTCAGGAGTTTGACACTTCTGTTTGAAATAAGACTTCCCATCAAATTGGCTTTACTTAGTATTTGTACCGTTATTTCAGTCCAAATTGTGTGGGATTTTAGCTACTTTCTACCCCTTTGTGGCTGGAGAGCTCATTCCGGTCCGAAGAGCGGGATAAATGGAATAACCTCCCGAAACTGGCATATGTAGGTCAAGAGTCTTAACGGTCTTGAATCTAAACGTATCCGATTTAGAAAATAAAAAAGCTTTCTTATTTTATTTAACAGTCGGAGTACTTAGTAATAGTTATTTTATGATACAAGTGCGGAAAGTAGGCTATTCCCAACGAACGGCGGAGATCTAAACAAACGAGCGAAGCGAGTTTGGTTTAGCCGACATGAGTTGGGAATTTCCTACTTTCGACACGTATATCATACAACATTTTACAATGCACTAAGCGAGGAAAAAAATTGGGGCTAAGAGCGCGCGCAGACAGAGAGCGGTCTGGAGTCTGGAGTACCGAGTTCCGCGTTCAGAGTTCTGTGTTTTCATCGCTCGAGAGTTCCAGTCGCCTGCTGTGTGCGTTATCGTAAAAGACTCAGTACATTCGAAAGAACGCAGAACTCTGAACTCGGAACTCCAGACCGCTCTCTGTCTGCGCGCGCTCATAAACATTTTCGGAAAAAGATGTTGCGTTCTTATTTACCTTTCATTGAGGGAAAGTCTCGTAGATGTTTACATATTTCAGCATCGGTTTAGTCAGCAGGAGGCTATCACATTTAATTTTGTGCTTGGTCTAGGACGTCAGGCGGCGTTAAGTTCTATGTAAATTCATCACTTGAACTCTCCATTTTAATTTACTAAACTTAAATTAATTCTCCGGACTGAATTCATGAACACTACTGTGGCGGGTTTTCATGACAGGCGCGAACGGAACGAACCATGATTGGTTCGTGATACGCCATGCGCGCGCACTGAAAACTCATTGATTGACAGGCGCGAACGGGTAACCGTGATTGGTTCGTGTTACGCCATGCGCGCACACTGAAAGCTCTTTGGTTGACAGGCGCGAACGGGTAAACATGATTGGTTCGTGTTACGCCATGCGCGCGCACTGAAAGCGCAGATGTCGTACGGTCCGAAATGGACTCAAGGAATTATTTTAGTACTAAATTTTTTTATTTCAAAACTTTTGACGAAATTAAAATTTGATAACAATCTGTTTTATTATTTTATCAGTAAATATTAATTTGGTTGCATCAAACATTTTCTTATTTGTGCAAAGCTGAATTATGAAGACACAACTCTGTAGTCTTATTTTTTAAACACTAGTTTGGACACAACTTTTTGAGAATTGGCAATTTAAAAAGTTACTTTTCTGCACGCGTGTGGAAAGTTAAATCCATACAATTTTTTTTCACACTTGCGAAAGTGTGCTGGGATGACTAACTTTCTATAGATATGTTGACTCGCGTCAAGAGGCACTTTCCGAGCATATGCATTGTAAAATACATTTGTGGTTTTTTCAGTAGACGAGTACCTAATATAGATAACTGTGCTGTTTCTAAATATAATAAGGACTTGTACCATTTATGATTACTAACACACCTGGGACTTAGTCACAGTTTTTTTAGTTGAATAAAATGGTTGTGGAATTCAGCCGACGCCTCTCGTCATAGCCAGATTCAGATTTAGGGGCTAGCTTAACATGGGCACAATTCTAAGTTATAACTTTACTGGAAAAATGTTTTTAGTACATGGAATTTTTGTCAATAATAAAACTGATTTGTATACATATGTAATGTAATATTAATTACTAACTAATTAATCTAAGAATCTCGATGTTACTAACAAATCTATGGACCAAAATGAATGTTAATTTTCATTTCATTCATTTACACGGGCAAATACGGTAGGTAATGCACCAGACAGATCCGAAGCATTGAATAGTAAACATTAATCTAAATATATTGAATGACAAACTTCAATGTTCTTGAACGCCCCCTTCCTCAATATAAATCCAGGGCTCGTAACAAATGTTCCCCGGGAAATTTTCCGCCCCATTCCGCACAATTACCGGTTGCCCTCTTCGTTAAACCACTCTTGTACTTTGACCTCTTTTAAACGTCATTGTCTGAATTTTCGCGCTTTTGTTGTCAAATATCATTCATTAGAGCGTAATTAAGCGTTTTTTTGCTTTACAATTTTGGACAGTTTTAATTTTACTTCATTATTGTGAAATTATTCTTTTGTTTCTGCGCTGTTGTATTGTTGCAGGAGTAATTCCCATTTTGTTCCAAGGAACCGAGATATTGGGCGATGAAGCCAGCGGTAGAAATACATAGAAGTCAAAGAGCTCCAAAAGATTGTAGTCGTGTGTAGATTATTGTTATAAATGTTTATCTACTTGTGCTGACTGTGCTCTACTATAAACTGTACAGTATTAAGTACAGTACATATATGTAGTGCTCTGGAAGAAATGGGAATTATACAATAGCTTAATAGTCTACGTCTATGGCTTACGTACGTACTCTACAGTTTTGAATTCATAAAATGGCCTTCTAAATACCTGTCTCACTACTCCTCGAGAAGTCCTTGATATCTGTCATGTTGTCATTTCAACAAAATAAAAAAACAAGAGCGTGTCGGACACGCCCGAGGTAGGGTTCCGTAGCCATTACGAAAAAATCAAGTAATATTTTTCTAAGGATTTCGTATGTGTACGGAATCATCCAAGTTTAGGTATGTTTTATACCTTAGGCTATTATTTACTCTTAAACTACAAATATTTTCCAAGCAATCTTAGCCGCTATAATTTTCCTAGTAAATTTGATATACGAGGGGCGTTCAATATAAAGTGAGAATGAGATGCAAACTCTTTTAATATTACGAAATTAAATACTGGACGGTAAAGCTAATCTATCTAGCTGATTGCTATGAAAAAAAAAACTATCTGTCTTTTGTTTAAAAAAATATACGGTAATTTCTTTGCAATGCTATTGAGTACGTTAGCGAAAATGGAGAAAATTGAACTGCGCGCCGTTATCAAATACTTGTGTTTGAAAAATTTTTCTACGGACCAAGTCAATTTGGATTTGCGGGACACTTTAGGGTCTAATGCTCCTCCGTATTCGACAGTCGCACGTTGGTGCGCCGAATTTAGACGTGGAAGAACATCGACAATGGACGACCCCCGCTCCGGACGCCCTACTACAGCAGTAACTGAAGAAATTGTGAAAAAAGTCGAAAACTCAGTTTAGGCGGATCGTCGTGTCACGGTTCGTTTTATTGCTGAAAATGTAAAGATTTCAACGGGGAGCGTGCATAATATTTTACATGAACGCTTGGGTATGAAAAAGGTATCTGCGCGTTGGGTACCAAGAATGCTTACTGACACGCAAAAACAAACTAGACTAGAGATTTGTCAAGAAGCTTTGAACCTGATGCAGCAAGACCGGGAACTTTTTTTGGCGCGATTTATAACAATGGACGAAACATGGCTCCATCATTACGACCCAGAAACGAAACTGCAGTCTATGACATGGAAAAGGCCATCATCTCCAACTCCGAAGAAATTCAAGGTGAACCCATCTGCCGGTAAGGTCATGGGCTCTGTTTTTTGGGATGGTAAAGGGGTATTAATGATTGAGTATCTCGAGCATGGAGCCACTATTACGGGCACATTATACGCCAAACAAATAGCAACATTGCGCAATGAGATCCGCGAAAAACGGCGAGGTAAACTCTCGAAAGTTGTGCTGTTCCACCAGGACAATGCCCCGGCACACAAGTCCGCCGTTGCAATGGCTGCAATTCGTGATGCTGGGTTCGATATCCTTAAGCATCCTCCGTATTCACCAGATCTCGCTCCCAGTGATTTCTACCTATTTCCGAGATTGAAACAATACCTGAGAGGTCAGAAATTTGAAGACGACGACTCGGTCGTCGCTGCAGTACAAGATTTTTTAAGTACTCAAGATGAGACCTTTTTTAAAAATGGAATTTTAAGTTTAGAAAAAAGATATACTAAGTGTACTATGCTAAAAGGTGACTATGTCGAAAAATAAAATGACATTTAGTAAAAGTTGTTTATAACATACTCATTCTCACTTTTTTTCCACCTAACAGTTTAGATTTGAGAGGGGGGGGACGGTTGATTTTAATGAAAATTTTCACTTTAAAGTTGAATATTTCGCAAACAGATCATTGAATAGAAAAATCATGTTAGCAACCCCACAATGGTTTTAACCCCACACAATGGGGTTAGTCGAGAAAAAAAAAATCACCCCCTTTTTACGTCTATGGGAGGTACCCTAAACAAAAATTATGTTTAATTTTTATTTTACCACTTTGTTGGCGTGACTGATATGTATATTCATGCCAAATTACAGCTTTCTAGTACTAACGATCTCTGAGCTTAGCCGCGGACGGACAGACAGACAGACAGACATGGCGAAACTATAAGGGTTCCTAGTTGACTACGGAACCCTAAAAAGATGGCATCACAAATATCTTATTAAATATTAGACACTTATCAGGAAGTGGCAAAAAAGGTCTTAATTCTCGCAATTTATACATAAAAAGAAGATATGGTACAACACATTTTAAGTTTAGTTTTTCGGTTTGACTTTCTTAGTAAGGTTAACTAGTCACGAAAATGTACTTGTGCCTGTACAATAAACTACATATTGAGTTTTTTTTCTATTTATTGACGCAGATTTACAAGTTTCCCATATTTTGTTCATACAAGTCCGGGCATTTCTTTCAACAACGTTTCAAAAATCTGCTGAAACATGTTTACTTTGGTGTCTATTAAATTCGAAGTTGCGTAAAATTTTAACGCATTATTTTTGTGTTTATTGTAACTTTATATAACAAGGTTTACACTTTTTATTGACGAACATTTTGAAATTCTATGTTTTGTTTAATTTAACTGACTGAAGAAAAATACGTAATATTCGCTAAATGTATGACTTTTTTTAAGTATGTAAATGCTTGCCAAAGTGATAGTCAGTACATTGATAAGATCGAACAATTTATCCTTCAGCATAGCGTATAAAATTGAAAATGGAAATAAAAATAGTGGAAAATATTAATTTTACCTTTTTTTATGAAAGTCACAGCGAAAATCGAATCCGAAAACAGAAAATTGCCGATTTTGTACTTCTGTGGAATACTTAAACCCTCTTAAAAGAAAAATTGTGAATACAGAGCTTATATTCACATTACAGTATTCTGTATTACATTTCAATTTGAAGATAGATCCAATTCAATGTACGTTTAATTTAAAACAGCTTTTTATCAACTGTCTCCCCATAAACAAGTGCCTTTTAGCCGCATCCACTTTAATACTTATTGAAATATAGCGTTAAATTGATAGTAACAATGAATTATGAGTAAACTTCAATATTACTCAACCGTGACCTTGTTTATTCAATGCAACGTTACCACAATGTTGCCTTGATAGAGGTAGAGGCTTTGTAAACTTCCTGAGCTGGTTTGTGTCACCGGAACCGGCGGACGGGACCGCATCCGGCCCAGAGCAAGATGGCCGACCTATTGTGTTATAAGTAACAGCTGCAGAGGGGGTGATATTCTGTACGCAAATAAAGGGAGATAAACTCAAAAAAATATCCTTAAATTTTGTTTACTCTGGGTTTACCTCAGAAAGCATTTTACAAGAAAGTTGTTTTTGTACGACGCAAACTGATTTCATAAGATTTTTAATACCAGACTGAGATTTTCTTACAATTTGACAGATGGACAATAAAGTGATCCTATGAGGGTTTCTTTTCTTTAACGGGTAGTCGGGTAGGTAATTCTAAAATCCAAATGAAACTTTTGAATAAATCCTAACTAATATTAAAAATGCGAAAGTAACTCTGTCTGTCTGTCTGTCTGTGTGTCGCGCTTTCACGCTAAAACTACTGACCGATTTAAATTAAATTTGGTGCACAGATAGGTCTAGAGCCTCAGAAAGGACATAGGCTATATATCATCACGCTATCACCAATAGGAGCGGAGCGGAGCGGAATAATGTTTCAAAATCGGGGGTTTTTGAAGTAAAACTTCTATAGGCACGCTTGTCTTGGGAGTACGGTGGTGAATGTGAACGCTGGTGTGCGGGGGGTTCGGGGTGGGTATTTTTTATATCGAAGAACTAAGGAGAGCCATAATTGATGAAAAAGCAAATTGGATAATATAAATAAGCTGCCCAAATTACTAATTCCACGCGGACGGAGTCGCGGACAAAAGCTAGTAATAAATAAATTTTTCATCTCTCATACTCGGTAAGTGGGGCAAATCATATCTGACATACGGGAGGATAACTATTATTTTCTTCCCTAGGGTAGATATGAATTTAAAAAAATAAAGGCATTGGCTGTCAATGGAACACATACGCATTCAGCCAAGCATTATGGCATATACATGGAATAATTAAGTACCTATTGAGTTTTTTTTTCTTAATTAGTCATATTACAAATTATATAATGCTAGTGAAATATTATTAAATTAAATTATTAATTTACATTAGTTTCTTATTTAGTGACTTAAACCAGAAAAGTTAGAAAATGTAAAGAAAAAAACACGGTAAACGACAATGTTATTGTTCACACAGCCTATCTCTATACAGCTTTACTCCTTGGTTCAAGTTGGTTACTTACATATTTTATAAATAAATTTACTAAAATACCTACTTTATCTACTGTTTTCATTGATTATTATATTGAACATTCTAAATTTTGTTAAATTAATTATTCTTTAACAATAAACTCCATTGAAATATTTTACAACGATCATATTGACCAGTTTAGACATTTTTATTTATTTATACTTATATTTTCTTACTTTCCTTGTAGTCGCAATGAAAAGCAGAGTGTTTAACTCGGGAAAAACACCAATATCACCTTCGGAATATTGGCACCCTCGCTGTGCTCGGGTGCCAAGTAACCTCGTGTGATATTGGTTATTTTCCTCCCTTGTTGAACTATCTACTATTTGTACGAGTTTGGTCAGCAAGTACTTGACCGTTCCTTAATGCATACCCCAAAAGAAATACAGGCTTGAGTTTACGAGCATGTACAAAAGAGACCAGCACGGGCTCATAAAAGTTTCTTCTCCCAGTCAGCCTGCATAAACTTTAAAATTGCATTACTCTCGGCATGCTCTCAGCGGTCGTAAACGGTTTTATTTAGCAATAACACTATTGATAGTTTAGGTGCAAAGTCAGTCGTGGAAATGCAGTCGGATGCAGCGGTGACTCATTCAGGGGGAGGCGGAAGGGCGCAGACGTCAGGATTAGTAATCCCTTTTCCGTGGATGTGGGATGAATCAGGCTGTTTGAATTGTTATTACTTTTTGAGTTGATTGAGTCTTAAAACATCTGCATTGGATATATTACTGATAGTTAATAGGTATTATTGGCATCGTACACGTGAATATGTGTACCTGACGTACCTACACATATTTTATTTAAACTTTTATGTGATCTTATGAAATTTCCTCATTACCTTCTATTTTAATTCAATAAACTTTAACCCCATCACAAAAAAGTCTTGTTTAAATATGTTTAAACTCGAATGCTTTGTTCGCTGTAACATTAAAGAGATTTCTCTTTTGGAAACAGGCATTGACGGGCGTGATTCTTAACCTACTTGAAATGTTTAGACAAGGTTTTGTTAGGGGTAAGGCGGGTTATTTACCCTTAGTAGCAAAAGGCTCTCTTCACCAATCAACGATTTCCCTCACAGAGGTGAATTCTGAGTATCAGCTGCCTTATTAGTTCTTGAATTCTGAAGTGGCCGCGACGCGGCGGCGGCGCTGTCGGTCGATACGTCGCGACGGTACGGCTACGAGCTTACACTTGCAGGTTTTATATGAGTCCTAGGTACCTACTGTGTCAGTGCGACTTGCTCGTAATTTACAGCCGCGGAATGAAAAGGTTCGTCACTAAGGTCGAAAAGTGACGAACCTTTTCATTCCGCTACTAGGTATACTTGCTTTGTGTGCGTAGGTAAGGTAAATACCCCAGTGGCCGACACTGCCCCAATAGCCGACACTTAATTCGTAACAATAAAGGCGACAAGCAGGGTGTCGATTATTGGAATTAAAATATTGAACATTGGGGTATTTACCTTATATGTATGTATGTATGTAAACTCTTTATTGTACAAAATAAGGAAAAAAAAAAAAGAAAAATATATTTTTCAAAGATTTTAAGAATGATGTTGCCTTGCCTAGGTTTTCTTCAGAGGTATAAACTGTGTTTTAAATGCTTGTAACATTGCCACCAGAGGGTCTTATGCAGAAGCTGTTAAGCACAGACATAGACATAACACATAACCTATAATAATGTGATACAACATTATCAACCGATTTGTGTCCGGTCGTTGACCGTGGGGATTTGTTTATTGTCTGATAGATGATTTCGGAAGGTCAATGGCCACTCAGATACATGTTACTCGAAGGTCATCCTTTAGATTTGGGGGTAAATGAAATTTACTTCTCATCTGTTCGTAGCCAAGATATACTCGAGATTATATTTTATAACACTATTAATGGCTATGTGCTTTCTCAAACTCACTTTTTATTGTAACTTGTGTAATGAGTGAATGAATCAGTATTGATTTTGTAACTAAGTATACATATATTTACGTATATCGAAACAAAAAGTAATCGGATTTTGTTATAAAGTGTATTTTATTAAAGTTTATCAAGTGGCATAAATGGATTTCGTTTAATACATTTTTGGGGCACTTGTTCAGTTTTCGAGAGACCTCGATTAAGAATTTATACTTTATTTATAGCTAAAATATTTAGACTATTAAAAGTGTGTGTCTGCTGGGAAAAGGCCACCCCTTTTTCTTTTTCTTTCTTTTTATTTATACTTAACGTTGTTAAAACTTGATTTTCTTTTGTTACAGTAATAACAAATCCAAAAGTTCCTGAAGGGTCCAAAGATGCCGCCAAAAGCTTCAACTTCGATTTTTCATATTGGTCCCACAATGTAAGTTACTTCCATCTATGTTATTTTGCCGTAAACAAACACTTACATATAATAATTTCGTAAAAAATAAATAGGTACTCAGGATTGCCGTTCCATATCGAAAGGCGTTTGATCCTTTCATAAATCGTGTTATGTAGGTATGTATACAATACGTATGTAAAATATACAGTTTACCCCAAACGCCATCTCCGGTGCTAAATCAACAGCAAACAGGGAGATTGCCTCGGCTTCCTGGAGTCGCGTTTCCATCAATGCAAACGACAGAACTTTTAATGGAAACCGCTTTCCTCTTCCTTCATTCAAAGTGTATCCGTGTGCAAATAGTGAAAATTTTATTTAGCAAATTTCCTCATATATTAGAACTAAGGAAAGTCCGCTGACGGTGTTACAAATTAGTATGCAATATTAACCATGAAAAATAATTGTAACGACTGTGTATAATAGCCGAAGTTCGCCCATTTGATTTAACTCCGTTGTACTTCAAAACAATGCTTACTCCAAATTTTAAACTTAACTTTTCAGAAGAATCTCTTCGATAATAACAAGGATATCTCTCCTCCCCTAGGATTTTAGTCATATTTACAAATATTTCCACTCGCGAAGTCGCGACCCATCACAACAAATTATCGACGTACTTATAGTACCTAAGTATGAACAAAACTCGTGCTTATTTCGTGTCTCGGTGTGTCGGACTGATGGGACCGACAATGGCAGGACGCAGTCGTGTTACACACATGACGTGTTATACAGATACTTTTACAACTACATTCATAAAATGAGGAGGATCGCGCCTTCGTCGGTGAAGAGATCTGTACAAAGTTTAAAGCCGTTTTAATTTACTTTAATGATGGCATCGTTCATCCTACCGTCGATCCGTTATTCGTTAGTGCTTGACCGATGGCGGTGTAATAAGATTTCCTGCCAATCGCCTAGCCAGCGTTCTGCTCATTTTGGGCGGCCGCCATATTGGATTTAACTAGATTATCGGATTATTGTCTATGGTTTCTGCGGCATTTGGTTGTAATAGCTTATTTGTTGTTTATTCTCACACAATCTCTGTATGTACAGAATAGATTTATGTTGACCGAACGAAATTAATCTGTGGTTGATATTCAAGATCATATAATTTATAGGTATTTGGGAATGTCTGGACTGAACATACATAGATATCTTAAGACTGATGATATTCCTGCTTGAGCAAGGTTGCATTTATACATTCTGAGTATAGTAGGATAAAGTTGCTGATGACTGTATAAAAGTTGTAACATGTTTGTCACTACAATGTAATGAACCATCTTGTATATAAAGTGGATTGTGTTCGTTTAAAAATTAAAATAATGATGTAATATTTTTTATTCCTATGCATTAAACCAGACTATACTGAAATTCTTTAACATTTTAAATATTTTTACTAAAATTAATTTTGATACAACATTAATCATTTTACCATTTAAAAATCCAAATACTGGTTGCAATTAATTCTTCCAGTAAAGAGCTTTGCTTAATTAGTAATTAAAATAAGAGGGTTTTGCTCAAATTATTTAAATTTATTCCGTGGTCGTCGGCCCTGGAATGGATTTGCATTAATAATATTGCTAAATTCTATGAGCAATGCTCTTTAATTATAATAGATATTTTAGATCAGTGGAATGCCGAATGCTTAAGCATTGTTTGAAATTTAACATGATAAAGAAAAAAAGATGAAAAAGTATCCCCGAATAGGGTTTGTAGGCGATCGATAATTTAAAAACTACGTCGGTGAAATGCAAAACCTTAGAGTTTTTATACACTAGATAGAGCTTAGGCGGCATGAAAACGTCTCGAAAAATATAAGCCAACTGTTGGCTTATATGTCATTTGCCCCCTTCAGTCTGAATGACGTAACTCGATCGTAAGACACTATCTATATAATGTATAAATAATCTAAGTTCAAAAAGGTAGAAAGTCGTGATTGGAGATGAACAAATTGAACAGGTGAATGAGTTTGTGTATCTGTTCAAAGTTTACAAGAGATGGAAAGTGTGAGAGTGATATTGAAAGAAGAGTGAATGCAGGAAACATGGTGAATGGAGCTTTGCACTCCTTTATGAACAGTCGGAAGGTGTCTAACAAGGCTCGTTTGGCTGTGCATGGGGGGGTGTTGGTTCCGACACTCATGTACGGAAGTGAAAGTTGGGTATGGCAGAAGAAATATGAAAGCAGAATAAATGCAGTTGAGACGAGAGCGTTAAGAAGTATGATAGGAGTTAAACTGAGTGACAAGATAAGAAATAGTGAGATAAGGAAACGTTGTGGTCTAAAAGAAGACGTAGTGACAAAAATTGAGAAAGATATGCTGAGATGGTTTGGCCATGTCGAGAGAATGAATGAAGAACGATTGACGAAAAAAGTGTATAAGGCGAGTGTGAATGAAAGTGTTGGAAGGGGTAGACCTAGGCGGACGTTTCGAGACCAAATCAGGGACGTCTTGAAAAAAGGCCAGGTCAAGAGTACCCTAAACTGAAGAGCATGTATGAAGGGAATAATGAAAGTGGACGAAGCGAAACAAGTATGTAAGGATCGTAGCAAGTGGAAAGAAATGGTCTCTGCCTACCCTTACGGGAAAGAGGCGTGATTATATGTATGTATGTATGTAAAAAGTTTGGTACTTAGTTTAAAAATAGTTGTGTCAGTTTTCTCCGCGAAATGGCGCCACTACTTATTGAAGTGTTTTCAGATTTTCGATCTAAGAAAGCAAATCAGTAAAATTTATTAATTTAAAAAATTTCACGCATTAAAGATGCGTTACATTACATAAAAACAAAGCATGTTACAGAGAGCTCCATTTCAGAATGACCATTCTATACATATTTTTTTATAACCAATCTTCAAGTTTTTCCCTGTGTCCGTACGTACTCGTATTAGATTCTAACATGATGAACTGCAATGTATGGACATTTACTTTCCTAATCATGATGTGTTTACAGCCAAGCGATCCGGAATTCTCCTCACAAATCATGGTGTACAAGGATATCGGAGAGGAAATGTTGCAGCATGCATTTGATGGTGAGTCAACGCTTCATTAAATTATATCGAGATGTAGTGTTAGCGTGTTTGTCAGTAGCAGGAATAATTTGTCAGTAGCAGTAATTTTCAATTATGTTATGATTGATAAATGTTTCAGTACATTTTGCCGATTCTAAAAATGTAACGCGTGAAAAATGAGACGTAATCTTAAAAAGATTCGGTAAAAGTTCATTTGGCTTTTCTCAACCACTTGTCGAAATATTAAGAGTCGAGGAAAATATGGAGGAAATTTTTCATCTGAATTTGAATATCGGCCATATTTTAATATCTTGCAATATTTTTTTCATTTTTATGCTTGATGATGTGATTCTGATGATGTCCATTACCTATATAGTATAGTTAGTGAGGCTGAATTTATTTATATTGTTACTTTCATTAGAACACGGAAACGTCGGAAACGGTACCTTTTCGTAATAACACGCGCTTTCTCTTACATCCGAGAAGTTAACATTTGTATATTAGTTTCAAATGTGAATTATGTTATAGTTGCGTAAGATATAGAGGTGTGTTTTGTTCGAGTGACGCAACTAATCTGTTATTGCTAGTTTTTCGTCTTCCTTTGTTTGTATAAAAACGTTATTAAATTAAAGTTTCCCTTATTATCATGTCAGTTATTATCGTGTCAGTGTTTCAAAACTATGGAATAATGCATTATAGTAAAGGTAGATAGACATTACAGGAGAACTTATTAGTTTAATTGACAAACGAGTGCTTAGTTACCGGTATTATTGTATTTGTTTGGTTTATTATCATGCCTATCATTTCTATTTTTATCACTTTTATTTTCAGTTTCCCTTTAGACGGCCACTTTGTTTTTAAATGTCCCTTTTAGACAATCAAGTCTTAAAATCCTGCTGTTTGTCCTACTGCCTTAACGCATGTATTTTCCCTCCAGGTTACAACATATGCATATTCGCATACGGACAGACGGGAGCCGGCAAGTCATATACTATGATGGGACGCGGCGAAGACCACCAGGAGGGCATCATCCCGCAAATCTGCAAGGACCTATTCCGCCGCATCAGACAAACTACCAGTGATGATCTCAAATATTCGGTGGGTGTGAAAAAATATGTAGTACTGCATGTCTGACCTATCTTACGTAAAATTGCTTGACATGTGAGGAATGAAATTAAATTGAGTCTATGTTGTTGCCCTGTGAACCGGCCTAAACTTAACTTTTGCTTTCCTCCCTTAGAAGGGAGCTGTATCGCTCGAGGACAAGAGGAGGTTATTGAGATTTTGTTTACCTCAAGATAACACTTGATTCTTCCAACTCAGAAGTTGACGGATAGAAGCAGGGATAGCTCTATACTTATACTTACATATTTAATTTTGCAGAGACATTTAAAAAAACGTTCTTAAACATGAACTGAAACAATAACTTTGCTCACCCGCGACCTTACGACCTATGAAGGTCGCGGGTGAGCAAAGTAATTGTTTCACTTCATTGATATCGACCTCCGCAAAGTAACGCTTGATTCAATAACTTAGTTCTTAAACGTATTATAACAAAAATACTTCTGACTAGGTGGAGGTATCATACATGGAAATATACTGCGAGCGCGTCCGCGATCTCCTCAACCCTAAAAACAAGGGCAATCTACGCGTGCGCGAGCATCCAGCGCTTGGCCCCTACGTAGAAGACCTCAGCAAGCTTGCCGTCACCTCCTACCAGGATATATACGATCTCATCGATGAGGGAAACAAGGCCAGGTGAGAATTTTTCATCATCAGCATCGGTGTATCGTGTACATAAAGCGTTCATCCATTCTGAATACGTTTAGGCCCGTTTTACACATTGGATAATATATTAGTCAGCTGAAAGCAATTGCTACCTGTGTTAGAGTGGAAATACATACGAGTCTCTCAGTTGTGGAATATATTTGCCAACGTGTAGCGCAATTAAAAAGGGATATTTGCTTTGTGGTCACGGCAAAACCTAGCCGCTTGCATATCTTATACGACATTACGGTACTGTCAGACGTCCATTGATATATTGGTGTATGAGACGATAATCAACATGAATATCACAGCATATATTTAACAAAACTAGAACCAAATTTGAATGAATAATTGAAACCTACAAGGTTGGTCAATAGTCGCAACTGGTAACTAAGTTGACTACTGATGCAAATAGTAGTTAGAAATAATCTTTTTCCTCAGTGTCAAGGCTTTTTTTAGGGCCCGCATTTATCATCTATTTTTTTGCGAAGGCCAGTCAGCTTGCATCGTTAGTGATATTAATTAGTGGAAATCCTTCATCAGGACGGTGGCGGCAACCAACATGAACGAGACCTCGTCGCGTTCCCACGCCGTTTTCACCATATTCTTCACGCAGCAGCGACACGACCAGACTACTAACTTGATGTCCGAAAAGGTAGGCCTTTTGGAGATCGAACATTTTACTAATCAAGAGTTTTGTACTAATATTTTCCAGAAAAATGTTTTTGCTATTAACTCAGAATAGGGACACAACCATGTGAGTAAATCGAGCGCGTTCATTGTTTTTAACAGATTTTAGAATCAATCGCTGTATTCCCAATTTGATAATTCATTTTATCCCAACACACTAATATTATAAACGTGAAAGTTTGTATGGATGGATGGATATGTGGATGTTTGATACTCTTTCACGCTAAAACGGTTTGACGGATCCTGATAAAAATTGGCACACAAATAGTTTCTAACCTGGATTAACATAGCCATAACATTATAACATTAAAACTATAGGAAGTGCAATACGTCCCAAAACGTCTATCGGGTCGGTCTATCGGGTGTTCTATGAAAACTTTACCTCGATTTACATGTGACCCTCGCGCAGGGATTTTGTTGCATTATTTGTATTTTGAGACCGAATCTTTGAAGTGACCTTTTTACGACCTTGTCGTCCTTGGCACAGTATCGCACGCTGTGTCAAGGTCATCCAAGGTCCAAGGGCGTCAGAGCTGAAACATGAAACTGGTTTCATGTTCTTAAAGTAACATCACAGATTATGTGCAAGTTGCTGCGTGACTTGCTTGGAGCAACTTTGACTTAATCTTTTTACCTTCAAGAGTGTCCTAAAAGCTGTGGAAATTTGAAACTTACGTGTTTGTCTATAGGTAGACTTTGCGTTGT
Source organism: Archips crataeganus (assembly GCA_947859365.1). Lineage (NCBI taxonomy): Eukaryota > Metazoa > Arthropoda > Insecta > Lepidoptera > Tortricidae > Archips > Archips crataeganus. Next base: position 5,492,329 of record OX402061.1, on the reverse strand, counting down.
TTTGTCATAGTTATAATAATGATGGAAATAACGTGAAATGTTTAATAATTCAACTTTAATTCATCTGATCGTTAGGTCGGTGCCTTACGTAATAAAAACCATTATGCCTTTGTAATTACAGTCCTACATCTGAGTCGGGTTAACGGATGGTAGCTTTTCTTTGTTATTTAATTGTACAATGATACTTAGTGAGTACTTACTTTTGATTTGAACACAATTGGTACCCTCATGTCCGTCATCATGAAAGATAGTTCGCTTCAATAATATTTCATTGACGATTATTACTTTGTACAGTCTCAATGCTCTTCATCAAAATCAAATACCAGTGGCCTCATTGTCTAATGCACTTGGAATCAGAATCGTTTTTACCAATTCTTTTTGTCACGCGGTACATGATGAGGGTGGAAAGAGATTGTTTGGCAACTTTACGTTCGTATTTGTAATTTATAGATATTAGTGGACTATAAGCATACCTATACCTACTTGATTATTTGTCCTAGGTGTCCAAGATTTCTCTAGTGGATTTGGCTGGGTCAGAACGCGCCGACTCCACCGGCGCTAAAGGCACCAGACTGAAGGAAGGTGCCAATATCAACAAGTCACTAACCACGCTGGGCAAAGTTATCTCAGCGCTCGCTGAAATCGTAAGTGTGCTTATTGATACCTGTTTTTGAGTAAGCTTGATTTTTTTTCTTTTTTTGTGACATTTATTGCTGTGTCATTTTTGGGTAGTAAAAATTGAATCTTGTTTTGCGTTTAGGCAAGATTTAATTTTGAATACCGTGATAATATTACAGTAAGCTCTAGTGAGTGTCTGATGATAGCTATGAGTTTTTTAAGAATTCTGTTTTTTTATAAAGGTTATGATATGTTCAGATTTTTAATATAAATTTTTTAGTACCTACTCATTCATTGTTGAAAGAGCTTCAAAAAAACTTTAACAATAAAACCTTGACGGCATTATAGGTACCTTAAGTTTGAAAACTAATAATCAATCAATAACAGTAACAGTAACAGTAACAGTGAACTGTTAAAAATTTAAAAAGCTGGGCATCGTCATCGCCTTTAATGTTTTAAGGCTAAACTACAAACATTATTTATTGTGTTTAATTAAAAAATATTCTAGATTTCATCGAGTTCTCTCTGAACAACTTTTATTCATGATTATATTTTATTTTTACTGCGTCTGTCTATTTGGATAACCGTAGTCGGTAAGTCACCAGGTTTTGCTACTCGACATTCGTGTTCGTTTGAATCGCTTAATTGTCAGCATCGGTATAGTTCACGTCAACTTAATGATCAGTCTGATGTACGTAGAACTCACGTCGCATATGTTGGTTGGAACGTAAAAGTACGGGGATAAGGGGCGCGCTCGCTGCTGTTAAGTACCTACACGAGATTACTTGCTTCAGTATCACCAATGTATACACAAATTACATAAAACCCATGCTTAGTAAAGTTCACTTGGTCAGATTATCGATTTTGAGCTATGAGCTTTTTTCGAAGTAGTGACGACTTTTATACCAACATTCAAATCAATCCGACTACTAAATGAAATAATTTAACTTGCAAGATTTGAATACCAACATAATCACAGACATCGGGACATGTAAGACGAAATAAAAGCTTGTTAGGCAAGACGTTCAGTTGCTCGCGCGCATCAAGTTTCACACTAATCTCTTCTTTTACTAGCGCACTTGTATTTCACAAACTAAATGTAAAAAAATCTCGAAATTTAATTTTTATTGACTTCCGCAGGCCTGATTGACTTGAAATTTGGTGCATGCATAGAAGTCCGATAGAAATCCAATAATCAAGAATTCGTGACAAAAAACTGTTTTGAAACTTAATTTTTTCTCAAAAATCCATTTATAAGTTGCCGTATAAATGTAGGTAGGTACATTGATGCGTGAATTTCCGCTAGCCTCGTTTTCAGATTGAACATTCAGTTTGACGTGAGCATTATAGAAGCTAATAATTTCCATGGGGAATACTTCCATGAACAGGGTAAAAGAATTATGTCGCTGCCAGCCGGCCTTGACATGGCTTATTAACAGCCTATTAGATGTCGAAACGTTGATCGTCAAGCGTTTAATACGTGAGCTAAACCTGCTTTTGATTGCAACTAAAATATTCCAGTTTTTAGCGTTTAGTGCTAGTAATTACTATACTAAACGGGACTTATCACGCAATTAATATTTACCTCGACGTTTCGGCCACATCGCAGCAGCCGTGTGGTAAGTCCCGTTTAGTATAGTAATTATGAGTGAAAATGACGAAAGTTTAAAACAGTGTTTAGTGCTATGACAGTCAATCTCTCTTTTACTGAGCTACCTAATCGTTATGAAATTAGCGAGAAAGTCGTTAATCGTGGCTACTTTTGTAAATCATTCTGGACAATTGACGACATAACAAAATAAATACGATGTTATATCGTCACTACTTTAAAAAAAAGGTTTAAATATGTAAGCCAAACTAAACCTTGATTCAACTTAGTAGAATTCACTTTGACATATTTTTGATTTTAATGTTTAATGTTTAATGTTTATTTGGGCAAAAAACGGCACAATATAATGAGTGAACTTAAAGAAAAACTTAAGTAATACATAGGCCAGCAAATATGCCACAGTTAATTAAATGAAGTAACACGTAAAAATACAAACAGCCAAATATGAGAAAAAGTGAAACGGGCGTTAAATAAATAGTATGTCTAAGTATGTATAAATCTAAAGTTTTGACAGAGCACCTTTACACCTGCTAAGTGAAAGATTAAAAATATCTAGTTCAATAAATGAATTATGATATGTTTTACAAGCTCTGGATATAAAAGTATTAGAAGCATATTTACTACGAGTCAACGGAATGCAAAACAAACAGTTAGTGCGCCTTGAACTAATACGAGGAACTCTAAAACATATTTTATGTAGCAAGTACGGGGAGTCAGTTCTATACGAAAGAATATTGTACAATAGAATTTGATTTCTGAATGTGCTTCGATCCCGAAGTGAAACAATACTGTCACCACTGAACGATGCGCCCGACCGCTAAGCCTTCCACTGCAAGTGTTTAATTAATTTATTTTGTATTTTTTCTAAAGAATCTATATATTTTTTTTATATTGAGGATTCCAAACATTTGATGAGTATTCCAAGATTGGTCTAACTAGCGCATTAAAAAGTGTAAGAATAGTATCGACACATCGAAATTCCCTCCCAATTCTCAGTATAAACCCAAGCAGCCGGAAAGATCGACTAGTAACACTATCAATGTGATTACAAAAAAGCAATTTGCTGTCAAGATAAACACCAAGATCCTTTACTAACGACGTTCTAGTTAATTTCTCATTATTAATATAATAATCATATTTTATATTATGAGTTTTTCTTGTAAATGTGATTATATTACATTTTTTAACATTTAGGTACAGACAATTATCAACACAATAATGGTAAAGCTTATCCAAATCGGCCTGCAAGAGAGAGCAGTCCTCAATAGTCCTAATGACATTAAATATTTTTTTGTCGTCAGCATAAAGTAGACAATTACTAGAGCTAAATATTGAAATTACGTCATTTACAAAAATATTGAAAAATAGAGGTCCCAGATGGGAACCTTGGGGAACACCAGAAGTAACTGGAACAAAGCTAGAGCAATAACCCTTAACTGCAACAGCCTGGCAGCGGTCTCGTAAGTAAGAATCAACCCAGCGCAGGAGATCGCCACGTATCCCTGATTTATTCAATTTTGAAAGCAAAATGTTATGAGAAATTTTGTCGAAAGCCTTCGAATAATACGTATAAATAGAATCAACTTGGAACCCTTCATCCATAGGTGTGTAGACTCGATCTATGAATTCACACAAGTTAGTTTCAGTTGACTTCCTACTAACAAAACCATGCTGTTCAGAAATAATGGAAGGTCTCAAACAAACAGACATATGGTCATAAATAATCTTCTCGAAGAGCTTAGGAATCGTACTTGGTTTAGATATTGGCCTGTAATCTTCGATGCTATGTCTATCACCAGACTTAAATATGGGAGTTACAAAAGATTTCTTCCATACCACAGGCATCTTGCCAGATCCCAAAGATTGGTTGAAAAGAATTGATAGCGGTTTGGATAACTGACTTCGACAATGATGTAAAAATATCGGAGGGACACCGTCAGGGCCTGCACTCTTACACAAGTTGAGGCCTTTTAAATACTTTTGAGATGTATAAGAGTGTTTTTTTACAAAGTAGTGACGATACCTTCTTACTCGTATCACTTTTTACGAGAGGTGTACCGTTTGAGAAGTAACTGCATAATTATGATCCGAACGCTTATGTGCTTTTATGTGTAATACATATGCGAGCTCAATACTTTCTTTACTACGCAATAAAATCGGGCTTTATCAAAAAATACGCACAATAATTTCTTGCCGCAACAGGGTTTTTCAACAAGGATTTTTAATTGCTTCTGTCTTCGTTAATAAAGAAATAAATTTCAGGCGTCGAAGAGCAAAAAGTCAAAGAAGGCGGACTTTATTCCTTACCGCGACTCTGCTCTCACTTGGCTGCTGCGTGAGAACCTCGGAGGCAACTCCAAAACGGCCATGATCGCCGCCATATCGCCCGCCGATATCAACTACGACGAAACTCTCAGCACATTGAGGTACGCAGACTCAAATTAGTTTTATTTTAATGTACAAATTTGAACATGGGTATATACAACAAAACTCCGTAAGCCCACACTTGGGAAACAAAAGTCTTACTCATTGAAACTTACAGATACGCGGATCGCGCCAAACAAATTGTCTGCAAGGCCGTCGTCAACGAAGACGCCAACGCCAAACTCATTCGGGAGCTCAAAGAGGAAATACTCAAGCTTCGGGAACTCCTCAAGGCCGAAGGCATCGAGGTTGCAGAAGGTAAGCCCTTACCCAACACAGATACTAATTTTTCAGTTAGGCTGTTAGTCGTCATGTGATCGGATAGATCGTTGTGTTACCGTTAGCAAAATGTGTAAATAACCATGCTAGAAGCAACGACGAAACGCCACAACTGTTTTATTCCTTATACTAAAACGTACGTTTTGTTTTCAAATACCCCACCCGAACTAGGACCTGATGGTAGAGTCGTTTATGAAAAGAAAGAACCGCCTACCAGTAAGTAACTGACATGAGGCTTGCGCTATGCATCTGTACACCCCACCTGTACGCTTGGCCTCCGCTGGTGTTGCCACAACAAAACACTGGATGTACGCGTCCAAGTGGCAACCCAGCATATAAATATATAACCGATATATTTTGCACTCTACTCCAAAGCTTGTGGCGTTCGTAGGCAATATACCTCGTTCACTTCACGAGTACATATCAATATATTATGCAAGGTATTTAAGTCAGTTTATATGACTATATCAGCGCTTATGTTATATTGGTGTTGGTTATGGTCTATTTATGCATATTATATTATCAGTATGGGAATGGTTGGGATACTTAGTTTATATTTTGATATTTATATTTATGTGTGTATGTGGAACTGGACGTTTCATCAAATTAAATTTTATTCATGTAATCGTTGTGACGTCATTTTGTTGAAATGTTCAGTCCTTATTTGTATGTAACCGTTCGCGGCCCTGCTCGCTATGAGAACATTGGCAATTGTCACAATTTTAAACTCGTACAAAATAAAAAAATATTTTTCTTGTTTTCTAAATTGTCGCGAACGGACGTTGACGAATATTATGTGTTGCTACAGAAAAGCTTCATAGCTTCAACTGCATGTTATCCCCGTATTGTCTACGTTTTAGATCTCGATGTTGGCCATATTTATTTTTTCTATAACTTAATAACTTACATTTTTAATATTTTTTAATCTTAAACGTGTAATTTGGAGAAAGAAGCCAAATAAAAAAAACACTGGTCACATTTGCACTTCAGTTGCTGTGGATAATTAAAATAATGTGGTAATGGCAACTGGTATGACGTGACGGAAATGGTTGCATAAAATCTGTGGTGTTGGTTGAGGAAGTAGGTATTTTAAAATGCTTTTTTTAACAATGTCATGTATAGAGAGAGTTGTGATATTTTTACTTGTAATACATTGACATACTAGATAGATGGTCGCACATTTTACGACCTATTCTCAGACCTATCGAGTGTAGAGAAAAAAGTTTCATAAAAATCGGCCAGGCCGTTTCGGAGGAGTTCGGTAACAAACACCGTGACAGGAGATTTTTATACACCGTGAAATTTTAGTGGTTGTTTTCCAGAAACGAGGTGATTTAGTTTCGATTGTACAATCGATTTATAATTATTATTTTGACTAGAGTCAAAAATCCAATTGTGAAAAACGAAAGTCGAAAATGACCGCAAACCAATAGTAACGCTTCGTTTGGTACAAGTAGCGTACGATCGTACGATAGGTTAGGTACCAACGAAGCGTTACTATTGGTTTGCGGTCATTTTCGACTTTCGTTTTTCACAATTGGATTTTTGACTCTAGTCAAAATAGTAATTATAAATCGATTGTACAATCGATACTAAATCACCTCGTTTCGGGAAAACAACCACTAAAATTTCACGGTGTATATTAGATTTTATAAATAATAAAAAAAATCTGGCTTATTTAGTTATTTATAAAGATGATACAATTATAACACGATCAATCAATTGGAATTACAAGGAAAACAATAACAAGCCGAAAATAGCACATTATTTACAGCACTCTTTGTCATTAGAACACAGCATTTGGTAATGTCAAAACGTCCTTACTAATACCACTAACAAAAAAAAACATTGAATCCCTATCCTTGACTAATGAAATAAATCTGGCATAACAGCAGAAGAGAACCAATCGCCGCAGCGTAAGAAGAGCGAAGCTGAAGTGTTATCTCCTAAGCTTTCCCGAGCGGCCACGACCATTGCCGAAGAGGCCGTGGATCAGTTGCAGGCTTCCGAAAAACTTATTGCTGGTAAGATTAAAGTTTTGTCCTTTGTATAATAATTAAAATACAGAAATAAAACGACAAAAGGACACGTTTTGTTCACAAAATATTATAACACAAAAGGACAAATAGCGACAACACGCTATCTGTTGATAAAATAATAAAAATGTATACAATACAGTACTTTGCTGCATTTTTCTGAATAAATTGTCATTTTGTAGCTACTTAATTCTGATTGGAAGCTCTTAATACGCACTTTCGTATTGACAAAAATTGTTATCTATTTGGTATAACCTGTCATTTCTGTGCCCTATATTTTATACTAAACTAAAAATCCGAAAATGACTCCCATTGTCACTGTCTTTTCACACAGAATTAAACGAGACTTGGGAAGAGAAACTGAAGCGTACAGAGCAAATCCGCGTCCAGCGCGAAGCAGTGTTTGCCGAGATGGGTGTCGCAGTCAAAGAAGGCATCACGGTCGGGGTGTATTCACCGAAGAAGACGCCGCATCTGGTTAATCTCAACGAGGACCCGAATCTCTCGGAGTGTCTCATCTATTATATTAAAGATGGTAAGTGAGTAAGTAACGTATTCACAGAATCAGGGTCTCGATGTTTCGTGTCATTTAGATCCAACTAAATTGTAAGGTTTCGTGCAGTAAAATAACAGCAGCGTTTTTCCATCTCCTTCTGAAATTATAATGAGTTTGCCGACTCACATTAATTTAATATAGTACCTATAGGCTACTAGCTTTTGCCCGCGACTCCGTCCGCGTGGAATTAGTAATTTGGGCAGCCTATTTTTTTTATCCAATTTGCTTTTTCATCAATAAGGGCTCTCCTTAGTTTTACCCGCCCCCGCATCCCCCAGATCCCCCACCCCCCACCACAGAACCCCCGATTTTGAAACATTCTTCCGCTCCGCTCCGCTCCTATTGGTGTTAGCGTGATGATATATAGCCTATGTCCTTTCTCAGGCTCTAGACTATCTGTGTACCAAATTTCATTAAAATCAGTTTAGTAGTTTTAGCGTGAAAGCGAGATAGACAGACAGAGTTACTTTCGCATTTATAATATTAGTTAGGATAAAACAGTATCGTGAGTGACTGACAGACAATGCAACGCAATTGACCTCGAGTATCATAGAGGTGTACTAAGAAGGGTTGTTGCAAAATGTCACGGGATAAGGAACTAGCCTGTTATTATTCAGGTGGGCGAAGCCGCTGGATTAAAACAGTTCAATATGCAACCGCAGTGTGCCTTTGATAATTAACGAGGCTTCTGTACCGTAGTTTAATATTTAGTCCCAGGCGATCGAGCTTAGCTCGGACTAAAACTCGAATTCACACTTTCCCAGAGATAAGACCAAGCTAGATCTATTGTTTGCCCCCAGAAAACCCTCATATAGCAAATTCCTTAGAGTTATTTACATAATCACCGAAATAAATAAATATACAAAAATTGCTCATTTAAAATTATTAGATAAGTTAGGTATTAGATAAATATAGGTAGGTATAGGTTACACAAAGTTTGTCTCATGGACAACCAAAGCATTTTTTTATGAAACAGTATGGAGATGTTACTTGGACAACTGGGGACTGAGTAAAAAACACGAAAAAGTTGATTCACTTAAATATTCCTAACCTATACCTATTGTTTCGTCTAGGTGTGACGCGTCTCGGTACGGCGGAGGCGAACGTCCCGCAAGACATCCAACTGTCCGGCTCGCACATACTCAGCGAGCATTGCATCTTCGAAAATACGGACGGCGTCATCTGCCTGATCCCGCACCGCGAGGCGCTTATTTACATCAACGGACGAGAGGTATTTATCACGCGGTTGTGCGGTCACGGACATAAATTGATGGCCCACTGTAGAACGATGACATATTAACACTACCAATCCGCCCGATAGCAACGTGTTTGTAAACAAGCACTAAACACTATGGTCTATGACAACGTTCCATTTATGCTCAACGATTTAAGTCATTGATGGTACAGATATATCCGCTCTTCTGTGAGCCGCCTTTTTACAGCAAATTATCGATGTGCAGCTCGAGTAAGTTGCAAGAAGTCTTCGTGTGGGTGACTAAGGGTACCGATAGCGACTAATGAGTGATGCGTTCAAGTTACGTACATATAAACGTAGTAAAGCGTATATTGAAGTTGATTAAAGATAAATGTTATTATAGCTCTTCTTCGAAACAGATTTCGAGTATAAAAATACGTGTGTTATTTCTGAGTTGGATGGAATCGTATTGTTAGAACACTGTATTAAATTGTTCGATTAGCTACGACAAAGTTTCGTCTGCAACTTGCACAAACAGCTTGAAGTTGCATACAGCTGTTTGCGGCCACCTTTATACTATCCTTTATAGTATAAAGGTGGCCCCAAACAGCAGTATGCAACTTCAAGCTGTTTGTGCAAGTTGCAGACGAAATAAAAAATAAAGACGAAGTTCTGCGGTGGAGCGATTGGTGTGGTAACACCCTAATTACACGCAACAAACGACGAGAGACGAAGGCGTAGTTTTCCTACGTCTGACTTTGTATTCTCACAATACAGACATGTCATTAGCCACCTAGGGCGCTAAGCATTCCCTCTCGGACTTTACACCTAGCACATTATTACCGTCTGTTCGCAGGTGACGGAGCCGATGATCCTGAAGACTGGGTCCCGCGTGATCCTGGGAAAGAACCACGTGTTCCGCTTCACGCACCCCGGCCAGCCGCACGAGGAGCCCGTCGTCAGTACCAACACCGAGGCGGCTGCCGACCCCGCTGGTAACTACCCCATACCATTCACTGCTGTGTTACACGCGGCAGCAAGCTATCGAGTTATATGTATACAGCGTTAGCTTAACTCGTTAGCATGGGCCCCACAGGACTTTAATGAAAAGACCGTACTGAGTGAATATTCAAGCGTTTTGACTGCTCATTTATATATCGTTACTATCCCACGATTATTACCATGTCGGAAACGCAAGTCACAAGACTAAACTAAAATAACTAACTAGATTTAGCATTTGAAACGGTAATGACGAAAAGAAAACACTGCAACAATGCTGAATATTCACCCTACTGGTCTTACTCTTACGGCTACTATAGTGACTAGTAACAAGGATGATATAGACTGGATTGGCAGTCGCCTTAGTGCGGATCGGCCGCGGTTTTTGTAGTTCGATTATTAAATCTAGATGGCGCTGAAATATAGCCAAAGGCTTTGAAGGCAAAACAATAAGACTACAGATGTTTCATATTACTACAAATGTATTATTTTTCGAAAATATTGCATAATAATACATTTGCAGTGATATGAAATATCTGTAGTCTTATTGTTTTGCCTTCAAAGTCTCTGGCTATATTTCAGCGCCATCTAGATTTAATAATCGAACTACAAAAACCGCGGCTGATCCGTACTATGGCGACTGCCAATCCAGTCTATATCATCCTTGCTAGTAATCAATGGACAGACAGCAAAGGCCCATAATCATTGCTGTTATTATACTGCGATTAAAATAGTATTGTATATGGTATATTTGTCACTTCATATGCATTTCGACATAAGCTGGAATAATGCTTAGTTCCTCTTCAAACGTCAACGCGGTGTCTAATAAATAGGCGGAAAATAGCTCATAATCAAAATGACATTTACTATCTTTTCTTACCGCTATCTTATGTAGTTTGCCAGATAGTAAACCTACAGGCAGTTTGGGCAGTTTGGGCAGTTTGGGCAGTTTAGGCTTAAAACTTAAGTTAGTTTGTACTTCACTGTTTTAATTACTGTGTATGATTTTGGTAAACAAATAAAGATTTTTACTTTTTTACTTTACTACTGGCCGCTACACTCCACTTTCGTTTAAAAAAATACCTAAGCAACAAAGTACTGTTCCTTTACACTTGCATATGATATTCCTCTCAAGGTCTGGACGCAGAGAATGTGGACTGGGACTTCGCTCAGTGCGAGCTGCTTGAGAAGCAGGGCATCGACCTGAAAGCTGAGATGCAGAAGCGGCTGATGGCTTTGGAAGAGCAGTTCCGCCGCGAGAAGGAACACGCGGACCAACAGTTCGAGGAACAGCGGAAGGTGAGCTGAAGGCCTGAAGTTTCGCCGTTAAATGTTTCAGGAACCTATAAGCTGGTTCTAGCGGTCCGATTATTATCAAATAGCAGAACGACGCTTTGTTCCCACTCCTTGTTATTATGCATACAAGTAATTCTTGTATCTGTATTTAATTTATTTATTTCAGGGATCTCAGAAACAGCTCTAACAATATTCGGGGGCGAAGAATCGATCTAGCATGGTCTTATCTCTGGGAAAACTTTAGTTTTCGAGTTTAGCTCGGGCTAAAACTCGAAAACGGTACTCCTTATGGAAGTAACAATGATAATGATGATGTGAAATAATTGTTTTCAGTTCAGTTCAGTTTATTTAATCAAAAACAATTTACATTGTGTATGAAATTAATTACAGTATATCGATACCGGAAATCTCAAATGGCGTAAAGGACAAAAATGCGAAAATAAGTCTTAAATGCCATTCGATAGGGGAAAAAAAAGCTGTATACGATGGCATTTAAGACTCATTTTCGCATTTTTGTCCTTTACGCCATTTGAGATTTCTGGTATCGATATAATAATTATTATGTCAATAGTAAAAAAAAATGACAATAATAGTTAAAATCACAAATACAAATAAAAACAAACAGATTAATAACTTAAAAACAAATTCAATAAATTTTCTTATTAATATCGGTTATAAAAAAAAAACGTACATTAATTATCTACAAAAAAATATTTACATGACAAAATAGAAAAAGAATTAAAAAAAAACACATCAATGTCCAATACAAATTTACCTAAGATATGTACTCGTCAACACTGTAAAAACACTGTGTTTTAGAATTATGAGGCCCGTATCGACGCATTGCAGCGGCAAGTCGAAGAACAGAGTGTGACCATGTCTATGTACAGCTCTTACACGCCCGAAGATTTCCACAACGACGAGGATATATTCGGTGAGCGGATCTATTCTTACATAAAAATTAAAAAGATAAACATATTTTTCTGGTTCCGAAAAATTGAACAAGTGAAATCGTCCCTAAGGCTGCGTATCCACCATCCATCCGTTGCGAGGGATGTGTTTGTCATGAACCAATAGAAACACTTCATTTACCTATCCTTGCTCAGCTTAGCTCTGGTGGAAACAGCTCAGCGGAACGAGGTTTTTGTACATACAAAACAAATGAAGGGAAGGATGTGTGCGAGGAATGTGTGCGAGGAATGTGTTGCGAGGGATGTGTTGCTAAGCGGCGTTGCTCCGCTCCCACCTCACCGCACCCCGCCAGCTTATTTGAAAAGAGCCCGCTACACATCCTCGCTACGCATCCTCGCACCGCTCAGCTACCTCGCACATCTTTGGTGGAAACATTCACACCGTTACACAGCCTCGCATCGCTTAGCTACCTCGCACATCTCTGGTGGAAACGCAGCCTTATGCCAGCCATCCTAATTTTTTTTGGATAGGATGGATTTCTCATTATACAGATAATTTGTTTTCTTGTTGTTGCCGTGAGATGCGTAAAGCTAAAACTTTAATAAAATTTTAATATCCTTAAATACATTCTTATGAAATTTTCAACCTATAAGAAGAGTCAAAAAAGTCCAATACCACTCAAAATAGTCCTGCTTTACGAATGTCACATAATATCTTTTCCCCCCCAATAGTTTTTAGGCTTATTTCAGGTGATGGCACGATGGCGCTTGACGCTCCGATTGCGCATATAGGCGTTTTAGAGCTATGTTTTTACGTACTTGCAGTAGTAACAACCCAGCTTACTTACTTAGTTTTTGACAGTTTCGAAAAATATCAGAATATTATTTAAAAATTGTCATTTATAGACCAAATATGCGCTCTCGGTTCGTTTTGCGCCTCCCCATGCTCGCCTGGACTAAGTAGTAGCGTATGAGAGACTGACCTGTTTCCCGTTCGGTGTAGTGAATCCCCTGTTTGAGACAGAGTGTTGGTCGGCGCGCGAGGTGGGCCTGGCCGCGTGGGCGTTCCGCAAGTGGAAGTACCACCAGTTCACCTCGCTCAGGGACGACCTGTGGGGGAACGCTATATTCCTCAAGGTAAACGCTTGCTCTTCGAACACCTAGACAACGTGGGATTATTGGTTACGTTACTTGGGACTGCTCTAGTCTAACCGCCGCCGAGTTTTCACTCTACAAGTGGCAATTCATTACGGGGGGGCTTGATTGATACATACTTCGATAACCCTGCAATCTATAGCTACAGCTCGCATCGTGAACATTGGAGCATTCAAAGTGGTCAAACATATCTGAACACGACCGTATTGTCAACCGTGTATGTTCGTGTTCAGATATTTGTGAGCACCTTGACTGCTCCGGAGTTTATAATGGCAACTGTATTTTGAAAATGTGGCTTAACCAACAATTCCATGTTTTTTTTGGTAAACAAAATTTAATTTCTACAATTGTTTAATTTTTCAAGTTATCACGAATAAATATTTTCTTTCATAATTGGGGATGTCTATTTTTTTGCAATGTATAGAAAATCGAAAACCATTTCGAGATAAATGCTTTTTAAATCGTTTTCTGTAGTTATTTAATTTTAATATTATGTAATGAATTTATTATATAACAAATAAGCAATGACCTTCATTTGACATTGGTGTAAATTGCGTGACCGGTTCAAGTCGTACTTTATTCTGTGTGGTTAGAATTCTTCACAATTTACGCGTGGATTATACTACGGAGTTTGATTTGGACCCGCTGTCTGACATCTAGCACTTTGACAGTGCCAGTAAAGTGACACAGTGTATAGTGTACCACTACGCAAAAAATAATTAAAGGGGTTGCCTTATCGTACGCATTTAGATAGATTTAGAAATTTGGCATCGTGGGAGCCCTCAATTATAATCTGACGTCATCAACTAAAATAGTTTCAATAATTAATTTTGAAAAAAGTAGAGAACTAAATGACCAAATATTGAAATTAGTTTCTTATAATTGACTTTTCTATATGTTATGTGTGTTTTCTATATGTTTTACTAGGGGCGTTCAATAAAAAGTGAGAATGAGTATGTTATAAACAACTTTTACTAAATGTCATTTTATTTTTCGACATAGTCACCTTTTAGCATAATACACTTAGTATATATTTTTTCTAAACTTAAAATTCCATTTTTAAAAGAGGTCTCATCTTGAGTACTTAAAAAATCTTGTACTGCAGCGACTACCGCGTCGTCGTCTTCAAATTTCTGGCCTCTCAGGTATTGTTTCAATCTCGGAAATAGGTAGAAATCACTGGGAGCAAGATCTGGTGAATACGGAGGATGCTTAAGGATATCGAACCCAGCATCACGAATTGCAGCCATTGCAACGGCGGACTTGTGTGCCGGGGAATTGTCCTGGTGGAACAGCACAACTTTCGAGAGTTTACCTCACCGTTTTTCGCGGATCTCATTGCGCAATGTTGCTATTTGTTTGGCGTATAAAGTGCCCGTAATAGTGGCTCCATGCTCAAGATACTCAATCATTAATACCCCTTTACCATCCCAAAAAACAGAGCCCATGACCTTACCGGCAGATGGGCTCACCTTGAATTTCTTCGGAGTTGGAGATGATGGTCTTTTCCATGTCATAGACTGCAGTTTCGTTTCAGGGTCGTAATGATGGAGCCATGTTTAGTCCATTGTTATAAATCGCGCCAAAAAAAGTTCCCGGTCTTGCTGCATCAGGTTCAAAGCTTCTTGACAAATCTCTAGTCTAGTTTGTTTTTGCGTGTCAGTAAGCATTCTTGGTACCCAACGCGCAGATACCTTTTTCATACCCAAGCGTTCATGTAAAATATTATGCACGCTCCCCGTTGAAATCTTTACATTTTCAGCAATAAAACGAACTGTGACACGACGATCCGCCAAAACTGAGTTTTCGACTTTTTTCACAATTTCTTCAGTTACTGCTGTAGTAGGGCGTCCGGAGCGGGGGTCGTCCATTGTCGATGTTCTTCCACGTCTAAATTCGGCGCACCAACGTGCGACTGTCGAATACGGAGGAGCATTAGACCCTAAAGTGTCCCGCAAATCCAAATTGACTTGGTCCGTAGAAAAATTTTTCAAATACAAGTATTTGATAACGGCGCGCAGTTCAATTTTCTCCATTTTCGCTAACGTACTCAGTAGCATTGCAAAGAAATTACCGTATATTTTTTTAAACAAAAGACAGTTAGTTTTTTTTTTCATAGCAATCAGCTAGATAGATTAGCTTTACCGGCCAGTATTGAATTTCGTAATATTAAAAGAGTTTGCATCTCATTCTCACTTTATATTGAACGCCCCTCGTATATGTTATGTTATGTATATTTATGTTATGTTACTAACAACTTGGACCAGTATTGTTGTCTGAAATAAATAGAATTTGAATTTAAATTATACAAAAAAAATATAAAAACCACTGGTAATTTTGTTTAGACATTCCCAATTGTGTTATGTGTATGTGTATTTACTTGCTTAAACAACCGTTGGCTGTAGTAACCGAAACAAAAATATCAATAAATTTTACCTCCATAGGAAGCGAACGCGATATCAGTGGAGCTCCGCAAAAAGGTGCAGTTCCAATTCACCCTGCTCACCGACACGCCGTACTCGCCCTTGCCGGCCGAACTGGCGCCGCGCGACGACGCCGACGACGAGTATCGCCCCAGCGCGCCCACGGTCGTCGCCGTCGAAGTCACTGACACTAAGAACGGAGCCACGCATTATTGGACTTTGGAGAAGCTTCGGTGAGTTTTTTAGTATATTTTCAGACAATAATTTCGATGAAATGGTTAGTTTAGTAAAGTGAGATTTAGACTTTTTAAATGGGTTTGGAACTAGCATCTGTTTGAGTTAGAGTTGCTACACCAAATTTTAGATAAAAAGTACACAGCTGGGAATTTTGTGGCACATCTGAAGTGGCCACAAATATTTTATTTACATGTAAATTAAATTGTAGATTATTATCTGCTAGAGTGGTTTACTTACTATTATTTTTCCTTCAAAGTTCGTCATTCTCTCAGATATTACATAATATTTTTTTTGGTTTTTTTTCATGTGCCTCAAAAATGCTTATGTCGAGTTGAAATGAGAATATGTGGAAATTTTCTTTACATTTTCCCGAATTCTCAAAGAGATGCAGCTCTGTGTCCCATTTACAAAATAGCAAAGTATGACTTTTAGTCAGTTATTATTATTACTTTTAGGATGTATGGTCTGAAATGCGTGTTAGGTTGTTTTTGGTATGCATGCTTTTGTTTGGTATTAGGATGTGTGACTGATTTAATGACTAGGCACGAGTATACTGATTCATTGGTTTAATTTTAAAGGTTTTTTCCGTTTTGACTACTACAGATTCACATGCATTATATTATGATTTCTCTTTTGTTTAGTTGCGTTTTGTTGATCTTCCGAGTGATTTTAATTTCCGTTTCTTTTTTGAAAGGAATTTTAAATGATTATTATTTGCTAGTGCCGTGTTGATCGGATATCTTTAACGAGTCCAATTGAAATTGGTGTTAACCTAAGATATCATATTTAAGGCCGTAGTTGTATATAATATGTGTGAGGGTAAGTATATTTTTAGATAAATATGGATGTATAGTTGAAAATATGAACATAATATTTTATTAGAGCTTTTTTTGTTGCCGCTTCATTATTTTTGTTTCTCATTTTCCTCTGCTAATTTCTGTGAATATATTCCTAATGTTTACATTTTATCACATTTTTCATAATATCCTAGAGTTGCTAAATTATGAGAACATTCTAAAAATAACCATATTATAAATGGCGGATGGTTTTGATTCTTTTTAATTTTTATGATAATAAGTAGAATACATAGAAAGCGTTAGTTCTCATTATTTACGCGTTCAACGGTTGAGATTCATAACAAAAGTTAAACATAGTTGTTTCTAGTTTGATCAATTTACTATCATTCATTGGCAATCCTATCGAATCTCAACCAAATGAAACCGTTGTGAGCATATACTCGTCATTATGACGTACACACAGAAAATGAACCAATAACACTTATTAGACACCAAAGTCCAGGGCGCTTGGAAATTCTATGCAAACTGCAAGCGATTTTGTTAATTTCTAAATTGTAACATTAGCGTGGATTTATCAAGAGCCTGACGCTAACATTAACCTACACGTTTATACTATCACAGAACGGAACAAAGTTTAGGTTAGGGCGATGTTAGGCAGGACAGGGCCGGATCCAGAAATTGCTGTAAAAGCAGCATTTTATGACAGATGCATGGAGTGATTTCTAAGTTTGTGAGTGATTAATCCTTTAATCGTATGCGTTTCATTGTGCGCTTTAACAGGCGGCTAAAAGGTTAATATACTTAGTTCGGGTAGGTATTTTGTTCTGGATCCGGGGCCGCACTAGGGCGTCAGGGCTACATGGTGGTATTGTCCGTAGCCACCGCCTGGAGCTCATGCGTCAGATATACAACATGAACGAGAGCGCGTATGACGAGGAGGAGCCGCCCCCCACGCTCCCCGCGCTGCCCGCGCCGCCCGCGGCCGCGCCCCCCGACATACTGCAGTGTATATCGGCGTGCGCGCAGCAGACCCGCTTGTCTCTAGCCAACCTGCTGCCCTCGAGGTTTGTGACCGCCGCCGCCGCCCCACAATGGACCACTTTACCTCATATGGGCCCCAAAACATTACTTCAAATCTCGCGTATTTAACATTGGTGGCTGGGAATGGCTGGATGCTGCTTCAGTACTGACTTAGGCAGAACAGTATGTCCTTTCTCATGATAAGAAACAAGGGGGATTAAGTAATCTCAGTTCCTTGCTTACTAAGTCTTGCAGCATGGCATCCAATTTAATAACTGTTTTCCAATCATCTCATAACAATATATTTAAATGTACCAACACAAGTAAAAAACCTAACCAGGCGCAATGTGTGGACGGCTTTTGGTCGCAACGTATTTAAGTGTATTGTCGATGCAGTTGTTTTAAACTTGGTTCTGTATTCCACGCCTCGCCTAGCACATGAAAAATGAAACAAAACGGTTCTGTATAGCCGTAGTATGTCAGTCATTCTAACCGTCAAATCATCTGAGACAAACACAGGTAATGTTGAAATATGTTTTTCTCAGTTAGCAATACTAATAAGACGTCAGTTATGCAATAAACATTTTACGTTTATTCATTCATTTAAGTTTCGGTCATTCTTAAACTATCACTAGATTTAGCACTGCCATGACAGATCGTCATTGCAAAAACGGTCAAAGATTTTTTTACTATAGTGAATCGTCTGACTGCTAAATGTAAAGAGTATTGAAAGAGTCAAAATTTATCGTGTAATTCTCGAATTCTAATTTATATATTTCGTATGTTTCGAGCATTTAACATGACGTGGCTTGCTGGATCTAGAAAGTAGACTTTGAACGTTGGAGCTGTTTTGTTTCTACTAACATTTTGAGAGAGTGGCTATTGCCGAAGGGTTGTAAGCTTTCGATCAGCTTTCTGAATTGGCTTTCGCGCGACGGTGGCGTCTTGGCTTTATCAATAGGAAAAAAATGCGGATCTAAATTGTACTAACTTGATTTTATGACTTTCTCAATATGATTGTGTGTTTGTATTTTTCACAAGTTATGTCGTCGGTAAACATAAATAGGTAGGCAAACTTAATCCAAAATATGAATATTTTGATACTCCGTGGACTTTCCATTGATCAATATTCTAGTTAGTAAGCAACAACAGTACGAAGATGTTTGCCAGTTTTCGACCAATAGAACAATTTTAGTCTGTCCGGACTCTTAATCGTTTCTTTGATAATGCTGTGCTGAGTGTTTGTTTACAGGCGATGTAACTTGATGAAATTGTATTAAAATGTATGGACATTTAAAAATAAAGAAATGTATAACTGTCGAAATTTATTTGTGAGCTTATGACACTTTGTTCTTATTTAGATTACAAACACCACTAACGATTGTTTAAGTAGTTAAATTAAATACTTACTGTACCGTATATCTAAATGTATCATTAAGGATAGTTAATTGTCGAATTCTTAGCTTTAACGTATCCTGCTATATTTGTATGCTTTGCTATATTAATATAATATATATAACTCGTTATATACGTATATATTCTTCACCAAAAATAGATTATCACATTTAGACCGATATTTAATTTAGGTCAGTTAGCTTCTAAAGGTGGTTAATCTACTTTTGTTGTTCACAACACCTTTTGTGGATTTGTACTTCTGTCCTTTTCATATTGGACGCTTATGTATCATTGTATATTTCCAGAAGGTAATTTTCAGAAATTATTTCATGCTGAAAAGAAAGTTCTGATTTTATTTGAAACCAATTGTGCTAAACGAGTAAAGTAAAATTGCCTTTTGAAATATCGTTCATTGCTGCTCGCATCCATTATTCTTGTTTGAATGAACTTGCTTAGCCAGCATTGAAATGTTTGTAAAAAGCAAAACTTCGCTTTTTTGGCCAGCACTGCTTGAAGTGTTTATCTTTATTATTATTTTGTCTATTACCTGTAATGTGACATTTTATAGTGTGTCCTTATCATTATTCTCAAACAGAAACAAAACACATACTGCCATAGATCTAGGAATTGGGTAGTAAGCCCTTTTATTACTTAGACTGTGGTCTGCTTTTTGTGAGACTTTTTCGATAGCTTTCACGTGTAATTATAAAATCTGCTTTTGCTTTCCTCATAGACCGCAGTCTAAAGATGTTGCACATAATAAAAAAGTGTTTTTAACCCTTCTTTTGTTATAGTGCTTATACCACATAAATAAATCTATACACAAGTTTGGCCTAATTCCCTTTGCAATATCGTACAAAGTCAATTTAATTTAACAAAAAATTAAATATGATCTGCTTTATATTTAATCCTTTATGGGGCTTGAAAAAGGGTTAACGGGGCCGAAAGAGCAAGGAATAAGTGCCACCATCCCTCCACGACGTATGCTTTTCAAAAAATCAAACTTCAAACGGCCTATCAGCTTTATCGACATTATTTGGACATTTGTTATTTAAGGCTGGGATCCATGCGTCTCAGTGGACTTTCATTTTAAAACCACTTCGACACGAAATAATTTAATAGCTAATCAGATTTGTCAATTGAATTAGCTATAATTTGATAGTCCGTCATTGCCTACAAAAATAGATCGCCAATTTTAATTTCGTTAGAGTGGAATTCCCTACCTGCATCTGTGTTCGCTGAACAATACAACCTGGCCATTTTCAAGTCTAGGCTGAATGAGCCTTTACTAGGCAAGCGTGCTGCATAGTAGACCTCATCTTTGCTTTCAATCAGGCGTGATTGTTGTCAAACACAAGCCTATATTGTATAAAAAAATCGATTTGAGCTTGAAGTTCGTCATTCAATCCACAGAGAACAATTCGATTGCCAAACTAATAGAGTTATAAGTGAAATTGTATCGTGTAGAAGGGGGTTTTAAAGTTTAATAATAAACACATTGGTGCGCAGGCAACGGCTCGAGCTGATGCGCGAGATGTACCACAACGAAGCCGAACTGTCGCCGACGTCGCCCGACCACAACATCGAGTCCGTCACCGGTGGGGATCCCTTCTACGACCGCTTCCCCTGGTTCCGGATGGTCGGGCGGTAAGTTAAACTGGCTTATGTATATCTAAAACTTCATCTTTAATGCAAAATTTTTTGTTAAGAAACAAATTGTCATCCTGTAACTACATATCCGTGGCAAATTTTAAATCAATCTGACCACTGCAAGTGGGTGAAATTCGACTTACAAGATTTGACCAACAGCTTGTAATAGTACGAGGCTAAAATACTTTATTAAATATAAAAATGTTCCAAATCCCAACATTAAATATATCTTACGTGTAATATCCAGTTTTATTTCCATCAGCAAAAAGAGTTTTTCATTGCCGCTGAATTACTTTTGGTAAGTGTTTATGTGATTGATTACAGAGTTACTTATATCAGCTTTTGTTTCGCAGGAGCTTCGTTTACCTGTCAAACCTCCTGTACCCGGTTCCGCTCATTCACAAGGTCGCGATCGTGAACGAGAAAGGAGACGTGAAAGGCTACCTCCGGGTCGCCGTGCAGGCGGTCATTGACGCCGAAAAGAGTTAGTAGCTCTAATACATAACTTCATCATACATTGTTGAGTTTGTGATATCTGTTCGAATATTACTCTGTAGAGTCAAAAAAACTGAATCGCGTAGGGTACTACGCAACAGGATGGAAGCTGTGCACAATTAATTTAATCTTGAAATTGTGAACAAGTTCCACCCTGCTCCGTGATTCAGTTTCTTCGACTGTACCAATACCACCACACCAAACAGTAGTTTTACTGTGTTAAACTTTGGATATGTTCAATTAGGCGAGTTTTTTGAGTCTAGCTTCGAAGGATTTGGTCTATCGTAATAAATAACTCATGAAAAAATCTCAAGTTATTCGACCCATGCGCGTATTATTGAGATGCGTTTCCCATTGCTATATTATCTCTATGTACGTGTATTTGTTACCTAACTCCTCCTAAACGGCTGGACCGATTCGAATTAAAATTTGAGTGTAAGTTTCAATACGTTCCTGGATGGTTTGAAAACTCAATTGGACCCGGTAGGCGGCGCTGCTGTGGGCAGGATAACGTCTGTCCCGTCCGCTAGTATCAAATAGAGTTCCTGTTTTATTAAAAAAATATAATGATTTATTGATAGGTAGGTACAGTCAGCAACAAAAATATGAATACACCCAAAGTACCAAAAATATGCATCCGCGACTCTATTACCAGGGCATTAAGGTGTGTATACATATTTTTGGTACTTTAAGTGTATTCATATTTTTGTTGCTGACTGTACCAGAGAGGGACAATTGATACATATATTCATGATATGATTAAATGCTAATAATGTTTTCGTTTCTGTAGATAATGCAGAGTTCGCGGCTGGCGTGAAGCAGTCCGCGAAAATTTCGTTTGACGACGACGTAGTCCCGACTCGCTCGCGGGTCAAGACGCTCGCCAGTGTCGTTGATAAAAACAACGCCATTAACTTGGAGGATCGCATTGATGCGGCTGACTCTAATATCAAGATCGAAGGTGAGCTATCGGCATTCATGTGCTGCACATACTAGAACACATTGAAAAACAGAAAAGTATAGCTCACCGCCCGGCGAAGACTTCGCGCGTTTGGCGGAGCGGCAAGCGTTTTCTGTGTTCATTGCGCGGCCGAGACGCTCGCCGTTCAGTGGTTACCTGGCGGCACACGCAATGAACTGATAAAACGTTTGCCGCGCCGCGCGAAGCCGTGGCCGGGTGGTTATACCCAGATAAACAGACGGCGTAGCTTAGGCGTGGGTCAAACGGGCCCTCGCTAACGGTCTCGCGGTCTGAGGGCATCGTTTTTTTGCTCAATTAAAAATAAGTTATTTAATAATCTTATGTGCGAAATTACATATTACATTTACCATGAGCTTTAAGGTGAAGGAAAAAATCGTGAGGAAATCTGTATACGCCTGCGAGAAAATTCAATGGTGTGTGTGAAGTATTCAATCCGTACTGGGTCCGCGTGGGAAGTACAGCCCTTTCATTAACGAAAGTAGAAAAAAAAGGAAAAATATATATCGGAATATTGGATGTCTTCCAATAGCAAAATTATATAATTCTGATATATACATTTCAGGTCAAGTAACCATTAAGCTTTCGGATTCTGAAAGCAAGCTTAAGTCTGCCGCCCCCAAAGTTAGCTCTTGTAAGAACTTGTCTTGTTTTACAAGCTTTTATTTAGCTTACTCCGTTTGATTTATTCTTGGGTCAAATCTTAGAAGTAGAATTTGACCCACTTCCAGTGGTTGGATTCACCTGACATTTGGTATACTTATGTAGGTTGGATGACAATGCAAGTACAGTCAACAAAAAGTACAGTTAGCTAAAAAGCTTGCATTAAAAATGAATTTTTTAACAAATCTTATTATTTTCAGAGCTAGCGCTGGCAGGCGAGTGCGACGCTGACAGCGGGCGCGGCGACAGTTCGCTCGCCTCCGAACTGAAGGAGGAGGACCTGCCGGAACACCTGACGCTCGGCCGGGAGTTCACCTTCCGCGTTACCGTGCTGCAAGCCCACAGCGTCTCCACGGACTACGCTGACGTCTTCTGCCAGTTCAAGTAATTATAGCAGGACAATTTACACAAATGAATGTAGCCTACAGACTTCAATCAAAAAATCATACAAAAAAACTGTGTTAGCTCAATGGTTGTGGTGGATGACCCTCTGCTTGAGAGGCCATTTTCTTAACCCATAGCATCAAGCTCGCAACTACTTGTTTTAGGAATACATGTGCGGTATTAAATTTGAAATTTACCACGAGCTTTTCGATGACAGAAAACATAGTGAATATGCCTACTTGGTGTATTTAAAGTTCTCAATCCACATTAAAAGCCCTCTCATTCTGAGAGACGCCAATGCCCAGAAATGAGACATATAGAGAGTGAAGATTATGACATTAATGAAAAAAAAAACTATTATTTACTACATTTACAGCAAATAAATATTTCATGTCATTTAATTTCATAAATTACTGCCTCAATCTAACCGAAGCCGATTCCCAACTACTAAATAATACATTTAAGAAAAAACACCGGCTTAATCTTATTATGATCATTGTTGTTGGAATTATGTGATATTTTACGGTTTCATCGTTTGTTGCAGCTTCCTTCACCGCAACGAAGATGCATTCTCGACAGAACCCGTCAAAAACGCTGGAAAGAACACACCGCTCGGCTTCTACCACGTACAAAACGTATGTAAAATAACAATTAACTATTTTTTTATCAAGAGCCTTAACAAGTATAAATTATTACTATTATTAGCCACTAACATATTATAATGTATGTATTACAGATCACAGTACCAGTGACGAAATCCTTCGTAGAGTATATTAAAACGCAACCGATCGTTTTCGAAGTATTCGGACATTATCAACAACACCCGTTACATAAGGTAAGAATGGATACTAATATTCTGCTCCATAATATGTACCTATTAATATTTTATAGTCTTGTTCATTTCAGAGATTTTATGTTTTAAACGGTTATTTGTTGTGCTATAAGATTTGATGTTTTAAAGAGACATAATGTTTCATTGATAACTAAATGTTAAAACTGTTTTTACCGACATAAACTGTCGTTGTAACGTATAACCTTTTTGAGCGGTTCAAACCGCCTACGCACTTCATTACTCAAGAATATTTTTCACTTTATTTTTGAGACAAAAATTGCAGCTAAAAATATACACAGACGCCATCATAAACATCGGAGCAGTCAAGGTGCTTAATAATATCTGAACTCGCACGTACGCGATTGACAATACGGTCGTATTCATCCATCAAGCCAAGCCATCATGACTTGCCTCTTTTTTCAACTAATGGTGCTTTCTAAACTGTCATTTTCGTTTCAAAGATAAAAAGACTATTTGAGGCCACTAAATCGTCGCCACATGTAGTTTTATATCTATCTCATCATCATCATTTCAGCCGTAGGACGTCCACTGCTGGACATAGGCCTCCCTCATTGATGCCCAATCATTAAGATTGGAAGCGATTTGCATCCACCCTGAACCTGCGGCCTTCACCAAATCGTCCGTCCATCTCGTTGGTGGACGTCCCACGCTGCGCGTGCCAGTCTGTGGTCTCCATTCCAGAACTTTTGGGCCCCAACGGCCATCTGTTCTGCGTGCTATATGGCCTGCCCATTGCCATTTCAACGAGCTAATCCGCTTGGCTATGTTGGTGACCCCGGTTCCTCTACGGATCTCCTCGTTTCTGATTCGATGCTACAGCATCGAATCAGAAACGAGAGAGAAACTGCGAGCATAGCCCTCTCCATAGCTCGTTGAGCGATTCTGAGCCTATTCATCAGGCCCATAGTGAAGCACCACGTCTCGGATCTATATGTCATCCATCACTGGCAACACACACTGATTAAAGACTTTTGTTTTATATCTCCTCACGTGCAATAGCTATGACAAGTTGGCATAAAATGAATATGGCATAACGTGAGCGGTGTCCCCAATCGCAGGACGCGAAGCAGGACGGGGGGGTGGCGGGGCGCACGCCGCCGCGCCGCATGCTGCCGCCGTCCATCCCGATCTCGGCGCCGGTGCGCAGCCCCAAGTGGGGCGCCGCCGCCGTCGCGCCGCCCTGCTGCTCCAGCCACCTGCACTCCAAGCACGACCTGCTCGTGTGGTTCGAGATCTGCGAGCTGGCGCCCAACGGGGAGTACGTGCCCGCTGTGAGTTCACTATATCTAAACAATATTGTAAAGCCCGACCAGGAAAATAAAAACCCTGCTCTGGGGGCGTTCAATTAGCATAGCAATAATTATAGCAACACTGTACCAGGTACCTACCAGACATGTTGACAACAAGGTCGGTGATGTTATTTAGAGGAATAGACTCCAATCCTCGTCGTCCGTTTAGACGACCAGATGGCCTAGTGGTTAGAGAACCTGACTACGAAGCTTGAGGTCCCGGGTTCGATTCCCGTGTCGGGGCAGATATTTGTATGAAAAATACGAATGTGCGTTCTCGGGTCTTGGGTGTTTAATATGTATTTAAGTATGTATCTGTCTATATAAGTATGTTTATCCGTTGCCTAGTACCCATAACACAAGCTTTACATAGCTTACTTTGGGACTAGGTAAATTGGTGTGAATTGTCCCGTGATATTTATTTTTATTTATTATTATTAATCCTTCATACTTTCTCTACGACAAATACTTCGACATATTGAGTATAACTTTTTGTAAATGTCTTTTAATAGTTTTCGGCATTTTAACGCACAAAAATAATCCACAATATCGAAGAAACGCAGCACACTTAGACAGCAATTGGCAGATGACATTAATGACGTCTTCAAAGTTACTGTTGCCAGTTGAGGAAATTAGTTCCATTAGTTTTCCGCAATATGGCGAGGGTTTTTATTTTCCTGGTCGGGCTTTAGTGGTCGCTGCATCACGAATGGGGCGGCTCGTCCATAGAACATCGGCGTGAAGCAGTAGTATTCCTGCTGCGTTTCGTACGGTCAGTGAGCGCGCCGGGGGCCCAATACCGCTCCCCCTCCCCCTCCCCTATTCCCTCTCTTTTTTAAAGGCCGGCAACAGATCAGTGACTCTCTTTGAGTTGTTGATATTTATGGACGGTGGTGATAAATTTCTATCAGATGACCCGCTTGCTCGTTTGCCTATCTTTCATAATAATAAAAAAAATCTTCAATGAGCTTTGAGATTATCGAGTCAATGACAATGAGGCTTGAAACGTTTAGACGACTTTAGTCGTCGTTTATCGTCATCATCCTAGTCTATGTACGTCCCACTGCAGGACACATGCCTCCTCTCGCAATAAGAGGGCTTGGACCGCAGTTCCTACACGGGCCCAGTGCGGATTGGGAACTTTATACGACACCATTGAATGTTTTCTCGGCGGTGTCCAGGTTTCCTCGCAATTTTTTTCTTCACCGCAAAGCTCATGGTAAATTTCAAATGCCATTTCGCACATAAATTCCAAAAAAGACAGAGGTACAGTCAACCAATTTGATTCCTAGGCCACTATAGAACCTTGTCGCATTAACTACTAGACAATTGGCTAAGTAAAGTTTTTTTAAGAGGTGCTAATTATATTTTTTTTCGACAGTCGGCGTTCTGAAGATCGAGAAACTGCAGCTGTTTTATTTTTATCTCCTATTGTTTACTGGAAATATTTTTCAAACTAAATACAAACTGAAACATAGATGCACAGAAAAAACCCCAGAAAAAAGACCAATGCTGGGAATCGAACCCAGGTCCTCAGCGTTCCGTGCTGCGTGCTTACCCCTACACCATCACTGGTCTAGTCTGGTTTGGTCTTTTTTCTGGGGTTTTTTCTGTGCATCTATGTTTCAGTTTGTATTTAGTTTGAAATATATGGTTTCACGGGATGACCGTAAAAGTAATAAAAAAATGAAGTTGAAGAAAATAAAAAAATAAATAGAAAAAGATACTTCATACTTAACTTGTGGAAATATTTTTTTAAGTGTTCGAGTTGACATTTGTGAGATTTAATGGCTGACAAGCCGTTCGTGCTCAGTACTTAGCAGAAACAGAAAAAAACGAAGTCATCTGTCACTTTTGTCCATGTCAAACCGTTTACGTTTCGTGTGCTTTGCGTTTTGGTGTGATTTTTGGGCTATTTTTAACGACCTCCGCACAAAATCCGGATTTTCAATTTTACCGCATTTCTCCACGAATTATGCACGATAATTAAATCACGATTGAATATATTCGATCATTATTTTGGAACTGCTTTTTGGACAATGCAAAGTAAACGAAACGCAAACGGTTAGATTTCATTTGACATTGACATTTGGCTTCGTTTTTTTTTCTATTTCTACTAAGTACTGAGCATGAACCGCTTGTCAGCCATTAAATCTCACAAATGTCATCTCGAACACTTAAAAAAATATTTCCAGTAAACAATAGGAGATAAAAATAAAACAGCTGCAGTTTCTCGGTCTAGAAGACGACTACTGTCGAAAAAAAATATATTTAGCACCTCTTCAAAAAACTTTACTTAGCCAATTACAACGTCAGTGCGAGTCAAAGCATTACCAACTTTCCGAACACATTTGCAATAAACGTAAAGATTTTATAAACGCTTTCACTCTATGACATGAGAGGAAAAAAGTTTTGAGAGACGGCCAGTGACAATTCATGTTATTTTTAAACGAGCAAACTCCTTTCCTATTCAATATCGTTGATACACGTTCACAAAGATCGAGTTTGTCATCAAGACATACCTACCTACATTGTCCTACATCACCCAATAATCACTGTCGTAGAACAGAAACAAATTGATTCATTTTGACATGGTTCTAAAGTGGCCTAGGAATCAAAATGGTTGATTGTACGAGCCCACTCAACCACGATATTCTGCTTGGGACGCCGTAGGTCATGAAACAAAAATAAAGTATTGTCTTCTGTTCCTGGACGTGGCAGGTGGTGGAACATAGCGACGAGCTGCCCTGCCGAGGGCTGTTCCTGCTGCACCAGGGCATCCAGCGACGCATCCGCATCACCATCCTGCATGAGCCTTCCGGCGACCTGCAGTGGTCAGACGTCCGGGAGCTGGTCGTCGGTATGTTAACTTCATCACTAAACCTGGAGCTATCTATTTCATACTAAATACAAACTGAAACATAGATGCACAGAAAAAACCCCACCCAAACCCAACCCAGGTCCTCGGCATTCCGTGCCGCGTGCTTACCCGTACACCACCAGTGGTCAGGAAATTACACGCAAATTTTTCCTATGCATCATACATTCCAGCCTGCCATCATCACTTATGTAGTGTTACAGCGCCATCTATGTTCGGTTCTCATCGAGAAACTCTGGAGCTATCTTACCTCACCGTTCTTTAGGGTAGTTGATACCATCAAACGATAATTCTAAGACGCAACTCTAACAATAAAACTCGTTATTGAAAATACACACTATTATTTACTTGTGCAATTCTTTATATTGGTACTCAAGTTTTATTGCATGATCGTCGCAGGTCGTATTCGTAACTCGCCCGAGGCCAACGAAGACACGGCCGACGGCGAAGAGGACGGCGCGCTGTCGCTCGGCCTGTTCCCCGGAGAGAGGCCTAACCTCGACGACAGAGCCGTTTTCAGGTAAACAGGAACTACTAATATTCACAGCATAAACTTAAGGGGTGATTTGAACAGGGGCATTTAGGGTAGCAATTTGTATACGACAAATATTTAACAATAAAAGTGGGTATAAAAACAGGGACTCAGTATAAAATTAACATAACTAAAACTAACTAAAAATAGCTAAACAAAAATTAAAAACTAAAAATTATTATCTAACTTTGGACCCTTAGGTAGGGTGCCCATCACGCAGGCAGCATTCCCACGTTGAATTGCTATAGCATTCTAAAATCACAATTGCAAAGTGATGAGTAAAGAATTTTTCTCAAACATGCTATGAAATATTGACGTTATGTTCCTTAAAATACGCCACGAACTGTCACGTTGCAGGTGCGGCTAGACGAGAGGTCAATAATGGAATTTCATACAACATTGCTGGCCAAGGCCAGCAAAGTGATCGTCTATTGTTTTATGTGACACAGCACCGTGACGCTTAATAGGTCGACGTGGTCGACGTGGATGGATGGATGGACGGACGGACGGACGGACGGACGGAGGGATGGATGGATGTTGATGGATGGATGGATGGATGGATGTTGATGGATGTTGATGGATGTTGATGGATGTTGATGGATGTTGATGGATGTTGGTTGATGGATGTTGATGGATGTTGGTTGATGGATGTTGGTTAATGGATGTTGATGGATATTGATGGATGTTGATGGATGTTGATGGATGTTGATGGATGTTGGTTGATGGTTGTTGATGGATGTTGATGGATGTTGATGGATGTTGGTTGATGGATGTTGATGTATGTTGATGGATGTTGATGGTTGTTGATGGATGTTGATGGATGGATGGATGGATGAATGTTGATGGATGTTCTTGTTCATGGATGTTAACGGATGTTGATGGATGTTGATGGACGATGATGGATGTTGATGATGTTGTTGGTGATGGTGATGGTGATGGTGATGGTGATGGTGATGGTGATGATGATGGCGGTAATGATGGTGGTGATGATGATGATGCATGCTTGAGAAAAACTCTATACAAGCCTTGGCCACGAACAGGGATTGCCGGCCTCGTATCTCTAGATGGCCTCGTTAACACTCGGCCATCTATAACTACTCGGCCGGCAATCCCCTATTTCGCGGCCGCTCCAGTAATGTACTATTGCTGGTCACACTGTACATATGAAAGGAAAGCAGGAAGATAAACTCTACTTATTTGTTGTATTCTAAGGCCATGGAAACTGGTAGGGAGTGTGACTTGAAGGAAAAACGGATAACTGGTTTTGATGTTGACAATTTTTTTGTATCTGATAGTAAAACTGTAAATAAAAAAAATGATTTGTTCGTGTCAAGGATAAAGGACATGTTCAGACTAGAAGATGGGTTTGTCTCAAGTTGATACTAGTGGTATCTTCACTTTTGATAATAGGATTTTGATTTTACTCCCTCCGAACTCCGATTAGCTAAATTAAAAATTGATTGTGGATGGACGGACACCCAAGGCATCTTTAACACTCGCGATATTATTCACCATGTCTTCAACGCTCATCATCTTACTCGTATACCGTTTGAGAGGGTGAAATCGTGAATGAGGTTGTGATTCATAGTGCGTTAGACATTATAATCTCTGGAGTCCATTACAAATGGCAAAACAACGTTGCTATTTCGTATGCAGGTTCGAAGCGGCGTGGGACAGCAGTCTGCACGGCTCGCCTCTGCTGAACAGAGTCAGCTCCAACGGAGAAGTCGTCTACATAACGCTCAGCGCTTACCTCGAGGTATGTGATCTTATGCACGGTGAAACTTGAGACGCTTACTATAAGCCTTACCGACACGAAAATAATATTTAAGGGGATCATTAGCTGACTTGAGTCATAGCAATCGACGTTCAAAGAGAAAAAAATTACAGTTAAACTTTTTAAAATTTTCTAAAGGATTTGCCACACTGGATGCGTTCTGCAGTTGCAGTCAGGTCAAATTGAACGCAGCCCGTATTATGTATGAACAACAGTGTCGGTGTCGGGTGTGGTTGACACCATCAATCAACTGACGTAATTTTTATAAGCTGTCAAAACACAATTCTCCCATAGAGTTTGAATGGCAATAGCAACTTATGACGTCACTTGTTCTCCAACTCAATCAACTAACTAATTATTTGTTTTAAAGCAACACAAATCTAATAATGCAGTTGATCGAAAATTAAACTGGTTCTCAGGGCTAAAATAAAGCGTTTTTTTACTGGAGTAGTGTCTTCGAATTATTTTTGACGTGACAACGTCTAATAAATCGATGAACGCCGATTGCACGCACGGAAAAGGTTGACGCAATGTAACGTACATGTACGTTACACGTTGAGGGGGCTGCGGAGGTATTAAATTTCATTGATTTGCCGTAGGATGCACCGTTTTCAAGATATTTGACAAAACACCAGTTCTCATCCGATCACCGAGGTTAAGCAACGTCGGGCGCGGTCAGTACTTGGATGGGTGACCGCCTGGATTCATTTCTGTTTTGTGAATGTTTGGTTATGACATTCTCCCGTTAAACTATATCGTCCGTAAACCGAACCCAACCCAACCGGTTTTTAATAACGTCAGTGTCCCTATTAGCCTGTAATGTGTGTGTCTGTGTGCGCAGGTGGAGAACTGCGGCCGGCCCGCGATCATCACGAAGGACCTCTCGCTGGTGGTGGTGGGGCGCGAGGCGCGCACGGGCCGCTCGCTGCGGCGCGCGCTGTTCGGGTCGCGCAGCGCGCGCGCCGACCGGCTCACCGGCGTCTACGAGCTGAGCCTGCACCGGGCCTTGGAGCCAGGTGAGTGGCGCGGGGGCACCGAATGACGCGGCATACCTAACTTGATCATTTTTAACCGACTTCAAAAAAAGGAGGAGGTTCTCAATTCGGTTGTATGTTCTTTTTTTTGTTGTCACATTAAAACGGGACAGCGAAATTTTAAGGAGGTTAATACGCGTTAGGACGTTACGTGCGCGTACGAAGTCCCGAGAAAAAGCTAGTTTTATCTAAATGTATTTTATCTCGTTTCGGCAGGCGTGCAGCGGCGACAGAGACGCGTGTTGGACACGAGCGGCACTTACGTCCGGGGCGAGGAGAACCTGCACGGCTGGCGTCCGCGCGGCGACTCGCTCATATTCGACCACCAAGTAATTAAAAAGCTTCATATTTCATACAAAGTACAAACTGAAACATAGATGCACAGAAAGAACCCCAGAAAAAAGACCAATGCCGGGAGTCGAACCCAGGTCCTCGGCATTCAGTGCCGCGTGCTTACCCCTACACCACCACTGGTCAGGAGTTTACACGCAATTTTTCCCTATGCATCATAAATTCCAGTCTGCCATCATAACTTTTGCAGAGATACAAAAAATTTAATTTGAAAAAATAAAAAAATACAAAAAGATACTTCAAACCAAACTTGTTAAAAAGCTTCAGTTAAAACGTCGAAAGTATCTGTGCAACTCACTATTTGACGTGATACAAAAAGGAGGGGGGTCGTCAAGCAATCATCACACCAGCCTACATACGTCCTACTGGAGGGCACAGGCCTTCTCTCAGAATGAGAGGGCTTGGGCCGTAGTACTCACGCGGGCCTAGTGCGGATTGGGAACTTCATGCATACCATTGAATTCCATCCCAGGTGTGTGCAGGTTTCCTCACGATGTTGTCTTTCACCGTAAAGCATATAGTAAATTCTGAAAAACTCAGAGGTGCAAGCCTGTGATCGAAACCACGACCCTCGGCTAGAGAGGCCATAGGTTAGACATCACCGCTTCATGAAGCAATCAAGTAATACCATAAAATAACAACACCACAAGCTAACCTGGTCTCAATAGGAAAAGTTAATAAGATAGGCGAACAGTCAACTTATGCACGGTGACAATGGAGTTCTGGAGGATGTGTCAGGTTTTACTTCGTAACAGCCGTTGTCTATCTCTATACACTCTTGTAAACGAAGGTGTTTGTTTCAGTGGGAGCTGGAGAAGATGACGCGGCTGGAGCAAGTGGGGCGCACGCGGCACTTCCTCGCGCTGCGCGAGCGGCTGCGCCACGGCCACGAAAACACCGTCGCAGCCAACGACTTTACCAAGACCGAGAAGGTAACACACACACACACACACACACACACACACACACACACACACATCTACCCAGTGGGAGTTGCTACAGTGATCGGCATAGGTAGTGCAATTTAGGGTGAATGACCTTAAACATTATACTTAATATGGATAAGATTAAGACCCGGAGTTCCGGGACTCGTATTTTTTTAGATTGTCGACATGACTTTAGTTGAAATACAATGGGAAAACGTGAAAAAAAAAGTTTTTGTCATTGTAAATATAGGTGAATTAACTTTTTCTTGCAACCCGTTGCTACGGTTATACTAATTTTCTTCCTTGGACAACCTAAGCATTTTTCTATGAAACAGTATGAAGATGTAACTTGGACAACCGGGAACAGAGTAAACAACACAAAAATGTTGATTCACCCTGAACATAGTTTATTTAACATTACGTATTTCGTTTAAAAGTTGCAAAATGGTTACCACCTAATAAAACATAGTAATATGAAATGTGTACAATCAAACAAACAAAAAAACACGAAAGTAAAACTTATCAAAAACTATAAAAACTTTTCTAATCAAATCCCGGAGTTATAAACGAAGTTATAATCCAACTAAAACCCATATCCTTTTTATAAACCACTTGAGCTTCATAAGAAGAATTTTCCTAAACGGATTGTGTTCGCAGGAGGTATGCAATATGGCGGCGAAGGCGGCGGCGGAATGCGCGCACGCGCGTGACGACGCGCTTTACGAACCTTGGGAGATGACGACGCGCGAACGCGAACTATCTACCAAATTCCTCAAGCTCATACAAGGTGCGTGGCTAGACACCGACCACTGAACTAATAATAAAAAGGATAGAAACCATGTCATTTTGTATCCATGGACGACGTTTCATAGGGATCCTATCGATGTTTAGAAAATTTTATTTCCGAAGGTTTAGAATCCCGAAAACTTAATTTGTCCGAAAGCATTTTTTTCTGAAACTGTAAATATTTCAGGATTTATTTCAGGACCATTTTGTAGAACCCTTTAGGTTAGGTTAGGGTTGTTTTATAGAAATCCTGAAATATTTACAGTTTCAGAGAAAAATGCATTCGGATAAATGAAGCATTCGGGATTTTAAATATTCGGAAAAAAATAATTCTAAATTTTGATAGGTAACCCGTTTCATATTGTAGGTATGTGGGTGAATCAACTTTTTCTTGCCACTCGTTGCTATGGTTACACAAATATCTCATGAACAACCTAAGCATTTATTCTATGAAGCAGTATGAAGATATCACTTGGGGAACCGGAGACAGAGTAAACAACACAAAAAAAAGTTGATTCACCCATGTAAATACTTTACAAAAAAAACAAACAACAAAACAAAAAGAGTATACGAAAGAAATGACGAAAAAAGACAAAAAAGAAAGAGATAGAAGGAAGAGTAAGTAGAGATATTGTTTTAAACTTTCACGATTCTCACTTACAGTCTTAGTTATTATTATATTATATTAGGCTGTATTGTCTAACGCTCAGACCCACGGGATCGCATTCACAGTCTCATTTTGTCACAATCTTATCATATGTTTGACAGAAAGAAACAGTGAATGCGATAGCAAGCGCCCGCGCGTTAGACAATAAGCTTACCAAAATTTAAACGCGAATATTTATTGCTAAAAATGCCTAATGGCCAAATCAGCCAGAGTAGTTTTAACTGGGATGATGGACATCTTAAGCTCTCTTCTGAATGGATTCTGGTGACAGGCAAATGTTGGCGTTGAGATGTATATTCGGAAAAATCGCAGGGTACTGTGAGTATTGTATTTCGACATGATAAGGAGCAGGTAAAAAAATAAAACCAATTACGGTAGTTTGACAAACTCGCGCGGCTAAATGACCCTTCAATCTACTTGTAACGTAATGTGGTCGATACGTCGTGGTAATTTTATCAATAAATTGTCCCGTTTGAAGTCCCGCGTGAAATAATAGTTTCAGTGAAGTCATTCGACGCTCAATAGCTAAAGTACGGTCGCGGAGCACAAAGAATTTCGCACAATGACCTTCACTACTTGTCTCTGTCCCTCGCACGTAAATATTTTCCGTCGCATTCTTACAAATTCAAATGTGCGAGTGCAATGGCGAATACTTATTTACGTACAGTCAAGTGTAAAAATATGGGTGCACGCAACTTGCTCATAAATATGTCCCATAGCTCTTATGTCGTCGAATTAAGGTATTGGTACATAATTATGAGAGGATGAAATCGATACTTATTTTTGCACTTGACTCTAAGAGCGACAGAGACACATAGTGACAGGTCATTGTACGATATTCCTCGTGCTTCGCATTTTTTGAATGAGTCTGTTTTTTACTTTAAGGATTGGAAGGGTGACTTGTGCTCGGGAAAAATCCCTTCGGACGAACTGGGAATGGAGGGCCCAGACTGTGTCCGACTTGCACGGACTAAAAAACCCGGTCACAAGTCCCCTTCTCTATTGGTTATCAAAACAAAAACGTGTGCTTTAAATTTTGAGGAGGGGAGGGGTAGGGAGGGGACTTAATCTACCCACAGTGTCCTGCCTCAGCCATTTGCTGGAAGGCCGGGAGAGGAGCATGCATTCTCCCGCTGGGCACTGGGGGGTGCTTAGGTCGGTCTTTTATGTTTTTACCCGTTGGTTACTTCCTTGACCAACCCTCGCCCGTTTCTGTACAGTTACTTAGTCTTATTGGTTGGGTTGGTGGGATTTCCTGTCATATGCATTTATCTATAACTACGGGCTTCCTTTCTTTTGCCCTGCGATGGAAGGGTGGGTCGGAGATCTTTTGGACCCATTGTGTGGCTTTGGATGCCATCTTTTGGGTGGGGCTACCCTTTATGCCTGGTGGTTTTTTGGCATGCTGTGTGCTTTTTTGCGCTTGTCTCCTAGCGCTACCCTCTTTTCGTTTCCGCTTCCATCGATAGTTTTTCTGCTATAATAATACGGAGGGACGAGGAGTGCCCCCCGGGCGGCTGGACGCCCCAGTGTCTTAAAGGGATCATGCGGAGCTCGGCAGACCCTTACCCCAGCCAATGCTGAAGGGCCAGAGAAGAAACTTTTAGTCTCGATTCTCTGTTTAGGCTTTCGCCGTTGCTCCCACGAGGTCCCAGCTGGGACTACCGGGTGCGTCCCCCGTCCGGAGCTCACCTGTCGTATGACAATTTGGTAATGTAAGTTTATATTGCAGGGCGAATAGGCGTTGGCAAGGAGGTAGAGACGGCGGTTTCGCCGGCCACGCCCGTGGACGAGGGAGTCTCCGCGGACGCTTCTACGCCCAGTCTTCTGTCCTCAGTACACAGCGCTAGCAGCTTCGAGTGAGTATACTTTCCAATCACCACTATCAGTATGCGTCCATCTAGCAGTATGCTTAGTATAAGTTTTACTTCACCAAAATACTTCTCGATCGCGTTTACGTAAAAAATTCTATTCTATGGAAACATGGACGCGCGGCCGCGGAGGCGCTGTCCGTGTTTCCCTAGTAATTGATTTTTTTACGTAAACGCGATCGATAAGTATTTTGGTGAAGTAAAACTTATACTAAGCGTACAGGTTGCCAATGAGTAATGAGTGTATCGTATGTACTGTTTGGACCATTGTATGGATTCCTTTTTTTTGTTTTGTCTTGATCATCCTTAGATTTTAATCGGATTTTTTGTTTCAAAATATAGACCGCGGCAGCATAATAATATATTGATGCGGTACACTGAACATTGATCAATGTATGGAAAAATTAGTCTACTAAAATTTTAAAAAATCCTAAAAATAAATTTACGGCGATATTTAGTTAAAGTAACCCAACCACCTGATGAAATACTCCGGTTTAGAGACACATTTTTACCATTACTTTAAAAGTGAAAAAAAATGTATTATTTTCAGATATCCATAATGAATTAAATGGTATTTTATAGTACAGTCAAGAAATTTAATTTCCAACCCATCTAAGTTAGAATATCGTTCAGCAAACTGTCACCATAAGAGCTAGATATGATCTTGCATTTGACAATTTGACATTTCGACCTTAATGCATTCGAATGTTTAACGACTTTATTGCGAAATAGGTAGGGAATTAAATTCCTTGACTGTACTTTGCGAGTTCTACATTTTGAGATTATAATATCATTTTTCAAAAATGGTGACTAGAAACGTTTTTTTCATCTCTCCTGTTCGGAAAGTTAAATTTTCATGGGTAGATAGCCGGGTGGAAAATTGCGTTTTCATCTCTAGGGTGGAAAGTATTTTTTTTTTAATTTTTACGATTAGCCACGGAGTCGAAGATAATTCAGTTACTTACGTCAATGACGCTTTTTTTAACCGACTTCAAAAAAAAAGGAGGTTATCAATTCGTCGGTATGTTTTTTTTTTTTTTTTTTTAGTTTTCGGCATGGCCATCTAGATGCACGTCGTGACCAAGTAGCTTATACACTGGAGGTTGTACGCCGAACATCCGTTTGAAACAAGAAATTTGTTCTTTATTACGTCTTACGTCACGAAAATATTCCATCTCTTTCTTTAGATAGATTAAGAAAGAGATGGAAGTCATTCGTGAAAATGTGATTGAAAAATATAAATAAGTAATAAAAGTCAAAACTTCTTCGTTTGGCGTTCAACCTCCAGTTTTGTATATAAGCTCCTTGGTCGTGACCGACTCGATTTTTCGGCCGTGGCAAGTGGCCAGAGCGAAAAGGTTGGCGGATGGCTATAAGTAAATTAAATTTATTATTATACTCATTTTTTGTAGTATTTTACTTTCCTCACAGTCGAAATGAAAAGTAGAGTGTCTAACTCGGGTGAAATTACCCATTTCCCCTCGAA
This sequence comes from Archips crataeganus, assembly GCA_947859365.1. Taxonomy (NCBI): domain Eukaryota; kingdom Metazoa; phylum Arthropoda; class Insecta; order Lepidoptera; family Tortricidae; genus Archips; species Archips crataeganus. Next base: position 5,454,758 of record OX402061.1, on the reverse strand, counting down.
CTATTGGCGCTCGAACGAAGTGAGAAAAGCCCAAGAAATATCTCGGGTTAAATGGGTCACTTTCCACTCTTGGTTATCAATCTACTATTTCGTGTTGCACCATTCATTTGTGTTCACCGGTAGCACTATAGAGGGCGTGTGTGTGTGTGTGTGTCGACAGGCTGTGTTCCCCCGAGCGCGCGCTGCTGGAGAAGTCGATGGCGGCGTGGGGCGGCGGCGGCAGCAGCGGCGGCGGCGCGCTGTACGTGCCCGACTGCGAGGAGGTGCGCGTGTCGGCCGCCGTGGCGCGCCGCGGGCACCTCAACGTGCTGCAGCACGGCACGCACGGCTGGAAGAAGCGCTGGCTGGTCAGTACACGCGCTACACACTCACTGTACGCGCCCCGCTGCCAGGAGGTGCGCGTGTCGGCCGCCGTGGCGCGCCGCGGGCACCTCAACGTGCTGCAGCACGGCACGCACGGCTGGAAGAAGCGCTGGCTGGTCAGTACACGCGCTACACACTCACTGTACGCGCCCCGCTGCCAGGAGGTGCGCGTGTCGGCCGCCGTGGCGCGCCGCGGGCACCTCAACGTGCTGCAGCACGGCACGCACGGCTGGAAGAAGCGCTGGCTGGTCAGTACACGCGCTACACACTCACTGTACGCGCCCCGCTGCCAGGAGGTGCGCGTGTCGGCCGCCGTGGCGCGCCGCGGGCACCTCAACGTGCTGCAGCACGGCACGCACGGCTGGAAGAAGCGCTGGCTGGTCAGTACACGCGCTACACACTCACTGTACGCGCCCCGCTGCCAGGAGGTGCGCGTGTCGGCCGCCGTGGCGCGCCGCGGGCACCTCAACGTGCTGCAGCACGGCACGCACGGCTGGAAGAAGCGCTGGCTGGTCAGTACACGCGCTACACACTCACTGTACGCGCCCCGCTGCCAGGAGGTGCGCGTGTCGGCCGCCGTGGCGCGCCGCGGGCACCTCAACGTGCTGCAGCACGGCACGCACGGCTGGAAGAAGCGCTGGCTGGTCAGTACACGCGCTACACACTCACTGTACGCGCCCCGCTGCCAGGAGGTGCGCGTGTCGGCCGCCGTGGCGCGCCGCGGGCACCTCAACGTGCTGCAGCACGGCACGCACGGCTGGAAGAAGCGCTGGCTGGTCAGTACACGCGCTACACACTCACTGTACGCGCCCCGCTGCCAGGAGGTGCGCGTGTCGGCCGCCGTGGCGCGCCGCGGGCACCTCAACGTGCTGCAGCACGGCACGCACGGCTGGAAGAAGCGCTGGCTGGTCAGTACACGCGCTACACACTCACTGTACGCGCCCCGCTGCCAGGAGGTGCGCGTGTCGGCCGCCGTGGCGCGCCGCGGGCACCTCAACGTGCTGCAGCACGGCACGCACGGCTGGAAGAAGCGCTGGCTGGTCAGTACACGCGCTACACACTCACTGTACGCGCCCCGCTGCCAGGAGGTGCGCGTGTCGGCCGCCGTGGCGCGCCGCGGGCACCTCAACGTGCTGCAGCACGGCACGCACGGCTGGAAGAAGCGCTGGCTGGTCAGTACACGCGCTACACACTCACTGTACGCGCCCCGCTGCCAGGAGGTGCGCGTGTCGGCCGCCGTGGCGCGCCGCGGGCACCTCAACGTGCTGCAGCACGGCACGCACGGCTGGAAGAAGCGCTGGCTGGTCAGTACACGCGCTACACACTCACTGTACGCGCCCCGCTGCCAGGAGGTGCGCGTGTCGGCCGCCGTGGCGCGCCGCGGGCACCTCAACGTGCTGCAGCACGGCACGCACGGCTGGAAGAAGCGCTGGCTGGTCAGTACACGCGCTACACACTCACTGTACGCGCCCCGCTGCCAGGAGGTGCGCGTGTCGGCCGCCGTGGCGCGCCGCGGGCACCTCAACGTGCTGCAGCACGGCACGCACGGCTGGAAGAAGCGCTGGCTGGTCAGTACACGCGCTACACACTCACTGTACGCGCCCCGCTGCCAGGAGGTGCGCGTGTCGGCCGCCGTGGCGCGCCGCGGGCACCTCAACGTGCTGCAGCACGGCACGCACGGCTGGAAGAAGCGCTGGCTGGTCAGTACACGCGCTACACACTCACTGTACGCGCCCCGCTGCCAGGAGGTGCGCGTGTCGGCCGCCGTGGCGCGCCGCGGGCACCTCAACGTGCTGCAGCACGGCACGCACGGCTGGAAGAAGCGCTGGCTGGTCAGTACACGCGCTACACACTCACTGTACGCGCCCCGCTGCCAGGAGGTGCGCGTGTCGGCCGCCGTGGCGCGCCGCGGGCACCTCAACGTGCTGCAGCACGGCACGCACGGCTGGAAGAAGCGCTGGCTGGTCAGTACACGCGCTACACACTCACTGTACGCGCCCCGCTGCCAGGAGGTGCGCGTGTCGGCCGCCGTGGCGCGCCGCGGGCACCTCAACGTGCTGCAGCACGGCACGCACGGCTGGAAGAAGCGCTGGCTGGTCAGTACACGCACACTGTGCTTCTACTGTGCGTTTTTACAGAAATTTCCTGCCTTGCACATCAAAGCTCTGGAATGAAGTACCTGCTGCGGTATTCCCGGACCGATATGACCTTCAAACTTTCAAATAATAGCGTACTCCTACATTAAAGGCCGGCAACGCACTTGTGACTCTTCTGGTGTCGCAGGTGTAGATGGGCGACGGTAATCGTTTACCACCAGGCGATCCGTTTGCTCGTTTGCCCCTATACCATAAAAAAAACTGTACCACCAATACACACTGTACCATCAATAAACACTGTACCGCCATTACACACTGTACAGGTCGATTCACAAGAACTGGCACGAATGGATTGAACGAAAGTTTTGGCACTTTTGTAGGAAAATGACTGATGCATATCATTTTCATATTTGTGTGAAATTTATTCAAATAAGTAACACATAGATACTTTCATTCGCTTATTTGATCCAGCTTTTTTGAATTACCTGTACCACCAATACACACTACTATACTATCAATATACACTGTATCATCAATAAACACTACCATCAATACACACTACTATCAACGCACGTGTGTGGTCCTGGGACGGCATACACGGAGCGATACAACTTAGGGATTAAAAAAAAAAACTGGCCTATCTGTCTTTCAAAGGGCTGGTTACACTTCGTTTTGCGGATGTCCACTGGCGACTTATATAAAAAAGGCCTAATTGATGTCAGTATTACACTACTTAATATTAAGATTCTGATATAGGAACCCTTGTTATTTATACGGGAATATTACACTGCCCTAAGTAATTAGGTACTCTCACTGCCCAACACCTATAGATCTGAATAGAGCCTACAATAAGATATTTCAAACTAAATACAAACTGAAATATAGATGCACAGAAAAAACCCCAGAAAAAAGACCAATGCTGGGAATCGAACCCAGGTCCTCAGCGTTCCGTGCTGCGTGCTTACCCCTACACCATCACTGGTCTAGAAGTTAGCGACGAATCTTTCCCATACATCGTACACTTCAGTCTGTTATAATCACATAAGACTTTGACTGACCTTGACTTTCCTACAATAAGACTTTGGTAGATAAGGACTGAGAAGAAGAACGGGGTGTTAGCACTTGTCTAACTTTGAACAACGTTGTTGGGCAGGTGGTCCGGCGGCCGTACGTGTTCATCTACCGCGACGAGCGCGACCCCATCGAGCGCGCGGTCATTAACCTCGCCAACGCCCACGTGGAATACTCCGAGGACCAGGAGCAGATGGTCCGCATGCCTAACACCTTCAGGTCAGTGCCACTGACTAACCATCTAGTCAACATCGACCAACAACTCTGGTAGTGGTCCTCTCACAGTTTGGCTTATGCGGGCTTGCGCGGACCTGGGTTAGCTACTTAACTCCGAGTTAACTGCTAACCCAGAGTTAACAAGTGTCAAAATGTATGGAACTGTCATTCTTAACCCAGGGTTACCGATTTTTTTTTACCCTGAACTGTGCAAGTGGCCCTTAGTTAAATAACTGATGTCGGGTCCGGTGCCCTTTTTCTCCTATTATTCATTTATTTATTTCAGACGGTTGTTTTCTTGTATAAATAGTTATTTTGTACTTTTTGTTTTGTTTTTCGACTTGCTTGAAAGGCTGTTGTTATAACTTAATGAGGCGATCTCACATCTTTAGTACAAATCTTGTAAGGTAAATTTGACCCACTTCTTGTGTTGTGGTCGGATTGACTGTCATTTGGAATATAGATTAGATTAGATTGTAGATTAGATGAAAATACAAGTACACACAGCAAAAAAGTTATACTAATAATGACACATGCTTAAGTTTTTATTGTGACTATATTTAAACGTTATTAAAAATAGCGCTTTTTTTATTTATTCGTATTTGTTGTTTGTAGCGTGGTGAGCAAGGAGCGCGGGTATCTGCTTCAAACACTCGGCGATAAGGAGGTGCACGACTGGTTGTATGCCATCAATCCGCTGCTCGCCGGACAGATCAGGTGAGGACACATCCTTACTTCAATCAATAGTAATACCCATTCCCTACTATACTGCAAGTCAGTGGAAGGCTGTGATAATAAATGAGCCCGAATGTTAAATTCCAGCAACAAAGGCCCAGCAAGCCAATAAGACAGGTTCGAATCCTGTTGGATGACGATAAATTGATCCTCAGGTAAACATTTTAGATTTTTGTTTTTTAAGGGGCTGTTTCACCACCCATTGATTAATTTTAACTGACGGATAAATGTGATGCCGTCTCCGTCTATTTGAACAAAACAAACAGAGACGGCATCACATTTATCCGTCAAATAAATTTGATCAATGGATGGTGAAACAGGGGGTTAGACTCATAAATTCTCTTGTCAAGTATTTTGACTACATCACTTCCATTCATCGCTATATCTAAATAATCGCATCATGATCCTTGCATATAAGATCATGCTCGTGATACATTTAGATATAGTAATGCATCTGTATTAGAGCCAGTTTAGACACGATGGTATCAGAATTAGAGAGTGGCAACTTAAAGTAACGTAAGATTTTTGATTCACATTAAAAAAACTTACAATCGCGAAGTGGCGCACTTATTTTACTTGTACTTTGCAATCGGGCTCTTACGATCTAATTAAATTAAACCGCGTATTGTTCCGTGTCTCAACTAGCTTTAAACTTTGAGCTTTGGCTCGAGCCATATCAATATACACGCGTAAAGTTGCGTGCGCGCAGGTCACGGTCGGCGCGGCGCGGGGACAAGGCGGCGCCGCCGCCCGCATGAGACAGCCTCACGATGGAGTCTATACTCGTTTATTAAACGACTCGCCGAACAAACACGACCTACACACTAACGTGCGTCCTTTGCATTGAAACTGCTGGGGAACTTTACTAGCACGTTTATGTCTCGCTTGCGTTTCGTACGTCTCTTTCTTGTGAAAAAGGGACGCACAGAAGATAAGCGAGGACATGCGTGTATGCGTGATTGGTAAGTTTTCTGTAACTACCTACTTGAGCGGTCTATTTTGTCTCGCTTGCGGTTGTGCGTTTCTTTCCTACTTTTCAAAACGGGACGTTTTGAGCGTATAAGCGAGGCACGTGCTTAGTCCTGATAGATTTGAAAGAGGTCTGAGTTCAAAAATTAAGGCATAATCGCGACAACCTTTTCTAGCTTTGGTTGGAGATTCATTGAGGCATACAAAAATAAATTCATTTCGTTGCATAATTTTTGATTTGTAGAAGTCCTTACAAACAACTGTTTCTGTCAAAAAACTATTCCGATGAATTGGGATTATCCTGCTCTTTTGGAGTGGGTTAATAGAAGGTAATTTTTCGTATGGTATGTGATCAGAGTCAATACAAATCAATACTTATGCAGCGTTTTGTATATAAAACAAAACCATGTTAATTTTTGCACTAAGCAATTGAGTTTCTATGTCAATTTAAATATGACTTGAACGTTTAGTGTAAAGGATGTGGTATTTTACTAAAGAAATTAATTGAAAGAGTGAGATCATGAAAAGTAAATGTCTTCCTCACTGATAATATAAAATTGCTGCGGAGACATATCGCAGTACTTTTGATTGAAGTCGTCGCGGGGAATAAAAAATAATGCCAAAGTTATGAGAATATTTGTAACTGTTATAGCTGTGGCTGGTTTGGTGGCGGGCCAGGTCATAGATTTTATATGTAGCAACAAATTAAGGCTGGACCGAAGGCTGGTCCGTTATATTGCTATCATGTGATCATTTGCATTACAAGAATCAGCTAAGCAAATTAATTGAGAAACAAAAGAAGACTACTGTGGTCCATGGATCCATCTCAATTGAAAGAGCAACATCTTATTTTTTGTCAATGAATTTTTGGGACCACACAAAGAACTGTCGTTTTAAACTTACAATAGTAAGTACAGACTCGAATCAATTATTTTAGCATATCCTCAATTTATAAACAGTATTATAAAACGAATGCATTTAATGCTTATACGATTTATACGTAAATATACATATATGTTTATATGTGTTGATTAGTTTACTTGTTACTAGCAAATATTTTAAATATTGACGAGTCAGAGGTGGGACCAAGCCGGTGCACTGATGATCGGGTACGGGGTAGATACGAAATTTGACGAATTTTAACGAGCAGGAACAATAATTGTACAAGACTCTTTTGAGCTGTTTCAAATATGCAAAAGGATGCACGTTATTTAAATTATGTTACATTTATATAAGTTATTAGTAACTTGATCTTTGTAATGGTTTCGGAGCACTGTTTACCGTATAATGCAATAATGTATTCAGAGTATTACGTATTCTATCTCGGCCATCGTGAATGTGTAATAGTTATTGTAATATCTGTAATTGTGAGGCAGGTATGCATGTGTGACAGTCCTAGATCTGCAGGCGAATAAGGTGCTTACAACTCTTTATTGTATCGCTAAGCTGATGCCATCTGTAGGCAACATAATTCCACATGTCGTACGTAACTCCAAGGTAATCAAAGCAATTATTGTCGGTGTAAACGGTATACTCTTGACTGGCCGTTGGTAACGCTTATCCCTATGTGTCAGTTAAGAGTGTGTCCGAACGTGCAAAAACCTTTCAATTTTGTGTTTTTGTAGTTGACAAGGCGGTGTTGCGTTCTATAAAGAAATGCCGCAGAATTTTCTAGATCGTAGGCAGTTTACTTTAACATTGTACCTTATGTTGATATGTATAATACCCCATGTCTGTGATCGCACAAGTTCTGCCGCTGCTTCCTCGCAACGCCGCTGATTCTGTTCTGTTCAGTGCAAATTAAATCTGATTGAATTGCGCACAAATTGAATAATGTACGTCGGCGATGTTTGATAGACTCCATTTTGTAACTTCTTCGGTTAAATGTAAGAATTTAAAATGAATGATTGTGAAGACAAATTACTGAGAATACCTATATAGATTTTCTTCTAATGTTGGATACATTATTAATGTAATTTACCTTGTATATACGTATGACCCGAACGGTAGAGTAAATATATTTTGAGGCTCAAATAGCCAATTCGAAGAAGAGGCGGTGTCCGTATGACGTCATACGTAACGTTTCGTTTCACGTTTAGAATTGATTGTAAATACATAATTATAATTATTATAACATTGTAGTTAGTGTAGACTACGAGTTTTCAGAAATTATAAATCATTTTAAAATAGTATGCTACTTATTTGTAGTTGAAATAATTATTTTTATGTTATTTTCTGTTACACCTCGTATTGTTTTCGTATTAGGTTCCTATAGTGATAAAGATAAGTTTGAATGGAATGTATAAAGTAGGATAATGTAATACGACAGGAGTAGATGCCGATACTTGTCGAACCATTTATTTGTCGGTGGTCGCCGGAGCGTCGTCGACATCCGACCGGCTCTAGTCATGTGCTCTCTGTGTAGTACATTGTATGTGATAGAGTAGCTACAGCACACCGAGTACGCAGGGGTATGGGCCTCCGTCGCGGCTCTCGTCCAGATCTGAACATGTCAACCAACATTCAAACTGAAAATCGCAATGTAGTAGTTAACCGTGTTTGTTCTGTTACATGGATGTCGTACATACTCACACATCACTTACACCATCATGCGACCGCTCCATAGATTCTCACTAATATTTATACAGGAACTATAGTGTAGTTAGATAATCGATGTGACAGTAGTTTTATATTGGTGAAATTTATTTTATTAACTTATTTCGATGTACCTATCTGACAGTCCAAGCAATGCTTACTCTCGTTACTGCTTCGATAAATGTTGAAAAATATATCTAATATCGTCACTATACTATCGCTTCTAGGTGACTGTTTTATATTACCATTAACTCCAACTCGGCAAAGTAAGCTTTCGTGACGTTTAGTCGTTGTAAATATTTCCTAGTTGATTTGGATTCCGCCGAGCCGGGCGCTCCGCTCCGCTCGGCTACCACTTGAGAATATCCCGATAATAATTAATTTAGCATAGAGTATGTAGGTGTAAGAACAAAAAAGTATTATCCAACTCTAGACATGCTGTGTGTTATATTTCTTAAATTTAAAATTATTGCAATTATTGTCGTCGAGACTTAACATGCTGTGCATCTGGAACATTCCGTTTGAACCGCACAGTGTCAGAATATGAATATTTTTATTGATCTTGTATTTGACGATGTGCTTACCACTGAAAAAAAAAGCTATAGGTAATTAATGATATGCAGGCGTCTTCAGATAGTCCCATATTCTTCGCCGCGCTGTTTCCGCATGTTCTCGACGCAACGAAGGGAGAGATCTCGCGTCACGCGACGCTATATTATTGTTTACATACCTTTCTTTTCTAGTCATTTTGTATAACATTCCAAAGTTTGTTACTATTTACTTTTCTCAGATAACTTAGTGGTGTATTTTGCATAGCAAAATGATGTTTACGTAGTGGAATAGCGCAGGAGCGAAGTCACGGGTGCGCCGCGCTGCGGGTGCGAGTTGTGAACGGTTTATTTGGGAGTTTCGTTTGCAAAGCTTACACTTACGTTGTTATATTTTTGGAATTTGAATAAGTCTTTTTAAATTAGAGATGACAGCTGTCGCTGGATTATATATATTTTTATAGAGTATACTCTTTAAGCTATACTGCTATTTTTATAGGACTAGCTGTTGTTTTTCAGACTTATGTTCTCTGTTTTGGTAAGTTTACGTTTAGTTTAGTTTAGGTAGTTGTTTGTTAGGGTGGGGCGCGTTCCGTTCGAGCTTGTGTTGTGTCCAGCGCGCCGGGGGGGCGCGGGGGGAGGGGGCCGCGGCCCGCCCGGCGCGGCCGCTCTTTGTGATTACGATAGTGATTGTTGATTGTTGGCCGAGAATGATATTGAAAAATTATATATTATATATAATTTATAAATTTCATTCAATTTATGAAAATAAGAACAATGTAATGATTGGTAATATTACTCATTGCTCTAAATGTACTATCAAAATATATTATACACAGTGTTAAAGGTCATAAATAAAATGCTTTGAAAATTTCCAAACCATTGTTTCCTTTTAACCTATCCGCAATTTAATATTATGTAGATGAACAGAGTTGAGACACACACACATACAGATCAGAGACTGTCATCATCACTGTATACTCGAGTAAGTATGGATCTCATATCAAAGACAAGAATGAATACCATGTATAAATAGCATGTGAGTAGATAGAGGTAAATAAAAAACTAAAGAAAGACGCTTTTTAGATGACATGTAGTACGGTTCACAACTGGGATGGAACGTCAACTTAAAACCAAATGTAACTGATGTATTATGTTGCTCTTTTTACCGGGTATATATGCTCGCCTTTAATTGGAACATCTAAAAGTACCGTAAACCGGGGTGTCTGATCAAATTGGGGCAACTTTGATAGTTTTAAAATCGCTATAAGTCGACATTGATTATGAGGTAAATGGTTATATGTAGACAAAAAGAAAATCAATGAAGACATCGATAAAGAATTGCAAATGCTAACAAAAATGCGTGAGTGAGTTGGTCGGAAAGCCCCGCAGTTCACAGGCAACCCGGTTGACGGTACTCCGCGAATAAATAACTTTTGGGGACTTTACCTCAGTTCAATTCAATAAAAGATAAATAATTGTTTATTTTTTTATTATCAGTATCAACAGATAATTACGATTCAGTATACAAAAGGAATTGTTTAATGACAATATACATTTTATATCATAGTTATGTACATTACAATAGGGTTTCTCTTACAATTTTATGGTAGAAAATATGAAAATAAAAATAATTGGCCCGATATACAATAAAGCACTGCATTAATGGATGTAAGCCTACTAAATATAATAAATAGCTTTCAAATATATGGCTTAATTATAAGCGTTTTAAAGGAATCGTGAGAAAACTTCCTATCAATTAACCTCATTAACACGTTATCAATTCAGGTCGATGAGAAAAAAAAACAAAAATATCCTGTACAGAGCGTCCTTTAAACAATTCGATGCCAGGGGGGCTACTACGAAATTAAATGTTCGTATCGTGTCATCCCTTTCACTCTTGTGTTTATACTATTAACGTGAAGGGAACGTAACTAACGAAGTTCGAAAATCCAGGCCACAGATTCCTTTTACATAACTAATGTTCTACCAACCTATTAGCCATTAGTATTGAGCGCAGGACTTTGAACCGGGGACCGATTATAATATTGAAACTAACACTCGAAACTATCAATTGAACGTAGCAAAAATTTACGTATTGCTACAAAAAACGATAAATGATTATCTGATATTAAAGCTACAGCTTTTATTTTTCGATTATCAATCAATTTTCCAACTATTTGCCATAATTAATTAGAGCTGTAATTTTCTATTACTGTAGACGTATTTAAAATTCATCACAATTTTTCACCACTTTCCAATGGTAGTTTCGAGTGATGCGATTTTAAAAATCGGTTTCTTAACCCTTTTCCAGGCATAGCGCATAGCGACCACATAAATCTACACAAAGACTCGACCTTGCTCCCTTTACAATATGGTGGAAAATCAATTGAATTTCTTTAAAATACGCGTTGCTTTTTAATTAATACTGCGTAGGTAAACAATACAACACAATGATTAGTTTTGTAGTAGCACATCTAAATAGACGGGGCCTGGAAAAGGGTTAATCGACAGTTAGTTTTTGATACGAATCTGGACACAGAAGTTCACAACAAACAACAAATATCAGCTTTGTTTAATTGGAGCTACAACTATAATCGATCAGCGAATATGCTCGTGGTACGTGGTTCTATAAAACTAGAGAACGGGTAGCGCACATTGTAAAAAAAAAATGTTTCGGACGTACAAATTACCAATATTGAAGGTTAGTAGATATTGTGTAAAATCTGCCCACACAAGGCCTGTATGTGCAAGGGAGTACGCAATATGTGCTACCCGTTCTCACGTTTAATACCCCCATCGTCTCCATGTAAACATCGTCTCCGCATCTAGGTCCAACATTGGCAGAAGGCAAAACGGCCGGCCGGCGATCCGAATTGTAAGGGGTTTGTTTGGCTACCCGTCATTGTCAAAATTATCAAGGTAATCTAACAGCCCGGTTATGATAAAGCACGGCGAGTGGTTCCACCGGTCTTTGCAGCGGCAAACTCACAACACACTTAATGTACTAGAAAATTGCTTACCGCGCGGCCCATCGTGCGTATTCGACACCATCGCCATAGTGAATCCCAATACTTTTCATCACTTACGTGATAACCATACCGTGATAACGGAAGGTGTTAGAAAGAGACGGTGAATGCGATCGCTCGCGTTCGTGCGTTAGACAATACGGCCTCGGGCTAGACAAACTTGATTACGCTCCAACTATGTTCACCTCTGTTGGGACGTTTTCACTGCTGTGTAGCAGCCACAGTGTACACACGGAACTGTTTGCAGATATCTACAAGGGTGAACATCTAAAATAGATCTACACAGGCTCCTACTCTCTCGACAACGAAATCGCTACAAAACAAATATCACGCGCGCTGTTTTCTCCCTTGTAGCGCAGCTTTTGCTTTTCTGAGTGAAAAATTAACGCATTCGATGCCCGCTGCCAGACTTGAGATTTCTTCAGGTGCCACAAGCGCACATGTGCGTTCAAATCGACAGTGGAAAGGTAACATCACTAAAGCACCATAAAATATATAACGCCATAGCGTTTTAGCGATTTTAAATCTTATCATTAGTGAAAAACTTTAGCTTAGGGTAAAAACGCTACTTTTCCATTGTTGAAATGGTTGCCAAGCTATGACAGCGGCACATGTGCATTCCCGGCAATGAATGTGTAAGAGCACGTACCGCGCTATAAACGAGAAAACAGAGCGCGTACTAGACCCAAATCCTTACAAGTGAAAAACTTAGCCGCGATTCTAACATGAAATGAACAATTTCGTGCCAATGGTTTAAGTAACTATAATGGCTATTACATATTATGCCTAGCATTACCGAACTGATTTAACAGTAGCTATAACGACAGTCGATAATTCTATTTATTTTGACTACAATCCTCATCGGGTGCGGGAAATTAGCTAGTAGGCTAGCGAGAAAATTGGATGAAAGCCCAAAGCAATTTTAGTCTGCCTCCATTTACGATGCGTCAACTTAAACTGTCGTAATATGTCTCAATACAGCTAAGTAACAGTTGAGACAGTACAACCTACCCTGATCAACACTATCTCGATTAAAATTAAGCATTGAAACATTTATTGCACAAGTACCTACAGATCATTTCATTTTAAAAGGCACGAATTTACTGACATACCGTTCGTGAGCGGCACCCTTATCAAATTATCTTCTCTCATTCAATCCATTCCCGCATTTTAAGATGAATTTGCATTTGCATCATTCACTAATTATTTACCTATGAAATATTTGCTCTTTGCTAGCAATGTACATTTCAATACTTCATTCAACAAGACGAGGCTACGTGCTGAGTTTCCCGCTCGCAAATACCTTACACACTTTAACCCTAAGCACTGAGATCTCACAATACTCGTACACGCTGGCTTCATGAGAACGGATTCAGATTCTTGTCATAGTCATCCTCACCGAACGGATTTGTGGGGTCATTGATCTCGTCATCGGCAAAAGGATTTTTTGTGTCATCGTAATTTTCGTCTTCGAATGGGTTTTTGCTTGCCCCGTTGCTTATGGCCGCTGATATTTTGGGAGAGTTGGTTAGAGTCTGAGGGTCGTTGGGGTTTTTCCGGGAGGGTATTGGGGAGGCGAGGGGGGAGGGGCGGTGGACGCGAGGCTCGAGGCGCGAGATGTTGGCTTCGAGGCTGGAACTGTATTGTTGCTGCTCGAGCAACCGCATGCGGCCTTCGGGGACGGGTATCACTGTTGTACCTTTGGGCGCCATTTGCTTCGTGGCGTTTGGAACGAAAACTGAAATGAAGATGGTTAGATATTTATCGATAAACATAGCTCTGACAGGTCATTGCAAACAGATACGGAAATAGAACAAGATTCAATAGAGTTGTAACAGTACCTAAGATTACGAGTATCTAAACCAGATATAAAATTTGAAAAGGATGTTTTTGGTCTTTGCAGAAATCTAAATAAACAGACAATAGATTTGCGTAAACTTCATTTTCCTGAGAAATCGCTATCTCGCAAAATATATCGAAAAAAAGATAATGATGTTTAAAAGAATGGGTCATGTATACACAGCGTAAGAAACAAAACTTGTCTCTACTGTGTACTTAAAATTAGGTACTCTGAGTCAGGAAACATAAGATTTATTTAAATGGGTTAAAGTTGGCCAGGGTTCCCACACACTGATGTACATTTGACTAAAAAATATTGGCTATAGACCCATTTGCCATGCCCACAGAGACGCAACTCGAATATTTAACGGTTACTTTTCAAAACCTCAAAAGAATGCCTCCAAATTCCTTTTTTGTGGAAAATTCCTGTCAACATCTTCGCGCGGCAGTGTTAAGCAGTTACCTTGCTTGCTCTGTCCCTCCTGCAGACGCAGTTTGGCCTCCGCGCCGGGCCCGTAGGTGGGCTGCGCGGGCGCCGGCGGCAGGGTCTGCTGCGGCGGCGGCGCGGGCGCATCCTGACGGACAAAAAACATTTTTTTTTATTAACTTTACTGCATATTTCGCACTACAAGAATCTTATCCAGAATGTATCAACTTAACAATTTAGGCCCTTCGCACATGGAGCTACTCAAAGAGAGCTAGTTACCTTAAATTACTAACGAGTTGCTTGAGCGTCACCGCCCATACACGGCATATTATCAGTAGCATAAAAGTGTAAATGTTTTTGACGTCTTGGTGAAGTACATATATATTTTCTGATCTAGGCTTGTATGTACATGATTTGCTTAGTTTTGGCTTAGGTCAATCAATGCCCTATGGTATTTATTTATATAAATAAATAAATAAATAAATATCACGGGACATTTCACACCAATTGACCTAGTCCCAAAGTAAGCTAAGCAAAGCTTGTGTTATGGGTACTAAGCAACGGATAAACATACTTATATAGATAGATACATACTTAAATACATATTAAACACCCAAGACCCGAGAACAAACATTCGTATTTTTCATACAAATATCTGCCCCGACACGGGAATCGAACCCGGGACCTCAAGCTTCGTAGTCAGGTTCTCTAACCACTAGGCCATCTGGTCGTCTATATGTATTTATAATTCATCTTTGTCAAAGTTACAGCGGCGAAGGGTACTAACAACCCGATTCCCCCCGGGTTGACTAAACTTTCGAAGTTACCAAACGCTTCTTTTCCATTACTGCACTTTCAAGAAGAGGATAAATGGGATTTTGTATTTTTTTTGCTCCGGTTTTACTTGCAAAAATTTTCAGGCCTCGCCACTGCAAAGTTAAACTTATATTAACCTGCGCGTCTGTGATGACGGTCAGTTTGTTGAACAGCCCTCGCCCGTAGTACTCCGACACCGCCGCGTAGCTGAAACATTAACGCAACAACTAAATACAAGAACAATAACGTTGATAAAACTGCAATACAATGCAATGCAATGCAATGCAATACCGCGTAACCAACAATGGCTAATGCCGCGTAACTAACAAAATGTGTCAAATTTAAGTTTGGGTAAGTCTGGCATCATATACACAAAGATGCTCAATTTGAATGGTCTCCTGTAAAAGTTGCTACAAGTCAGTAACGCGGTATTAGCAATGAGGGTTTTCTGACAGGTGGAATATCGCTAGATGGCGTTAGTATCGTAAGGTCTATTTGACGTTACACCCATACAACAAATGCCAAAGTTGTCAAACGGACCTGACGATACTAGCGCCAAATAGCCTCTCATAGAAAACCCTCATTGTTGGTTACACGGTATTGCAGTGTCATCGACGATAACTCTCTTCATTTGGACATTGCCGTAGTCAGGCTGCTCGTAAAGCTTTTAATACTAACATACGAAAAATTAATGAGATGCAGATATTTTGATGATAAAATTGAAAAAAAAAAGTGTTGAAATTAATCCGTCGCACGACCAATGACTTTTTGGTCATTTTGTGTAAGGACCCTATCTTAAAAGGTGATATCGAAACAAGTAACAAAAATTGGCAAATTACGAACAGTTAGTTAAAATACGCGCCACCGTGGCATACGAGATGCCCCACGGGTTACATTAGTTTTAGTCCAGAGATGCATTACGAACAAAAACAGACAGCAGGACAAAGTTAGTAAGATTTTATACTAATAAATAGACAATTGATAGGTCTTTTAAATTGAGCTACATACATACTTTTATTTCGGAAACAAACTAAAAATACTTTGCGTACGCGAGCATGTATGCACCTACGCGGGAAAAAAACAAATATTCACGGTGATGATCACAAAACAAAAGTACGCACATCTTCGATTTTTTTTAAATAATCTACAGTCAAACATACCTACAATAAACCGTAAAAATAGGCTACTTTCCTAACTAGTCAGTCTTTTAGATTATCAAAAAATATTGGACACGTATTTTTTATTTTGTCAATTAAACAAAAAATTACGGAAGATATGGCGCGTTGAAGTTTCGCGTGACGTCACTTGTTCCTACACTTTGTATGAGCGTTTTAGGAACAAGTGACGTCACGCCTCGTCACGCGGAACTTCAACGCGCCATATCTTCGTCATTTTTTGTTTAATTGTCAAAAGAAAAATTACGTGTCTAATATTTTTTGATAATGTAAAATACGGACTAATAAGAATTATTATTTTTTTACCTAGGAAACATCCCTATTATAAATAAAGACCTAACTTCACGGTTTTGGCAACTGCCTTGAAAGTAACATATGTCAAATTTAATAGCATTTAAATTCACGTTAAATTCTTAATAACATACCATAAAAAATCATTAGAAAACAAATACCTTTCATCCACAGTATTGGATAGACACCACGAGAACGGTGGAATACGCGAAATCATACCGAATCAAACACTTTAAAACATCACTAAGGACAACCGCTACCGACGGCGATAATTATTTTAATGGCGGCTTACTGTTTAGATAACACGTAATCCACGTGGTTCGATCTACTAGAGCATTGTTGATGCGTGTGGCTGTTTAAATATTGACCTGTATTAATGAGGCACTAAGAGTGATAAGAAACGCATTTAAAAACGCACGCGAGCTGATGCAATGCGAATGAGTTTAGTTTAGATTTAATCAAATTGAAGTTTTATTGAGTAGAATAAAAGAATAATACTTATATCAATTAAAGAAATAAAAATGGACCTTTAAATTTTATAAGAAGTCTAGGTATGTCATTTTTGGAGCAATAGGCAAAATTATGCATTTTTTTTTCACCATAACATTTTTACAGAGTACTATCTGATGCCCGCGACTCCGTCCGCGTACAATAGGGGTACAAAAAATAGCCTACGAGCTATTCTCAGACCTACCGGATATGGAGAAAAAAGTTTCATATAAATCGGTCGACGAGCCGTTTTGGGGGAGTTCGATAACAAACACCGTGACACGAGATTTTTATATATTAGACTACCTGATCCGGCAAACGTTGTTTTGTCATATATGGGCATGAAAAATAGCCTTAGTCCTATTCTCAGACAAAAAAAATCATAAAAATCGGTCAAGCCGTTTCAAAGGAGTTCGATAACAAACACCGTGACACGAGATTTTTCTAAATTATCTAATTTAGAAAAATCTCGTAACAAGTAATAAATACATTGAATGGAAATGACAACGCGTAGCGATGTTTACAACAGCTGATTGCAGCTGTGATAACATAAAGTACAACGACTTGTTTGATGTGCGTAGTACGTAAGTTATTAAAGGACAGGCTATCTTTATTAAAGGTTATTTAAATCAGAGTAGTAATAAGACCGGGATAGGAAAATCCGGTACATGATTAATTTATCACGACATAGCGAGGGTTGCATCACTTATGATGATGTGATGACTAGTTTATGTGATTCACACTTCTAAAGGACAATGACTTAACTATAACTTTTCCCATAAATGACTTACTTAATGATAGAGAGCGGCCAAAAGTCGATCAAAATTTCAAGTGCGACATCTACATTCAAGTAATTCCTTAAGATACCGCCAAGGGAAGCTTGTGTCGTTGTGTTATTGGCGCAGTATTAAATTGTATATCGACTGCATTAGTATTTTTATATCGATAGTTGAAATTTGCATTTACATCAATATTGTTTTAGAGCTCCGGTATGCCTTTTGTCGCATATGGTCCCGTGCGCAATTCGTCCCGTTGCATTGGCGATTCGTTCCGTTAGCAGATCGTCCCACAAACGCACTTCGTTCCGTTCGCGACTGGTCCCGTTAGCAAAGTTAAGGCGGTATGTATCAGTATCACGCGGGACACTCGCGCTCAGACTGCGAGTACCTCCGGGGCACAGAATAACTAATAGTACTAGCGTACAGAAGGATCACTCTCGAATAAAAGTCAACTTTAGGTATAAAAATTTGCCTACTCTTACGACCGTTAACTGCTTGCACGCGAAATTGAAAGTTATCGTGTCATACGTGCGTACATATTCCATTGGGCACCGCTGATCTAAAACCAAGAGCACAGGGTTCCCACTCGCTGATATTTAGGTATTCTATATAAATCAAGAAAGATACTATACCTTTAGTAAGTAGGTAAGTTAATTATTAGATCGTTTAGAAGTCATTGTTTGTTGCAAAAATCACAGAAAGAAAGATGCTTAATAACGCGCGACGCGGCTAGCGTGCGAACCGATAGCCGAGCGACAACCTACTGCCATACGCCTGCCCGGGAGGCGCGCCGGCCGAACATAACTGCGGAGTGAAACCCCCCTGTCCGGGGCGGCTGCTGCTGCTGACTGCGTGTACTCACGGGTCGTGCTGGTGCTGAAGCCGCGCGTGCAGGCTGTCGGCGGCGGGCGGCGGCGGCTCGCGGCGCGCGCGCGGCCCGCACGCCGGACACTCGCGCTCCGACTCCGAGTAGCTCTGGAAGCAGCTGAAACAGGAGAAAGGATTAGGATGCTGCAAATCCGCTTAGCTGCCGTTGGACAATAGGGATGTTTCCTAGGTAAAAAAATAATAATTCTTATTAGTCCGTATTTACATTATCAAAAAATATTAGACACGTAATTTTTCTTTTGACAATTAAACAAAAAATGACGAAGATATGGCGCGTTGAAGTTCCGCGTGACGAGGCGTGACGTCACTTGTTCCTAAAACGCTCATACAAAGTGTAGGAACAAGTGACGTCACGCGAAACTTCAACGCGCCATATCTTCGTAATTTTTTGTTTAATTGACAAAATAAAAAATACGTGTCCAATATTTTTTGATAATCTAAAAGACTGACTAGTTAGGAAAGTAGCCAATTCCGAGTATCTCACAAATTTAATTAATTTCCAATCGCTACTACAATTTCATTCATCATATCATCAAAGACTTCAGTCGGAATGTGGTGGAATAGTTTTGATACAAATGTGGTACGAAGGCAATTTTTGACGAGTGTCTGCGATCTTAAAACACGAGCGTAGCGAGGATTTCACAAGTCGATCGAATTGAGAATTTCCTAAATTCGTTACGTACGGCATAACGTTTTCCAGTCTTACCTGTTAATAATATTATGAAAGCGGTAAATTTGTATGTGCGTGTTTATTACTCTTTCATGTTAATCCGAGTGGATGGATTTCGATAGAATTGGAATACTTTTTCTTCCAATATTCTAACGGGATCGGGATGTACGCGTGTTGATCGCGAAATGACCGTCAAATGATTAATGCAATAATCTTATATCAACACTAGCTGACCCGGCGAACTTTGTTCCGCCTTAGAGGCAATAAATGAACCCCCTTTAATACCGCCGCACCCCGCATTGTACATCCTGGCATACGCGGCTCATGCCATTTTGCGTCATCCTTTTTCGTATATGCAGATGTACAATGTCACGTCAAAAATTAAGGGGTGAACTACCCTTAACATTTAGGGGTATGAGAAATAAATGTTGGCCGATTCTCAGACCTACCCGATATGCACACAAAATTTCATGAGAATCGGTCAAGCCATTTCGGAGGAGTTTTTTAACAAACACCGCGACACGAGAATTTATATACTTACTAGCTGTTGCACACGACTCCGTCCGCGAAGAATGAGGGGAGGGGGGGGGGGGATAAAAAATAGCCTACGACCTATTCTCAGACCTACCGAGTGTAGAGAAAAAAGTTTCATAAAAATTGGCCCAGCCGTTTCGGAGGAGTTTGGTAACAAACACCGTGACACGAGATTTTTATTTTAATAGATAAGATTTAAAATCGGTAACTTACTGCTGGTGGAAAGAATGCTGGCAAAGAAAGTGTACACTAGGCAATTCCAGTGGCCTGTTGCAGGCCGCACACTTAGAACTCTGGAACGTCACTGGATCGTGTTGCAGTGTGTGTATGTGCGTCTTCATATTTTCACTCTCCGCTTTGTATTTGGCGGCCAGTTCTTGCTCGCGCGTGATGACATCGCTTTCGGATTTCAATACGTCTGTTAGGTACCTGGAATGTACGGATGTTAGATTGGGAAAAGACTGCTGAAGATTATACCTAAGGCTGGAAATAACTGAACATCGAAACTTGATACATTATCGAATTTTAAGATTGTTATAAAACTAACCTAACCTAATGGGTACTCTACGATGCCGTTTTAATAAATCCTGAGAAGTTCACGGTTTCATAATAGTATTTTATGCAACTGTATCATAATAAGGGCCATTAAGACACGAATGCGAGTTTATGACATGAGGCGAAGCCGAATGTCATAATAGATACGCATGAGTGTCTTAATGGCCGATTATGAATAGTTGCATACATTACTTTTTCTACGAGTTCAAAATAAACAAATTCCCGCTGTTTTGAAACTTTTTTTTTTCACTACTCGCAACCTTAGAATGCACCCGGGAACTTTAGGTCATACAGCCAAATTGAATGATGTTAAAATATTCATATTCAATAATGACTTTAAAATTCATTTATTGCCCGTTATTTAAGTATTCATTATTTAATAATTGTTAATGTAAACATATTTTAATTAATGTATAATGACTTTATATTAATTTCCCGCTTTATTTTTTTTTAATTTGTGACCGTACTCGTACCATAGAGCTTGATCAGCGTGTTCTCAATTACGAAATTACGCTTGAAAAAATAAACCTTGATAGTGATTGGTCCTACCTGTTCTTACTCATTTTTAAGCAACCAATCACGTGGCACACGCATAAGTATTTAAAGAAACTCGATTATCAAAATTGATTTCAGTATTCTTTTTTTGAATGTTATTATATTACTCTGTCCCGTAACATAATGAAATTACTATGGGTTATTATGTTACTGAATTTGCACCATAGAGTATAGAACTTGGAACAGACTTATAACGTTAGTTATTATTGCATAGTTTTTGACCATATAATTGAAAGATTATTATACAGGAGTAGGAGGAGGATAGATTACAGGAGTAGAAAAAAAAACATTTCGATACTTTAACCATTCGATATTCAGAATGGTGCCCGTCAATTTTCCTGTATTTGCGGCGTTGCCCTGCAATGGTTCCAGAATTTCGAATCTGTGGGAATTTTGCTAAACCATCCCTTTTAAGGAACAAGGGCAACAGATATTCACAAATATTTTTTATCCCTAGACAGTTTTGAAGACTTCAATATAGGCATATTACTACTAAGTCAAAACATTAGAAAATAATAAAATATCCTAGGCGCTTTTGATGAGTGTATATTATTTTGTTGGTGCTCTGAAGTGTTTCAACTGCCGTATCCCGTATGACCTCCTGAGACCCAGAAAAATTATTGTGTATTTGAATTAGGAACCCTATTGTTATTTAGTTAAAATTCAAAGTCAATATTAGACGACCAGATGGCCTAGTAGGTAGAGAACCTGCCTACGAAGCTTGAGATCCCGGGTTCGAACCCGTGTCGGGGCAGATGTTTGTATGAATAATACGAATATTTGTTCTCGGGTCTTGGGTGTTTAATATGTATTTAAGTATGTATCTATCTATATAAGTATGTTTATCCGTTGCCTTGTACCCATAACACAAGCTATGCTTAGCTTACATTGGGACTAGGTCAATTGGTGTGAATTGTCCTGTGATATTTATTTATTTATTTATTATTTATTTATTTCGAAATATGTACAAAAAATTGTACACAGGGTCCTAGATAGATAAAGACATTTATTACGTTTATTGATTTGGACGTTTATGTAGGTTACAGAAATCTAGGAATAATGTCTTTGAACTAAAACTAATTGCAATTCTGCGACGACACACCACAACATACATAATAATATTAAAACACATAGTAAAAGTCGATCTATCGATTTATACATAGTAAGACATGTAGTCGATTTTCGTAACACATGGGATACCGTATATTGAAATGCTTCAGAGCTCCACCCGTTTATAATCACTTCACTGAAACAAAATTCACGAAGTGCCCACACAAGGTGAGACTGTTGGTTAGTCTTAGGAAGAAATGTTTGAACGGGGTTATTCAACATGATATAACTTACTTGCGGACGTCTCCAAGAGTGTATGAAGATATGCTGGCGAGGCAATCGATGACTAGAATAGGAGATAGAAGTTTTTCCGAGGCTGAAAAGAAAAAGAAGATTATTTCTTATTTCTAAATAACTTGCTGGGTCGAGATTAAAAGGTTCTGGAACCGATAGTCATAGGGGCTTCCCAGACTCGAGGAGATAAGTCTCGATCTACCTCAAACAAGTTAGCTGGACTGGCACCGGTAAGTTGTACATACCGGCCATCCCTTATCATAGTTTGTTGACATAACTTCGTTTACGCTAGCAATGCACTTAATACGCACATTGTTACATTAAGGAATGCAACCCAACCACGAGGTCGGATCTATGAATTATCACAATTTTATTGTTCCTTCATAAAAAAACACATCCAGGGTAACTGCGCCATTTTTAATAATTTATCTCTGGGGCCACAATGAGCTTTTGCTCAGATTCGAAAAATGTCGTAGATTCGGCACAAGATAAGTATTTGTTTTAAAGTCGAGGCAACGGGACATGCACTCTTCAACTTCTATATGACAAGACTTTTTTTCGGTTTGACATTAGAGCGAAGGAAAAGGATTAAGGCAATGAGGGATTCCATGACAGGCAAGTTGGCGTTAGTATCGTGAAATCACAACCTTGATATTTATGTTATGTTTGGGATTGGTTTTTAATTAATTGAGACAAACGCAAGCAAGGCACACGTCCAACGCTGCTTCCACTTCACCCGCGCGTCTGTGTACGCTTCTGCACGCGCCATGTACAATGAACACTAGCAACTCACTGATGACACTAAGCAGCTCTGGTAGATGCGCGGCGGCGGGCGAATTGCTAGGCACGCACCACCAAGCATGCAGCCACAGTCGCGGGGCGGTATACATCCAACGCTGCCTCCGCTCCACCCGCGCGCATGTGTAACACCAATGCACGCGACATGTACAACGAACACTAGCGACCCACCGATGACGCTAAGCAGCTCTGGTAGATGCGCGGCGGCGGGCGGGTTGTTAGGAGTGCGCCACCATAACACGTCGAGCCAGAGCCGCGGGGCGAGGGCGCCGCGTCGCCGGCACACGTCCAACGCTGCTTCCGCTTCGCCCGCGCGCATGTGTAACGCTACTTGAGCGCGCCATCTATAATGAGCACTTGACAATCAGTCACGGAAAACAATTGTGGTAGCTTAATAGCAGCTAGCATAGGGTTGCCATACGTCCCGGTACGCCGGGACATGTCCCGGTTTGATGCATGGGGTCCCGGCGTCCCGGCCGATAAGCAAATTGTCCCGGTTTAAAAATCATAGTAATTTAATAGAGGGCTGGACTTGGTAAACAGTAATATACCTAGCGGCAGCGCATGCTACACGCTGCGCTCGTAGCCGATAATGTGCATTTTCACCAATATAGCGAAAAGCGCCAACAAATAGAAAACCCTAAAAAAAAAGTAAAAAACTCGCTGGCATTGAATGGCTGTGTTAAAAGTTGTTTTGTGTTTAGGCAAGGACTAAACCTTTAAACGTACCTATTGCTGTAATAAAAGTTTATTTTTTTCTACCTTTACTAGTTTTTCTTTAAATGTCCCGGTCTGAGTCCCCACACTTTATGGCAACCCTAAGCTAGCATTTTGTGCCGGAATACAAACAGTATTTTCTGCAACGGTTGTATAAGTGAGGTCTTAAAAGACGAGTGGCGTGAGTTGCGATGCGAACGAAGTGAGCACTAAAATCGCAAACTTATAGGTAGGTAAACATCTGAACAGCATATGGTCGCTCGCGGTGCCTAGCAACTGCCGGCTGCCGCCTAAGCCTAGCAACCGTCACTGGAATTAAAAACGTTGAAAAAAAATAGGTTTCTTGTATAAAGACCCCTTTAAAT
Source organism: Archips crataeganus (assembly GCA_947859365.1). Classification (NCBI taxonomy): domain Eukaryota; kingdom Metazoa; phylum Arthropoda; class Insecta; order Lepidoptera; family Tortricidae; genus Archips; species Archips crataeganus. Next base: position 5,430,894 of record OX402061.1, on the reverse strand, counting down.
TTTTACTTTATTTAATTGAGATTGGCACCCTTTGTGTATGGAAAATCGCGTTTTGACGGCTTCTGATGTCATTTATATCAATTGATCAGTGATGTTAACTTCGCAACTGTAAGTGATAATGATAGTGTCAATTCACTCACAGCTTGTTCTCTTCATAGAGGTGCAGGATGCCGGCCCGGAAGCCCAGCATCTGGCAGATGACGAGGGTTTGGTCTTTGTCGTAGTTAGCGTCAGGGTCGCGGAGCACCTTCATTATCTTCTCTTCGTACTCCGCTTTCTTGTCGGGAGACTTCGCCCTGGGGGAAGGTGATTGAGTAAAATATTGATAACTTCTCTGATCTTTTTCCATTGTTTTTTTGCCAACTTTAAAAAAAATAATGAGTTTTTTTTTACGTTTGTTACTTCAGAACTCCGTTATTTGAAAGGGTGGCTCTACTAGCGTGTCAACCGCTGTCATTTTCCTGTCGCATATATTTAAGAAATAAGCTACAGTTATTGTAGCACTTTGTGCGTACATTTTTTGGCAACACTGATAACGTAAGGGTGGAGACACCGTTCACTTCTGGTCGACCTGTGGAAGAAAGGAGCTGGTGGAATAAGGTCGTGCAGATCCGAAGCACATTTGACGACCAGATGGCCTAGTAGGTAGAGAACCTGCCTACGAAGCTTGAGGTCCCGGGTTCGATTCCCGCGTCGGGGCAGATGTTTGTATGAATAATACGAATATTTGTTCTCGGGTCTTGGGTGTTTAATATGTATTTAAGTTTATCCGTTGCCTAGTACCCATAACACAAGCTATGCTTAGCTTACTTTGGGACTAGGTCAATTGGTGTGAATTGTCCTGTGATATTTATTTATTTAAACATTCACCAAAAGTTAAGTTGTACAATTGGGATGTTGACGCCATCAAAAAAAAAGCTTTATTTTAGCCCTGAAAACCCGATTAATTATCGTTTGCTGCAAAATTAGATTTTTTGTTGCCTGAAAACAAATAAATAGGTTAGTTGGTTGAGTTGGCGAACAATTGACGTCTTATCGTATTGCTATTCTAACTCAAAGTCAAAGTCAAAGTCAAAATTCTTTATTTTTAATTTAGGCATCAATTGATGCTCCTATGAACGTCGAAGAATCTACCACCGGTTCGGAAAAAACCCTGTTGAGAAGAAACCGGCAAGAAACTCAACAAGGTATATTTTTTTCAATCAGATCTACATTGTTATTAAATTACATACATCTAAAGTATTTAATACAATTAAATTTTTTAACACAGTAGATACGCTATTTGAGACTAGGGATCGCCAATGCGGATCGGAATTATTTCCAAACATCCCTGTCCATGATATAGTCATTAATTTTATAGTACGCCTTAGATATTAATGTCTTCTTCACAATGGATTTGAATTTTGTATCAGTTTGTTAGGTTATTGTTTTCGGAATTTTATTATAAAAACGTATGCATCTTCTTAGAAACGACTTTTTAGTTTTAGCCAGTCTGTAAGATGGAACTTTAAGCTTCCCTGTGTTTCTAGTAGCTTTTGGCTTATCGACGTTAGTGGGAAAATCACATATGTTTTTTTCTTACATACATGATTATTTCAAATATACATATACAACGACGGCAGGGTTAGGATACCTATTTCTTTAAAAAAAGAACTCTATGAGAGAATTGTGTTTTGAGAGCTCATAAAAAGTATGTCAGTTGATTGATGGTGTCTGTTGTTGTTAGACTCACCACACATGTATATAATGCTCTATGAGCGCGTTATACACGAGCTTGGAGCACTGCACGTCGGCGGCGGTCATGTGCTCTAGGAACTCTATGAGCTGCTCGGAGTTGCTGAGGAACATATGTATATAGTCGTCCGGGTCGGCACGGTCCGGCTCGCGGTACCCCCCGGCGAGGGAGGCTTCGTCAACCAGCGGCTTGCTCCGGGGCTTGTAGTCCGTGCACAATGCTGGGGACAAAATAACATTTTCACTTGTTACGCTCGTAAAGTTAGTATGACGGGAGAATTCACTCCAATTGACCTAGTCTCAAAGTAAGCTAAGCAAAGCTTGTGTTATGGGTAATAAGCAACGGATAAACATAATTATATAGATAGATAGGTACATGAATAAATAAATAAATAAATATCACGGGACAATTCACACCAATTGACCTAGTCCCAAAGTAAGCTAGGCAAAGCTTGTGTTATGGTATGGGTACCTACTAGGCAACGGATAAACATACTTATATATAGATAAATACATACTTAAATACATATTAAACACCCAAGACCCGAGAACAAACATTCGTATTTTTCATACAAATATCTGCCCCGACACGAGAATTGAACCCGGGACCTCAAGCTTCATTGTCAGGTTCTCTAACCACTAGGCCATCTGGTCGTCTGAACATATGTATACATTCGTATTTTTCATACAAATATCTACCCCGACACAGGAATCGAACCCGGGACCTTCAACAGGTTCTCTAACCACTAGGCCATCTGGTCGTAAAGTTGCTATTTATGTCGGGAGAATGCTGCATAAAATGGCTTTATATGCTCTAGTGCATAAAGTAAAATCTTCGTCTAAGACCAAGGCAATCAGGCGCAAAAAGCCACAAACGGTAGAAATTTATAAAATATGTTTCTTGTTTTTTTCTGATTATAATTTAATAAATAAATATAAATAAATAAATAATATAAATTCCGAATATCTCCGAGGTGCGAGCCGGGATTTGAACCCTCTACCCTCTGCTTGAGAGGCCATAGGTCAAACCACTAGGCCATCACGGCTAGAAACTTGAAATTTACCACGACAAAACATGGCAAGGCAAAACATGGTAAGGAAACCTGTATACACCTGCGAAGAAATTCAATGATGTATGTGAAGTTCCCAATCCACACTGGGGCCGCGTGGGAACTATGGCCCAATATCTCTCATTCTGAGAGGAGGCCTGTGTCCTGCAGTGGGACGTATATAGGCTGGGATGATGATGATAATTATAAATTAATTAATAAAACTAGCAAAATCTAGTACATTACTATAGAAACTGCTATTATGCATGAGAAATAAGAGCTTGTAAATTTTATTTCCAATGTTGCTGTTTAATTTCCTTACAATCCACCCATTTTAGCTCGACATGTCTATCTACCATCACCGTATCGGCTCGGGTAGCTACATGAAGTCTCGGGTAAAATGGCTCGTTTTATGCTCTTGTTATACAATCTGTTATTTGGTTCTATAGTTATCGCCGCTACTTTGAAAACCCCCTCAACTGTGAAACATACTTAATGAGGAAGAGAGCTGTCAATGGATTTGTCGTTCCAAACGCTATACATACAACAAATTTGCTCATAGTGTATTTGGAAAAATCACCACATAAGGTTGTCATGTCAATGCTACGAATTCTCAGCTGATGACCACATTTATTATGAATTTTTAATCATCATCATTTCACGGACTAATTTCAACTAAAATATTGTTACTAAAACAGTTTACCAAAGTTTCCAAAACCGGAGACTTTGGTAAACTGTTCTTTTCTCCCATACAATTTTAAGTCATAATGTATCATTAGTCATAATCAACGTTAGTCATACAGTGATTTATTTCTGAAACGGTATTTTTTTCAGGACTGTTTTAAATGCCATCTTATAGAATGCAGTAGGTTAGGTTAGGTTAGTTTTACAACAATTCCGAAAAATAAATTGTTTCAGAAATAAATCACTGTATGACTAACGTTGATTATGACTAATGATACATTATGGCTTAAAATTTTATGGGAGTCATTATAGACCCTTCCAAAACGTTAGTCATTTTTCTTAAATTGACGTATCTTTTTACCTGTAAACTGATTCAAATGAAATAAAAACTAAATGTTACCACAAGAAGAGAACAACACTCCAGTAAAAAACACACACGATAACAAACACATAATATACAACAGACGATAACTCTAAAAATCATCATTTTGTGTTCTATTGTGTCAATCAATACTCCTCGTATACGTTTTTTCTCAAATATCTTCCATGTACAGATACCGACCTGTTATACATAGTTTTATTATATGTATAGACATACAGTTATTAATTCTGACGTACAATTCCCGGTAATACGTTCAAAATACACGTTAATAATTCTAAATTTACCCCAATATTGTGAAAATTCCGCTCACTGAGCAAATCATACGTGACAGGTGAAGACGTCACCTCTATACTACCTAGTATTATACAACTGAGAAACGCGTCGTCTGTATGTTTGCTGTACCTATATGCTTTTTGCACGATATTCGCCATACAACGGTACATCAAGACCACGATCTAATTTATGGGAATTTAGTTTAATCCCGGAATTTCAATTCAACTGTTAAATTGTAATAGTTTACATAAAACCAACTTTCCCAAAATGTGTATTTCTCTTATGGTACACTTATTTAGAAAGATCACTTTCACGAAAGGTGCACTATCTCAAAAAGTGCAATTTCCAATGGGTACACTTTTTCACAAAGAGCATTTTCTTTGATGGTCCAGTTTCCCAGAAGGTACACTTTTCTAAAAAGCTATATTTGTTCATATTATATAAACGGCCGGGTCATAAAGGTTTACTTTTCAAAAGTGTATGTATGTTAGTATTGTTAGTGTTTCGACAAAATGCCCTAATTGAGACAGTTTACGTTTAGGGAGTGCACATTTTGCGGAAAGTGCACTTTTACAGAAAGTACACATTTTGGGAAAGTGGGTTTTATAGGTTTTGTGGGGTAGGGTAGGCCAACAGGGCGGCGTCCCGTTGGTCGCCCTAGATACCGTTGGGCAGATGTGGTAGAGGCGGATCTGCGCGAGCTTGAGGCTGGTGACTGGCGAGAGACGGCACAGGACCAGGATCTTTGGCGTGCACTCGTATTGGAGGCCAAGACACACTTTTTGCGCCAGAGGAGTAAGTAAGTAAGGGTTTTACAAGGCTAAGCCGTTTTCGCTAACAAAGCCAGGGGTAAAGCCTAGTAACTCATACATAATATTCAATGTTTCCTACGTATTCTACGCCACCGAACCCGTGCAAAAAGCTAACCTACACAAATTAAGCAAACCAAAGACTATGAATATTGATGAGCCCACCCCTATAAAACAGCGGAGCATCGCTATCCAACCTCATTAGCTCATAACCAACACAACAAGTCAAATCGCTACGATGCAGTCATTTTTGCTGCTGATCATTATAAGCGCCTTCTGCCACGGACAGTCGGTAACACGAGACCAGCCGCGGCACTACTGCGGGAGAAGACTTTCTGAGACTATAGCCGCTGTATGCATTTTGCAGAACCCCAAGAGATCCGGGATGTACAATACTCATCTGAAAGGTTACGAACACCCTTACTGGATGGAAACGAAGCTGGCGCTGGGCTTGAAGGCGCGAGGCAAACGTTTTGAAACTGTGACGGAGGAATGCTGCTACAATGCCTGTACTCTCGAAACGATACTTAGCTATTGCGACTCGTTTGTAGCTTAAAGTGTGTAGAGGAATGAGAACAGTGTAGCTGGACATTTTCAGTTTAAAAATGTACAGTTCACTTCTTTTTAATTGAGGATACTTTGTGCTTTTCTTATTTAAACTCACGAAATCATTTTCACAAAAAGTATTCTCATGTTTTCAGTCAGTTTTGTGACTTTTTTCTTCAAGGACTCGTCACAAAACGTACACAAACAATTGTCTGGAAAACTATTTTTTTTAATCATCAAAAGCAATAGCGCTCCTGATTCTGAGTAAGGGAACCCCGAAATTACCTAATTGTGGAAAAAGTAGCATGTACATTTTAGAATGAAAATGGGCAGCTTGGCAACCAAGGACTACGGTACAAAAAATAAATTAGACTCCTCGAATTTTTGCTTACTGTTTTCTGTTTATTGACGTTATTTGCGTTAAAAAAAGCACCAGTCGGGTTTTTTTTTATCAATAGTTTGCAGATTAGGGTGAGAGGTCGGCTAGCTAGCATGGGACCACCTAACCCTCCGATAGATACGCTGAACGACGGAGTGGGAAAAAACGCTGTGACATAGAAGCATCGGAGTGGACGGGTTCAAAGGACTTGGAATATTACAAAATGATTTGTTTCCGCTCCGTGCGGTCTTTATATCACTACTCACGCTAATGGTATTTAATACGAGATGCAAGAGACGGTATAGTACGAACTTCGATTTACGAATTTCGGAGTAGCTTTCAAGTATTTATTCTGTGTGGTATAAACTATTGTAACCTGTTATTGTATGTCTAGGGTAACTATGAATCTTTTAATATACTTCTAGCTTTGTAAATTTTAAAATTGCTGCTCTGATGTTGGTGTCATAAGTAGCTCAATGTAGAGTAGGTTTTATATTTTACTGTGTTTGTTAGATATAAACTGTATTAACTGTGTAACTTATAAAGCACATTTTAGATACAGTATTGTGAACCGTTTTTGTAAAAACTACGACACCTGGCCATTGTATTGTTAAAACACTATTATTACATGTTATTACAATACAGGACTGTCTTATTTTTTCTTGATCTTAAAAAACTAAGTAAGTCCCGCGTAGATTTCCAATTCGCGGTAACTTGTCTTAATTTATTTCATTAAATAAAACAAAAATCCGGCAAGCGGAACAGCTAAACATCCATCGTCATCACTGATACCCGTTAGTGAATATATAGTGTTTTCTTTATTTCAATAATTAAATCCCGAAATTATTTCCTTATACAAATTTGAAGAATCTAGTAATCATAGTTACGGTGATAGGGTCACTCTGAATCGAATATATAAATCCCGTTTATTCTCTATCCCGTGGGCATTTCAACAAATCCGTCCTTATTCCTTATCTACGTAATTAAGGCAACCTCTAAGCAAAAATTTCAGTTTTCTAGGCCCAAGGGTTTGGGGGTGGGTTTGGGGGATCCCCCTTAGACACCCTTAAGCATCAAGAAGGTATTTCTCGAAATTACCACGGGATAGGAAACTATACTGCTTTTTAGGGTTCCGTACCCAAAGGGTAAAAACGGGACCCTATTACTGAGATTTCGCTGTCCGTTCGTCTGTCCGTCTGTCACCAGGCTGTATCTCACGAACCGTGATAGCTAGACAGTTGAAATTTTCACAAATGATGTATTTCGGTTGCCGCTATAACAACAAAATACTAAAAATATAATAAATATTTAAGGGGGCTCCCACACAACAAATGTGATTTTTTTGCTCGTTTTTGCTCGATATTGACAACGGCAACAGGTAGAACGCTTGAAATATTCACAGAATATTAAGTTATACACCGTGAAATTTTAGTGGTTGTTTTCCCGAAACGAGGTGATTTAGTTTCGATTGTACAATCGATTTATAATTACTATTTTGACTAGAGTCAAAAATCCAATTGTGAAAAACGAAGTCGAAAATGACCGCGAACCAATAGTAACGCTTCGTTGGTACCTAACCTATCGTACGATCTTACGCTACTTGTACCAACGAAGCGTTACTATTGGTTCGCGGTCATTTTCGACTTTCGTTTTTCACAATTGGATTTTTGACTCTAGTCAAAATCGTAATTATAAATCGATTGTACAATCGAAACTAAATCACCTCGTTTCGGGAAAACAACCACTAAAATTTCACAGTGTATATTTACTTGAAAAATAAATAATTAAAGTAAAACAAATATTTAAGGGGGCTCCCATACAACAAACGTGTTTTTTTTGCCGTATTTATAGATAATGGTACGGAACCCTTCGTGCGCGAGTCCGACTCGCACTTGGCCGGTTTTATTTATTTTTCCACGGGGGCGTGCCCGCACGCACAAGCTAACTGTGTGGCTTCACTGTTTAGGAAAACAAGAACAAATTTAACTGTGAAAACCGCAAAAAAAAACATGATAAAAATACAGTAAGTACGGTCATTCATTATGCATTATCTACTGATAACTTAATTCGACGACACGAGAGCTATGGGATGTATTTATAAGCAAGTTGCATGCACCCATACACCCAAACGGCGCAAAACGCTGAGCCGGAACCAATTTATACAGTATTAATATGTATGTCTATGTTTGTACTTTTAGCCTGTGTATGTGTTATTGTTGTTATAAATAAATATTTTTCTTTCTTTTTTCCATATTTATAGCAGTCGTCCAAGAATAGTACATTACTGCAGCGGCCGCGAAATAGGGGATTGCCGGCCGAGTAGTAATAGATGGCCGAGTGTTAACGAGGCCATCTAGAGATACGAGGCCGGCAATCCCTGTTCGTGGCCAAGGCTTGTATAGTGCTTTTCTCAAATAAATCCAAGGAAATGATACGAATGTTCAACTTATATATTCATATTTAATTCAAATTGGTTTTTTTTTGATTCCCGCCAAAATATTTATTTTCCAGCAATTTATTTGTAAGCTGTTCCAGTTAATGTTTTTGACGCAAAATCTTGAGATGATTTATATTTATTCAAAAATTACGACCTTATTAATAATAAATTGTTAACAATAAACGCCAATGCTTATTTATTTTATTGAATACCTGATTAAATCTAGCCAAGTAAGATATTAAAAAGTAAATTCACAAACTAAATTTTTCTTAATTGGCAGTATGTCATTGATAGTCAATAAAAGAAAATACGACCCACTAAAACAAAAGACAATCTCTTTGCTGGCCTTGGCCAGCAATGTTTGTATGAAATTCCATTATTGTCGTCTAATTTGAAATTGGAACGAATCTTCCTCAACTGCTATACAATGACATACTTCGTGTTCTATTGTCACGACTTAAGGACCACATTTCCTTGGATGTTTGAGAAAATTGCTTTACCACCCTAAGGAGACACATCAATAGAAGATTAATAAACAAGGGTCGTAAGTGATCAATTACACTCAAGTTATTTAGGCGCACGAGCGAGCAAAGCGAGCGAGGGTGCTTATAGTCCGCGGGTATAATTGATCATTTACACTCGAGTTGGATGGACACTCTACTTTTTTTTTTAATGGCCTCGCGCTCTTTGTCTTTGGCACATTCAGCCAGCACTGGCCAGCAGCATTATGCCAGCATGGAGGTTTGGAGGTAAGTACGCATTACAAGCTCCTTGTTTACCACTTCGTGAATACAAAGGAACACTATTCGATTTTTAAATTTACTTACATCCCTAGATGTAAATCGAATTTACAACACGGATTTCAAGTTACATGCAACCTACTTTCAGAGCTTAAGTGATGAAAAGGCTATTTCCACTTCCAAGTCAATGTAACAATAAGCCTTATGTATCATTTTTAATCAGCTAATAGGAACCGACATAAAAAATGGTAAGCACTTACTTGGTCAACACATGTTTTCACATGTTGTATAACGCTTACCTATAAGAAATTTAGTGGTCTCCTTAGGCAGATGCTGTATCAGCTTGAGTCCATAGGTCTTCATGTGAGCATCGGCGTCTTCAAACTCGAGGTCGGCCAGGTACTCCAGCGCCTCGGCGTATGCCTTCTTGTCTTCTATCATGAGCTTCAAATACCAGTCGTGGCGCTTATGGTTCGCGGCAAGGGACAAAGCGTCGTCTATACTCACTTGCCGGACCACCTGAACAGTTAAAAAAGATGACTAATATACCTATATCACCGACCGACCCGATGGTCCAGTTGCCTAGTTGTTGGAGAACTTGACTAGGCAGCTTGAGGTCGTGGGTTCGATTCCCGGTCGGGGCAGATATTTGTGTAAAAAAAAAACGAATGTGCTCGAGTCTTTTGGATGTTTAATACGTATTTAAGTATGTATTTATCTATATAAGTATGTTTATCCGTTGTCTAGTACCCATTAAGCTTTGATTAGTTTGGGACTAGGTCAATTGGCTAAGTAAAGTTTTTTGAAGAGGTGCTAATTTTATTTTTTTTCGACAGTCGGCGTTCTGGAGATCGAGAAACTGCAGCTGTTTTATTTTTATCTCCTATTGTTTACTGGAAATATTTTTTTGAGTGTTTGAGATGACATTTGTGAGATTTTATGGTTGACAAGCCGTTCGTGCTCAGAACTTAGTAGAAACAGAAAAAAAACCGAAGTGAACTGTCACTGCTGTCAATGTCAAATCGTTTGCGTTTCGTTTGCTTTGCGTTTTGGTGTGCTCAGTGTGATTTTTTTGACTATTTTTATCGACCTCCGCATAAAATCCGGACTTTCAATTTTACCGCATTTCTCCACGGCCTATGCACAATAATTGGATCACGATTGAATACTTTCGATCACTATTTTGGAACTGCTTCTTGGACAACGCAAAGCAAACGAAACGCAAACGGTTAGATTTCATTTGACATTGACAGAAGCGACAGTTGAATTCGTTTTTTTTTCTATTTCTTCTTATTACTGAGCACGAACCGCTTGTCAGCCATAAAATCTCACAAATGTCATCTCGAACACTTACAGCTGCAGTTTCTTGGTGTTGAAGTCGACCACTGTCGAAAAAATATATAATTAGCATCTCTTTAAAAAACTTTACTTAGCCAATTGGTGTTGGTCCTATGATTTAATATTAAATTTCAATTTCTTTATTTCGTCACATATTTAGAATACGAAGCGCTTATAATTACTAATTGAATTACTAATCATTGGAAAATTGCCACCAATTCACCTGTCCCAAACCTAGCAAAGCTACTGATAAACATATTTTTATAGATAAATTCATTTTTTTATTTACTTCTATTTTAAATGAGGAAATTTTTGGGTTTTCTTCTTCAAAATCACATATAACTATTTTTTTAAAAAGTTTATTTTCTGGAGTCAGTTTTGTGACACTTTTTTATACAGTTTATATTTCAAAAACTTGCAAGATTTGGTTACACACCCACCCACAGACAAAAGGGCAAGTGTAAATAAGACCTTGTTGAGACAAATAGGGATGTTTCCTAGGTAAAAAAATAATAATTCTTATTAGTCCGTATTTTACATTATCAAAAAATATTAGACACGTAATTTTTCTTTTGTCAATTAAACAAAAAATGACGAAGATATGGCGCATTGAACTTCCGTGTGACGAGGCGTGACGTCACTTGTTCCTAAAACGCTCATACAAAGTGTAGGAACAAGTGACGTCACGCGAAACTTCAACGCGCCATATCTTCGTCATTTTTTGTTTAATTGACAAAATAAAAAATACGTGTCCAATATTTTTTGATAGTCTAAAAGACTGACTAGTTAGGAAAGTAGCCTATTGTAATGTCTGGTATATATCATACCTTTATAGCAACATCAACATCAAACTCGATGACTTTATCTTTGGAGTTGATGAACTCTTTAAGCTTCCCCTGTTGATCGTGCTGGTCGATTTTTACGTAGCAAGTCAGTAATAATGTCGTGTGGTCTTCGGTGGCACCCCCCTTTTTGTGGAGCTCCTCTAAGTACAAAACTAGAGGCTCCAAATGGCGGGACTCGAGATATTTTCGGATGACATAGGACGTCTCTAGCCAGCCTATCGTTTTCACGTATTGTTCTATGGCCCCTTTCAAATCGCCCTGTGAAGAGGGAAAAAGTATTAATATGATGATAATAGAAAAACAATTGACTACGACCCATATTTGCGTCAACGAGAAACGACTGGTTTTGTTGCGATTCTTATTATTTAACAGTTACTTAATTATTTTTCTGTATCAGTAAAAGGTAAACAATCTTGAGCAGTCTTTTTATTGATAAATCCTTTTACAAAATAAGTAACAGCGAAGAGGACATAGTCATTAATACTACTATTATGGTTTACAAGAGTTTTATCTGTATATGAACCAAATTTCAAGTGAATGCGATCCCTACAAATATATGGGTGAAATTCGACTTGCGTACAAACAAATTGACGTTCCAAATTTGAAAAATGACTTAAGCTCCATATCAAGTCTGTGCACTACTACATACTTAAGGTCACAGGTAGGTAAGGTCGCGTAACAGGTAATTTAATTGAGTTTTTCATCCATACCAATTACTTATGGGCATTGCAACTTAAATACAATATTGTAATATAATACGTAATCGACTATTACCTTGCTATACAAATGATCTCCGTACTGCTTATAAATCTCCGTCAGCCCTTCAGCGTCGTAATGCTGCATGCTCGCTATCCTGATGGCCACGTCGTACAAATTCTTCTTAAACAGCAACCAAAGCTTCGAATGGAGATCCTTCTCGTCCAAATAAATCATCTCCTTCTTCTTCGTTAGTATGTAAAACGAGCCCCATTCAGTTAAAACTGCGTCAATTTCTTCGAAGGTTTTCGAGAACACTATGAATTTGTTTTGTATGTCTAGAATGGTGACGTGGTGCGATTTGGGCGCGGGCGCGGTGCTGGTCGAGGCGCTATTTTTGGAGGTCTCGATGGTCGTGATGACGAGGTAGCTTCGGAACCAGTCGAGACGGACCTTCTCGCCTTCTATCGCGTAGCAGGGGCCGCGGCCTTCGGTGGTGTAGCAGAATATCGCCTAAAAATCGTTTTGAAATATTAGGGTGCCTTGCCATCAGACATGTGTTTATGCTACGTTGCTATGGACGCGTTTGATATCCACCAATCACATCCATTGGTCCACATCGTTTTTATAATAAAATTCCGAAAACAATAACCGAACAAACTGATACAAAATTCAAATCCATTGTGAAGAAGACATTAATATCTAAGGCGTACTATAAAATTAATGACTATATCATGGACAGGGATGTTTGGAAATAATTCCGATCCGCATTGGCGATCCCTAGTCTCAAATAGCGTATCTACTGTGTTAAAAAATTTAATTGTATTAAATACTTTAGATGTATGTAATTTAATTACAATGTAGATCTGATTGAAAAAAATATACCTTGTTGAGTTTCTTGCCGGTTTCTTCTCAACAGGGTTTTTTCCGAACCGGTGGTAGATTCTTCGACGTTCATAGGAGCATCAATTGATGCCTAAATTGAATAAAGAATTTTGACTTTGACTTTGACATCGCCTAGCTTTGATGGAAACGGGTTCAACTAAGTTATATTTAATACATATATTGAAAGATGCGTGTTCTGGATCTTTCTCGGAACGGCTAAATAGTTTAGTACATTAGTTCCCAAACTTTTTTTTCTCATAGACCACTTTCAAAATAAAATCAAAAGCTTTAAAATTTAGCTGGTTCCGGTGGACCCCTTGCAGCTAAATTTGTACCATATTCCCAAAACTCGACAAAAATGTGATGATTGGACCTAAATCTAAATCACTTCGAGTCCCTGGGGGTCCACGTGGACCACTGTGGGAATCAATGGCTTAGTATTAGTGGAAACGGTCACATAGATTCGTAGCGCAGCTTTCACCTCCTCACAGCTTAGCTGTACAGCACATCTCTGGTGAAAAGGTTTAGTGGACGTTTTTTATCGCACCACTAATGGACGTCTTCCGGCTGGCGATGATGATGATGATGATGATTATACCCCATTATCAAGAGCCGGTAGCTTGGTAGCTACCTAAAATTAGTAATGTGCAATGTCAATAAAAAACTTTTTTAAATTGCATTTCAGATAGATTTTGGACTTCCGAGTCTTGGATAGTTTGTATTGCACTACGAGCATATAACCCCTGGAGACGTAATGCCTGCGAATTTAAAAGGAAACGATTCTGTCAACTAGCTGAGGTGCGGGGGGAGTTGCGATCGGTTCGAAGTGTTCCGAAGTATTCCGAACCCGATCGCTAGGGCGTGCATCGTAATGCATATGCTTTCTATCGATATCGATAAAAGGTTGTGCAAAAAGGTTTTTCAAGCAGTACACTCTGGTAAAATTGAAATGCCAACTTTGAATTTATTTTAAGCTTAAACTAAACAAGTTGAAAAGTACTTTTAATGGTTTATTGAACTTAAGTAAGTACTAAAATATTATCATAATAGGTATAGTTCAAATAAAATTACGTTATACCTATCCAATACAGGTACAGTCGAACAAATTGAATCATGACCCAGGGTGGACCTTTGTGCTACTAATGTTATGTTGACATCTCATACTTTTGTCACGGAAATCATAGTGAAATTGATTATTAAAAGGTTCTATCCTGTGTCATGATTCAATTTGTTCGACCGTACACGAAAATAAGAATTATAATTAATATCACGAAGTCTAATAGTAATAAACCACGAAAAAAAAATCCGATATCAATAGATACAATAATCATTTAGTGGATAATTATCGGCAATACAAAATAAATGCATCGCACCACACTAGTCATTGGCGACACGAGACTAATTACGATAATAAGAGATAGATATACACGGTTGCAGTGAGAAAGAAAAAGATGGGGGACGGACCAGTCCAATCCAACTTAACCCGCGTTGCAACTAATCAAATTTTCGTAAATATTTTGATAAAATAAACAAATGGACTTGCCGATGAAAAGTAACGTTGTTTTTTGTTTCATTACATTTTTTACTGTTGTTTCCGCACCATTTAACTGCACAACAAGACATGATGCCGTACATTGAAGCTGTTTTACGACGTAAATGTCAGCTGTCTCATCGGTCATACTTTATGGTTGAAACTGACGGTAAACCAAGGAGTCGGGAAATACATCATTGATAAATCACTGACTAGTCGACAGATTAGTGTCGCCTTTCACTACGTCTCTAGGGGTTATATGCTCGTAGGTATTGCACATCACTAATGTTACGTGTACCTACTGCCTTTTCGGCGAATTATTTTTCGCAAAATGATTCATTTGGCAAATGTTCAGGATATATTTTAGGACTATCCTGTAGGTTAGGTTAGGTTAGGTTTGTTTTATAACAATCCTGAAAGTTTACAGTTTCAGAAAAAATAAACATTTGGGAAATGAAACATTTGCCAAATGAATCATTTTTAACCGACTTCAAAAAAAGGAGGAGGTTCTCAATTCGGTTGTATGTTCTTTTTTTTGAATGTGTTACCTCAGAACTCCGTCATTTATGAACCGATTTGGAAAATTTTTTCGTTGTTTGAAAGCACATGCTTCAAGGTTGGTCCCGTTGTTACCAGAATCCAGTTTTGATGGTGGGATCCATGAGAAATTGAAGAAACTCCTCAAAAATTCAAGAGAAATGTAAGTATAGCGATTTTAGTATTTTTGGTGACAAATCAAGCATTTGCATTCAGAAAGTATCATGGAACTCTGTAATAAAACGACACAACCCCGTCGAGCATTAAAAATATAATTTTCTACATAAACTAATGTGAATAGTTTTAAAACTACTACTGGGGTTTTACTAATGTAAACCCTAATGTTAGGTAGCCACCAAACTGCCCGCTTGATAACGGGGTATGATGATGATGATGATGATGAGATGGTGTTGTGTACTCACGTCGTCGGTGGCGACGGTGAGGCGGTGGCGCGCGGCGAGCACGCTGCAGCCGGCGGCGGCGCCCTGCCGGTCCAGCGTCACGCTGCGCTCCGAGCTGAGCCAGTACACCAGCACGCACGCGCGGGACACCACGAACAGCTTGTCTGCGCCGCTACAACACACCATAGCACTAGTCCCACCAAGGGAGAGAAAGCGAATAGCTATCGACTATTTTTTCGCTCAAGAAACGAACAATAGTTGATTGTTCCACAAGGGAGGAAAACAACCAATATCACACGAGGTTACTTGGCACCCGAGCACAGCGAGGGTGACAATATTTCGAGGGTGATATTGGTGTTTTTCCCCGAGTTAAACACTCTTCTTTTCATTTCGACTACAAGGAAAGTGAGAAAATATAAGTTTAAAGAAATAAAAATGTCCTGCTGTAAACTAGTCCTTCCTTCTTTCTGGTAAAGGGTTGCCTGGAAGTGATCGCTCTTAAGCGATAAGGCCGCCTATTGCTTACCTTGTAACTTACTCTCTGTGTACCTGTTTTCTGTATTGCTTACTATTCCTGGTGTACAATAAAGTCATTGTATTGTATTGTATTGTAAATGTCTTAACTGGTCAATATGATCGTTGTAAAATATTTCAATAGAGTTTATTGTTAAGCAATAATTAATTTAACAAGATTTTCAATGTTCAATATAATAATCAATGAAAACAGTAGATAAATTAGGTATTTTAGTAAATTTATTTGTAAAATAATTAAGTAACTAATTTGAACCAAGGAGTTAAGCTGTGTAAAGATAGGCTGTGTGGACATATAGCCGTTTACCGTGTTTTTTTCTTAGAATTTTTAACTTTTCTGGTTTAAGTCACTAAATACGAAACTAATGTAAATTAATCATTTAATTTAATAATATTTCACTGACATTATACAATTTGTAATAAGACTAATTAAGAAAAAAAACTCAATACTTAATTATACCATGTATATGACGTAATGCTTGGCTGAATGCGTATGTGTTCCATTGACAGCCAATGCCTTTATTTTTTTTCACCTCACTAGCTCGGAAAGCCCTTTTTGTTTGTTTGACATCTATTGAGAAAATCGCTTTTTATCCACTTGTGAAGAAGGAGTTTTGACATTTGAAGGCAGCTTAAGTGATTTTTGACAGCTAACAAAACGCAAAACGTTAAAAGTGCTGAATTGTGAACATCACAATTAATGAATTGCATCGAGTAAAAAACACTAAATACAGTCTTACAACTTTATTTTAATTCATAAATATCAGCATTCAACATTAACCTTCATTCTTGTTGTAAAAACGGATAAAATGTTCTGACAGTCCAAGTAAGTCGATGTGCGAACAAAACGCATACGAAATAATAAAAAAAAACTTAAGTCAATCAAAACTTTTCAATTAATTAAGCCGTCAACGTTAAATATTCGCATGTTTTTCTAGTTATTTTGTTATTAAAAATGAGTGATTCTAGTGAAGAAGACGTATTAACACCTGTGGAATTACGGGAAACCGTGCAAAATGCGGAATTGAGCTTGCGGAATGTCGGTATTGAAGTAGTTCCATAAAGACTGGATATGCTTAGGCTATTTTGCATTATTTTTGATTTTACCAATATTTCTATACTTCAAAATTAAAGTATTGACAAAGAGTTAAATAAATAATAATTCATAGTATAAACCCTTTTTCTTATTTTCCTCGCTGTAGTGAGGTGAAAAGTTTTGTGTTATACACGGGTGAAAAGTTATTTTACGTCTCGTGTATTGAAACACTCGCTATCGAAAGGATTCTATTTTTGAACCACTCGCTTAGCTCGTGGTCAATCATAGACTCATTTCGATAGCTCGTGTTTCAAATGAACACTCGCAGGTAAAATACAACTTTCCCCCCTTGTATAACAAATAACTATTTAATTCATTTCTACCCTTGGGAAGAAAGTATAGTTTTGCTCCCGTATGTTGGATATGATTTGCCTCACTTTCCGAGTATGAGAGAAAGACATGTTATTTATAGTTGATCGCTGGCTGTTCTATTCGTATCAGCGGATCTATTCGTTTAAAATTATGACAGCTCTTTTTTCTAGTGAAAAGGGTAAAGGAAACATATCTATTCTGTGGCAGTATTGGTAATAGGGAATCCAATCCCGCAAACGCGGGATCTCGCTAAGGCGGGATACCGCACCTTTTTTGCGGGATCAGAAATGCGGGTAACATTAAATGGGTAATCCCGCATGGGCGGGATCCCGCACGCTTGCGGGATTGAAAAAAAACTATCTAAGGAAAATAACAAAAAAAGAAGACGAACCCCTCCACTAAAACTTAAACTTTTTGGTATGGTATTAAAGTTCAAATTGACTTTTAAGTATTATTAGGAATATTTTGTATGGGAATATAGAGAAGTGTTGTTTTTAGACTTTTTCTTGCCATTTTTTGAATTTTTATCTGCGTAAGAAAGAACCATCCTCGTACTTCAAGGAATATTATAAAAAAAGAATTAGCGAAATCGGTTCAGCCGTTTCGATTTGCGCTTAGGAAATTTCACGATTCATTTTAATAATATAGAAGATTTGTATAGAAAATAATTTTGATTCAGTTTTTAACTAACATTACAGCTAAATAAGTTTTAAATTCCTATTTTGTGTCGTGTGAACCCTGTATCGGAACGGAATGATGCTCCATATTGATGATAATAATAATAAAAAATACTTGTCTTTAATTCTTTCTTTTAATTACATAAAACAAAAATAATAATAAATAAAATCAATCCCGCAAATCCCGCGGGATCCGCGGGATTGATGACCTTAATCCCGCAGACTTGCGGTATCGCGATTTTGATAATATAATATAAATATTGGGGGACAATCTTACACAAATCGACCTAGTCCCAAACTAAGCAAAGCTTGTACTATGGGTACTGGACGACGATAAACATACTTATATAGATAAATAAATACTTAAATACATAGAAAACATCCATAACTCAGGAACAAATATTCGTGCTCATCACACAAATAAATGCCCTTACCGGGATTCGAACCCAGGACCTCTTGCTTCGTAGGCAGGGTCACTACCAACTAGGCTAAAGCGGTCGTTAAGAACTACTTGGATGTATTTATGTGGGTTCTAGCTAATAATCTAAAGTATTATGATAAATAAAACAATTTTCACGTATTTATGCTAAATTGATTTTGAGTTATTAAGGTGTCAAAAGTGCCTTGAAATGGTTTGTGTAATGGTTGCGTTCCCAGTTTCTTTTTCTTGCCTTGACGCGCTACCGTATGTATAGACTTGAAAACTATTCTGAAGAGTGGGAAGTGGGGAGTGGGAGTGAAGTTTAGGAGCTGCTGTAGTGTACTAACTTGAAGGCAAGTCCAGTAATGGGGCTGCTCCCGGAATCAAGTAAGGTCTTCATCTTGCCAGAGCGTTGACGCGCGATGTCGCCGCGGTACAATGACACTGAGCCATCTTGGAAACCTACCGCGAGGAGATTCTGCGGACCAATAGAAAATTTTCTTAAATTAGGCGTTCTTTGCGGAAGTCAATATTAATGGTATCCAAGTAATATTATAAAAAAAGTTTGTGAGTAGGGCTAATCGCCAATAACTGGCCCCCTCATACTGAAAATGAGCTCTGTTCCCCTACAAACAGAATTCAATTTAGTATAACGTTTCCAGTTATTGAAGGGTGGCCAGTAATTAACACCTTACACTAAAAAATGAATTCTATTATGGGTGAATAGAGTTCATTTTTACCCGACTGCGAAGAAGGAAGGGTTATTAGTATGAGGTGGCCAGTTAATGAACGGTGGCCAGTTATTGGCGATTTACCCTATGTGCATTGTGCGTGCGTACGTCGTCGGTATAAAAATCATCTCATGTGTTATTTCATACATCCAGCTACCTACATAGCTTTCATCTAAATATGTATATCCTAGCCATGGTGGCCTAGTGGTTTGACCTATGTGCAGAGTTACATTTGAAACTTACCATGAGCTAACCTGCACACACCTACAAAGAAATTCAATGATGTATGCGAAGCTCCTAATCCGCACTGGGCCCGTGTGATGTGATTCTGAGAGGAGACCTGTGCTGCAGCAGGACGCGTATAGGCTGGGATAACATCTATCCATTTTAGTATGAAAGAGTAACAAATGTACAAACACACACCCACAAACTGAAATGAATGACCATACGTCGCACTCGAGGAGGGTGCACTTTGCGGGCACCCAGTTGGTAAGGTTTACAAATTACACATTATGTAGACAATTTAAGATTGATATGTATGTGATAACGGGTAGGTATGTTACAAATACTAAGTACGTATACTCGTTAGTTAAAATGTTTGTTTTGTAAACCTTACCAAATGACGTGCCCGCAACATGCCCGCTGGAGTGCGACGCATGCGTATGGTATAGTACATTGTGCATCAAGGGCCGTAAGTAGGGGATTACTAACGAGAGCCTATTAGAAGCCCGACGCCGGAGGCGGAGGGCTTTTAATGACTCGAGTTTGTAATCCCCTTACTGCCCGTGATACACACAATGATTTTCATCACACTGCGAGGAAAAAAATCCAAAATTAAATTATTTTGTCTCTAAACACTTAAATTAAATAAATAATGGCTACCCGCCAATACAGATTGTCACTTTTTTCAAGTCATCTACCATAGATAATGTAAACTGTGTTTAGAATTCGAATGGTCGTATGGCCACATTCTGCCAACACTTACTTTTTACTTACTAAAATTATTGCAAAAAACTATTTGATATAAATTTAAAATATAAAAAATAAATGAAGCGTAGACAAGTTTTGTGTAGTAAAATTGGGTTATAGCTAAGTTTTAAACATATAAATATAACGTTGGCTGACTTGAAACCTCCTTAGTCTGTTTGAAAATTTAAAAACTAAAGTTAGAACTCCCCTTGGGAAGAAAAACTGTACGTAAATCCATAACTCCCTTAAGAACAAATTAGGCCTTTGACATTTAGTATACAGGCATGGAATAACACCATTGACGAGCAAGTGTGATGAAAATGACTATTATGCTATGGCTATGAGTTTACCTTGTTTTCATGAACAGCGAGCGCCGTGGCGGGGGTGGGCCGCATATGCGAGGGCACGGCGCGCGACATGCGCACGCATATCGGGTTCCCGTGCCGGTCCTTGCGGCCCCAGTCCCACACCTTTATTAAGGGATTCGTCCCCGCCTCATCGTCCTGAGAAACACACATGTATCAAATAAGGTGTGTGTTTAGCATTAAAAGTTGAATTGGATTGCTAGTGTTACCAGTGGTAACTTACCACAGTATTTGGTGATATCATAGGATCTCGACATAGGCGATAAAGCCCTCATGTGGGAGTTACAGGCGTTCACCAGGGCAGTGGTAGTAGGATGCTCGTAGAAAATTGTGGTAAGTAAAATAAAAGAGGGGGGACTTAAAAAAAAACACAAAGGGGGAGTAAGCAGAATTAGGCTGAGAATTTAAGGGTTATGTTATATGCCTGATGCTAATCATTAATGCTTCAAATTATTATTATTTAAAATAGTACACTAGCAGCTCATTAAGTTTCACTGCACTTGAGTTTTGAGTCCAGATTGAACTCATATTACTACCATCTTGTAACTGGGTAGTTCTACTAGCGTTTCAACCGCTATCACTCTCCTGTCGCATATACGTAAGAAATAAGCTACAGCTAGAGTGAAATTTCAACAAATTGAAATTATACCACATGCACGCTGTATTGTTATATAAAAACCTTCCGCTAGGTGTCGCTCATTTACTTAATATATGCGACAGGAGAGTGATAGCGGTTGAAACGCTAGTAGAACTACCCAACTTTATTATTTATTCAGCGTAGTTACGGCATTTTGTCTTAGTCATTATCGTTTCAGCAAATATTTTTAGTTTGACCAAAGATCTTGCAACTTGTGTTTCTTTTATGGTAATAATGGTGGGATGGTAATGATGTATAACCGAGCAGTCACACTTGAATATTCATTCATGGCACAGATAAAATATGAGATCATTCTGAGAGGAGGCCTTTGCCCTGCAGTGGGACATAAATAGGCTGGGATGATGGTGGTGACAGATAAAATACTCACACCAATAGTGACAAGAAACGGGTCATGTGGGAGCTGCTGAGCTAGTGATATTGATAACTCGTAGGCCTTGAACGGAGTGATCTCCCAGGAGCGGGAGACTAGATGCGCCCAGCCCGTATTGTCGCAGAGCACCACATGAGAGTTGCCGCTTGTTGTGGCTGTTATTGTAGTATCCTGAGAACAAATAATAATTAAAATTTACAGAAGTGCATTCATATAATAACTAGCTATTGTTTGTGATTCATTTAGCACTATCCCAAGGGAACTACGCAATTTTACATGATAAAAACTATTATATGTCCTTCCCAGGGATTCAAACTATCTTTATACCAAATTTCATCTAAATTGGTTCAGCGGTTTAAGTGTGAAGAGGTAACAGACAGACTTGCATTTATAATAGTAGTATGGATTTAATGATCCAATTGGATTTAATTTTTATTTTCTGAAGCTATTACAAATTGTATACTAGCAGCACTTCACTTATTTTTCTAATAATCAGATATGACTCTGTCTCATTGATGTTTTAATATTTTGCAATTGCCATTTTTTTTTTCTAAAGTATATTTGTGATAAATCAAACATTTGTTCCACTGTGTACTAAACAAAACAAAAAACAGCTAAGTTAGTTCTCTTTTTTTAAATCGATTATAAAATACATATGTAGTTCTCAGTGCTAAATTTACTCAAAGTCACATCATGGTGGGCAAAACAATTTAATAGCTCTAGCATAGCTTATAATAATATGTAAAGATTTGGAAACTCAAATTATTCTTTGTTACTCACTTGTAAACATTCTGCTACCTTCCCACCGTCAACGTTTTTGTGTATATCAAAAAATGTAAAACGACGCCACTGAAAACGAAGAAAAACAATATTGACGCACTGATTAGTAAGTTATAATCGGCCAGTTTGATACTGTATCCAATTCCCGTGTTCGACTGCGTGAATACTGATTATTTTTACATCCTCGTTAATTAGTGCCAGCGGGCGTAATTATTACACAGAATTGGTCATGATTTTTCCAATAAAAACTTGGCTTTACGAAATACAAAACTGTACAATTGACACGCAATCCTTTATGAAGACGTTAGTCGTACCTCCAAGAACGCCATAATGGTTGTTTATCACTAAATTCTGGACATTATTTGGTAAGCATAAATATTAAATATATTAAAGGACTTTTTGTATAATATAAACTCCCAATTTAGTGCTATCCTTATCAACAAACTGTCAAATTAAGATCTGTCAGTGTCAAAACTATGAAACGTCATGTTACGAGCTATTCAAGTTATATTTAAATCTGCCGAAACCCCTCCCCTCCTCAAAATATAAAGCACACGTTTTTTGTATTAATAATCAATAGAGAAGGGGACTTGTGACCGGGTTTTTTAGTCCGTGCAAGTCACGACACTGTCTGGGCCCTCCATTCCTAGTTCGTCCGAAGGGATTTTTCCCGAGCACAAGTCACTCTTCCTACCCTAAAGTAAAAAATAGCAAAGACTTCGCGTCTTTGGCCCCTCTGGCGTCTCATTCAAAAAAAAAATCTGCCGAAAAAAATATTTAGCCGTAGTTTCATTTATTTACTTTACACCATTGACAAGCACCATTACGATACATAGAA
Organism: Archips crataeganus; assembly: GCA_947859365.1. Classification (NCBI taxonomy): domain Eukaryota; kingdom Metazoa; phylum Arthropoda; class Insecta; order Lepidoptera; family Tortricidae; genus Archips; species Archips crataeganus. The sequence goes on along the minus strand of OX402061.1, from coordinate 5,407,880 downwards.
CTTCTAGCAGTACCGAAATGGTGCTAGTCAATGGTGCAAATGAAACTACGGCAATATTCATAAGAAATAATTGCAAAAAAAATAGTGCGTGGAGTTTTTCATAATAAAAAATAAAAAACCCAGGCGGTCACCCATCCAAGTACTGACCGTGTCAACGTTGCATAACTTCGGTGATCGGACGAGAACCGGTGTTTTTGTCAAATTTTCATCCCGCCTTTGAAACCGCAAACGTCTCGTAAACGTCAACTTTTGCGTTGCGTTGCGTATTTAACGCAACGCTTGATGGAAGTCGCATTAGAAGTTTCACTTCAAAAATACTACTTACCAAGTAAGTCGGGTGGCTGTGGCGCTCCGCCTGGGTTGCGATGTTTGTGAACCACATTTATGCATCTTTGTCGCTGTGCGGGAAGATTTCCGCGCCATCATGCCCTGGGGGGTTACTACGAAATTCGAAGTTCGAAGTTCGGATCGTGCGGTCCCTCTCACTCTCGTAATAAATACCATTAGCGTGAGCGGAACGGCATGAAACGAAGTTCTAATTTCGCGCTTCGTAGTATAGGGCCAGAACGATATAATCCGCAGGGCTCTGGTTTCGGCTAACGTCCCTTGTGTGTTGGAGCCTCCAGGTCTTAGCCGGTCAGATGGCAAAAGACCTGATGGTTTGACCTTGGTGCCCTGGCAAAGGGGAAAGTGCCTGATTTGGGACGCCACTTGCGTCAGTACCTTTGCCCCTTCGCACCTTGGTCGTACTTCATGGATGGGGGAAGCAGCTGCTGAATTGGCAGCCCTTAATAAGCGCGAGAAGTACCTACTAGGCCCTCTCAAATTTTATTATTTATTTATTCAGTGGTAGATTTACCAGCAGGCTGAGTAGGCGGCAAATCTTGGGGGGCGGCAAATTTGGCTCAATTTTTTTTTTCTATACAAATAAAAAGAAAAACCTTATCCCACAAAAACATTGATTTACTAAAAATCCTGAAATACATATCTTATTATTTATAACAAGGATAACAAGGACCCTCTATATCAATTTTCAGACCTCTAGCATCAAAATTTGCGGAAGTCTCATACAAGCTTTCACCCTCTAGTTTAAGGGGTTGGGGGGGGGGGGGGGGTAAAAGTTTCAAATTTTAAGATTTTTTCGTTGTTTGTATACTATTACTAGCTTACATACCAAATTTCAGATTTCTAGGACTTCAGGAAGTAGCTTAAGAATTTTGATAATCAGTGAGTGAGTGAATCAGTGACGAAATCGGGGGTTTTTAGACATTGATAAAATCTAAAGTATAATAGCTACGACATTCAAACTTTGTATGTTTCATGTTTGTACAAGAGTGTCATTATATCTTGAAATTTTCAACTATTTAACATCATCCAATGCAAAGTTATAAGAGTTCAAAAAAACGACGAAACGTTTCGAGAAAAGGTAGGTAGTGTAGTGCCCTTGCGCTCCGCTTGGCTCGTCTTGGCGGGGGCACTTCCGTGCCGCCAGATTTTATACACGGAAAAAAAAAATCTAAAATTTAAGAAAAACTACGATATTTTAGTTTACCTACCGAATACTTACTCCAATGTCTGTAAGTATATGAAAAATTACTAAGTGTTTTGTAAAGTATAGGTACTTTTGTAAACATGATTTTTTTAAATATTCCAATAGCGTTCAATACTATAATATAAATAAATAATAATAAATTTAGGGTATCAAATTACAGAGCTTAGTAATAGAGTCAGACCAAGATAAGTCTTCAACAATTTTGATAGCACACGCAGTGTAAGTATTATATTAAACGTCAAACTTGTATCAAATTATGACGTATAAATATCACATACACTTCGTGTCGTGTGCTATCAAAATCGTTGCAGACTTATCTTGGTCTAACTTTAGGGGCGGCAAAAATTTAATAGCCTACTGGCGGCAAGTGTAAATCCGCCACTGTATTTGTTCCACTTGCGGTGGAGACAACTGGTTGTTGGGGTTCCGAGGCAAAGGTTTTTTTTAAAGAAGCGGGGCGCCGTCTGCTTGAGAGATGTCTTGACCCTCGCTCTGGGTCGTTTCTGGTACAAAGGTTGTCCATCGCGGTTCAACGTGGCAATGCAGCTAGTGTAACCGGCACCGGGTACTGCCGTTTCGGCGAAAATTATTACACAACTGATTCATTTGGCAAATATTTAATTTGGCAACTGTTTATTTTTTCTGAAACTAAACTATTCATTCAGGGTATATTTCAGGACTATCCCGTAGGTTATGTTAGGTTAGGTTTGTTTTATAACCATTATAGCGTGTGACAGGGATGACACTAGGTTGCCAACTCTCCCGGAATTCCGGGATGCTCCCGTAAAAAGGCAATAAGTTTATATTTAAAACCAAAAGGCGTTACAAGCCGCTCGAAATGTGAAGAAATATAATTTAAAATAAAAATATTTTAATTTCATTGTTTTTTTTTTATTACCTCCCGGATTTCTGATCTACACAGTTGGCAACCCTTGACACGGTTTCTGCCAGGTTCCCTCCTAGGGCAAACCAAGGTAGACGTCCGGCTAGCTTCATAACGGACTGAGCCCCAGGTCTACAATGGCTGGTCACCTGCGCGAGCGCCATGTTGGCAGTCCGCGCGTAGATGGCAGGCAGTCGCCTTTAGCGCGAGCCGGCGAACGTACACGCTTTTGTTTCTATTTTTGTTTAACGCTTACGACTTACTAACTTACTCACGTACCTTACCCCTGCCTGTCGCTACACTATCCTGAAAAGTTAACAGTTTCAGAAAAAATAAACAGTTGCCAAATGAATCATTTTGCGAAAAGTTTTTCGCCGAAACATTAGTAAAACATTGGGCACCTTTGCGCCGGGTACGATCCGGGGCGGTTTGTTTGACTGACAGCATTTTATGAAATGTATTTTATATTGTGACTAGCTTTTACCCGCGGCTTCGCTCGCGTAACCCATAGATCTGGCATTATTACTTTTTTGTTTTTTTAGACGATTCGGTACTGAGCGTTTTTTGCCACTTTGAGCTTATGGAGGACGAAAGTCCAGTGAAGAGGGCCTCCCAGGGTAAACCAACCGAGCGGCGACCCGTTGGTCCCGATGATATCGAAGGGAAGAAGTGGTGGAGGCGAATCTTCGCGAGCTCGAGACTGGTGACTGGCGAGAGACGGCACAGGACCGGGATCTTTGGCGTGCACTCGTATTGGAGGCCAAGACAACACTTTTGGTCGTTGAGCCAGACGAGTAAGTAAATAAGTAAGTTTTCGCAAAATCGATGTCTTAATTTACTGACGCAAAAAAACGCATGCCAAATTTCGTGTCTCTAAGGTTAACGGTTGAAATATCGAAATTTTATTTTGATTCCGTGGAAAAACCGAAGACCCAGTATAGGTAGTGGCAGTGATGAGTATACTGACCCATTTGGATTGATCACCCTGTATATTCAGAGAAAGCAAATTTCGGCATAAGCCTTGCCGAATTGTAGGGTCAATAGCATAAATAAGTGGTAATTTCTGTACCTTGTCTTTTTCAATCGTTTGACATAGTGGGATACTTATAGGACAACACCAATATTTTTGGCATTAAAGAATGAGACTTGGCACACTTGTTCCTTAGGTGGATCAGAGTGGAAAACGTCCGGGAGCCAGCGGGAGCCACCCTGCAGGGGGGGAGGGGGAGGGGGTAAAGTTTTCTTACGCCGCGCGTACTGTTGGTCATAATAACTGCTAATTTATAGCTAGTATGGCAAGTGGGGTATCATTTTCGTATAAATAAAAGATGGCCAATCATTTTCCGAAACAAAAAATACACTTTTACATACAAAAAAATTAAATTAGCCCCGATAATTGAAAATTTTATGAGAAAATATTTTTTTCCAGTGAGGATAAATTCTGAACTAGTACCGATATCAGCAAATAAAAAATATGTTTAGAAAGCCACATTTATACAGATTCCGAAAATATAAGCTTTATTGGAAAAAATACTTAAAAAATGTTTTTAAAAATTATTAAGTGCAGCGCGGCAGAGCAATGAAAAAAATATCAAAAGATCCACTGAATTATTTATTACATTACTTCAGATTTACTTAGTATCTATACGCAAAGTGTTGTAAGTGTAGTGCCAATGGAATGTTTTTATTTGTGTATTTTATCAAATAAATAATAAGATTAGTATTTTTAAACGGTTTACCTACTCCTAGTACCTACTTTTAAAAACTTAGTTACTCCATTAAGTGCTAATTTTTTGGCATGACATGCAAATGCAACTCTACACAAAATGTTTAATTAGGCTGAAAATATGTACCTACTTATCTTTAGATGTGCTAGAAGAAGTCTAGAAGGGAAGAGGGAACCGCAGGATAGTGCGCGGGCGGGCGGCCAGCCGCCGCGCCGCATGTGTGGGTACTTGTTCAGTAGCAACTGTGCGGATATTCTTGTATATTTCTTGTATATTGGACTACACTTTATACTGAGGATTTTACGGGTTAGCAGAGTATTACTGTAAGTATATATTCATCATCATCATTATTTAAGCCGCAGGCCGTCGACTGCTGGACATAGGCCTTCCTCATTCATTACGGTTAGATGCAACTGGCATTTACCCTGACTGAACCTGCGGGCTTTACCAAATTGTCCGTCCATCTTGTTGGTGGACCCACACTGCTCTTGCCAGTCCGTGGTCTCCATTCGAGAATCTTTCGGCCCCAACGGCCATCTGTTCTTCGTGCTATATGGCCTGCCTATTGCCATTTCAACGCGCTAATCCGTTTGGTTATGTTGGTGGCCCTTGTTCTTCTACGGATCTCCTCATTCCTCATTCGATCCCGTAGAGAAACCCCGAGCATAGCCCTTTCCGCAGCTCGTTGAGTGTCTCTGAGCCTGTTCATCAGACCTTTAGTGAAGCACCACGTCTCGGATCCATTCGTCACCACTGGCAACACACACGCAAAGACTTTTGTCTCAAGGTACTGAGGTACCTCGGACGAAAAGATAATGCGGAGCTTCCCGAACGCTGCCCACCTCCTTCTCAAAGTTGGATCTACCTAGTTGGACAGTTTGTCGTAGGTATACATATGCGTCAACAACTTCAAGAGTCGAGTTCTTAATCATAACGGGGGTCGGGGCAACATGGGCATTAGATATGATTTTGGTCTTGTCCATGTTCATCCTGAGTCCTACCCGTTGGGAGACTCGATTGAGGCTTTGGAGCAACGTGCTGAGTTCCTCCATCGATTTCGCGATGACCACGATATCGTCGGTAAACCGAAGGTGAGTGATGTATTCGCCGTTGACATTGATGCCTAGTCCTTTTTCCATTCCAGGAGCTTGAAGGCGTCTTCCAGAGCGGCAGTAAACCGTCCCCTGTCTCACGCCTCTTTTTAAGGGAATCGCCTTCGAACTCTATTCCTGTACTCAATCCAACAAAATGGCACTCTTATACAAACACTTTAATATTTTGATGTATCGATAGTCAATATGGCAATGGCACCGCTGGAGAGACTCGAGCACCGCTCATGTTTCGATCGAATCAAAGGCTTTCTTGTAGTCCACAAACGGTGGGCATAGTGGCAAGTTATACTCTTCGGTCTTCTGTATAACTTTTCGCAGCGTGTGTACCTATAGCCTTTTCGGAACCCGGCTTCTTCGGGAGGCTATAAGTCATCAAACATGCGCTCGAGACGTTTTGTAATGACCCTGGAGAATAGCTTATAAACATAGCTCAAAAGCCAGATGGGCATGTAGTTCTTAAAAAATCACGCTTTTGTTCCATGCTTCTGGCGTGGTAACTTCGAGCAAGACGGCATTAAAGAGCCTCTGAAGGACTTTAAGTACGTGATTCACTCGCTTTAAGAAGCTCAGATGTTTTACGTTGATGCTTGTTGATGCTTTGAAGTTCTTAGGCTGTTTCAGGGCCATCCTAATTTCGTACAGGCTGATTTCCGGGATATCTTCGGTATAGTGTCGGGTCAGTTTGGCTCTTGGGTCTTCAGCCACAATGGAATTAACAGATTTTGTGACAGAATCGTAGAGCTGTCTATAGAACTCCTCGATTTCCGTTAACACGTCCGCTTTTGTCAACGCTACACTGCCATAATCCTCTTTAACTTTGTCATCTGGCTTTGCCCAGTAGACATATCTCTTGCGAATCTTACTTTGGCTGGAGCCTTTGTTCCGCTCTATCGCATATTTAATACGAACCGTCTTAAAGGTACGAATATCGTGTCATAAGGCTTTACGAATTCATCTATTAAGCTGTCTATGTGACTCAGCATCTTGAGATTGCAGTTTCAGCGAGCGTCGTTTAGCCATAAGGTCAAGAGTATAGTCAGAGAGCTTCTGAGTTCTACTGGTACGGCGGCTCTTGTAGAACTGAGACCCTAGTATGGACAGCTTCTACGAACCCGTTGTTAATTTCGTCCACTGATGCGTGATCTTCCAGGCAATCAAAGCTATTTGAGAGCCCGAGTTGAAAGCTTTCGGGGTTTTCTGTTTTCGATCTGAGCGAGAGTAGTTCGGAGCGTGAACTTCATCAGACGGGACCGTTCAAATTTAACGTTCATATTCAATGCACCTCTTACTATTAAGTGATCACTGCTGGTTTTCACCCTGTGTATCACAGAGCCATCATTGAATACCCGTCTCTTTTCGGCCATGATGAAGTCTATATCGTTTCTCGTTGAGCCATCGGGGCTCATCCTGGTCCATTTCCTGTGAGACGACTTCTGTAAGAAATAATTCATCATAAATAGTCCTTCTTTCTCTAGCATTCGGCCAGCCTGTCTCCTACGGTTCTGTTGCCCATAATCGAAGTTCGCTACTCTTTACTCATTATCGCCTCTCATGCCCAGTTTCGCATTGAAATCCCCCATAACAACGTTGAAGAGAGTCTTGTCAGTATGTATGGCCCTACTAATGTCCTCATACACATGTAGACTCTACTTCCTCATCTGGATTTGATGAGGTCGGGGCATATTACCTGAACCACCTTCAATAAATATGAAATACGAATAAGTAAATTTGAAGTAATGTAGTAAGTTATTCAGTGGATCTTTTGATATTTTTTTCATTGCTCTGCCGCGCTGCGCTTAATATTTTTTAAACACATTTTTTTAATTATTTTTTTCAAAAAACCTTATGTTTTCGGAATCTGTATAAATGTGGCTTTCTAAGCATATTTTTTATTTGCTGATATCGGTACTAGTTCAGAATTCATCGTCACTGGAAATAAATATTTTCTCATAAAATTTTCGACTATCGGCGGTATTTTAATTTTTTTGTATGTAAAAGTGTATTTTTTGTTTCGGAAAATGATTGGCCATCTTTTATTTATCCGAAAATGATACCCCACTTGCCATACTAGCTATAAATTAGCAGTTATTACGACCAACAGTACGCGCGGCGTAAGAAAACTTTTCCCCCTCCCCCTCCCCCCCTGCAGGGTGGCTCCCGCTGGCTCCCGGGCGTTTTCCACTCTGGTCCACCTAAGGAACAAGTGTGCCAAGTCTCATTCTTTAATGTCAAAAATATTGGTTCCCATACATTGAGTGGCTATAAGTATCCCACTAACAATTTTGTATGACATTTCAAAGTTCAAACATGACGTTAAAGTGACAAGGTACATAAATGATCACTTATTTATGCTGTTGACTGTACGAGTCAATGACAGGAAAAAAACAAAAGAAAACCAATAGTTCAGAATTTAGAATTTTGTTTTTCTCTAAGCGGCCAGTTACGCAACTTGCGCACCATAGAGGTTTGCCGTGTTACAAACTAACGTTATTGTCTTCGCGTACGAAGTTGCGGGCAAAAATCTCTATATTACTGGTCTGGCTTTATAGAAAAAGGAGGAGTGTTGAATTACACCGCTTATTAATCTATGGTAGAGAGTTAAGTTATGGTACTTATGGTAAAGAGCTAATGATGAAATAAAAATTTAACAGACTGCTTGAAAATACCTTTTTATTAGTCGTAATCAGTTTTAAGTCGGTGTCTCAGCAGGAGTGGGCCTAGTCATTTACCTTACCTACATACTGTGGCGGAGGCCCTACGCTCTGAAAGAGAAAATACTGCCTAAGCTAAAATCCTAACTTGACTTATTTAATTGAAGGAAACTTTGTTTGAAAGTGAAAGTTAATATTTATTTAATTTTACATTGCTTTATAAAATCAGAACACTCGCGTGGTACGGCCTAATCAAGAATGGCTCCCTACGAGCACATAACTCTCTAGAGACGTAGTGGAAGGCGACTCTAATCTGTCGACTAGTCAGTGATTTGTCAATGATGCATTTCCCGACTCCTTGGTTTACTGTCAGTTTTGACCATAAAGTATGACCCCAGAGACAGCTGTCATTTACGACGTAAAACAGCTTCAATATAGATTCGATTTGTGGCATTCGAACATGGCGGATGTAGACAGTATATAATTTTGGTATTTCTGTTTCTTTGGCTAGTTGTGGTATAATTCTGATAGTGTTTTATGCGGCGATTAACCTTAACTGTTACAGTGATCTCAAAATTCTATATTGCTCTCGTGTCTGACATTTTTTAATGCGCAAGTTGTCTCTACGTGGTTTTTGGAATTTTACTATCAAGTTGCAAAAACTACAATTACCGTACAACGTGAGTCGCTCTCAGAGCAATTAACTGATATTGGCACAAGCCTAGTGGCCGCCATTAAGGAAGAAAAGAAAGAAAGCTTCAATATACGGCATCATGTCTTGTTGTGCAGTTAAATGGTGCGGAAACAACTGCAGTAAAAATTGTAATGAAACAAAAACAATGTTACTTTTCATCGGTAAGTCCATTTCTTTATTCTATCAAAATATTTACAAAATTTGATTAGTTGCCACGCGGGTCAAGTTGGATTGGACTGGTCCGTCCCCCATCTTTTTCGTTCTTACTGCAATCGTGTATATCTATCTCTCATTATCGTACTTAGTCTCGTGACGCCAATGACTAGTGGTGCGATGCATTTACTTTGAATTGTCGATAATTATCCACTAAATGATTATTGATTATTGTATCTATTGATATCGGATTTTTTCGTGGATGCTATTTATTACTATTAGTAATAACTTCGTGATATTAATTATAATTCTTATTTTCGTGTACGGTCCAACAAATTGAATCATGACACAGGATAGAAAACATACGGTGAAGGAAAACATCGTGAGGAAACCTGCATACACCTGCAAAGAAATTCAATGGTGTGTGTGAAGTTTCCAATCCACACTGGGCCCGCGTGGGAACTACGGCCCAAGCCTGTGCCTTGCAGTGGGACGTATACCTATTTAACGACCGCCTTAGCCTAATTGGTAGTGACCCTGCCTACGAAGCAAGAGGTCCTGGGTTCAAATCCCGGTAAGGGCATTTATTTGTGTGATGAGCACGAATATTTGTTCCTGAGTTATGGATGTTTTCTATGTATTTAAGTATTTATTTGTCTATATAAGTATGTTTATCGTCGTCTAGTACCCATAGTACAAGCTTTGCTTAGTTTGGGACTAGGTTGATTTGTGTAAGATTGTCCCCTAATATTTATTTATTTTTATTTATTTTTATTGTTGTTTTCTGCTGTTGAAGATGATGGAAGAGGGTCCCCAGCGACGGCTGGATTTAGCTGGACATTTGCTGGATCCAGCTCAATCTCCACCTCTTCTGCCACCTCTGGAACATCACTGACAGCCAGGCCAGGTCCCACGACGATGGCCTGGCTGGTTGTGACCAAAAACTCCCGAAGCGTGATTGTGGAGAGAGTGTGTAGGTTGCTATCTACAACATTTTGTCTTACCAGTGCGCCTGGCCGGGCGCGCCTCTGTGGCAAAGAGGCTCCAGCGAGACTTGCCTACCGCCGCGATGCGCACACGGCAAACTTTTCATGATTTACTTCTGAAAATAAAAAGAAATACAAATTAACAATAAATGTAAGCACGCAAGTAAAATATATACCAGTGTCATGGTTGGAATTGTATCCTTAAGAATATAACCTGTATCTACATCTACCTACCCTAATATACCTACTTACAGTTCTTGCGAGTCATGAAGGCGAGCGGACTTTACTTGTGATTGAGCATCTTCTTCTAATATATAAAAATCTTTACAAGTAGAATTATTATTGACTCTATTTCTACAATTCTATAATACTCCAAAAATTAACTACTTAACTATAAATTATTCTAACTACAATGTTGGGAAATGTTTTCATACGTGTATATCGCCAAAAATTGGGAGAAGCTCCCAACATATTTTTTAAATATGCGTGGAAGCTTTCGGCTGTATTTGACGTCCGATGCGTCCGTTCTGACCGAGAATGATTCTGGCCGAATCTGAAAATTATGTACAATTATGCACCAAATAAAGAAAAAATACTTATATTATGTTTTGTTAAAGACAATTATTCTAACTACAATGTTGGGAAAGGTATTCATACGTGTAAATCGCCAAATATTGGGAGAAGCTCCCAACATATTTTTTAAATATGCGTGGAAGCTTTCGGCCGTATTTGACGTCCGATGCGTCCGATGATAGACCGAGAATGATTCTGGCCGAATCTGAAAATTATGTACAATTATGCACCAAATAAAGAAAAAATACTTGTATTATGTTTTGTTAAAGACATAAGGGTGGCAAACAAGCAAGTGGACACTACTGTTTGACATTGTTTTATACCCCCAAAGGTAAAAACGGGACCCTATTACTGAGATTCCGCTGTCCGTCCGTTTGTCTGTCTGTCTGTCTGTCCATCTGTCACCAGGCTGTATCTTTCTTTCTTTCTTTTCTTCCTTAATGGCGGCCACTAGGCTTGTGCCAATATCAGTTAATTGCTCTGAGAGCGACTCACGTTGTACGGTAATTGTAGTTTTTGCAACTTGATAGTAAAATTCCAAAAACCACGTGGAGACAACTTGCGCATTAAAAAATGTCAGACACAAGAGCAATATAGAATTTTGAGATCACTGTAACAGGTTAAGGTTAATCGCCGCATAAAACACTATCAGAATTATACCACAACTAGCCAAAGAAACAGAAATACCAAAATTATATACTGTCTACATCCGCCATGTTCGAATGCCACAAATCGAATCCAGGCTGTATCTCATGATGCGTGATAGTTAGACAGTTGAAATTTTCACAGCTGATGTATTTTGGTTGCTGTCATAACAACAAATACTAAAAAACAGAATAAAATAAATATTTAAGGGGGCTCCCATACAACAAACGTGATTTTTTTGCCGTTTTTATAAATAATGGTTATAGACAACCAGATGGCCTAGTAGGTAGAGAACCTGACTACGAAGCTTGAGGTCCCGGGTTCGATTCCCGCGTCGGGGCAGATATTTGTATGAATAATACGAATATTTATTCTCGGGTCTTGGGTGTTTAATATGTATTTAAGTATATATATATCTATCTATATAAGTATGTTTATCCATTGCCTTGTACCCATAACACAAGCTATGCTTAGCTTACTTTGGGACTAGGTCAATTGGTGTGAATTGTCCTGTGATATTTAATGGTACGGAACCCTTTGTGCGCGATTCCGACTCGCACTTGGCCGGTTTTTTACTTCATCTTTCCTAATACAAAATGCTAAGGAATGTAATGAATGAAAGTTAGTAAAAATATATGAATGTTGCTACGCCCTAGTAGGGTCCATGTTTGTACCTACTGGCTAGAATAAAGAACATCTTGTAAATACCATGGTTGCAATGAATAAATGAGTATTTTGAACATTCCTTTGTATACCTACTAACATATTTATGGGGAGTTCTCGTGTACCTACAGTTAGGTAATTTTCTGGTCTGGGAAAACTTATAGTTTATTTTGCAAAAGCACTTACTCTCGCCATCCAATACTCTCGAAAATAGTTGTGGAACGTCTGCGAAAGCGAGATGCCGAGGAAGCGCGCTGCTGCAGGCAGCTTTGCAAATGCCGCTTCCACTTGTCCCGGCGGGAGCAGCGCCAGCGTCGCGTATAGACGCACCGTCGTCCGCCCTGACTAGTACTAGGTAGGTGCTCCTGCCTTGCTCGCTTTACCAATGCCTAATGATCAGATGAGTTCACTGTTAGGCCCTTCGTACAAACTCATAGAGGTTCGTAGACAGGCAGGCGTCTCAACGACGACGACGTGTGTATGAACCTCTATGAGTATGTACTGCGATAGTCCCTTAGAGACCAAAATCGTCGGGTATTGAAGATTTGAGTTGCCTTGCACTGTGTAAGAAGGGCCTTACACCACTATACTATTGTATGTATGTATGTATAATAAATACATATACAGTAGGTATAGTTAGATTGTTCGATATTATGAATTTGCTCAATCAAGTTCAATCAAGTGCTGTTACAAAAGATCGGGATAACAAATGTCAGCATAATCAAAATGAGGTGGAGGTAGCAAACGGTAAGAAATTTTGAAGGCGTTTTAGGGATTGCACCGCAGCAAACACCTTCCTACTGATTTCACACACGTGTGGAAACCTTGTCAGAGTGCGGTCCATAAGACGTAATAGTTGCTTTACCTACAAAGAAATGGAAACTACAACAATTGCCATTGTATGCATGTGTAAATTAAATTATTGTAAATCTAATTTCAAGTAATTATTAATTACTTATCCAACGTCTACTTTGACAGAATAATCACACCGTTTGATGGGCCATTATTATCCCAAAAATTGAATTGAATTATTAATTAATATTGGAGTCATGTCCTCATTCCGAGCGATTACGCCAATTTTCCGGATCTGTGTTTACAATACAACAAATTTTAATATATACAAGTAAGTAGGTATTTGACTTACCTGTAAAAAATGAAAGTAACAGCCTAGCACAGGTGCTTGTATCAATGCGCGCAGCGAACTTTGCAGCGCCGGCTCATAGTCCGTAACCACACTCTCTGGCTGCGGGTTGCCGGCCAGCTCCGAAATTCTTTGAATAACTGCAATGTACAGCGCCTGTCTCCTATTCTACATTAGGGCTACTTTTGGATGACAATGTTGCCCCAGCGCTATACAATGCAGCGTCAGTAATTGGTAGGCCCGCAGCCCCGCCGGCACAGTGAAATGTGCCGTCAGCCACCTCTACGGTGCTGCTGTCACGGAGGCACTCCGCGTAGCCCGCTTAAAAACTCATCTTCACACTTTATTGCATGATTTCAGACTTTCGTTCATTCTTCGGGTGCTAACCAGGTGCTAACATTTAAATTTTTTTCATAAGCAGTTTTTTCACTGACGTTTTTTTATTCATTTTGTCGACATTTTGAGGCGACATAGCCACAGACTACTAAGAGATAGCAAATTAAGTAAGGGCCGGCGCCCACTGACGGCATGGCACGGCGTGGCATTTTATTACTATCAAGTTATTTTGAATCTTATTTCAATGAGTTTAGAATTCATGTTACTTTATTGGTTATGCGTGGCGTCGGCCCTCAGGGGGGTTACTACGAAATTCGAAGTTCGAAGTTCGGATCGTGCGGTCCCTCTCACTCTCGTAATAAATACCATCAGCGTGAGCGGAACGGCATGAAACGAAGTTCGAATTTCGCGCTTCGTAGTATAGGGCCTGGACGTCGCGGCATCCTGGTATCGAAATAATAGTAGCATGAATTCTAAGATCATTGAAATAAGATTCAAAATAACTTGATAGTAATAAAATGCCACGCCGTGCCATGCCGTCAGTGGGCGCCGGCCTTAACTGTGCCCATATCATGGACTTTGGATTACCTAACCAGGACTGAGTACTAACTTTTATTAGTCAATCAAAAGTGACCCATATTACCAAGTCATACAGTATTTTCTATGGGATTAAAGTCTGGGTGATATGGAGGCAGTCGTATTGTATTCCGTTACGGCACTTTCACACGGGCAACGTCCCGTTTTTTGCGGGTTCGGTTTTTTGCAGGATCCCGTTTAGTAGCATACGGTTCACACGAGCATTCGGTTTGCGGTATCCTGCAAACCGAATGCTCGTGTGAATGTTACCACAGTAGCACGTATGGTACTAAACGGGATCCTGCAAAAAACCGAACCCGCAAAAAACGGGACGTTGCCCGTGTGAAAGTGCTGTTAATATAATATTACAATACTCTTTGTGTATCCCCCGCACGCCTCGCGCTTAGGTTTGCGGTGGCCAAGCGGTGGCCTTTAATAGACGCAGTCAAAGTGTTTTTTAATAGTGGCAAACTTGAACAAATTGGATTATCTAAAAAAATTACTAGTGGTTTTATATATGTTTTTATTTATAGAAAAGTTAATTATAAGTAACTAGGTACTTTCAATGCTTTTAGATCACTATTTTTTTTAATTAATTATTGAAACTATTTTCGTTGATGACGTCGTTTTTAATAAAGGCCTTCCACACAGTTACATATCTATATCTATATCTATTCTATACTAATATTATAAAGAGGAAAGATTTGATTGTTTGTTTGTTTGTTTGTTTGTTTGCATTGAATAGGCACCGAAACTACTGGACCGATTTCAAAAATTCTTTTGCCAATAGAAAGCTACATTATCACTGAGTGACATAGGCTACTTTTTACCGCGGGAAAATACCTTTTCCTATGGGAAAATTAATTTATCGCGGGCGAAGCTGAGGACTGGCCCTATACTACGAAGCGCGAAATTCGAACTTCGTTTCATGCCGTTCCTTTCACGCTAATAGTATTTATTACGAGAGTGAGAGGGACCGCACGATCCGAACTTCGAACTTCGAATTTCGTAGTAACCCCCCCCCCGAAGGCTAGTTTCATTATATTTATGAATATGAATGCGTGTAACGATAAGGCAATCCCTTTAATTATTTTTTATCTATGGTGATCTGATCACTAGTCACTTTGAAGGCCACCACAAGCCGAAGCGCGGGGCGCAGTGCCGCAGATGGAGCGCGCCGCGTTGTTTAACACTGAATCATTTACGATGGCACACACTGCCGCTGGGCCGCGAGTGCAAAACGCGCCGCGCTGCATATTTGTGTCAGCGTATATGATTCAAGGCCACAACAAACCGGGAGTGCGGGGCGCCGACGGAGCGTGCCCAGCGCGGTCAATAACTCTGAATGATATATACGGTGACACACACCGGCAGCGCGGCATAGCGTATATGATTCAGTGTTATTGACCGCGCTGGGCACACTCCTTCGACGCCCGGCTTATAGTGGCGGGTAAATATTCAGCGTTTTTACGGCGTTTTTTTTTGTCATTACCATTTAAGCAGAATTTATTAAAATGGTTGATGCTTAGGGTTAACTTTTTATGAAAACTGAAGACAGTACTGATGCTGAATCTAGTTTGATGAAATTTCGCGCGATTTGTCCTTCGGTTGTGGTAATAATCGTCGAATGGTAATGACGTTTAACCGCGCGGTCAAAACCCACCCACCCTAGACCTTAAAAGGAACCTAACCACGTAGTAACGTAGTATCTCTTATTAGTCTGTGAACCTAACCTACGTGCCAAATTTGGAATCTCTAGGCCCAGCGGTTTGGGCTGTGCGTTGATATGTCAGTCAGTCAGTCAGTCAGTCAGTCAGTCAGTTTCTTCTTTTATATATTTACCTACACTTGTTTTTTTTTGTTTCATACAAATTGTAATGTCTATACCGAAAGTAAATAATAAATGAGTAATTAATAACTCTTCCTTGCCAAGTATACCTAATAGTTTCTTACAACAGTAATATTTGGTAAGTAGTTTTTTCTTTTATAAACATTTGATCCAATTTTCGAAATCATCTGAGATGTGGAGAATTGGGAAGCGAAATAAAAAAGCAAGAAACAAAATTTACACAGTTTTTATTAAGTAAAAGTACGATAATGCAAAAATCTTCATGTTTGAAAATATTTTATTGTACCTACTGTAGTTATTTCGAGAGTAAAGTGGAAATTTAAGTATGAACGATGACCATAATTTTCAGTGTTTCTGTTCTTTTACGGCAAAGCCGGTGACCGCCGTAGTTTCATTTGAATCATGATCATTAACTAGCATCATTATGATACCTACATAGCAGTACCTACCGTAATGGTGTTAGTCAATGGGTGCAAATTAGCGTTGCATAACTATCGATAGTTTGACTACCGATAGTCGACCTTGAAAAATAGTCACAATATCGATAGGCCTATCGATAGTATCGATAATATCGATAGTATTGATAGTATCGATAGTAATTTCAGACCAATACTATTGATAGACATCAATACTATCGATACTATCGATAGTGGTAGGTAGTGGTGGTAGATTCTTCGACGTTCATAGGAGCATCAATTGATGCCTAAATTGAATAAAGAATTTTGACTTTGACTTTGACTTTTTGACTTTGACTTTGACTTTGAGTATTGCTTTCAATAGTACCTAGCGATACTATCGATAGTATTGCTTTTTAATAGTATCGATACTATCGATACTATCGATTCTATTGCTCTTTATCAATAGTATCAATACTATCGATAGTGTCGATAGTATTGATGTCTATCAATAGTATTGGTCTGAAATTACTATCGATACTATCGATACTATCGATATTATCGATACTATCGATATAGGCCTATCGATATTGTGACTATTTTTCGAGGTCACGATGGTATTGCCGATACTATCGATAGTTCGATCTATTGTTGGCAACGCTAAATGAAACTACGGCCTGTGACGCTTACAAAGATAACCTATACTTTCCTTCCCATCAAAAATCGCTTTGAAAATAAATACGTGACTTTTGCAAGATACCTTATTAATAAGAAAGTGTTCCTCATTAGGAATATTGTTAAGTTTACGGCATCACAGAAACAAAAAAATGACGCTCTAATATTACCTATGTTACCATGAAATAACAACTCAGTCACAGACACATTAATATTTTCTGATTTCAGGATACTCTTCAGAAAGCTTATTCGTCGAAATTGTGTTATTAACACCATACATTATGTTGTAAAAAAATGGATTCTTCCAATTAGCTGCATTACCCAGTCTTAGCGTTATTGACGATCTGGGCTGAAAAATGAAACGAGCAAAGATAAGATAAGATATGCAAGGACCTACCTAAAGTCGAAGAAACTGAATCGCAGAACCAGGATGGAACCTTTGCGCTTTGAATGTCTTGTTGACATTCCATAAATCTGCAATAGAAATCATAGTGAAATTGATTGAGAAAAGGTTCCACCCTGATTTCTCGCGCGCGATTTAGTTTCTCGACGGTAGGTACTTAACTTACCTACGTATATTTGAAAAGTTCGAATAAGTAGGTAACTTTCGAATATCTGTGGTCCGCCGGCCTAACATACACTAAGGTTTCGTCGCTACAGTAGCGTCTCGATATGCCCAAAACGGGTTGAATGCTTTATGTACCTACCTACTTTATACACCGTGAAATTTTAGTGGTTGTTTTCCCGAAACGACGTGATTTAGTATCGATTGTACAATCGATTTATAATTACTATTTTGACTAGAGTCAAAAATCCAATTGTGAAAAACGAAAGTCGAAAATGACCGCAAACCAATAGTAACGCTTCGTTGGTACCTAACCTATCGTACGATCGTACGCTACTTGTATCAACGAAGCGTTACTATTGGTTTGCGGTCATTTTCGACTTTCGTTTTTCACAATTGGATTTTTGAGTCTAGTCAAAATAGTAATTATAAATCGATTGTACAATCGAAACTAAATCACCTCGTTTCGGGAAAACAACCACTAAAATTTCACGGTGTATACTTAATATATGTGTTAATATATCGAGCGTGCTTGGCTTATTGCGCTCTTGTATCATTCAGTAGTACTTAATTCATACACTACTTAGTATTTAAAGGAGTGATATACATACAGGATGATTCCACTCTCACCGTCCCAAAAGTCGAGGTAGTACTAAGGGAATCCGTGGTGGTGTCATACTCCGAGGCCGAGGATAATACAACTGTGGGGCCACCAGTTCCCATCAGTTTGTCTATCAATGTTCTTTCTGTTTGCTTCTCTACGCCAACTCTGAATGAACCAACGGAAGCCGTTAACAGTTGGCATTATAGCTCAATTATATTATACATGGGTGCGAAACCCATTTTTTTTTCATTTAAACGTGACTAGCAATTGACCTCTATCTTATCGTACCTGATGGTACGTGCAGATGAGGCCGAAGACGTACCTATAAGCGTAAGCCACACAAATGACGGCAGCGGGCGGGAGCGGGTCGAGTCGGGAGTACGGCGGGCCTATTTGTGTAGTTCTCAAAAAATTGTACAAAATTATGGGCTTAATGAAAACAAAATCACGATCGCGTCCTTTGTGTACTAACGAAAGTTAGTCATACAAACTAGGTATATGGGTAACTTTCATTACACAAAGGAATCAATTAAGTAAGTAAGTTTTTTAAAATTAAAACCTTTAATTGTGCACAATTTTTTTTTAAAAGACTCATTTAATTTTATGTGGCGGTATATGAACAACATCATAACGATGGCGGGCGCGGGCGCGGGTCGGACGCGGAGCGGTGTGACATTTTTCATATAAGTACCGCCACGTACCCCCGCTACGTACGTACGCGTACGTAGACCCGCTGCATTTCCGACCCGACACCCTTCCGTCCTATGTGTGGTTTACATTTTTCATATAAGTACCGCCACGTACCCCCGCTACGTACGTACGCGTACGTAGACCCGCTGCATTTCCGACCCGACACCCTTCCGTCCTATGTGTGGTTTACATTTTTCATATAAGTACCGCCACGTACCCCCGCTACGTACGTACGCGTACGTAGACCCGCTGCATTTCCGACCCGACACCCTTCCGTCCTATGTGTGGTTTACATTTTTCATATAAGTACCGCCACGTACCCCCGCTACGTACGTACGCGTACGTAGACCCGCTGCATTTCCGACCCGACACCCTTCCGTCCTATGTGTGGTTTACGCTTTAGTTCACTGGTTCAGTGCTAGCCTAAAGAAGTCGAATCTCTAAATCTCTAGATTAGGACAAGAAAGTGAGTCTGCTGCTTAGAAAAGAATGGTACTTATCTCATTCTAAATGTGCATCAAATAATGTTGTCTTATAGGTATTTTCAATTTAAAATGTACTTAGTTGTCTTTTTTATTCAGAATTAGGTAGTTTTGGTATTTTCTTACTCAGAATTAAGACCGCTATTGATTTTGATGATTAAAAAATGACCCTAATTTTCCATACAATTTTTTTTGTGTCAGTTTTGTGACAAGCCGAGCCATATAAACTGAATGAAAAAACTCATAAAAGTGACGTCCTACTTACTCGTGATTTTGAATAAAAAAACACCAAAATTTCCTTATAATAATAATGGTAGGGACATTATAAATGGTACAGTAAGTACATTGGTACAATGCAAACCTGGTCAATCTCATGCCTTTATTCTCGAGTAGAATAAACTTCTTCTCAATGTCCTTATTAACAGGAGCAGGTCGGTGTGACGAATGCAGGCTGCAGAAGAAGTAATTCATGGCGTTCATCACCACTGCCGCGATGAACATTAGCATCATAATACGAAAAGTATTGGTGTTCATCATGCTTAGATAAGCAATTTGATAGTCAAATTTACCTAAATTATTACTAAGCAATACTTAACTAACTATTTCTACAATTTTAACACGAATCATGTATTCATGACAATGTCTTATGATATGACATAGGTATATCTGACATAATCTTTGGTTGTGTTTTAAATTTTCTCCGCTAGGGAACTTAATCTTTGGATGTCTTATTACTTCCATGTTGGATGTAGAATTAAATGAAGGATGCACTTTTTAATGTACTTAAATAATAGATTGAATACTAGCAATTTTGGACTAAAAATACGCTCTCGTTTAATATGACGCTCAGTTTTGATGACGTTCTTATTTGATGCCACTAGGTACTGTACGAAGATATACCTACTAGAAAACTTAGCAAGGGAATTATCCCGGAAATGGTGATGAAGAGTCTTGCTCTGGCCACAGAGTATCACAGAGTATCTAATTTACCCAGGAAATCCTCTCGTTTGTCAACGATTTTACAAGTGCCTGCTTCATGATAAACACAACCTTTTTAGACATTTTCTTGACAATAGAAACAATAAACATAATTTGGCAATCACACGAGAGATGGAATATCATTTTGGCATGCATAAGTGTGTCGTACGTCCGTTTAATTTTTTTTTACCAAATTTTTGATTAAATTATGCCGAAATATTATAGGTTTAGAGCTACTACGCCACCCCGCAAGGCAAATTCAATTGAAGATAACGATAAAGGAAGAGATTTTTTTAGGTAAGTAAGTTCTTTGGGGAAAATTAGACAGAATAGTGAGATCTTGGTGAGGTGACCAAAGTTTGTCTTGTGTACCTTGGCTGGCACTGAAGACGGGATAAATTAAATATGAAAAACCCATTAGTAAGGCATTACTATCAAAATTTGTAGTGGCAGAGCCATGTTGTAGCTAGCCGTTGCATCACAAATGGGCCGGCTCGTCCGAGGCAGTACCACCCTCTTACAGAACACCGGCGTGAAGCAGCAGTACTCCTGCTGCGTTTCGTACGGTCAGTGAGAGCGCCGGGGGCCCAATACCTCTCCCCCTCCCCTATTCCCTCTCCTTTTCCCAGGGCCGACAACGCACTGGCATCGTGTAAAGCGCTGCGGGTGTCTATGGACAGTGGTGATCATTTAACACCAGGTGACCCACTAGTTCGTTTGTCTGGCCTCTTTAACATAAAAAAAAATCTATTAATAACAGCGACATAGGCTTGACTTGCTTGAGGGATGGGCGCAGGCAAGAGAGGGACAGGCCGTTCGATAGGATGTCATCCTGCTCATAGGTACGTTGGCTTCATCGGCAGCAAGGTTTGAAATGCCACAACAAACTGGGAGCGCGGGGCAACGACGGAGCATGCCCAACGCGGTCAATAACACTGAATCAAATACGATGTGCCGCGCTGCCGGCGTTTGTCACCGTATATTTGATTCCGTGTTATAGAGCGCGCGCCGTCGGCGCCCCGCGCTCCCGGTTTGTGTTGGCCTTTATACTACCATCAGAGCCGACATTTGGGTAGAGCGAATGGAATGGTTGCTCTAAGGGTTAGGAAGCCAAGGCCACCAAAGTTGGTAACAAATGACAGCAGCAGTGTTTCCAAATAAATACGACATCGGGGCTATCAAGAAAAGGGTTTATACTTAGTTTCCTTTAAAGGCCGGGAACAGATCAGTGACTCTTCTTGAGTTGTTGTAATTTATGGGCGCTGGCGATCATTTCTCATCCGATGATCCGCTTGCTCGTTTTCCTCCCCCTCATAATAAAAACAAAAAGTACAAGAGCGCTTTTTAGAAGCGCGTGGCGAGGGGCGTATAGAATTCGTTAGCCAAAAGACGCTGAACAACAACCGTGATTGAACTACTAAGGGTGCTTTTCCACCAAACATGTAAATGCGTTTGTTATCCACCAATCATATTAGCATCACTACTCACATAGGTCCACTTAGCATGGCACTAGTGGAAACGGGTTCAATTATATGGAAAGATGCGTGCTCTGGATTTTCCTCGAAGGGCTACATAGCTCAGCTTTAGTGGAAATGGTCACATAGTTCCGGTAGCTTTCACATCCTCGCAGTAGGTATAGCTCGTCTATGGTGGAAAGGCATCCTAGGGCCAGCGCTTAATAACCAATTAATTCTTCTCCTAGAAACGAGAGGTCACACGGAATGGACCTTACCCCAGCACAGTTGTGGTATCTACGCCGCACCGCGTGGCGAGAGGCGCCGCTGGAGCCGCTAGGTCGTACCGCACGGACGGGTCCAGCCAAACCGCTCAGCGCTGCCGTTGTAGCGCGTCTCACCGCCGCCGCCGCCGCTGGCCAACCAATCTTCGTCGTCAAGCTACGATCTAAAATCGTCACACAATACCTGTAACGGTGCACACTCGCCGCCGGCATTTTTCCAACTTCCACCAGATGCCGGCCGGACTTCTCCAAGCCTCAAGCACAGCGCTCACTTGTATCCAGTGCCTCAAAAGCTTATGGTGGTTCATTGTAATACAACAATTATATTATGAACTCACAGTAGCGGTCAAGAAATGTTCTCGAAATGTATGAACTCTTTGAAGCGTTCAGCAAAAGGCTTTATGCGTTCGTGACACTGAATGTGTTTGTTTGTGAAAATAAACGGATCACTCACGTCTTAAAACGAGTTTAACTCGACATATATGTAGTGCGCGTTTGGCAGAAACATGTCGAGTTAAACTCGTTTTAAGATGTGAGTGATCCGTTTATTTTCACTATGCATGCACTGCGCTGTCAACGCACGAGTTTTCGATATATTTAAGCTACGATTATAGGCTCTCACGATATTTGTAAAAGTCTGGGCCGGCTGCAGGCACGCGCTTTTTAAAAAGTTATTAGAATTAGATTGTGTTACGAAGTACAGAGAGCTTTTTAACTTATTTTGTTACAAACTATGTATGTGTAAAATCTTTGTGCCGAAGTTTTGTTTTCGTGATAATAAATTTTGTTGAGTTGGTTTATGTACGAGTTTTGTCGATAATACTTGCTTACCTGTAATTTGGGACGTGCAATAAAATTGTTTAAATAGCTGCAGTAAGTTCATTAAAAAAATAAATGGGCGTTTGGAAGGTACAAGGTAGATACATAATGTTCTTAAAAGTAATTTTTTCCCTGTTAAAACGGACTTACCTAAGCTCTGGAGATTTCGAAATGAGGAAAAAAATACAAGGAAATATAAAAAAACGAACAATTTATTCATAAAAACCGATCTGAGAAAACAATATTCCATTCCATGAACTTATCACTTTTCTTAAGTATCTCAATGGTTTCTTATAATATAATTTAGATCGGCCAGCACTATGCCCTATTTCTCGTTTGGCGCTATATTACTTTCTTACTAGGCTGGAAGTAAAGATTTATAGGTATAGCTAAACCGTTTTTTAACTCGAGGACTCAGTTAAACGGTTTAGCTGTGACACAAAAGAGAAATAGTTAAACAAGCCAGCCGACTATGTTGTAGGTATACAATACAAGAGAGTGTCGAGCGCTTTGCACTCTTCACTGAAGCTTCTTACTGATAGGATATACTATTGGATTGGAAACGAATACAATTGATCAGCTTTTTCACACTTTTTGAAGGTGAAGGTGTGTGTGTACATTCGCAATCATAAACATCGTAGCGTTCAAGGTGGTCAAAAATATCTCAACACGCCGTATTGTCAATCACGTACAGTCAGCGTCAAATAGTTCGTGACACCCAAAGTGGTCAAATAGTTAGCAACACGTCTTTATTACAGTTGGAATAAGGCCGTGTTGCTAACTTTTTGGCCACTTTGGGTGTCACGAACTATTTGACGCTGACTGTACGTGGGCATTTTCAGAAAAAAAGTGTACCCTGTACTTTTTTTTAAAACCTAACAGATTTTAGGTTATTTCTACTCAGAATCACAAGCACTATCGATTAAGCAATAAAAAAGTGTCCCTCTCTTAATTGTCAGTTTTGTGACGCAGTTAACCATACATGTTGTAGGTAAGTACGGACCGTCACAAAACTGACTAATAAATTTTGTATGGAAAAATTAAGGATAATTAAGGCAAACAGGTACATTTTTTTCTGAAAACCCCCACGTGCGTGTTCAGACATCGTATAGGTGCTTCTAGGGAGCTACATACATTTTTCAATGAAAACCGCGATAAAATTACTTTCTTCGCAGCAGAAAACGAAATTAAGTTTAAGTTCTCTCCAGCCTATAGTCCCCATTTTAATTATTCGGCCAAGGAGCGAGCTCGCGGTTACTCGTCTCTCTTTATTTTATACAATTTCATACAATTAATTATTGTACACGCTGTTTGAAACCAAGTTAATTGTATCGCCTACATTCTTTTCAAGCCTGCGCCAGCCCAGCACCTTGACTGCTCCCATATTTATTATGGCGACTGTACGATATTATCACGCTTAGTTGGCACATCATATGATGCTGATCGATGTATGGTAGAACTCGGCAAGGGAACTGAGTGTAACTCTTCCTTTTTATTAAAAAAAAATAAGTATTTGGGTCATTTTTAAATTTTGCGCAAGCAAACTTGTCCCAACTTAAAAAAAAGATGTTATCGGTTACACTGTCTATTTTCTGCAGTTATTTGAATGAAATGATTGGTGATTTGCAATCATCTACTTATATGTCACAGATATTATAAATTATCGGAATCGAAAAAAGATGCGTAGTATCAAGTAGTATATGCCTATGGTATTTATATTAATGCATGGTAACAGAGTGATAGCTCCATACAAATAGTAACAGAGTGTTCAGCGGAAAAATTCGAAAATGACCTATTTATTAAATACATTGCGATAGCAAATAAGGTATTTATGGTGTTATTCTTTGTTGTATAGTCAGCAACAAAAATATGAATACACTTAAAGTACCAAAAATATGTATAATACACGCCTTTATGCCCTGGTAATAGAGTCGTGGATGCATATTTTTGGTACTTTGGGTGTACTCATATTTTTGTTGCTGACTGTACCTTTGCTATGAAAAACCTGATCAGCACCGTCGCCTTTTTGAATCATTTATTACTTTGCTTTGAGTCATTGACAATGGATTGAATGAAGGACAGTTTGTTGGAATATGTGCGCAACTTTCGCAGTTGATTGTAACTTACGTACGAGTACAATTTCGCTACGAAGGAAAAATCCTAGTTGGTGGCTGTTTCTTTGCACCTATTATGAATAAAAATTTGTCAAGGTCATCTTTGCTACTATTTTGCGTCTCTTTTCAACTAGCTAAGTATATAGAGACAGTGTTAAAGGTGACATGACAAATTGTTCTAACTGCTTTACGAGTGGTGTAGAATCGTTGATCCAAAAACTGGAATCCACATTCTGCAAGTATGGCAAAAGTGCCAGAGTTTATTCTATTTTTTCTTAACTAGTAGACCCATTATAATGATCGATTCAATTGGGAAAGAGTGAAATAAACATTTTAATACGTTACGTTATTTTGTTGTTTTTATAACACCATTTTTAAGTAAAATTGTAACTGCATTCAGTAAAATGCCTACGACAGACAGTGTGCAAGGTCCTTTTATTGGATGTTTTGCTCTACGGCGATGATAACTGAATTATTGTTATAAGAAGTATTTCATCAACTTTCTTTTCAAAATCTATTTTAATTTGTCACAATTTAATTTGAAAAACTTTGCCAGCTTTCGTTCCCTCTCTACCTCAATACAAAACTTTATTAAAGCGTCTTAGCGATCCATTCTCATATTATATCACCATCTTTATATTTTATTAATAAACTAGGCCTAGGGTTATAATTTGAATAGCTAAGCGGAAAAATCCAGTAACTATTAATTCTTTGGGTACAGAATAAGGAGTATTGCCCTTTAAAAAAATAATGTTAATAACAAAGCAGGAATCAAGACAGAAAATACTGTAAAAATAAATCTTATTAAAAAAACTTGACACCAATCATATTTTTGTACCCAATTCCCGTCCATTATTATTTGGTAAAAATATAAAAAGTTCTACATTTATACATTATCATATTGACTTCAATCGGTATAGTCGACCAAGAAATTTCTTTACCACCATAAGGTTCAATGTGTGTTGTACGACTTAAAACATCAAACACTTACAAGTCAATTGACAATGACAGTCAGTGTTATTTATTGTTTTTCTTCTGATGTCGGTACTGTCATAAAAAATGGTAAAGCACTTACTTGGTCGACTACACGTAAGTTTGAGGCTTACGTACTTTACAATTAATTATTTTTATTGAAATCATACTGGGCGCAAATAATATTAACAATATTGAGCTTTGTTTTCAAAACGAGAAAAAATCTTATGTTAGTATTTGTTCGTTCTAAACTAAATATAAGATTAGAAAACAAAGTTAATATCGAAATTCCAAACAAGCATAGGTAACCACTTTAAGTACCTAATTGCAAACATATTACATTTTCGACTAAAAATTTAGGCCAATAGACAGACTAGCTACTGTATCAACATCAACATAGTATCAATTTTGCTATTAATTCTTTTCATTCGAGATTCTTTTAAAATTCTGGTGCAAAAGCATAAGTTTCGGGTAAATATTCAATATTATCATCACATAAAGAAAGTATGTAGCTTAAAATTAAGACATCATAATAAAGTTTTTTTTTCACGTCAGTAGAAACACTGTTTAGCCTTACTATCACAATTTTAGAGCCATATAGATAAGTAATAAAAGAAATCAGGCATTTATTTATTTCTTATACAAACAGGGAATGTTCAATTTAATTTTTGTTTTTATACATTTTATTTAATTGATTTCAGCATTATATTGAACAGCAAGAACATTAAAGAAGTATAAATATTTATCTACAAAAGCTATGTACAAGTCTATAAGAGTAAGTAATAATTCGTTTTAAATAATTTTAGATTCGAGATTCACTCGTTATTACAAAAAGGTTGGAATTACAAGAGATTAGGTACAGGGTACGAGATAGATTATTTAGATCCTAATCTTAAAAGGTATTTTATGATTTTTTTAACAATTGGACGCTCTGAGCGATTTCTATATATACATCAAATACTGATTAAAATATTGTATATTGTCATAATCTGTACTTGTGATGAGTCCTATTACGCCTGTGTTTCTTACAATACTTTACAAATTAAAACATACATAACAAATACAAGAAATTAAGAAATAAAACATTCAGACGAGTCGTCAAATTCTTAAAAATAGAAACATTTAAAAACGTGAAGTTTATCAATAAAAATCTACAAAGGAGTGGATACTTATAAGTTCATTAAATAATTATGAAATATAATAACTAACAATCGTACAGACCTTTACGTTCATCACATACAAATTTCCGAATTATACGTAACTGACACCATTATTTACAAATTACATTCGGATTTTCTGGGTCGTGCGTGTTTTTGAACGGCATAAAACTGACCATGCACTCCCTATGAAAGTGTATGGCGTATAGCGTGTCCATAATAATTTTCCACAACGCCAAAATCTCAATTTTTCCTTAGAAGGAGATCATAACAACATTACAGGGTAACTGTATCCTTAACACTTTTAATATCACACGTTCTATGACAGTTGGTTGCGTTACCGCTCGTCGCCAAACAGCAGTTTGGCGAAATACGTCCATCAGCTGTGGTCGTCTATGTTCACTAGTATGTGAGTGTAGAGGTGGTGGTGCGTGACCTCAACTAACACATACTCGAGAGTCGATAGACCGTCCTTCTTGAACGTTTTGCTCGTCTGAGACAGAAGCTGGTACCTGGAAATGGTTTACAATGTTAAATAACTAATGTTAAAGACTACAAATTGAGAAACGAAAGTTATCTATACATATCGACGCTCGAAAACAATAAGGGCGTATCCCATAAAAAGGTCGTAACTTGATTATGACATGGCTATAATCAGCTTTTTTTTCTGCGTCGAATGGTCCGGGTCTCGTTTCTCTACGACGACAAAAAATTTCAAAATCAAGCAGTATTTTGGAAAATGTGTGTAATTTTTTTGGTCGTAACTGCCCTTAAAATAACGAATTTAAACTTTTTAGAGATACGACGTGTAGAAGTTTGTGTTTTTCATAAAAAAATAGTTAAGTCGTTCGAGTTTCTACGCACGATAGTAGTTACGACCTTTTTG
This sequence comes from Archips crataeganus, assembly GCA_947859365.1. Classification (NCBI taxonomy): domain Eukaryota; kingdom Metazoa; phylum Arthropoda; class Insecta; order Lepidoptera; family Tortricidae; genus Archips; species Archips crataeganus. The sequence goes on along the minus strand of OX402061.1, from coordinate 5,380,264 downwards.
CGGGATACATTTTTCAAACTTCATTGCTTACGACATTCTTGCAGTTCGCGTTTTTTCTACGGACAACGAATAACCTCTAAGATACTGCAATTTCGTGGTTACCCGAAATCAATCTAAGCCTAGTTAAACCAATATTATCACAATGAATATTTTGGAACATTTCGGTTTTTCCCGGCTTACGCCACAGGCACAAGCTGCTGTATTACCTGCGCGGACGCGACTGAAAGGTTGTGTTTGTTTTTCCTCGACAAAATCATAAAGGATTATCTATGTATGTATGTACATAAATCTTGGATTACTCGTACCAACTAGTGAATTTCATGATACTTAAGGGCTGAGGTCATTTACCGTTAAACTGACGTACCTAAACCACCGTTCAAAATAGTGAGGTATTATGTAAGTACATTAACGACTAATCATTTAAACGTCAGTTTGACGGTTGTACTTGGTGAGCACGGCGTTTAGTCAATTAATTAAGATTAATTTATCTTAAAATAACATACACGATCAATAAAACAGAAGGCCATGTGAACTAGCAATTAAGTTTCGTTTTGTTTTCACCCGTCGCGAAAAATTGATCGCAGCTGCATAAAATATCTTAAATATTGGAAATAACAAATTTTTACCTAAAGAACGGACACTTACTTTTATCTTTGAAAATAATAAATACTGATTTTATGGATTTTTGAAAAATCGTCTGCCTTAACCGAAACTCGAACAGGTCAAAATTAAATAATGACATAACATAAAGTCGTACTTTATATTACCGATCGAAAGCGTCATTCATAGTGATCATTTATTGCTACAACACGTCCTTTAAACTAAATAAAATCCTGAAAAATAAAAATTACTAGTATTCTAAGGTAGCTGCGGTCCATTTCCCGTGACGAATAAAAACAAAACGAAAAAAACGAAACTTAATTGTTGGTATTCGTGACCTTCTTTTATATTGTTTGTGTATGTTATTTAAAGATAAAACTCTACATCATTAAACAACAACGCGACAATACATGTTATTGTTATATTACATACGCGCGCACACACGTACATCTCTCACGGTAATGGTAATAGTGCATAAGCCTTATTTGATGAGTTAGGTAAGGTAACTACTTCTCTATTCGTTTTTGTACGCGTGCTGTTATTTATTTATTTTTCTCTGTATAGCAATTAAAAATGTATCACTACGGAAGGGTCCTGTAACACAGGGTATCCTAGCGCAGGACCCTTAGTTGTAATTTATTTGTTTTAAAGCAACAAAAAATCTAATTTTGCAGTTAATCGAAAATTAATCTGGTTTTCAGAGCTAAAATAAAGCGTTTTTTTACTAGAGTCATGTCTTCGAATTATTTTTTAATGGCGTCAACATCCCTATTTAAGAATTTACCCTGAAAAAAGGTTACGGTAACATTTTTTAGTACGGCCAAGTGCAAACATATACGAGGGGCGTTCAATATAAAGTGAGAATGAGATGCAAACTCTTTTAATATTAGGAAATTAAATACTGGCCGGTAAAGCTAATCTATCTAGCTGATTGCTATGAAAAAAAAAGTAACTGTCTTTTGTTTAAAAAAATATACGGTAATTTCTTTGCAATGCTATTGAGTACGTTAGCGAAAATGGAGAAAATTGAACTGCGCGCCGTTATCAAATACTTGTGTTTGAAAAATTTTTCTACGGACCAAGTCAATTTGGATTTGCGGGACACTTTAGGGTCTAATGCTCCTCCGTATTTGACAGTCGCACGTTGGTGCGCCGAATTTAGACGTGGAAGAACATCGACAATGGACGACCCCCGCTCCGGACGCCCTACTACAGCAGTAACTGAAGAAATTGTGAAAAAAGTCGAAAACTCAGTTTTGGCGGATCGTCGTGTCACGGTTCGTTTTATTGCTGAAAATGTAAAGATTTCAACGGGGAGCGTGCATAATATTTTACATGAACGCTTGGGTATGAAAAAGGTATCTGCGCGTTGGGTACCAAGAATGCTTACTGACACGCAAAAACAAACTAGACTAGAGACTTGTCAAGAAGCTTTGAACCTGATGCAGCAAGACCGGGAACTTTTTTTGGCACGATTTATAACAATGGACAAAACATGGCTCCATCATTACGACCCAGAAACGAAACTGCAGTCTATGACATGGAAAAGGCCATCATCTCCAACTCCGAAGAAATTCAAGGTGAGCCCATCTGCCGGTAAGGTCATGGGCTCTGTTTTTTGGGATGGTAAAGGGGTATTAATGATTGAGTATCTCGAGCATGGCGCCACTATTACGGGCACATTATACGCCAAACAAATAGCAACATTGCGCAATGAGATCCGCGAAAAACGGCGAGGTAAACTCTCGAAAGTTGTGCTGTTCCACCAGGACAATGCCCCGGCACACAAGTCCGCCGTTGCAATGGCTGCAATTCGTGATGCTGGGTTCGATATCCTTAAGCATCCTCCGTATTCACCAGATCTCGCTCCCAGTGATTTCTACCTATTTCCGAGATTGAAACAATACCTGAGAGGCCAGAAATTTGAAGACGACGACGCGGTAGTCGCTGCAATACAAGATTTTTTAAGTACTCAAGATGAGACCTTTTTTAAAAATGGAATTTTAAGTTTAGAAAAAAGATATACTAAGAGTATTATGCTAAAAGGTGACTATGTCGAAAAATAAAATGACATTTAGTAAAAGTTGTTTATAACATACTCATTCTCACTTTTTATTGAACGCCCCTAGTATACACGGTGAATTTTAATTGGTATCCAGGAACCATTTTTTTTTACTAATTAATTGCAGGCGATTGCGATTAAATGATAGTTACTTGAAATAAACATTATTTATTTCTTCCAAATTCTTAATTTAGAATTTAACTTCTAATGCAAAAATAAAAGAAAATAATTCTTAACATCATGTTTGTTTTACGAACTTCTAACTGAAACGTAATTGCCATCGATTACTGAGTGAGAAAAAATGGTTCCTGTATACCAATTAAAAATCACCGTGTATACACCTTGGTGTGTCAACAAGGTGTCAAAAATATCTTTACAACTCTATGTCATTAACCATAAGGTTGTTGTTTACATATTTTGCCGCGATGACTGTATACATATTTATGCTTTCGACTGTACAACGCTTGATCGGTTAACGCTATCTATTGACTGTAGACGAAGTTAACACGTTATATTAAAAGTAGAGGTACCACACTGTGGCGAGTGTGGCAGAACATTCGCTGCAAAAATCGGCTACGTGAGCCACCTGAGAGCGCATCAGCGACGCTCTGAATTATAGGAAGCAGTCGCTGTGGCCGAATACGGCTAGGAGAGGATGATGATGATGAGAGGTACCTACCTCAACGATGTTGGACAGCGCCCTCTATCCGTATTTAAACTTAAGATATTATCCCAGGGGAACGCATTACCGGAATATTAAGTGCCCTATGTCTTAATCCAAATTTTTGTCTACTTGTAGTTTCATCCAGATCCGTTCAGTCGTTGTTGCATGATTGACCAAACATCCAAACATCTTCACAAACTATCTATTAGTAAAATTGTCAAACGTGGTAAGCTTTATGCCATATAATATACACTAATATGATATTACTTAATATAATCAAAATATGATGGTATCGTTACCTTTTTGGGTTTGGTGATGATTTCTTGTGGTTTAACATAGCGTACCGAGCTATAGACATTTTGTAACGCGCGACGTGGTAATTCATTTTTTTCAACCTGCAAGAAGGAAATAAAAAGTTAACAAGCAATAAATCAAAACCATTCAATAACTAATTATTTTAGTACTTACAATATAAGTTATAGGTAACGCCATTAGAGTTGAGGCCACGCACACAACAACAATTTTGACATTTATTCGTACCGATAGCAAGTTCAACAGACTCGAGATAGTATTACAAGATTGACTAAAAATTTCTTCAACCTATTTCTTTAAGAATAATTTAGAAAAATACATCTAGTTCAAACAAAACAAAAAACAAAATATTTTGATCTATTTTATAATATAAATCAGATAAGCATATTTTTCGCTATTTATAAAATACCGATTTTTTCTTGCGAATATTTCTTATCACTTTCAAATTGTTTTATTTCAAAAATAGGTTATATGAAAAAGAAAAATTGTAATATGCATAGTATTGCGTAAGTATTTCATCATAAGATCTTATACCTAACTTACATTTTCATTCACTCAGTCATTTCATTCGTTCACTATCTTTTTTGCAATCAGTACTTTATGTAGCTGTGTGTGTAATCATTCGCCTCAACTCTGATGGCGTTACCTATAGCTCTAGACTTGGCAGAAAGATTTAGATGGGACAAGAAGTGACAAATGACAAATGACTATGCCACGGTCGAACAATGTTCGCGTGGCGACCGCGCGAAATCGATAACAGCTTAACAGCTTAACAGTTAATTTTTAACCTGATTAATTATTTACGTAAGTACCAAATATCAGTGGACCAAATTCTTAATAGTTACTTAATAGGTCATTGAATTGCCTGACGATATGGATTTTTCATATTTACTTGGCCATGTTCGTCAATTTGTAACAAATCTGTTTCTGATCATGTAGGAGCAAACGCGATGCAAATACGTCATTCTCTGAATGCGGCCGTTAATGTTTTGATCAGTAGAGGTGGTTTGACATACGATAATCTCTTTTAATTACACAGGCGTTGACAAACTGGACAAATGTCGTACATTGAAAATTGTATTTACTTTGTATGAAATTATTAAAACTGAGAAATTACATTTTTTTTAAAGTGGTTGAAGTGGTGGTGGATGGTCTTTTTGAGGAGTAAAGTCGATACCTAAAAAAGTCCCGAGCTCATAGGCACCCTATACAGGCCGAAATTATATAGCTAATGCCATACACGAAGACGCGTGAATATAACAAAATTAGACATTAATAACATTACAGTAAGTGCCACGGCGCGCGTCGTCATGAATGACTCGAGCTATAGTTAAGACTACCATTCCATTACCAAGATTTTCTAACAGTTATTACCTGTATGCCATGTCATCGTCTTCTCCGCCCCAGCCCCAGTACCGATTGGAGAAACCGTTGACTTTCTGGAATTGTTCGAGCGTCATCGCCGACACTCCGCCAAATATATCTTCATACGGAAGCCTGAAATAATTAAGTATTATCCTTGTATTATTATTATTATGTTAGTATGGATATGCCGCGAGATTTCGGGCTTCGTCGTTTTAGAAAAAGACAATGTTATTTTATCTTACTACATTTTTTTAAACAGTTAATCGGTATCGCGGGCTTAGCGGCATATCCATATTAATATCTACTTCATATCCCGCGGCGTGCAATTCAATCGTCGATTACTAATGTGTGATTAATATAAGCTCCAAACGCACAGACAGCGGAGCCGTGGCGGTGCGGCGGTGGCGGTTGTAATATGAACGGTTGTGAGGTACCGTACCGCGAACTCGTTCATACAAGTTAGAATATTACAACCGTCACCGTCACCGCACCGCTACGCCTCCGCTGTCTGTGCGTTTTGAGCTTAAATGATTAAAGCTGAACCTTTTACCTAAAGTTCAGCTTGTCGATAGACGCGGACATGTGCCGCGGCTGGCGAGGGCACGAGTAGAGATTCCGCTGGTCCAACGGCAGAAGGTCGATGTCGTGGAATATGAAGCACTGCCAGCCGCCCGCCTTTTGCTTCTGGCTCTCCACGAAACCCACGTTCATTAGCTTCGCGCGGTTGAAGTCTTGGCTACCTGTGGAGTACAAAAGGATGAGAACTACTTTTTAAGGTTCCGTACAGTCGACTACAAAAAAATCGATACGGCCAAAGTTACAAAAATATGTATACACGACCTTAATGTTAAGTCAATAAAGGTGTGTATACATATCTTTGTAACTTTGGCGGTATCGATCTTTTTGTAGTCGACTGTACCTAAAAGGTGCCAATGTGACCCTATTACCGAGACTCCGCCGTATCTCTGTTTGTCTGTCCGTCCGTCTGTCACAGGGATCTCTTGAACCCTAATAGCTAGACACACTTGTAATTTGTCACTAAAACTGTGGCTGCTATAACAACAAATACTAAAAATAAAATAAATTTAAAAATTAGAGAGGGTCGTGATACAAAGAACGTTTTTTTTCAGCGTTTTTAACTCCGGCGACAGTTGCTAGGCGACGCGACAGCAGACAGTTGCTAGGGAATGCGAGCGACCCTATGCTGTTTGTATGTTTACCTGCATAAGATTGCGATTTTAGCGCTTACATTTCGTACCTTATTTAACCCACTCCGCAAAGCCACGTAGCCTAATCCCAATACTCGACTAAGTCCTATTATGTAAAGATTGTGTCATCATCATCATCATTTCAGCCGAAAGACGTCCACTGCTGAACATAGGCCTCCCCCAAGGCTCGCCAAACAGATCGGTCCCGTGCCATCCGCATCCAACGCGATCCCGCAACCTTAACCAAAAAAGATTGTATATAAAATAATATTTTGTAACTCTTCATGATTAAAGAAATGGGTACATAATACGCGACACACATGGGTATTAAGTACTATGGGCTATCGTGAGCCGTGAGTTTCACTCATACGATTTGTGTGCACTGTGTTCTTATTAGTTTTATTCATCCATTTCATACACACATGATCAACGTAAATACATTGAATCACGCATGATTGACCGATTTTTGCTTTTTAAACTCAAGCATCATAACAGTCTCATACAACTGTGAAGTTTACTAAGGCAATTTAACATTCGGACATATTGTTGAGATCAGAACGTACCTTCTTGCTCCACAATGAATATCCCGTATTCAATTTGTTGCTTCATCAGGAATGGGTGCAAGTGGTTCAGAAATATCGCTAAGTGCTGCTGGCGATCTCTGAAAGAATAAAATGAGTGATCATTTATTTTGAACGAGGATTATCGAGGGTAAAGTGAGAACTGAGAAGCTACCTAGTAAGGCCCTTCGTAGGGAATAAATCGCAAATCTACGACACCTGATGATTTTAGTCTCTAAGCTACTACCCCAATCAAGTTCGTATTCAAATAAATTCGTAGACTTGGGGAATAAAATAGTCGGGTATCGAAGATTTGCGTAGCCTAAAAACGGTTAGACGTTTCAACGTGATAAATTGTTTCAGTTCATTAATATGTACTTACCTCCGCAAAGTAACGTCAGATTCAATAAATTATTTGAAAAAATGTTGATTATAATTATAATTGGTAAAAGGTGTGCCATCCAAAGGTGTCATGGCAAATAAATAGTGTATGAAATAATCGTTTACGAATCGCAAAAGGTTATCACGTAGTCTTATTTGGTCTCACCTTAATCTATTACGATCTTCACGCATGACACAAAGACGTCAATTGGTTCGGCTCGGTTGATAAGGCCGATAAGTCATAAGTTTTATCGCTCCTATTCCGTGGCCATAAAGCTCTTTTTAATCGGTTTGGCACTGATAGCTGCAAGGTTGGCCATCCCAATCATGCGACGCCATTCGTGTCGCTATTGGCGTCTTTTTCACTATAATGTCTCAGTCTAGCTCGCATCGTATATGTACCTAATTTGCGTTTACTACTTTACCATTTTCTAATCAGTTTCCTGTAGTAATAAATACAGAGCGTTTTGCATGCGTTATGGCTAAGAGGTCTAAATTCCTCAGTGCTACACGGGTTGTCCAGGCATTTGAAGAAGTCTTATTTACCTGTACGGTACGATGATGGCCACTTTATGGCGGGCGGTGCAGTTGGGCGGCGAGTAGCGCCCGCCCCAGTGCACTTCGGGGTATTTCTTCTCTACTACATCGAGCTCCATGTCAGTCTTGTTAACCGGTATAGGACCTACAAAAATGCATTAAAATTTGTTTTAATCAAGGAAATTCGCCATGTAGGTGTTTACTATCATTGTTAAACAACAATTACTCAGATATAGTCATAATTATCTCAGTATTCGATAGGTATGTGGTTCGGTATTTTATTTGCGGATGGAATAAAAATATAAATATTTTCGCGACTTTTATGCCTCTTTCCTGATCTGCTGAGGGGCAACGAGTGACTCATCCGACACAGACAGTAGACAAATGTATGAAACAGAAGAGTACCTATCATCAGTGACTCTAACCGCGTTACCAAAACTTAGACAACCTTTGATTTTGCCATTGACCGAGTGAGCGTGAAGCGAAAGTTAAGCGTCTCCGTTTCAACTTAGAGAAAATGCTTTTCTATGTTCGGCTGCTTGTCCTCTACAGGTCACATTTTTCAACCGTTTCTCGTGAAATTTTGAATGCGGGTTTTCAAATTGTTGATGATGACTTTACTACTATTTTAATTCCTCCCCAAAAATCACGGACTGGTAAGACTGAAATTCCTCACCTAAATCCGACGGCACATCACACAACGGCATTTCCGTCTCGTTTTTTCTGAGCTCCACGCCTTCCGTGGTCACCAGACTCTTGATACTCTCCATTATCTTCGTAATCAATAAGGTTGTGCTATCCTCATCCTGTCTCGTCATGTTTAGAGGAGGACCAGTACTATTGTGGGGTGTCTCTGGTTTTCGTCTACTTGATGCGTTTTGGGTCGAGTTGGCGAGTGTAGCGTTTCTTGGCTTGGTGCTTTGCGTCGAGTCGATTGTGTAAGGCAGTTTCTTGGGCCAAGGCGGGTGCTCACCGGATCTGGAATAAAATATGTACAGTTGATTTAAACTTAAGAAATATTGAGTGTCAAAATAGTCGATAGCGGTAGCGCAGAAAATACGGCGGCTGAACCGCTTCACGGCTTACCTAATGTTGATTGAATGAGGAGCTAAATCTTCTCGCCTGATTGTAGCCTGCGTAGCGTTATACAGCAGAGTGTAGAGGTAGGTTCTGAGCGGGGTGGCGTCCAGGATCGAGCCGAAGAGGTACGCAAAGGCTCCGAGTAAGCTCTCTCACCTGGTAGTAGGCTGCGTGGCGTTATACAATACATTACAACACAGCGGAGCGAAGCGCAGTGTAGAGGTTGGTCTCAGCGGGGAGGCGTCCAGGATTAAGTCGAAGAGGTACTCGACGGCCGCGATTAATTCTTCTCAACTGATAGTAGGCTGCGTGGCGTTATACAGCGGAGTGTAGAGGGAGGTCCTGAGCGGGGAGGCGTCCAGGATCGAGCCGAAGAGGTAGGCAAAGGATGCGAGTAAGCTCTCTCACCTGATAGTAGGCTGCGTGGCGTTATACAACAGAGTGTAGAGGTCCTGAGCAGAGAGGCGCCCAGGATCGAGCCGAAGGTACTCAATCGCCGCGAGTAAGCTCTCACCTGATAGTAGGCTGCGTGGCGTTATACAGCGGAGTGTAGAGGTACGTCCTGAGCGGGGAGGCGTCCAGGATCGAACCGAAGAGGTACTCGACGGCCGCGAGCGCCAGCACCAGCAGCAGAAGCAGCCGCAGCGCGCGCGCCGCCCGCCCGCCGCCCGCGGACCCGCTCACTCCCGCGCCCATCAACGCATGCGCGCGACGCACACAGAGCCCTGCGCGAACGAGCTGGATTAGTGTGGGTGGCGTCTGATTTTATACACCATTTTTTTTTAAAGCACACATTTGCCCACACACGCACGCACGCATGCACGCACACACAGAGACACACACTTTTAGCATAGGATTTATTTACTTAAATGTTTCAACTTAGTACTAAGCAACTACTGTCAAATTGTCACTGGTCCCCGCGATACAGGCCTAGAGTCTAGTGTGGAGACCGCCAAAAAACCATAAAATTGTAATGTTTTTATATTTCAAATAAATATCTTTATTATTCTTAGTATTATTATTTATTAGAAATAGACTGCAGACCATTCTTAACGTTTATATTGTCTCTGATATGTATAACTTTATGACAACACTTTGCTTTGTCTTCCTGCTCTTAACACCGACCGCTCTGATGTGTGCTATAATTAAATCTAATTATTTATTTTTGTTCCGAGTATCATAAAGATTCATTGTTTGTATTTATGAAGAATACAAAGTTGAATACACTGCGAGTATTATTTAAGAGCAAACTGCCTCCGTTGACCCTGCTTCCACCTACGTCTACGTACGCTGAGACCTCCACTCTGCACTTCATTATTCATATCGTCACTACTTTGAAAAAAAGCTTGATAATCTTAAAATCGTTTCATAAAAACACACTCGTATTTTAATCTTTCTCATTATGCGCTAGCCACATAAATAGCTAATCATCTCCAGCCTATAGGCGTCTTACCTACTGTTGAGTGTGGTCTGTAGGCCTCCTCTCAAAATGAAGGGGCTTCGGTTATACTTCCCACACGGACCCAGTGAAGATTAGGTAACATCACACCTGGCACTATTCTTCACCGAAAATACATTGCGCGGCCGAGACATGCGTTGCGCATTGGTTACCATCGCACGCAATGAACAGTGGGGCTACTAAGAAATTCCATTTTCGAAGTTCGTATCGTGCCGTCCCTCTCGCTCTAACTACTACTTTTACCGTGAACGGAACGGCACAATACGAAGATCGAAAATCGAAGTTCGTTGTATAAGGCCAGTCGCGTAATCGTGGCCAGTCCGTTAGGGTTACCAGGTAAAAAACACGCTTTAAAAAATTAAAAATAAATTTTAATAAATTTCAATTCACTATTCTTATAGTGCAGTAAAAAATCTTAATAAGCAATTATTATATTGTTATATCCAGATAAAATTTGTAAACACTTCTAAATATTGATAAAATAAATAATAATAGTTTAAAATATTTTATTGTAAAAAAAGCGTGGGGGCATGGTGTCAATTGTCAAGGATTATCATTTTGATAACATCTTAAAAAGCACCCCACGCTTTTTTTACAATAAAATATTTTAAACTATTATTATTTATTTTATCAATATTTAGAATTGTTTACAAATTTTATCTGGATATAACAATATAATAATTGCTTATTAAGATTTTTTACTGCACTATAAGAATATTGAATTGAAATTTATTAAAATTTATTTTTTATTTTTTAAAGCGTGTTTTTTAGTTTTTTTAAACTATTATTTATTTTCTATTTTTTAGTTGCATTTTTTTCTTTCTAACTTTACCCCCCTCACCTACAACCCCCAAACCCCCTAAACCCAACCCACCAACATCCCCCACCCCATTTCCCCAAACCCCCCCCCAAACCCCACACCCTTACCCCCAATCCCCTAAACCCCCTTACCCCCCTCCTCATTTTACAAACCCCCGAACCACCTAAACCCAACCCCCCTAACACCGAACCCCCCAACCCCCGGAACCCCCCCCTCCCCCACCCCACCACCTGCCCCCCCAACCCCTCCCCACCACCCCGCCACCTACCGCCCCCCTTCCAGTTCCATCATCAAACCCTTGTTACCATCTAGGCCTCTTACCCCCTCCCCATTTCCCACAACCCCCCAAAATCACTTACCCCCGAACCCCCCAACACCCCCACCCTATTCCCCGTAAACCCCCCCCATCTCCTAACCCCAACCGCCACACCCTAACCCCCAACCCTTTAAACCCCCGACCCCCTTACCCCATACCCCATTCCCCCCCCCACCCCGCCACCTACCCCCCTTCCAGCTCCATCGTCAGACCCTTGTTACCATCTAGGACCAAAGTACTCGTCAAAACGAATCAAACGAGCCCAAACTCGATGGGGTTGTTTCGTTTTATTGTGGAGTGCCTTTGGCCATCTTCCAGCTCCATCATCAGACCCTGGTTACCATCTAGGATCAAAGTGCTCGTCAAGACGAATCAAACGAGCCCAAACTCGACGGGGTTGTGTAGTTTTATTGTGGAGTGCCTTTGGCCATCTTCCAGCTCCATCATCAGACCCTGGTTACCATCTGAGATCAAAGTGCTCGTCAAGACGAATCAAACGAGCCCAAACTCGACGGGATTGTGTTGTTTTATTACATAGTTCCTATGGCCACCATCCAGCTCCATCATCAGATCAGCTCCATGTTACAATAATATTGCATTGTCATCCAATTTACACATATGTGCAAAATTTCAGCTCAATCGGAAACCGGGAAGTGGGTCAAAATCGCGCCCTAAGGAGTCGGTTACAAACATACAAACATACAGGTGAAGCTAATATAAAGCGTGTAAAAAAATAAAAACTCTGATCTTCTTGGGAACGACCTAAGATTTTTTTATTACTCCTACAAACGAAATTCAGAAAATAATGTTCTTGTTTACATTAATTTAAAAAAGTCTAGGTCAGTCAGTCAGAGGTCTAACATTTCCAGAAACCAGCGGCAATACTGTTTGAAGCCTGAGCTTGAAATATCAGTAGAAGTCCGTGATATCGTAACTCTAAACCCCGCTCTAATAATATCGCATTGATGGGTACTGACCTCCGTTTATCATGTCAATAAGTGCTCGTTAACGATGATTTAAGGACAATAAATATGGAAATTGTAGTTAGCACTAAACAGTTTATGCAAATGAATAATTAATTCAAACTTTGAAGCGATACAATAGGCTATTTGAAACTATTAATCAATTTACTTACTTTTTATGAGCTGTCGAAATGCGATTCCCCAATAGATTTGGCATATTGTATGATACCTAATTCTGAACTGTTACACCACTACGGCTAACCCAATTGACTAAGTTTTTATATATGTATTTCAATGTTATTTAAAATAAAGTTTCATCTCACCAACCCCATACTAATATTATAGTGAAAGTTGGTATGGATGGATATCTGGATGTGTGGATGACGGATTCTGATGACATTAGGACATAGATAATTTATAACCTGGATTAACATATGGGATACTTTTTATCCCGGAAAAATGCCAATTTCCTGTGGGATTGCGATAAAAGAATTCTTCGCAGACGGAGTCGCGGGCAACCGCTAAAAGTTAATTTAAAAAAATTGCTTGCGGATTTATAATCATGCGGGTCCTTCATACACTTGGTAGTCACTGAAGCTAAATGCCCTCGCCTGGAACACTCTGAAACTTGGGGTATTCGGTATTTCATAGTTGTGCAAACGAAACTGGGGAGTTCACGGGCCAAGTTACACAAGGGCTCCTAGTTATGCCCGCCGAACAGGAAATTACCGCTTCCCTTAATGTAAGTTCCCAGTATAACTAAACTTGTTTGTAGTTATGTGCTTGCATATGACAAGATTGTGTGAACTCTAAAACATACCTACTGACGCGAACTTTGGTGAAGAACGACACAATGCAAGCTTTAACATTCAAACCCGAAACATTTAATGGATCTGCGACTCTGCGTAAATAATGTCCAAGTCGACTGTTAAAAAGCGAATTGATTCGAACGCCATCCTGTTTTTCTGTCAAACGATATAAGATGATGACAGAGAGAGATGGAGAAAGCGAGGGCAAGCTTCAGAAGCGTAAGGCAATACGGCCTCTGGTTGATATTGAATTATAATAAATTATGCTGATTCCAACTAGGGTTATAACTTCAATTTCGCCCAAGATGGCGCTTGAATCAATTTGTCTTTTAACCGTCGATATAATAAATGATCAAAGATGTTAAGTTCGTGGTAACCTAGTGGTTTGACCTATGGCTTCTAAAGCAGAGGATCGTGGGTTTGAGCCCGGGCTTGGACCTCTTGAGTTTTTCCGAATTATGTGCGCAAATACGTATTTAACTTACCATGATCTTAATAGTAAGGAAGCACACAGCTAGAAGAAATTCTATGTCTTGGACCGACAACGACAATACCACGAGAATTGCGGGCAACTGGTAGATGGAGATGGCAAGTTGTCGTTTATTGTGCCGTTCTAACAGAGATGCCTTTGTTCAACTATACAACTTCGAAGTTCGGACTGATGATGATGATTAACAAGTTATCATCATCCCAGCCTTCATATGTCCCCACTGCAGGGTACACGCCTCCTCTCAGAATGAGAGAGCTTGCACCGTAGTTCTCAAAATCTTTTTCTTCACCGTATAGCTCATTCCCAGATATATTCCAAAGAACGTAGAGGTGCGATCTCACCGCCCTCTGCTTGAGAGGCCATAGGTCAACCACTAAGTTACCACGACTTTTATTACGAAGATTAGTAAGTATAGATAATACTTACATGGGAATTTTCCTAAACGTATGGCCCTCAGTTTGCCGCTCACACTTCACTACCGGTTAATCCCGCAAAATGACCACGCAGGCATTTTAAAAATAGCGTAAACCTTGGGCTCTTATCGGATATTACGTGAACGATCAATTTACTCATTTAATGGTAATTACTTTGATAACGACCTTAACTATATTGCATTTCGATGAAATGCACTGGGGATGTTAACTACATTTATGCTAGGTATTTGCCAGGGTTAATATAAAATAAAACGTGATTTTAAAAATATTTCCAAAATAATTACAAAAAGTCCGAGTGACATAGGTCTGTCTAGAGAGTTGCCAAATTATTGACCATTGTCCAAAGAGTTCAGACTCGTCTGTAAACAGAATAGAGAGTAGGGGTAAATAATATAATAACTAACCAAGTTCCGAAGGCTGACGCCACTTGTAAGTGTGATACAATTATCGACCTTGTTGCTAAAAATAGTATGGACGACCAGCAAAGTGGCTAAATATACCTTACTACTTCTAACTTATTGTAACCAAGATACGATAAAGCAGATCAAACTGATGTTATTCAGTTGCTACTCTAATCATCCCTCTATTCTGCTGTCTAAACTTCATCGAGGCATGAGAAAAGTTTAAATCGAAAGGTCTTGGCGTTTAGCGGTAAGTGAAGATACTCAAACAGCACGATCCCTTGGAGTGTACAAACAGCGGCGTAGAACGCCACTTACTTCATATCTCTCAGATTTTTAAGTGTTTAAATGGTGTTTAATTAAAGTAGGAAACGGATGAAAAATAAACTGTAATTTTACATACGAAATTGTTGCCAGGTTGAAGCGTTTTGCGTCAAGAGCCGATAATTAGGTGATAGCGACGTCCTAATTGGAATCGTACTATATGAGACACTTTCAATCATTCGTTAGGGTTCCGTGTCCAAAAGGTGGCAAACGGAACCCTATTAATGTCGTTATGCTGTCTGTCTGTCTGTCTGTCACAGGGGTGAATCTCGAGAACAGTAATACATAGACAGCTGTAACTTATACATAATGTGTATTTTTATTTTATACACCGTGAAATTTTAGTGGTTGTTTTCCCGAAACGAGGTGATTTAGTTTCGATGTACAATCGATTTATAATTACTATTTTGACTAGAGTCAAAAATCCAATTGTGAAAAACGAAAGTCGAAAATGACCGCAAACCAATAGTAACGCTTCATTGGTACAAGTAGCGTACGATCGTACGATAGGTTAGGTACCAACGAAGCGTTACTATTGGTTTGCGGTCATTTTCGACTCTAGTCAAAATAGTAATTATAAATTGATTGTACAATCGATACTAAATCACTTCGTTTCGGGAAAACAACCAATAAAATTTCACGGTGTATATTTAATTTAATAACCTCAAACTAGAAATGTTAATATAATTACTTCAATATCAAGAAATAATAAAAACCAGTTAAATGAGTGAGTTGAAGAGTGGGTCTTAAGAAAAGGGGAAGGGAACTTTGTATTTTTTTTAAACTTTTGTAACTTATGACACAAATATTTTACAAAATTCGCCGAGTAGTTTTGGTGTAAAACGTAACAGACAGGCAGACAGAGTTAATTAGGGTGGCCTGAAAATCGATTATTTTTCCACTTCTGAAAATTTGGTATATTTTACTATACCGATTTTGGCGAAGCTAAAAATAACGGCTCTGAGTTAACCTGTCGGTTTGAGAGCTACGATGCCTTAGAGAAATAAACAGACACGTTAAATTTATTACTGAAGCTTATTCTGTTACCTTCAGCAGAGAGTTGAGTAAAGAGGGAGCACGGTGGAAGTGGCCCATCCTCTTCAATTAAAGGTTTCACTTCGGACGAACATTCTTCTTTGCATAGTATTGTCTGGAACAAGAAAAAGAAAAATTAATCCTACTAATATTTATAAAAAATTTGTTAGTGTTTGTAGATGTAGGTGAAACAAACATTAGCTCTTTAAAACTTGGACTGAAATTGAATTACCAATCCAACTACATCCCCCACCATGATGTACTTGGACGAGAAAAAGAAACATTCCCGCTTCACGTGCATAAAGAGGCACTCTAAAATAATAGTTTTTACAAAATTTTATATTACTAAGTACTTGGTCGACGTGATTATGACCGCCTGAGCCTCTGCTGAGCGGTGGACGGAAAACTGGACGGACATGGCAAAACTCTAAGAATTCCGTTACAAGAACTTTAATAAAATTAAATCATCCGCGATAAACCAAGCGAGGTAATTCTGAACTTTTTCATAGAACGGTCTTGCGGGGAGGTCGCATCGCTAAATCACAAAACGACTTCATAAACACCAAATTTCTGCCTCCCCCATCATGTTTTACCTTATTTATCACCGTTATTTACGTTGTCATAACACAAAACCTGCAGTTAATCTCGACTTCTAGCTGTCTCATTAATTTTTTATGACCCCGACGACCCATTTTATTCATGTTTTCGTGTTTAGACACGGTCCAGCTGTTCTTAAGGGTAATCTGATATTGAGATGCTTTTGAGCTTAAATTATTACAGAAGATATATAAATAAATAAATCCATGGGACACTGATACAACTCCTCAACAAGTCATTGAACTGCTTAGTAGATTTACGTTGGGGGATCTTTCTCGATGTCGACACGATTTGATTTTTACAAGGTGAATAAATAAATATACAGTTTTATACGTTAAGACACATCATCAGGCTTCTATCGTGCGTGACATATTGTAGCTTGTCTCTTAGAAACACTATACCTACCACTGGGTTAGTAAGAAAGGTATAGCATTCACGTCGCGTTGAAAATATGATAGAACCGAAAGAGTATTCTTTACGATATTTATCAAAATTACCACGTTATAACTAATATCACACAAACTCAATCACGATGATTTATTGCTAAAATGACCTCGAAATTATAATTACAAAACGCGAATGTTCAAAACAATGTTCACGTTATTAGTCTGTAATGTAACATTTACACCTACAGGTGCATCGCTGCAGGCTATGTGCAACAAAAACATGACACTAACAAGGCACACATTTAATTTAATACCTCCTTCATTAAAGTCCAATTTTCGTCATAATAAGTTTAGATAATGTATTGAAATCACACGATTCATGTATGCATCGAATCAAGAATAGCCGAAAATCGTGAATACTTTGAAAAAAGCTCGTATCTCAAATCCTCATGAAATTTAAAAGGAACCTTAATGCGACGATTTTAGGAAGATTATCGATTTTGAGATGCGAGTTTTTTCAAAGTAGTGTTGAAATGTCATACACAAATCTAATTTGATGGACTTTCTTTTCAGATGTTATGTATAGGAATATAACATGACCCGCGCCAACAAATCGTACTGATTTATTCTGAACTTATGCTTGTTATCCCAGATGCAAGAAACAGTCATCATCATCATCCCAGCCTATATACGTCCCACTGCAGGGCACAGGCCTCCTCTCAGGATGAGAGGGCTTGGGCCGTAGTTACCAGGCGGGCCCATTGCGGATTGGGAAGAAACAATGAATGAATGAAAATGAAACAATGAAAAATGTTTTTGACTTAGCTATTATATTTAGGCTGGAGCCTAGTCTGTATAAAATGGCCCACTGCTGGGAAAACGTCAAAAAGAATGATCTAATTTTTAAAGTACACCAATGGGGATGTTGACACCACCAATCAACTGACGTTTTTTTTATGAGCTGTCAAAACACAATCTCCCATAGAGTTTGAATGACAATAGCGACATATGACGTCATTGTTAGCGTAGGTACTCAATCAACTAACTATTTATTTGTTTTAAAGCAACAAAAATTCTAATTTTGCATTTAATCGAAAATTAATCTGGCTTTCAGGGCTGAAATAAAGCGTTTTTTTACTGGAGTCGTGTCTTCAAATTTTTTTTTAATGGTGTCAACATCCCTATTGGCAACTTTTCAAATTTGTTCCAATCAGATTGTCGCAATGCTGCCATCTGCATTTTGCTCATCGTTGAGCACGGTGCAATTTCTTGAAAGAAAATGTCGATTGTGATAAATTTATTGGGTAATTTTGTTTAGTAAGTAAGTAAGTAACTTTAGAAGCAAGATTCTTCTTTTCGTCCATCAGATACCAGAAACGGCTATCAGTTCCTTAACGTCATACTTTACTACAATATACTAACTACGAGTACAATTATTTTGACGACCGGATAGCCCAGTGGTTAGCGCACGTGACTACAACGTCTTGGGGTCTCGGGTTCGATTCCCGGTCTATGCAGATATTTGTATAACAGCAAGTCGGTAATTAAGTATAACAGTAAAAACTTCAGGATTTTTTGCACATTTCCACGGGATAAGGAAAATACGGGATTTATATATTCACTAACTGATACCAATGATGACGATGATGATGTTTGCGGACGAAGTCAAGGGCAAAAGCTACTGTGACAATATTAAAATAGTGGTCGATTATTATACTACAATCTGACCGTTTTCAAGTCTCGGGTGAATGAGTATTTACTAGGCAAGCGTGCTCCACCGTAGACCTCACCTTCGCCATCAGGCGTGATTGTATTCAAACGCAAGGCATAAGAATAAAAATAACATAGAGGTAGAAGGGAAACTCCCGCTCCGGCCGGACTCAAAGGTCACGATATTAGAGTTCTCGCTTCTACCTATGTTCTTATTTATTCTTATGCGCAAGGCTATATGTATTATATAAAAATACATAGTCTCCTAAAATCATGCCACTTCCTTTTGGCTTTGCCGTAGTCATGTAAAAAAAGATTGGAGTAAAAGGAGGTAGCATGTTTTCAATTCCATATGCAAACATTATACATAACTATTTATGTTCCATTTCCATCACGTTACATAATGAATAATGAAGCAGATGGTCAGCAAATACTCGGGACAAAAGGCAGGGGATCGATAAAAGATATTATATGAGTGTCGGAGAAAAATCCGTGGAAAAGGGTTGTCCGTTGCCCCTCCAGAAGGGGTCGGCCTTTAATGCGTTAGGGAGTGCTCACATTTATCAGCATTAAATAAATAAACGAGTGTATTTTCCTCATTTCTCAATGTTTTTTCTAGCTTTGTAAACGTGTGTTGAGATTATCCAGGATCTGAATGGATTAAACTAGCTACTGAGGCCGTATTGTAACGCGCGGACGCTTGCTTTCGCATTAACTATTTCATTATGTCAAACAGTATAAGATGGTGACAGAGAGAGATGAGAGGTAAATGCCCGCGCGTTAGACCATACGGCCTCTTACAGTATTTGGAAATGTACTATCAATACATTGAGTGCCATGAGGAAAGGTTCCTGTCTGTTGCGGTACATTAAGGGAGGAAAGGTAGAGTCCAAAGAGCGACGACACACGTCAATGCGTTAATCACTGCGTCAGAGTGTTTTGGCTACAGAAAGGTAAATAAATAAACAATAGAAGTCATTCAGTCGCGATGGTACTGACTTTTGTTATGAGCTTATTGTTACACCCATTCACCCTAGACTTGAAAACGGCCAGATAGTAGTGTTCAGGGAACTCAAAGGCAGACAGGGAATTCCACTCCTTAGCTGTACGGTTGATCAAAGAAGAGCGAAAACGCTTTGTGCGGATTTTGGGAATAAGTACTGACAACGAAAGGGTGGAAACCCCGCCTACTTCTGCAGGCTTATTGTCTAACGTTTCTTACGCTTGCCTTCTTCGATCTGTGAAAGAAAGGAGCAGGCGGAATAAGGTCGCGTAGTTCCGAAGCCCATTCACCTAAATTTAGCCCATAAAATACCGATAGACAAGCTACACTTCTGCTTTGGGACTAGGTCAATTGGTATCAAGTGTCCCGTGATTTATTTATTTTATTTCACACAAATATCCCTGTATTACCTACTATTGAGTCATCATCATTCAGCCGAAAGACGTCCACTGCTGAACATAGGCCACCCAAGGCTACTCAAACAGATCCGTCCCGCGCCATCCGCATCCAACTACTACAACAACAACAACAACAACAACAACTAGAACTATTGAATACTATGACTAAATAATTAACATATACGGGTATTACAATGTGTAGGATTCTTTATAAAAAGTCAGACGCGTAATTCGCAACGCACAAAATTAAATATTTCCGCCTTAAAATGGTTTCGGTGTTGTTTCCAAAAGGCTTTATTAAAATATTTGTATCGATATCTCGAGGGTTCGTTCCCGGGCAACTTTTAATTGAATTAGACGAAGGTACAGATTGTTCCATTAGAATCTTTCAACTTATTACTGAACGCTCATTACTATTGCCATTAAAAATGTATACAACACATCGAATAAAGTTTAAGCAAATAGGTAACAATAACGAACGCGCGTGGGGAGTTTCGTGTGCTTTGAACATGTTAATTAATCAATCATTTTTTTTTATAAATACCTACACCCATATTCATTAGATTCGAGGAAAATTTGATGTTATAGAAGGACCGACAGATTCGCGACTTACGGAATCCTATAAAACTATTAGATTCGAGTATAGGACGACCTTCACCGAACTGGTTAATGGATGAAAAATATTTCATTTAAATTAAATATGTTAATAAATATATTGCAAGTGGGTTGACTAAAAATTTTCAGTCCAGTATAATTGTTTTCATTAATTTTTATTTAAAAACAACATTTCACCGTTTCCGTTAATAGACAAATGACATACCTACCAATCAAAAGTATGAAGCCCATAGAATATGCCAACGTTCGGTTGACTATTTTTTTCCCGTTAAAACTTTTGGGTAGGCAGGTATAAACGGGTAAAAGCAGGTAAATCGATATCTGCACTGGTCTGGTTAGTTAACTTAACGTTTGCATATTCTATAGGCTTCATAGGTACCTACTTTTGATTGGTATGTCATTTGTCTATTAAAAGAAACGGTGAAATGTTTTTAAAAAAAAATAATTAATCATATTCTGGACTGAAATTTTTTAGTCAACTCACTTGCAATAAAATATACAGGGTAATTTTTTAATCAGTGCACAAATTTTGATACGTGATTCAGTATCGTTAATAGATCACGATTATCTGTTCAAGATTTTTTTTACATTTTGCTATTTGGGTTTTTCATAGTAATTCATCCAATAAATTGGTCGAGTTACTATGAAAAATAAAAAAAATAAGTGATAAAAATTAGAACGAAAAATATTTACTGAAATTTGTTATTTTAACGACACTGTCTGTATCACATATTAAAATTTGTGCACTTATTAAAAAATTATCCTGTATTTATTACTTAACAGTAACACATTTAATTTAATATTAATAAAACACTTTTCATCCATTAACCAGATCGGTGAAGGTCGTTGTATACTCGGATCTTATACTATATCTAATGTAGTTTGTATCTCCGTGGAACCTTTCCAACAAATCATTCGACGACCGCTTTAGCAAAGTTGGTAGTGACCCTGCCTACGAAGCAAGAGGTCCTGGGTTCAAATCCCGGTAAGGGCATTTATTTGTGTGATGAGCACGAATATTTGTTCCTGAGTTATGGATGTTTTCTATGTATTTAAGTATATATTTATCTATATAAGTATGTTTATCGTCGTCTAGTACCGATAGTACCTACAAGCTTTGCTTAGTTTGGGACTATGTCGATTTGTGTAAGATTGTCCCCTAATATTTATTTATTATTCCACTCAAAGAAGTCATTATACAAAAAATCGTCTATTTGATAAGTACATGTTACGACTTTTATTATGAAAACGTTCTACAATCACAGGATATGGGCCTATCCCACTTCATTATTATATAGGTAAAGCCTCCTCAAAGGCGCCTCAGTCTGCTGATAATTCGTTTATCGCTATCCCGCAGGAACTATGCAATTTTCCGGGATAAAAGTATTACATATTATGTTAATACAAGTTATTAACTGTCTGTGTGCCAAATTTCATCAGAATCTGTCAAACCGTTTTAAAGTGAAAAAGTAACAAACATCCACACATCGATACTAACTTAGAAAAAAAAGAAATTAATATTAGTTAAGTAGGTAAGTACCTTTCTTTATTAAATTAATCACATTAACTTTTTTATCCAGGATGGTGATGGTAAAAAGAGAGTCAAACTTTCTACTACAGTGGGGTTGAGGTCAACAATGCCTCTTCGAGTGACCGGAGTCATCAACCTGGGCCTCACAGGGTCCCCATTAATCTGGCATTACGCCATTCTCAAATCCGCCTCTTATGGGCGTCACAACGGGCATACTTCCAGCCCTAAAACCGACATCGCGGTGACCTGTCCTCATCTGTGGGCCATTCCAAAGCACCACCAGGACCATGGGTAGATTTAACGCAGTTCTACCCTTTACTACTACCTCCCTGTGTAGAAACGGACTCCCCGATCGACAACCGGAACGAGGGTATATAAGCTAGCCACTTGCAAAACTTCGATAGCGTGATCTAGAACATGTTTTAAATAAATACATAAAAACAAATGTAACAATAAAGAAAATAAGATAAAACTCTTCGTAAAGCTTATTCTGATCCATTTACTAGATAAAAGTAGAATAATAGGCACATCAACTACGATTTTCTGAAGGAAGCGAAACAGATGTATACACGCATTGGGTACGCGTGACAGAAATAGCAATAGATTGATAACGGCGGCCGGCGACGGTTGCGCCATCTATTGGCAAATATTCGCAACATTATTGCTGATAATACTAAGTGGTCGGACTTACAACGCATGGTTTAATTCAGTTTAATTAAATCAGGAAACCTTGTAATATTTTTTTAAATAGTTTTTTAAGTTGGAAATACTTTATCATATTCGTAATAAAAGTTGTCATAGCGATCTTTTTTTTGCGATTTTATCTGATGCCCGCGGCTTCGCCCCCGCTGAAGTTTTTTTTTCATAAATACCTTGTCCTGTGTTTACGAACACAACAAAACAGAATTAGCCCATTTGGTGCATTGGATCTCGAGTTTAGCGCTTAGCAACACATTTGGCGATTATTCATAATTTACCTACCACTATTGCGTCAATCATTAGGTACCTATTTACCATAACATGTACATACTCTTCTGTCTTTATACACTAGCTTACGCTCGCGGCTACATCCTCCCCATTTCAAAACTATGAACTTTCGAGTCAGTTCTATTTTATATATTAGTTGTTGCCCGCGACTTCACTTGTATAGAATTAGTTTATTACTGTTTACTAAACTGACTCTATCTATCTCTACATAATCACAAGTACTAGTATACTTATCTTATAGAGCACTGGACCAATTTAGAAGAAATTGAGCAGAGACATTGTAGTCTGGTGATGATTCTACCATTCTACGGTGGAAGCATTCTACACGTCCACTGAACATAGATATAGTTAAGATGTTTAGTTTTAGTTTCTTAACTAAGGGACCCCATACATCCCTGTATTTGTTTTTTTTATATGTAATTTCTTTTTAATTTTATATTGTACTTTATATGTTTATTTTGTTTCATCATCATCATCCCAGCCTATAGACGTCCCACTGCAGGGCACAGGCCTCCTCTCAGACTGAAAGGGCTTGGGCCGCAGTTCCCACGCAGGCCTGGTGCGGATTGGGAACTTCACACATACCATGTACTGTTTTAAACAACACATACCGTTGAATTCCTTCTTAGGTGTGTGCCGGTTTCCTCACGATGTTTTCCTTCACCGTAAAGCATATGGTAAATATCAAATATGATTTCGCACATAAATACCGAATAACTCAGAGGTGCGAGCCAGGATTCGAACCCACTGCCCTCTGCTTGAGAGGCAATAGGTCAAATCACTAGGCCACCACAGTTTCATGGCTTTTATTTGAAAAGATGACTTTCTGCTAAGTTTCTTGTGGCGCATTCTTCGCAAAAAGTGATATGTAAAAGAGCCCTTTTGCGGCCTACTTGCAGAATAAACGTTTTGATTTTGATTAAAATCTCGAGAAAACATTTGTGACAAATATGTTATAAGCTTTGCTCAGAAGTGATACGTGAGTAAATTTTTTTTTTTTATCAAATGGCATAAGATGGTGACAGACAGAGATAGTGAATACGATTGCGAACAGTCCTCAACTTGTTTACCAAAGAAAATAACGTTCGACTAGCGATTAGGTATTTGTGATTAAAAAAAAATAAAAACGAGATATTTTGCGTCTCCGAGTCGTTCTTGGGGACGCCGTATAGGATCTGGTCATATGCTCTTCGATCATGCCGTACCGTTCACGCTAATGTATTAAACACAAGAGTGCAAGGGACGATACGATACGAAGTTCGATAAAAATTAAACCGCCTTCAAAAAAGCATAGTACGCTTAGTATAAGTTTTACTTCACCAAAATACTTCTCGATCGCGTTTACGTAAAAATTTCAATTGTATGGAAACATGGACGCGCGGCCGCGGAGGCACTGTCCTTGTTTCCCTAGTAATTGATTTTTTTACGTAAACGCGATCGAGAAGTATTTTGGTGAGGTAAAACTTATACTAAGCGTACAGTACGCTTAGTATAAGTTTTCCTTCACTTCAATACTTCTCGATTGCGTTTACGTAAAAATTTCAATTCTAATGGAAACATGTAAGCGCGCGCGCGGAGACGCTCTCCATGTTTCCCTAGTAATTGATTTTTTTACGTAAACGCGATCGAGAAGTATTTTGGTGAGATAAAACTTATACTAAGCGTACAGAAACTATAAAGCATAAAAAATTATGAAAAAAAAAATTAAACCAACTACAAACAAAAAGCATGAAAATATCTCTCTACTAATCTGTTTGAAGTCGGTGACTCAGCACGAGCCAGCAGGAGAGGACTTAGTCATCTACCATACCATCCTCCTTTTTTTGAAGTCGGTTAAAAATCGAATTTCGTAGTAGCCCCCCTGAGAGCGGGATCGTTTTGTTCAAAACAGGACGTGTAGGACGTTAGGTATTTAACACAAAACAAGTTATTTGATTCCCTTGAACTACTAAAACGAGTTTTTTTGTAGTGCTCCGAGAACGTTTGTGTACTGGCGGGGTTATTTTTTTTTATCAAACTTTTATTTATCTTGCGACGTTCGTAGGTATATGTAAAAGCCGTGGTGGCCTAGTGGTTTGACCTATGGACTCTCAAGCAGAGGATCGTGGGTTCAAATCCCGGCTCGCACCTCTGAGTTTTTCGGAATTTATGTGCGAAATTACATTTTAAATTTGCCTGCTGATGAAACCTGCAAACACCAGCGAAGAAATTCAATGGTGTGTGTGAAGTATTAATTTAAGTACCTAGTGAGAGTTATAAACCTTCTGCCAACAAACTGCTATGCAGTTTGGCAGATGTATTTTAACATAAGTATTTCTGTACTTCTTTTGTTTGTTTTTGTGTAAATAAATAAAAAAAAAAAAAGTTCCCAATCCGCACTGGGCCCGCGTGGGAACTACGGCCCAAGCCCTCTCATTCTGAGAGGAGGCTTGTGCCCTGCAGTGGGACGTATATAGGCTGGGATGGTGATACCTTGTTGTGTATCTTGCCACATTGTTCTCAATAGGTTTTTTCCGAACCTGTGGTAGACCTTTCGACTTTTATAAATGTTTGCTATAACCTAGTTATAAAGATACTAGAGAAAAAGTTTCATAAAAATCGGTTAAGCCGTCCCGGAGGAGTTCGATAACAAACATCGTGACACGAGAATTTTATATATTAGACTAGCTGTTGCCCGCGACTCCGTCTGCGAAGTATAAAAAATAGCCTACGACCTATTCTCAGACCTGCCGAATATAGACAAAATAAATTCATAAAAATCGGTTAAGCCGTTTCGGAGGAGTTCGATAACAAACACCGTGACACGAGAATTTTATATATTAGACTAGCTGTTGCCCGCGACTCCGTCTGCGAAGAATAGTGTATAAAAAATAGCCTACGACCTATTCTCAGACCTACCGAATACGGAAAAAAAGTTGAATAATAATCGGTCAAGTCGTTTCGGAGGAGTTCAATAACAAACACCGTGACACGAGATTTTACCATGGCAATGATCTGATGATGGAGACGATAGGTGCCAATAAGAACTCCTCAACAACTCTACACGACCCCATCGCGTTTGAGCTCGTTTGTTCTATCTTGATGAGTAGAACAAAAATATAAAAAAAAAACTTACAAATATCTGCCCCGACCGGGATCGAACCCGAGACCTCAAGCTTCGTAGTCATGTTCTCTAACAACTAGGCCAGGGGTCACCAAATGGCGGACCGCGGTCCGCATCCGGACCGCCGATCCATTTTGTGCGGACCGCGAGAACACAGCAACTTGCACTACAGAGTACGTAATTTAATAAAAATGTATCCCCCGCATTATCTTTATTGACGTCAATTCGAGAACGGCCGGGCAAAGTAACAAGCGAAAAAGACTTCAAACTTCAGACAGATAGTCCGCAACAAAAAATTTAATTTTTTAGGGTTCCGTACACAAAGGGTAAAAACGTAAACCCTATTACTGAGGCTCCCCTGTCCGTCCGTCCGTCTGTCACCAGGCTGTATCTCGGGAACGGTGATAGCTAGAGAGTTGAAATTTTCACAGATGATGTATTTCGGTTGCCGCTATAACAACAAATACTAAAAAATGGAATTAAATAAATATTTAAAGGGGCTCCCATACAACAAACATGATTTTTTTGCTCGTTTTTGCTCGATATTCATAACGGCAACATGTAGACACTTGAAATATTCACAGAATATTTAATTATATATTGACTTTAAAAATAAATCATTAAATTAAAATAAAAAAAATATTTAAGGGGGCTCCCATACAAAAAAAGTGAATTTTATAGATAATTGTACGGAACCCTTCGTGCGCGAGTCCGACTCGCACTTGGCCGGTTTTTTCTATAAAATGTTGTGCGGACCGAAATGGTCATTTCATTTCTTAAAACGGACCCCGAGCGAAGCTTATTGGGTGACCCCTGAACTAGGCATATGCGGTCGTCAATATGTGTGACCTAATATTGTGTGTTGTTATAAACGTTTAAGCGACAAGGCTGCTCGTGTTACGCTTAACTGGTTGCTAAACGACCTTGTGTGATTCGCACGTCGCTAATATTTTAAACACTTTAACACCTTTAGTGTACCGTAAACATCAGATTTTATGGGCAATGTGATGTAAGTTACACGTCTCATTAACTATTGTGATTTAAGTGCGAATATGATTTAGAATACGGTTGACGTTAATGCAGAGTTAGTGTGACGATGTCTTATTAGAATTTATTATCCTTTGAAATGTGTTTGTTGAGACTGAAATATTTGCTTCAAATTGATCAAGCGACTTTCACCGTGATTTAGTTCAATCGATAGGTCGAAGAAAATAAAATAATAATTTGGTGAATGTTACTCGCCCGGTTATACTTGCTCACCGATTCTAAAACCTATGTCGCTTTTTTGCTTTGCCTTCAACCTTATCATCAACATCTCAGCCTATATACGTCCCACTGCAGGGCACAAGGAATGAGAGGGCTAGGGCCGTAGTTCCCACGCGGGTCCAGTGCAGATAGGGAACTTCACACACACCATTGAATTTCTTCGTCGGTATATGCCGGTTTCCTCAAGATGTTTTCCTTCACCGTAAAGCTCATAGTAAATTTCAAATGTAATTTCATTTCGTACATAAATTCCGAAAAACTCAGGGGTGCGAGCCGGGATTTCAACCCACGATCCTCTGCTTGAGAGGCCATAGGTCAAACCACTAGATCACCACGGCTTCCTTGAACCTTATGGTTCATAATAAATAATACGGGACATTTTTGAATCAAAAGTATTGGGTTAAACACAGCGTAGAAAGTTAGAAACAAAACCGGCCAAGAGCGTGTCGGACACGCCCAAGGTAGGGTTCCGTAGCCGCCATTACGAAAAAATCAAGTAATATTTTTCTAAGGATTTCGTATGTGTACGGAATCATCCAAGTTTCGGTATGTTTTATACCTTAGGCTACTATTTACTTTTAAACTACAAATAATTTCCAAGCAATCTTAGCCGCTATAATTTTCCTAGTAAATTTGATATATTTACTACCCTTCTGAATTTTTTCAAATTTTTGCACCTAACAGTTTAGATTTTAGAGGGGGGGGGGGGACGCTCGATTTTAATGAAAATTTTCACTTTAAAGTTGAATATTTCGCAAACAGATCACTGAATAGAAAAATTATGTTAGCAACCCCGCAATGGTTTTGAAAGACCTATCCAACGATACCCCACACTATAGGATTAGTCGAGAAAAAAAAAATCACCCTTCCTTTACGTCTATGGGAGGTACCATAAAAAAATTTATTTTTTATTTTTTATTTTACCACTTTGTTGGCGTGACTGATATGTATATTCATGCCAAATTACAGCTTTCTAGTACTAACGATCTCTGAGCTTAGCCGCGGACAGACAGACAGACGGACAGACATGGCGAAACTATAAGGGTTCCTAGTTGACTACGGAACCCTAAAAATGGTCTCTCCTGTGTCAAAATCGCTCGCGTCCGTAGATTTACCCTCGAGGCCCTACACGTGACCCTTTAGGTTGAGCCAGGCCGCCAAGCGACTCTCGTCGTGTTCTGACCTGTTGCCTATAGAAACCATTCTGGATGAAGGGTCTGAGCAGTTGTGCAGCGCGCGCGAACCGGTTACAGTACCCCGTATTTATTTTGTTGTACGGTTTGCACTGCTCGCGCAACACCGCGCTCAACTGCCTTCTTCCTGCTTATTCCCCTAAATTCAAGTCTAGGGTGAATGAGCATTTACTAGGCAAGTGAGCTCCATTGTAGGTCTTATCTTCGCTTTCCATCAGGCGTCATTGTGGTCAAACGTAAGTCTATATTGTATAAAAAACAAACCTAAAATTAGCGACTCCGAGTCATCCTTATCCTGAAAAACATTAACAACGGTGTTCTGTCAAACTAAAACCTGATATTTTTACTACATTTATTTATATATATTTAATTTAGTTTATTTTAGAAGACACCCCGTTTCCAACAAATGGAAAAAATAAACTACCCTATAAAATAATACTTGAATTAAGAATCTCCTTTTTCAAATCGTTTAAAAAGGGTTAAGTACTTAAAGTTTAAATTCGCCTGCCTCTGGCACGGGGCGTAGGGCCGGACCGTTTTAAATTGCTTTATTTTTAATGAATCATTGGGAGAGGCTGATTAATGTTGCGTGTGTCAACTGCCAGTCACACGTTTCACCGGGATTCCCCGGAAAAATGGGGGTAATGGCGCGAGGATTAAACTTTTTGGATGGGCTGTTTTTTTATTGAAAAGATTTTTTTTCTACTTAATTTTCTCTAATTTTTATTAAGTTAAAACTAACTGTACCTAACGTAACAATCAAAAGTTTAAAAAGCATCGATAATTGAGTTTATCGATAAAGAAACTCCCTAACTTATTATTATTAAATTCTGATCCCTAAATTCCAATTCCAATGTGTGCTCATGGTACATTACGAATATAAAATCTGAAAAATTCAGAGGTGCGAGCCTGGACTGCAACCCACGACCATCTGCTTGAGAGGCCTAGGTGCTTCAGAGTAATAAAATACCAAAACATAACAATGTTTGAATTCACTCTTAAATATTGTGAAGCATAAGGAAAAAACAAGAAATATTTCTAAATATGCTTAATTAGATTTATCTATAAGATTAAAAGTAAACGAACACAAATAAGTGTTTTAATTAGCGTTAGACTTAATGAATTGACAACAGTAAAACAGCTTACGCGTCCAATCGGCTTTACTATTTACGGTGATTAAAGTAATTAGTCTAATTGCCTGGCGGAACTGTTTAAACGATTCAAGGTTACATTTTAGTCTACGAGTAGGTATTTTCAGGATCAACTTTTTAATCAATTATGCAACAAATAGGTGTGCGGTTCAGCGGGCTGTAATTTATTACCTGACACTCGTCTTGCAAAATCAAAGAGGTGCCTCTAATAGTTATTTGTTGTAAGTTGTATTTTACATGCGAGTGTTCAACACACGAGACGTAAAATAACTTATCACCCGTGTATAAAAAAATAAAAAAATAAAAATAATTTATTTCAGGCAGAAATAATTTAGTGAAAAATTGAAGCAAGTCAAAAGAAACAAATTAATGAAATAAAAAAAAAAAAAATCAAAACTATGTGTGTGTGCGTGCGTGCGTGCGTGCGTGCGTGCGTGCGTGCGTGCGTGCGTGTGTGTGTGTGTGTGTGTGTGTGTATGTTTAACACAAAACTTTTCACCTCACTACAGCGAGGAAAATAAGAAAAGTTTTTTGCACCTTTT
The DNA here is from genome assembly GCA_947859365.1 of Archips crataeganus. Classification (NCBI taxonomy): domain Eukaryota; kingdom Metazoa; phylum Arthropoda; class Insecta; order Lepidoptera; family Tortricidae; genus Archips; species Archips crataeganus. The sequence continues at coordinate 5,349,963 of OX402061.1, read as the reverse complement.
TTGTGTCTCCATGTATTGAAAAGGTCAAACGCTTTCATGTATCTTAAACGGGATTTTTCAGGCAATAAGCTCAATTCCGCATTTTGCACGGTTTCCCGTAATTCCACAGGTGTATTGTATACGTCTTCGTCACTCGAATCACTCGTTTTTAACCCTTTCAACGCCACGCCTCGACAAAACATAAACCTGCTTTGAATCTTATGTCATTGTGTCAAGATCACTTTGACACTGTACTCTGTGACACCTATATGTGTCGTTGGCGTTGAAAGGGTTAATAACAAAATAACTAGAAAAACATGCGAATATTTAACGTTGACGGCGTAATTGAAAAGTTTTGACTTAAGTTTTTTTTTTATTATTTCGGATGCGTTTTGTTCGCACATCGACTTACTTGGACTGTCGTAACATTTTATCCGTTTTTACAACAAGAATGAAGGTTAATGTTGAATGCTGATATTTTTTTAGTGTGTATAGTTTTACTGTATTTAGTGTTTTTTACTCGATGCAATTCATTAATTGTGATGTTAAAAATTCAGCACTTTTAACGTTTTACGTTTTGTTAGCTGTCAAATATCACTTAAGCTGCCTTCAAATGTCAAAACTCTTTCTTGACATGTGGATAAAAAGCGATTTTCTCAATAAATGTCAAACAAACAAAAAAGGCTTTCCGAGCTAGTGAGGTGAAAAGAATTAATCTTAATTAATTAATAAGAACCTTAATTAATTAATTAATCTGAATTCAGATATTAAAAACTTAATAAATTCGAAAGTTTGTGAACGTCAGCCACGATTTGGACAAAATTCGGCATGTAGATTTAATTTGTTGCTCCAAGGGATTGGGATTTAAACGTTTAAAATCCCAAAATTTCAACCGTGACATGAAATGACAATAAGACATAAAACATTACACGGGTACTATGCATGAAAATCCCACGGGAATTTAGTAAACTCCCGGAACTTAAATCCAACTGCCGAACTAATAGTTAAAGCGAGCAAAGCAGCGGGATGAGGTTAGTCCATGGACTAACTTATTATTAAGTCAGTTAAAGAAGATACAGAAAAAAAGAGTTGTCTACTATACATTTTTGCTGTCATTTTTAGCGACGATAAGTGGTTATTTAATGATGTCCTTCAACTAAATCCTTATATTGTGAAACGTTTCAGAAAGTATCATGGTTTGGCTATTAATCTCCAGTACTATTATATCGGGATATCAAAGACCGCCACCAAATTAGGGTCCTTAACGTTAATCCAATACGTCCACTACCATCGTTAACGATAGCTTAAAACTTCCTACACCCTCATTATCTCACCAAACTCGCGTTAAGCACGCGTCCCTCTCGAACCCGGGTGCATAAGCCTGCTGCTGGAAAGTGACACCAATAGTCATTTAATGGAACTGCAGATTACGCAAGATCTAGTATGCAAAAACCGCAACCCTCTAGCTTAGGCCGGATATTATAACGTTTCGCGAAAACAGACAGTCATAACTTGTCTCGTTCTAACACAGGAATTAGACGGAGTCAGGTATCTTGACATTGACCGACATCAATGATAATAATGAAAGGGTCAACTTACTAGGGGCGTTCAATAAAATGTGAGAATGAGTATGTTATAAACAACTTTTACTAAATGTCATTTTATTTTTCGACATAGTCACCTTTTAGCATAATACACTTAGTATATCTTTTTTCTAAACTTAAAATTCCATTTTTAAAAAAGGTCTCATCTTGAGTACTTAAAAAATCTTGTACTGCAGCGACTACCGCGTCGTCGTCTTCAAATTTCTGGCCTCTCAGGTATTGTTTTAATCTCGGAAATAGGTAGAAATCACTGGGAGCGAGATCTGGTGAATACGGAGGATGCTTAAGGATATCGAACCCAGCATCACGAATTGCAGCCATTGCAACGGCGGACTTGTGTGCCGGGGCATTGTCCTGGTGGAACAGCACAACTTTCGAGAGTTTACCTCGCCGTTTTTCGCGGATCTCATTGCGCAAAGTTGCTATTTGTTTGGCGTATAAAGTGCCCGTAATAGTGGCTCCATGCTCGAGATACTCAATCATTAATACCCCTTTACCATCCCAAAAAACAGAGCCCATGACCTTACCGGCAGATGGGCTCACCTTGAATTTCTTCGGAGTTGGAGATGATGGCCTTTTCCATGTCATAGACTGCAGTTTCGTTTCTGGGTCGTAATGATGGAGCCATGTTTCGTCCATTGTTATAAATCGCGCCAAAAAAAGTTCCCGGTCTTGCTGCATCAGGTTCAAAGCTTCTTGACAAATCTCTAGTCTAGTTTGTTTTTGCGTGTCAGTAAGCATTCTTGGTACCCAACGCGCAGATACCTTTTTCATACCCAAGCGTTCATGTAAAATATTACGCACGCTCCCCGTTGAAATCTTTACATTTTCAGCAATAAAACGAACTGTGACACGACGATCCGCCAAAACTGAGTTTTCGACTTTTTTCACAATTTCTTCAGTTACTGCTGTAGTAGGGCGTCCGGAGCGGGGGTCGTCCATTGTCGATGTTCTTCCACGTCTAAATTCGGCGCACCAACGTGCGACTGTCGAATACGGAGGAGCATTAGACCCTAAAGTGTCCCGCAAATCCAAATTGACTTGGTCCGCAGAAAAATTTTTCAAATACAAGTATTTGATAACGGCGCGCAGTTCAATTTTCTCCATTTTCGCTAACGTACTCAATAGCATTGCAAAGAAATTACCGTATATTTTTTTAAACAAAAGACAGTTAGTTTTTTTTTTCATAGCAATCAGCTAGATAGATTAGCTTTACCGGCCAGTATTTAATTTCGTAATATTAAAAGAGTTTGCATCTCATTCTCACTTTATATTGAACGCCCCTCGTATATGACTGTCTTTCGAGTGCGTTGGCTCTGGGTATGAGGTTCGCATAGGTTAGTTACTGAGTAGCTTTGCATTCTAAAACAGAGCATATTCAAGTGGCACTAACTCATAGTCCTCTAACTTCATCTACAAGGTTGTACTTTCTGCTAATGTAAACAGAACATAAACATATACAGTATGACAAACATACTTCTGTAGGTACTACCTCTATATTGAAACAGAATCAAGATCAAAGGAATGTGCCGAAATTATTCGCGGTATCACATTTGCAACTAACTATTCCGCTCGGAACGATAATGTAATTTGTATTTCAAAGGAATTTGAAGCCTTGCCACGATTTAATTGTAGTAATGATGTGATTATACGGGGAATCGGGTTCACGTTAACTTTGGCCTATGCAAGTGGTATCGGATTATTTGGTTAGTAAATTACGGAACACTCTTTTGCTGTAACTAAAAGACTTGAGTTAATAACTGTCACTTAGTTATAGCAACGCAAGATTGGTAACTTATTCAAATTACATATGCCTACGGCCGGCAATGTGCGGATGCCGTTGATGAGGAAAAGTAAGATGTCCGAGTGCTGGTCATTGTCCCAGTGGTTGCCGTCTTTGGCAATAGAGGTAGCAGCAGAATGTCATCTATTGGGCATTAGCATCTCAAACGTTCTAGTCGTTTATGTGGTGTCACTTCGTTTTCCATAACTTCATTTGTCATAATTTCACTTGCCATGCGAACGATTGCCATAAAATATGCTATTTTCAGGATTTTTGAAAAGTATAGAACACAGTAAGTTACGTTAGGTTAGTTTAATATAATAACAATTGTTAGTAAAATACTGTTTCAGTAATAAATTACTTTATGACAAATTAAAATTATGGGAAACGATACATTATGGCATATGAAATTCGGACAAACGATAGAGAACCCATTTATTTTATGTCACAGACAAGAAAAGAAGACGAAATTTTACGTAAATATACGAACGCGATAGAAATGCCATTTATAAATAACTGACTTATCTCGGATATTTATCAATAGTAAGTACTTTATCTACTCAATTTGCCTTTATAACTCAGCTATCCCTCTAACGCCAAATCTAAACATGTTTCTTTTATTTCGGATTCCAGAAGCAGCATTATTATTAATGTATTAGATACGAATGTAACGTGTCAAAATATCTCACAAACGGGCTTAGCGCAGCTGTGCTCAGCTGGAGGGATTATCCAGACGCTGATGTAGACGATATAGGTATACCATTCTCTCCTTCTTACTCGGATGCAGCTGCACCAGTGTTGTTGCGATAGCGATAGTCTACCGATAGTATCGTGATACTATCGTGGCCTTGAAAATCAGTCATAGTATCGATAGTATCCAATGATGAAAATAAGTTAATTGCTAAAGATCAATAGTATCGATAGATAGATATCGATATAGATAGTCGAACATTTTACTATATTGTAGCAAAACTATCGATACTATCGATAGTATCGACTTTTTTGACGCGTTGCTATCGATAGTATCGACCAAGTTCAATAGCATCGCCTAATTTTCACTATCGATACTATCGATAGTATTGCAGCATGTCGATATTTTTGATAGACTATCGACGCTATCGTCTGTTTTCTCAAGTTCAACTATCGATAGCGAAACTATACACGTAACTATCGCAACAACACTGAGCTGTACATCATTTAATAATGGGAGAATTCTATGCACATTTTCGTTCAGTATTCGGAAATTCTTAGCAAATTCACCGGACTGACCTCGGATAACGCGGTAACGATAATAATAATATACAAGAGCTGCAAAAAGAACTATGGTCTAGAACAAATAGTAACTGGCTATCTGGAGAATATCCAGTTACCTTAGTAACAAGGACCAAAGAGTGGGAAATTGCCACAACAAGTACGTATTAACGACTATTCACAGAGTAGATTTTGAAAAGGTTTATAGACTAGAAATTAATTAAGATGCCAAATCAAAATTATCGTTTGGTAAATCTTCCGTCGACAAAAATCAACAAGACTCATTGAAAATTTTATAATAGGTACCTACTTATAATATCTCGTGCATTTCCTAAATTTTATATTGAAAGAACATCTTTAGTGTTCAACGGTAGTAAATTCCAGCGACTTACTATCTCGCTACAAAAAACTTGGCTCGCCAGCAAAGGCAGGGGATTTATTGCTCTCGGTGCGAGTCTTTTCATTACACGGAGATATTATCTTTATGAGTCCTTTAACAATGCGACTAGAAGAAATAATGGCGCGAGGTGAAAAAGTCGAGATTCTATCCTAAGAAACTCTTTTGCATAGCCAGATTGTATGCAACGTTAGATTCTAAGGGTACGGCGCGGGATGAGGTGAACCAGTCTATACAACTTTAGAGCAGAAACTCTTAGCCGAGTTTACTTACTCCAACAAGAAAAAATTGTGCAAGTTGCATTACATTGCGGCATTCGATGGACCACTTCAAACTCGTTCGCTTTACGGCACCGCAATGTAGTAAACTTGCACAATTTTTCTTGCAGATCTTAACCGACATTTGAACCTATTATGTAACGCAATGTGGGAGATGTAACTATCGAACCATTTAATTCCTGACCCGCCGTAGAAACGTTCTCGTAGTAAGTTTCATAACATAATGAATTCCCATGTCAAGCAATGCGGTGCCACTATGACTTTTTCTGTGAAAAGGTTCACAGTGGATCACTATCCAGTTAGTGCGTTAGTATATCTCCTCAGTTGCCGCAAGAACCTAAGTTATTACAAGTAATTAATTGAACTATAATTGGAACCCACTGAATATAGAAAAAAAAAAGTATTTTAAGACCATTAAGGTCAGGTAACTGACCGCAGCCCGCATTATGTATGAACAATGTCGGTCTCTATATATTTTGTATGATATGTGATCTGACCGTGCGGTCCGCGCGGTCTGATCGCACGCGCAATATATAGAGACCGTCAATGTTGTTCATACATAATGCGGGCTGCGTTCAATTTGACCTGACCGCAACCGCAGAACGCATTCAGTGTGACAAATCCTTTAACTATAATATTTAAGAGGGTACGATGGGCACCATTTCTCCATACAAACGTAATCCCCTGTTTCCTCCCTGTAATGGATAATGGCTTTAGAGCCAATTTTTTTTACTGTGTGTGTAATCTGTATCTACCACAGCTATGCCCCTATGTTTCGTTTTTTTTCCATATTTCAATTAACATAAGAAATATGAGCTTTCAAAATCTGAAAAAATTGCCCAATTTGAACGTCATTTTCAGACACTCATCAGAAAAGAATCCCTGATATAAACAAAAAAAAGGAAAACATAGAGGCATAGCTAAATCTGTCCTCTAAAGAAGAAAACAGGGGATTACGAAATGCTGTTTTGATCAATTTTACGCGCCTAATAACGGTCTGAGCTGCAGTTGTCCCGCTCTCGCTGTACTGACACGGAGGGGTTCGGGCGAGACAGCGACATTTCATTAAAATACCTATTTCACAAAAGTCTCTCAGCCATCGTACCCTCTTAACAGCATTCTAGAAACGTTTAGGTTCCCAGCAAAAAACTTGAGGTCTATGACTTGTTAGGTATAGAGAAAGATAAAATGTCTAATATTGACTTAAAGTAAATGGAACTGACATCATCAACTATATAATGAAACAACTGAACCTGGAGCATCCCTGGGGATCGAAGCAGACAATAACTAACCTATCCTTTACCGTTATGAAAATGCGATCCCTAACAGGGGAAGCGAAGGGGGATATTTTTATTACAAAGTAAGTTATTACAACGTTAAGCCTGTACCGTTACGGGATAGTGGCCGGATATCGGGAACGTAACCATTTTATTGTACCCACGGGATTGTCTCTGTAGCAAAGGATTTCTAGGAAATATGATATGGATATATTGTTTAATTGAGTTTTCCAATTCCAGACAATCTAACCTTCCAAGGATTCCATACCAAAGGGGTACCAAGGGGAGTTTTATTTATTTTTAGAACGGCTCCGCTGTATGTTCGTCCGTGTGACACAGGGTTGCTTGAAACTTGAAATATAACTTGAAATTTTACATAGTGCGTATAACTAAATAACTGACATTATAAAAACAAATTTCAAAAGTAGAATAAAATTGTGAATTTTATCGGTAAGGATGCTCCCTCCGTCTGCACGTCCGTTGGCGAAAAGAAAATGGAGCTATTAAGGTCGTGAAATTCTTGCACACACTAACCAAAATGTATCCGGTAAAAAGCAGACAGACATGCAAATTTTCGACGGTATTCGTGGTTTTGCGGTCTGGTCTCGATCTTTGACACATCCATCACTAACAAGTCAGCGGGTTTAGAAGTAGAAAACCATTATTGTGACGGTTTTGCTCGATTTTAATAAAGAAAATTGTGCCGAAAAATAACTGATAACTGAAAAGTTATTTGTAAAATGAAAGGCAAAAACTGAGGGAGTAGGTAGTTAGTTTAGGTATAGTACCTAATTCCGAAAGTGATTAAAAGTCGGTCATAATAACAATCTCTAGAGCGAGAACTCATTGGAACCGGCCAAGTGCGAGTCGGACTTGCGTACCAAGGGGATAATGGTATCTATAAAAATGGCAAAAAAATCACTTTTGATGTATGGGAGCCCCCTTAAATATTTGTTTATTCTAATTTAATTAGGTATTTATTTTTAAAGTGAATATATAACTAAATATTCTGTGAATATTTCAAGCGTGTACCTGTTGCCGTTATCAATATCGAGCAAAAACTAGCAAAAAAATCACGTTTGTTGTATGGAAGTCCCCCCCTAAATATTTATTTTATTCCTTTTTTTTGTATTTGTTGTTATAGCAGCAACCGAAATACATCATTTTTTTTGTATTTGTTGTTATAGCAGCAACCGAAATACATCATCTGTGAAAATTTCAACTGTCTAGCTAACTATCACGGTTCAAGAGATACAGGCTGGTGACAGACGGACAGACGGACAGACGGACAGACGGACGGACGGACGCACGGACAGCGAAGTCTCAGTAATAGGGTCCCGTTTTTACCCTTTGGGAACGGAACCCTAATAAAAAGTAAGATGGTAAAAAGATCTCCTCTGCCTTATCTCTTATACCTTAAGGGATAATAGAAAAGATGCCTATGATAAGATAAGACTACACTACAGGCATTAGCTACGTAGATATGTATAAACTTATTTATTTATTATTTAATATCTAGCCTGGATTGATGTCCCACTGCTGGGCAAAGGCCTCCCCCCATGTCCTCCATTTCTCCCGATCCAAAGCAGCCTGAGGCCAGTCGTCGAGATATATGTCCAGGTCGTCCCGCCACCGCCGTCTGGGCCTACCCCGTCGTCGCCATCCATCCTGTGGCGCCCACTCAGTGGCATTTTTAGCCCAGCGCAGTGGATGCATTCGGCTGACGTGGCCGGCCCAGTCCCACTTCAACCTGGCAGTCTTTGCACCGACATCGACAATGCGTGTTTTAGAAGTATAAAGAAGTATAAACTTACAAGCGTAATAATTGCTATAAAATATCTTAATTCCCAGTCAAATCCATTTTAGATAAGGTTATATCCATTTTAAAGTAACAGAAATTTTTGTCCTTTTATACTTTATTGAATCAGGCGTTACTTTGCGGAGGTCCATATTAATGAACTAAAACAATTACTTTGCTCACCCGCGACCTCGCGGGTCGCGGGTGAGCAAAGTAATTGTTTTAGTTCTTTTATACTTTGTAATGATCTCCATTTTTCAGTGCTTTTTGCCCAAATTTTCCCTGATAATGTCATCCAAACACGCTGCGCGACACAGCACTCCTATTGAATAAATTTCAGAGGGTCAATCTAATTAGGCAAAACCATACCCTTTTTATTGCTTTATTGCGTGTCTCCAATCAACTTATATTTTATTACTTCTCCGAGAAATATTGGTTCTTTGATTTGATTGATAGTGACTAACGCCCACTTTCTATTTGCTCGGTCCCGTTTATCGTCTGTTCTTTCATTATCATTTTGTTACATAATGCATAAGCTACTGTTTGACCTTGAATATTTTACTTACTCTCTATTTGTTTTCTGTATATCTCATCACGAGAACCATCTTTACTTTAATTCCAAGGCAAACGGGCATTTCTATTTTTCGTTGTACCTACCAAAATTAAGAAATCGTTAACAGGGAGTTAAAACTTGTCCGTTTGGTTACGCACTTATTCAAGTCATTACAATAAAAAAAAACCGGCCAAGAACGTGTCGGACACGCCCAGGATAGGGTTCCGTAGCCATTACGAAAAAAATCAAGTAATATTTTTCAAACGATTTCGGAATTGTATGGAATCTTCCAAGTTTAGGTATGTTTTATACCTTAGGCTACTATTTACTCTTAAACTACAAATAATTCCCAAGCAAATTTAGCCGCTATAATTTTCCTTGTAAATATAATATATTTACTACCATTCTGAATTTTTTCAAATTTTTCCACCCAACAGTTTAGATTTTAGAGGGGGTCGATTTTAATGAAAATTTTCACTTTAAAGTTGAATATTTCGCAAACAGATCACTGAATAGAAAAATCATGTTAGCAACTTCCCAATGGTTTTAAAAGACCTATCCAACGATACCCCACACTATAGGGTTAGTCGAGAAAAAAAAAACACCCCTACTTTACGTCTATGGGAGGTACCCTAAAAAAAAATATTTTAGTTTTTTTATTTAATCACTTTGTCGGCGTGACTGATATATATATTCATGCTAAATTACAGCTTTCTAGTACTAACAGTCTCTGAGCTTAGCCGCGGACGGACAGACAGACAGACAGACAGACAGACAGACGGACAAACATGGCGAAACTATAAGGGTTCCTAGTTGACTACGGAACCCTAAAAACGTAAAAAATCGGACAATTCTTCACTTGTTGTTAAACATTGTTAAACTTGTCCGATTTGTTGTTTTTTATTGTAAAGGCTAGAAAAAGTGCGTAACCAAACGGACTTATTTTAACTCTCTGTTAACAATTTCTTAATTTTGGTACAACGAAAAATAGAAATGCCCAAACACGTTAAGAAGGAAGTACTGAAACAAAAGAATAAAGAAAATGAAGTTTAAAAAGTGAATTGTTATTGGTTGAAATACTGGTTAAGCGCTAAGCAATGTAGAACAAGATTAAGATAATTAAAAAACCTATTATCCGAGATCCAGATAGCTTTTGTTTCACTGGCGCTAATTAATAGCATTGTACGTGTTACCCAGCTCAACATATATTTAATATCTACACGATATGAGGTGCAAACTCCTTTGTGTTTTCAGTAATTAAATTTGTTAAGATTGCTGTTGGTTTCGTGTAATTAATGTGGCGAATCCCCGTGTTTTCTTGTTCGTAACATTTCTAATACTTAAATTGCTACGTGCTTTTTAGAGAGCGCAGCTTGAAATTCAGCGAGGCGTGGCGTGATTACGCGATGTTGAAACGTCTTCGATATTTTAAGGGCTTCGTTTTCTAGTTTAAGTTTTGACATTAAGCATTTCCGCCTTGACGGCCATTTTATCATGACGTCGAGAGTAATTAGTCTCTAGCCTTTTCGGGAGAGAGTGGGGAGGTCGTGCCGTTTGATGTAATCTTAAAACCGAATCAAAATGCCGTCGCTCTCTGATGGAGCCGCGGCAGGACCGGGGTGGAAAAAGGCCAATCAAGGTTTTAGAGCCGTAGGATTTTGTGTAATCCCACCTGTCTGCGCCAGGGGGATTTAGCGCAGATTAAAACCAGACAAAAACGTAACGGTTGGGCTTATCCTGGTCAAAATTACTCGTTAATTGGAGCGATTGTAATGTGTGCGATTACCGTGTGATTACGACAGCAAAGCGGATTAGCGATGTTAAACGGATTCCCTTTGCTTTTGTTAAGCATTAACGTCCGAGGATCCTATTGAAAAGATGGCAAGAAAAGATAATTTGTTACGAACAGGATCAGATATGTTGGTATTTATGAACCTATTACGGTTTAGATATACTTTTTAATTTGCGAACTGCTTTAATAAAAGACCATGTCAAACAAAATTACCTTTTCAAAGAAGTGCAATATGGGTTTCGTAAAAAGCTAATTTATTCATTATCTACTGCTATTCGGGCGGACGTGAGGCGAGTATTGTTCGTCCTGGAATATTCATAACCTATCAGCCTGTATTTGCGAGATCAGTTTAATTTCCATCGATTGGGGTCTGATTTATGACGCGCGCCCAAAATTGAGTTAGCTGGGTTCACCGCCGTACCTTAATGAAAGTTTGACATCGGGATTTACGACCAGATGTTTGTCGAGATCAGGCTCTACTGTTTATACTACACCGTATAAATAATGAGGTAGTATTAGTAAAGAAATGTAGCAACCGAAGATCTTGGAAAATTACACTCAACACGCACCACATGGTTGCGAAAATATAATGCAGATAGAGCATAAATAATATCGCGGAAGTGTGGTTGACATATTATATATCGCTTCCCTCCCATTAGAGCGAAAATGCGAACACTTGCGATTCAACGGTTTATTCAAGACACATGGCATGGTATAAGCTTAAGTAGAAAAGAAATATCCCACAGTTGACGCGTGAATTTTTCGACAATTCGTCATGAATCGATAAAGAAACCCTCGATCAAGTGAATTGATGAGCAGGTTTGGCCAGTCCCGATCGTGACGGAGTGAAATTGACCGGTCGAGGTGATTTCCCCTGGCGATAGATGGCGGTACGTCCCGCCCGGCCCCACGATGGGCGCCAAAAAGAAATCATTGTAGGCAAATGCTTTGCTACCTTTCAACATGTTTACGGCGTGATTTAGATCACATGGAATTGAAAGGCCCTTGTAAATTTATAGCTAACAAGCTTTTTTTGTTGTTATCGAATTGAATTTAGTGGGCCATTGCATACATCTTGATGATAGTAGTTTTTTGTTGGTGCTAAATTTCCGTTTATTTATTTATGTATAAGTAAGTATATGATACTCTCAAAATTGGGTTATGCCGACGTAGTATACGGTCCTCGGTTGCTCTCCCGCACAGATCGCATAGTGCAGAGAGTCCAGAATGCCTGTGCTCGTTTTTGTTTTAAATTCCCTCGCGTACGCATGTAACGCCATATTTAAACTCTGCTGGCATTTTGAAGATGGCGTACCGGAGAGAACTTCACTTATTCATTACTTTTTAGTATTGTCAAAACTGGAGTGCCTGAATACCTGTTCCAGAAATTAACGTGGCGTAAAAGCAGATCCAGCTCGCATGGGGTCCGAGAGGTTAACAATGAACTAGCTGTTCGTATCACCGAACTGCCGCTTTTAAGGGTAGTTTTAAATACACTGCCACAAAGTGTTGGAATAATTTGCGTCCACCATTCAAATAGTATTTTATGCAACTGTATCATAAAAAGGGCCATTAAGACACGAATGCGAGTTTATGACATGAGGCGAAGCCGAATGTCATAATAGATACGCATGAGTGTCTTAATGGCCGAATATGAATAGTTGCATACATTACTTTTTCTACGAGTTCAAAATAAACAATTATTAAATAATGATTACTTACATAACGGACAATAAATTAATTTTTCGATTTTAAAAGTACCAAATTATTGCTCATTTCAATTGCCGCCTGTTTTATTTCTAGCGGCGTCAACCTTTCTGCATCACTTAATTCACCAAAGTCACAAATTCTCACAGATAAAAAGTCATTTAAATAGTGATTAACTCTTTTATTTCTTTCAACTTGAATTGAAAGAACTCCGTGCAAAGCAAAACAAATTCCCGCTATTTTGAAACTTTTTTTTTCACTACTCGCAACCTGAGAATGGACTCGGGAACATTAGTGGGATACTTATAGGTAAACACCAATATTTTTGGCATTAAAGAATGAGACTTGGCACACTTGTTCCTTAGGTGGATCAGAGTGGAAAACGCCCGGGAGCCAGCGGGAGCCACCCTGCAGGGGGGAGGGGGAGGGGGTAAAGTTTTCTTACGCCGCGCGTACTGTTGGTCGTAATAACTGCTAATTTATAGCTAGTATGGCAAGTGGGGTATCATTTTCGAATAAATAAAAGATGGCCAATCATTTTCCGAAACAAAAAATACACTTTTACATACAAAAAAAATTAAATTACCCCCGATAATTGAAAATTTTATGAGAAAATATTTTTTTCCAGTGAGGATAAATTCTGAACTAGTACCGATATCAGCAAATAAAAAATATGTTTAGAAAGCCACATTTATACAGATTCCGAAAATATAAGCTTTATTGGAAAAAATAGTTAAAAAATGTTTTTAAAAATTATTAAGTGCAGCGCGGCAGAGCAATGAAAAAAATATCAAAAGATCCACTGAATTATTTATTACATTACTTCAGATTTACTTACTATCTATACGCAAAGTAGTGCCAATGGAATGTTTTTATTTGTGTATTTTATCAAAAAAATAATAAGATTAGTATTTTTAAACGGTTTACCTACTCCTAGTACCTACTTTTAAAAACTTGGTTACTCCATTAAGTGCTAATTTTTTGGCAGGACATGCAAATGCAACTCTACACAAAATGTTTAATTAGGCTGAAAATACGTACCTACTTATCTTTAGATGTGTTAGAAGAAGTCTAGAAGGGAAGAGGGAACCGCAAGAAAGTGCGCGGGCGGGCGGCCAGCCGCCGCGACGCATGTGTGGGTACTTGTGCAGTAGCAACTGTGCGGATATTCTTGTATATTTCTTGTATATTGGACTACACTTTATACTGAGGATTTTACGGGTTAGCAGAGTATTACTGTAAGTATATATTCATCATCATCATTATTTAAGCCGCAGGCCGTCGACTGCTGGACATAGGCCTTCCTCATTCTTTACGGTTAGATGCAACTGGCATTCACCCTGACTGAACCTGCGGGCTTTACCTAATTGTCCGTCCATCTTGTTGGTGGACGTCCCACACTGCTCTTGCCAGTCCGTGGTCTCCATTCGAGAATCTTTCGGCCCCAACGGCCATCTGTTCTCCGTGCTATATGGCCTGCCTATTGCCATTTCAACGAGCTAATCCGTTTGGTTATGTTGGTGGCCCTTGTTCTTCTACGGATCTCCTCATTCCTCATTCGATCCCGTAGAGAAACCCCGAGCATAGCCCTTTCCGCAGCTCGTTGAGTGTCTCTGAGCCTGTTCATCAGACCTTTAGTGAAGCAGCACGTCTCGGATCCATTCGTCACCACAGACAACACACACTCAAAGACTTTTGTCTCAAGGTACTGAGGTACATCGGACGAAAAGATAATGCGGAGCTTCCCGAACGCTGCCCACCTCCTTCTCAAAGTTGGATCTACCTAGTTGGACAGTTTGTCGTAGGTATACATATGCGTCAACAACTTCAAGAGTCGAGTTCTTAATCATAACGGGGGTCGGGGCAACATGGGCATTAGATATAATTTTGGTCTTGTCCATGTTCATCCTGAGTCCTACCCGTTGGGAGACTCGATTGAGGCTTTGGAGCAACGTGCTGAGTTCCTCCATCGATTTCGCGATGACCACGATATCGTCGGTAAACCGAAGGCGAGTGATGTATTCGCCGTTGACATTGATGCCTAGTCCTTTTTCCATTCCAGGAGCTTGAAGGCGTCTTCCAGAGCGGCAGTAAACAGCCCCCTGTCTCACGCCTCTTTTTAAGGGAATCGCCTTCGAACTCTATTTCTGTACTCAATCCAACATAATGGCACTCTTATACAAACACTTTAATATTTTGATGTATCGATAGTCAATGCAATGGCACCGCTGGAGAGACTCGAGCACCGCTCATGTTTCGATCGAATCAAAGGCTTTCTTGTAGTCCACAAACGGTGGGCATAGTGGCAAGTTATACTCTTCGGTCTTCTGTATAACTTTCGCAGCGTGTGTACGTGGTCTATGGTACTATAGCCTTTTCGGAACCCGGCTTCTTCGGGAGGCTATAAGTCATCAAACATGCGCTCGAGACGTTTTGTAATGACCCTGGAGAATAGCTTATAAACATGGCTCAAAAGCGAGATGGGCATGTAGTTCTTAAAAAATCACGCTTTTGTTCCATGCTTCTGGCGTGGTACCTTCGAGCAAGACGGCATTAAAGACTTTAAGTACGTGATTCACACGCTTTCAGAAGCTCAGATGTTTTATGTTTGATGCTTGTTGATGCTTTGTTGTTCTTAATCTGTTTCAGGGCTATCCTAATTTCGTACAGGCTGATTTCCGGGATATCTTTGGTATAATGTCGGGTCAGTTTGGCTCTTGGGATTTCAGCCACAATGGAATTAACAGATTTTGTGACAGAATCGTAGAGCTGTCTATAGAACTCCTCGATTTCCGTTAACACGTCCGCTTTTGTCAACGCTACACTGCCATAATCCTCTTTAACTTTGTCATCTGGCTTTGCCCAGTAGACATATCTCTTGCGAATCTTACTTTGGCTGGAGCCTTTGTTCCGCTCATCTATTAAGCTGTCTATGTGACTCAGCATCTTGAGATTGCAGTTTCAGCGAGCGTCGTTTAGCCATAAGGTCAAGAGTATAGTCAGAGAGCTTCTGAGTTCTACTGGTACGGCGGCTCTTGTAGAACTGAGACCCTAGTATGGACAGCTTCTACGAACCCGTTGTTAATTTCGTCCACTGATGCGTGATCTTCCAGGCAATCAAAGCTATTTGAGAGCCCGAGTTGAAAGCTTTCGGGGTTTTCGGTTTTCGATCTGAGCAAGAGTAGGTCGGAGCGTGAACTTCATCAGACGGGACCGTTCAAATTTAACGTTCATATTCAATGCACCTCTTACTATTAAGTGATCACTGCTGGTTTTCACCCTGTGTATCACAGAGCCATCATTGAATACCCGTCTCTTTTCGGCCATGATGAAGTCTATATCGTTTCTCGTGGAGCCATCGGGGCTCATCCTGGTCCATTTCCTGTGAGACGACTTCTGTAAGAAATAATTCATCATAAAGAATAAAGAGTCCTTCTTTCTCTAGCATTCGGCCAGCCTGTCTCCTACGGTTCTGTTGCCCATAATCGACGTTCCCTACTCTTTACTCATTATCGCCTCTCATGCCCAGTTTCGCATTGAAGTTTTCGCAGAGTCTTGTCAGTATGTATGGCCCTACTAATGTCCTCATACACACATGTAGCCTCTACTTCCTCATCTGGATTTGATGAGGTCGGGGCATGTTACCTGAACCACCTTCAATTAATATGAAATACGAATAAGTAAATCTGAAGTAATGTAGTAAGTTATTCAGTGGATCTTTTGATATTTTTTTTCATTGCTCTGCCGCGCTGCGCTTAATATTTTTTAAACACATTTTTTTAAGTTTTTTTTCCAAAAAGCTTATGCTTTCGGAATCTGTATAAATGTGGCTTTCTAAGCATATTTTTTATTTGCTGATATCGGTACTAGTTCAGAATTTATCGTCACTGGAAAAAAATATTTTCTCATAAAATTTTCGATTATCGGCGGTATTTTAATTTTTTTGTATGTAAAAGTGTATTTTTTGTTTCGGAAAATGATTGGCCATCTTTTATTTATCCGAAAATGATACCCCACTTGCCATACTAGCTATAAATTAGCAGTTATTACGACCAACAGTACGCGCGGCGTAAGAAAACTTTACCCCCTCCCCCTCCCCCCCTGCAGGGTGGCTCCCGCTGGCTCCCGGGCGTTTTCCACTCTGGTCCACCTAAGGAACAAGTGTGCCAAGTCTCATTCTTTAATGTCAAAAATATTGGTTCCCATACATTGAGTGGCTATAAGTATCCCACTACATTAGGTCATACAGCCAAATTGAATGATGTTAAAATATTCATATTTAATAATGACTTTAAAATTCACTTATTGCCCGTTATTTAAGTATTCATTATGTAATAATTGTTAATGTAAACATATTTTAATTAATGTATAATGACTTTATATTAATTTCCCGCTTTATTTTTTTTTAATTTGCGACCGTACTCGTACCATAGAGCTTGATCAGCGTGTTCTCAATTACGAAATTTCGCTTGAAAAAATAAACCTTGATTGTGATTGGTCCTACCTGTTCTTACTCATTTTTAAGCAACCAATCACGTGGCACACGCATATTTAAAGAAACTCGATTATCAAAATTGATTTCAGTATTCTTTTTTTGAATGTTATTATATTATACTCTGTCCCGTAACATAATGAAATTACTATGGGTTATTATGTTACTGAATTTGCACCATAGAGTATAGAACTTGTAAGAGACTTATAACGTCAGTTATTATTGCATAGTTTTTGACCATATAATCGAAAGATTATACTACAGGAGTAGAAAAAAGTTAATTACTATTAGCAATGTTAAGATTAAATATTTAATTAATTTGCAACTAACATTGCCCGCAGATAGAAAGGCCAAGTCGTCTTACCTCTGATGCGACTACCTTCATTTAAAAATTTTAATTTTAAATAAACACAGATAAAAAGTATTAAGTATACGCTATGTGTAAATTGCCGCTTTTTGATATATTTGCAAGTTTTAGATATGCCTACCGAAAGGGAAATGCATAATATAATAGTATTTTATGCAACTGTTGTATAAGTGAGGTCTTAAAAGGCGAGTGACGTGAGTTGCGATACGAGCGAATGCGAGTATCGCAATGGAAGACGGCACGAGCCGTTAAGACCAAATTATACACCGTTGCATACAATATTTTTCCTACGACTCGACTC
This sequence comes from Archips crataeganus, assembly GCA_947859365.1. NCBI lineage: Eukaryota > Metazoa > Arthropoda > Insecta > Lepidoptera > Tortricidae > Archips > Archips crataeganus. The sequence goes on along the minus strand of OX402061.1, from coordinate 5,332,384 downwards.
TACTGTACTGTACTGTACCCTACTGTAGGGTACAGTCGGGTACAGTAGGGTAAAATGGGATACAGTCGGGAACAGTAGGGTAAAATAGGGTACAGTAGGGTACAGTCGGGTCCAGTCGGGTACAGTAGGGTAAAATGGGGTACAGTTGGGTACAGTAGGGTACAGTCGGGTACAGTAGGGTAAAATGGGATACAGTCGGGAACAGTAGGGTAAAATAGGGTACAGTAGGGTACAGTCGGGTCCAGTCGGGTACAGTAGGGTAAAATGGGGTACAGTTGGGTACAGTAGGGTACAGTCGGGTACAGTAGGGTAAAATGCCCTATTTTACCCTACTGTACCCAAATGTACCCTACTGTACCCTATTTTACCCTTTTGTACCCTATTTTACCCTACTGTACCCGACTGTGCCCGACTGTACCCGATTTTATTCTACTGTACCCTATTTTACCCTACTGTACCCGACTGTACCCTATTTTACCCTACTGTACCCTATTTTACCCTACTGTACCCGACTGTACCCGATGTACCCGACTGTACCCGATGTACCCGACTGTACCCTAGTGTACCCTATTTTACCCTACTGTACCCGACTGTACCCGACTGTACCCTATTTTAACCTACTGTACCCGACTGTACCCAACTGTACCCTATTTTACCCTACTGTACCCGACTGTACCCTACTGTACCCTATTTTACCCTACTGTACCCGACTGTGCCCTATTTTACCCTATTGTACCCGACTGTACCCGACTGTACCCGACTGTGCCCTATTTTACCCTACTGTAACCGACTGTATCCGACTGTACCCTACTGTACCCTATTTTACCCTACTGTACCCGACTGTACTCTACTGTACCCGACTGTACCCGACTGTACCCTACTGTACCCTATTTTACCCTACTGTACCCGACTGTGCCCTATTTTACCCTACTGTACCCGACTGTACCCGACTGTACCCTACTGTACCCTATTTTACCCTACTGTACCCGACTGTACTCTACTGTACCCAATTTTACCCTACTGTACCCGACTGTACTCTACTGTACCCAATTTTACCCTACTGTACCCTACTGTACCCGACTGTACTCTACTGTACCCTATTTTACCCCATTGTACCCGACTGTACCCTATTTTACCCTACTGTACCCGACTGTACCCGACTGTACCCTACTGTACCCTATTTTACCCTACTGTACCCGACTGTACTCTACTGTACCCTATTTTACCCTACTGTACCCGACTGTACTCTACTGTACCCTATTTTACCCTACTGTATCCGACTGTACCCTACTGTACCCTATTTTACCCTACTGTACCCTACTGTACCCTATTTTACCCTACTGTACCCGACTGTACCCGACTGTACCCTATTTTACCCTACTGTACCCAACTGTACCCTATTCTACCCTACTGTACCCGACTGTACCCTTTTTTACCCTACTGTAACCAACTGTACCCTATTATACCCTACAGTACCCGACTGTACCCTATTTTACCCTACTGTACCCGACTGTACCCGACTGTACCCTATTTTACCCTACTGTACCCGACTGTACCCGACTGTACTCTATTTTACCCTTCTGTACCCGACTGTACTCTATTTTACCCTACTGTACCCGACTGTACCCTACTGTACCCTATTTTACCCTACTGTACCCGACTGTACCCTACTCTACTCAACTCAGCAGGTCTAGACTGGGCTTTAGTGTTGAGTGTACCCTACATTTAATATTATGTGGCAGCTAGGTGTATCGTAATAACGATATTACGACACAAGTGCTGTTATGGCGAATAGATTAAGTATAGACTTTCTGAAGTCATATTATCTATGTTCTTATATATTTGTTCGCGACCATGTAAAAACCAGATAAAAGTACAGGAGTAGGAAAATAAATAAAGTATGTATCTATGTATATTATATATATACATATTCTATAGGTACATATGTATATGTATAAGATATGTATCTAATTTTATCTATTTGTTTATTTTGTTACACACTTTTTTTCACCAACTTACCTATATTTGTGCTGATTCCGGTCCAACAAGTTTGATGCAATGATATGAAGGGTTTGACTGAAAATCAGCGCTGCAGCAGGCACCTACTGCAGCTTGATGTCGAATAAAGTTATGTCTATGTCTATGTCTATGTCTATATGTGGTGGTCTTTGAATTTATCAATATTTTTTCTGTTTCCTTCAGAGCAAGATAAAGTGGCACATCAGAGCCCAGCGGCCGAAAGCTGCACTTGATGGGACAAAGCGAGCGGAGCTCACGTAAATCTCCGGACATTAGAGAAATACTGCTAGTAAGCCGAAGAAGCTAAAATATTTCTCCTATTCGGATGATATATTTTGTTCGTTTGGACATGCTCAACTATTCTACGAAAGCGTATTTCCTGAGATTTATTTACTCACGAGGATGAATAGCGGGATAACGATCGTATTATGTAGCAAGTTGAGCAAGACCGTAATTGAAAACCTTAGGTGTGCGCGGCTCACCTTACTATTTACCTATGTATAGTAGGAAAAGCAGAAATCGCATTAACCACGACAAATACAGAAATCCAATAAAGAAATAAAGAAATCCGTTTAGCCCCGGGCAGGAACGAAAATTGAACCGTGATGTAAATCTCCTAATTTAAATAGAATCATTGTGAGCAAAAAAAGTTAAATTGGTCGGCGAGAGATTTGAAATGAGGACGAAAAAAATAATGTGCAAACTTTTAAGCGGCAGTTTGGCTTAACTTCGCTTCTGGGGGGCGCGGAGTTGGAATTAACCGCGTCTGGACTCTGGACGCAGGTAAGCATTTAACAAAGGATTTTACTGTCAGCCTGGCCATTTGTTGGCGGATGGGGGTTTCCCGCCGATCCGCCCGCGCGCCGCTAACGCACGAAAAGGCGAGCTGAGCCAAATTGTCTGTTAATTCGCTACATTAAGCAAATTGTTCGCTATGAGTATGTCACAAAATGCGACGTGATAGAGACATTAATATTTCCAAAATGATTACCGTTTAGCCAAATGAAACTGCCGCTAATGTATTGGTAACAACATAAGACTAAGTAAGTATATCTCTTGTCACAATTTCAGTTAGTATTTACTTTCGCAATTAGAGTTCTAAATTTTATAAACTTTGTTTTGTATTTAGTTTTTTTTAAAACAAATGGATAATAGAATGTGCGAGAAAAATCGAAAGATGTAAGTTTCCTTTCACAATTTCAATAAATAGTATGTACCTATGTAAGCCTTTTATTGTACAAAACTAAACGCTATTGGCAAACGAACTACGTATCAAAATTTCAGTGTTTTGAAGAGTATCACAGTCACTCAATTTGAACTAGTCTTCGAAAACTATGGCAGGAAAAATCTTATGCCAGCAATTATGTGACTATCTAAAAATCCTAAAACGCCTCAGATAATCTTATTTGCAAATCTATTTTAGTTTGTATTAAAATACACTAAAGTGTGGCTTTGGCACGTTATTACAAGAATAAATGCGTGCGGCGAAATGAACGTGTGAGCTAACCATGTTAAATTGCAGGGGTCCCCTGAAAGCGGGCAAACAAAGGGTTTAATTAAAACTATCTATCTATCCAGCGGCACGCATCTACATACACGTAACTATACAAGTGCATATTAATACATGCCAACGTCATGCAAAAGCTTTTTTTAGGAATAAAGTTTTCGATTTGTGTGTATCTACAAGAATAAAGACTGCGTTGATTTTATGAATAGTCATGACAGACATTAATACTTTAATGTCAACGCATATTTTACAATAAAACAAATATTATTAAACACCATAAATCAGCACAGTAAGTTAGCAAAAATCAAAACGAAAGCAGGGCACACTATAGACGTTATTATCGATCTCTTTCAAACTATTTAGATAAATACTCTAATACCATGCTAATTTTAGCATGCGTCACTTATTTTAAGTGACGGAAACAATCTGACAGGAGAAACTAAAATTAATAAAATTACAACACAATACAATACAAGACAATGCAATACAATATAATACAATACAATGATTCTTTACTGTACACCACAAAGAAAACAAAATAGAAAAACAAGTACACGGAAAAAATATGTAAGGTTAAGCAATGGGCGATAGGGAAGGTGATAAGTTAATTAAGATAAATATAAAAGAATATACGGATAAATAACATATATAATATTTATACAATACAAATACCTACGTAATAATGTAATTCTATCCTTTGCTTACTATGTATCTCTGATATTCAAACATAATTGTTTCAGTATCTAACATTGTATATTTAACACAGATGGATTGTCATAGCCGCCGGCGTATCGCTTGTGTTGGAATTGGATTGGTTTGTGGAACTCAGTAAGCTAGTACGCATAATCGATTATTTGGAGGTGGTTGTACGATATGGAATTCCACTTGATTACCTTTAGTTTTAAACACTTTTCTTGCCTATAATTCTTTGTTGCCAAATTCTATTCCCTTGTACTTACTATTACTACTTAGCTTTTTTCCGGGAGTCAAAACGTACCTGAAAATAAAATGAAAAATTCATCATTTTATCTAGTAAAATATGCAAAATATATCTAAAAGCATCTAGTGCAACATAAGGAGTAAAAATTAAAGCAGGCTGCCATTTTTAATTAAAAGTCACTTTTTTGACGTAATTGGTATGCTACATTCGTCTTTGCCAAACCTAAAAAAAATAATGAAATAACAACATTTATTTATTAAAAACGTACATAGTAAGTATGAAATTTTTAAAAGTAACTACTTAAGTATACAACCAGACCTATCATCTGTTTTATACAAATTTATAAAAATCAAAATCCAGAGGCCTTCTGTCAATAAAACAATCAGCCTCCGGCAAGAATTCAATTAATAATGCAAACTTCCGTCTCCCGAATATCAATTCTCCTCGTTCATCAAAAGTATCTTCAACTCAGTCATTTGAGATTCATTTACATGAAGGGAAGGTTTCGAAATTTACTTCGCCACGGGTGTACGGACCATGAAATCACAAAATACTCAGGAGATTTCTGATTGTAGCCGCAAATCACTGGTACAAGTTCAAACAGATTGGACCTTGATGAAAGCTGTATCCCTTGGCACAACCTTTTTTCCGAGCTAATGACTGTTTAAATCAAATGGATAGACGTTTGTTTTTAGTCTATATATCAGGGAGTTCTCTGCTCCAGATGAAACCATGAAAGGGATAATCTTTGACCATATACCAGGAATAACGAGCCTGCTTCGCTGTGCTTGTTTGGGAAACATCTGAAGGAACATTGAAGGATATTATCATAGTCGTGCTATTACCTTCAGTCCAAGTTATAGCTGAGGCGCGTTTGCGATTGATGATATGACGTGTACTTTACAATTGTTATTCATAGGGGTAGATAGTTGTGCAGGACGCCACACAAACACTAACCTGTTTAATTATGTTAGCTTAAGTCAATTAATGTGCAGGACGCCGCACAAACACTAACCTGTTTAATTATGCCTTAAGTCAATTAAAGATACGCAATTCCTGTTTTTTATTAACGATTTAGTTAAGTAAAGTCGGCCGGGTTCGATTCCCGGGCCGCCGCGGAACCTTGTCGTAGTAACATTTGCCTCACTCAAGAGGCATAGTCTATACTAACTTGAATTTAGTTGCTACGACAGGGTTCTATGTGGCCTGGGGATCGAACTGGCCGACTACAAGAATAATGTAAAACCAATTATTGGTTAAAAAAAGGGCTAACCTAATTGGCCCTTCTACTATTGACAAATAATGACTAAGCCTGATTGGCTATCGCTATATACTAAGTTATGATTGGATAATATGCTTATTGGTCAATAAATGCTTCTCGACATCCGCTCGGGTCGCCCAATCAATTGCGCCCTCGAGCGCTGAAATAAAGGTAGGCCATTCGGCCTGAAAATTAATCGACTTCGAGGAGCGACACCGAGCGGACCAGGAAGAAACCAACAAACCGGCCTATTATTTCGACCAGCGTCCAGAGTAACCAGACCCAAGCTGCGGGCGCGTCGAAGGGTGTCCCGCACATTGGTCCATCGAACCGGGATTGAAGCTGTGAAGAATAGGATGCCGGTTACGCGTTCGGTCGGGAGGCGGGGGGGGGAGTCGTCGGCGCCTACACACACGACGCCATCGGAGTCGGCGGGCATCACCGCGGACTCTACCGCTACTACCACCACCACAGCCTCTGTCCGCCCCCCTACAGAACGCGAGCTAAGTAGAACAACGCCTCTGCCACCACCACCGTCTGCGGCAACGCCACAATCCATCGCGACGACAACGATTCCAACACACAACACGCGGGCGGCGGCTGCGCTGCTAGCGGTAAACCTCGGGGTTGCGACCCCGAGGGCGGGCGCGACTCTGGGTACACCTGCGGGCCCCATCGTGTCCGTGCCGCCGCCCCCGAGTGAGAAGAGCGTTGTAGCGACCACTTCAACGATGCGACGAAGTAGAGCGCACCGCGCATCAATCGCGCGGCAGGAACTCCTACGCCTTCAAATAGACTTGGCGGCCGCAAAGTTGAAAACGATTGAAGACGAAGAAAGCGAGGATGAAGATACGATGGTGGAAGACCCGGCTGAGGAACCCGCTCGCGCTCGAAGGATTCAAGAATGGGTTGATCAACAGGGGTACTCATCCCCATTTACGGTGCCTGAGCCGGGGCTCGGCACCAACACATTGGAGCATCTCGTGTTACGGAAGGGGAGTTCGGCGGCGCCCGGGCCGGAGCCCGGCGCTGCCATACCACTGGCGGGGGGTGTCCCCGCCAACCCAGCGTAGTTCGGGACGGAGCCCGGCGCCGCCACGCCACCGGCGGGGGGCTGCCCCGCCAACTTCACGGTGCCCGGGACGAGGCTCGGCGCCGCCATACCACCGGCGGGGGGTGTCCCCGCCAACCCAGCGGCGCCCGGGACGGAGCCCGGCGCCGCCATACCACCGGCGGGGGGTTGCCCCGCCAACTTCGCGGTGCCAGGGCAGCGGCCCGGCGCCGCCATGCCACCGGCGGGGGGCGTCCCCACCAACTTCGCGGTGCCAGGGCAGCGGCCCGGCGCCGCCATGCCACCGGCGGGGGGCGTCCCCGCCAACTTCGCGGTGCCAGGGCAGCGGCCCGGCGCCGCCATGCCACCGGCGGGGGGCGTCCCCGCCAACTTCGCGGTGCCAGGGCAGCGGCCCGGCGCCGCCATGCCACCGGCGGGAGGCTTTCCCGCCAATTCGTTGATGCTGACAAGATGGCTCGGCAACTGGCAGCAGCAGGCGGGGGGAGGTGACCCCGCACGTCCGAGGCAGTGGCCCGGAGCAACGTCACCAGCGGCGCGCATGCCCGCAATCACTTTTGGCGCAACGCCGGAGCAGTGGCACGGCGTCACGCAGCCAGTAAACGATGCAGCTACGGCGCCCGGGCAGGGGCTCGGCGCCGCCGGAGGAGCAAGCATCCCGATCTATACGCCCGGGCCGCGGCCCGGCGACCCGATGAGGAGCAGCGAACAGTTCGCCGCGACGCCCCGGATGGACCCCGGCGCCGCCCCGTTTCAGCCAACCTATGACCCCACACACGACCAACAGCAGGGCGTGTGGCTCGGCGCAGCAGCGCTGCCGCCGGCGGCACAACTTACACCGGAGGGAGCAGGGGAGGTCGCGCAACAATACCAGAGCCCGCTCGCCGACCTGACTACGGCGATTACGATGGCGATAGCGGCGGGTCAACAACAGCGGAGGCCCGCGGACCTCCCAGTTTTCGCGGGGGCCCACCAGTACTGGCTGACATTCAAAAGGGCCTACTGTGAGACTGTGAACAATTTTAGTGAATGTGAAAACGTGCATAGACTCAGAAACAGTGTTAAGGGCCGAGCCCGCGAATCTGTGGAACAATTATTTCTGTGCGGCGCGAGTGCGAACGAAATAGTGCGCGTCCTAGAGAACCGTTTTGGCCGTCCGGACGCGATCGCGCTAAGTGAACTCGAACGATTACGTGCGTTGCCGCGGCTATCCGATAGCCCTAGAGACGTCTGTGTTTTCGCGAACCGCGTGTGCAATATAGTGGCGACATTGAGGGCTTTAGGGCGCTATCAATACATGTTCAACCCGGAGGTCACCAAGAACATTATAGAAAAATTCACAATGAACATGAAGTACCGGTGGTACGATTTCGCGGCGACACAGTCACCTGAAGAAGCGGATCTTATCAAACTGACGCGCTTCCTCGAGAGGGAGGCAGACATATGCGCACCTTTCGCCCAGCCTGAGACAATCTCATCGGGCCAATACGGGACGGATCGACGGGCGCCGCCGCCACACCGCACGCATGCAGTTAAGGAAAGCCGACAGCAAAGACAATATAAATGTGTGGTGTGTAATAACAATGATCACAGTGATGTTAGTGCGTGTTCTAAATTCACAAAGGCGGCGCCCGCCCAACGATGGGAGTGGGCGAAAAATAAAAAGCTTTGTTTCAGATGCTTAGTCTTCAGGACGAGGTACCACACGTGCAAGGCGGAGCCGTGTACCATTGACGGCTGCGAGCGGTACCACCACCGGCTCCTGCATAAAGAAGAGGAGGCGGCCAAGGGTGTCACGGTGGACGCCGCCGTCGAAACTGTGACCTGCGCATGGGCGCGCGGGCCACACTCCTTCTTGAAGATCTTGCCGGTGCGCGTCACGGGACCCCGGGGCAGCAAGGACGCCTGGGCCCTCCTTGACGATGGATCCACCGTCACTCTGGTGGACGAACGGCTCGCGGAGGACGTCGGGGCGACCGGCCCGATCGACCCGCTGCGCATCGAAGCCATCACCGACGCGAACATAAACCAGTCTGAGTCAAAGAGAGTGAAGCTGGAGCTCGCGGGCTCAAGCCGCGGATTCGACGTCGAGGCGAGAACGGTGAGAAACTTATCCATTAGCACGCAGCGGGTCGACGAGGCGGCCGTGAATCAATGCGAGCATCTGAAGGACATAAAGAGTGAGTTAATTTACAATTGCGCTTTCCCAAAGATATTAATTGGTCAGGACAACTGGCACCTGTTGGTGGCGGAGCAGATGAGGCGAGGACGCAAGGATCAGCCGGTCGCGTCCCTCACCCCCCTCGGATGGGTGCTTCACGGCGCGCAGACACGCGCGCTGGGCGCGCGCATAAACTACATCCACGACGAAGCTATGGAGGAACAACTGTCAAGGTATTTTCAACTGGATAACCTCATTGTACAGCCCGCGCGCCCAGCCAGTGACCCAGAGGAGAGGGCCGAAAAAATTCTAAAAGCCACATTCAGAGAAGCAGAGCCTGGAGTATATGAAGCCGGCCTGCTGTGGAACAACAAGCAGGTACAGTTGCCTTGCAATTATGGGAACACGCAGTCGAGACTGGAAGGGATCGAGCGCAAATTGGACAAGAATCCGACACTGCGAGAGAAATACGAAAAACAAATGGACGAGTTCGTATCAAAGGGCTACGCGGAGCCCGCCCCCGCCACCAAGACACCGGGGAAGACGTGGTACCTACCTCACTTCGGAGTGGTCAACGCGCAGAAGCCGGACAAACTACGCGTGGTACACGACGCCGCCGCTAGAACAAAAGGTACCAGTCTGAATGCGAATCTGATGTCGGGCCCGGACTTATTGCAGTCACTGCCAGGCATCATGATGCGTTTCCGCCAACACGCAGTGGCTGTAACGGCCGACATAGCAGAAATGTTTATGCGTGTCCGAGTGAGGGAAGAAGATAGAGACGCGCTCCGGTACCTGTGGCGGGGAAGAGAGCGGGGCGAAACGCCCGCGAAAGAATTTCGCATGAAGTCGCTCATTTTTGGCGCAACGTGTTCCCCATCTATTGCGATCTACGCAAAAAATTTTAACGCAAAGAAGCACGCAGACTTCAACCCGACAGCGGCCGCCGCCATCATCACGAACCACTATGTAGATGACTACTTAGACAGCTTCAAAACCGCGAAGGAAGCAATAGAGATATCGCAGGCGGTTAAGGACATACACGCTAAAGGTAACTTCAACCTCAGGGGTTGGTCCAGCAACAGTGGCGAGGTGATGGCGGCTATGGAGGCGCCTCCCGATCGGCCAGCGGCCGTTGAACTCTCCGATGGCGGCCCGAGCGAACGAGTTCTAGGGCTCATTTGGAGGCCCGATTCGGACAAGATAAGTTTCAATTTAGACATGGCACGAGTACCTCCGGCGCAAATGGACTGCGATAAGCCTACGAAACGGGTGGCGCTACGAATTGTAATGTCTTTGTATGATCCAATGGGACTTGCATCACCTGTTACAGTGAGAGCCAAGAACATCCTTCAGGAGACATGGCGCAGAGGCATCGGCTGGGATGAGCGACTTCCGGACGACCTCGCGGCACAATGGCGAGAGTGGTTGACTCATCTGAAGGCGCTCCGAGACGTGTCGGTGTCACGCGCCTACCAAGGATACAGCGACGCGACGAACCTTCAGTTACATGTCTTCACGGACGCAAGCGAGTCTGCATACTCGGCGGCGCTATACTGGCGCGCCGAACACGCGCAAGGTAACATCAGCGTATCACTCATACTCGCGAAGGCGCGCGTCGCCCCGCTGAAATTAACTTCAATCCCACGGCTCGAGTTGCAAGCCGCGGTGATGGGCGCACGCATGGCAGACTACGTGAAGCGGGAACACCAGCAGACAGCACACACCACGACCTACTGGACAGACAGTAAGACTGTGCTACAATGGATTCGTAGTGGTTCGCGCACTTACCGCCCTTTCGTCGCACACCGAATAGCGGCCATCGAGGAACTTACCAAAGTAAATGAGTGGCGGTGGGTGCCCACGAAGCTGAACGCCGCCGACGACGCCACAAGAAATGTCCCTGAAAATTTTAACAAAAATCACAGGTGGTACACAGGGCCTATTTTCCTTAGGCAGCGTCCGGAGGAGTGGCCGGAAGAGGCCCCGCCCCAATTAACAAGTAACCCCCCCACCCCGACGGGCGAAGAAAAAGTCAACGCAGCCAGGCACAGCGACGAAACGTCGGCGTACGAAGCGGTCCCGGACTCTAGTCGCTTCTCAAAGTGGGAGAGACTCTGGAGGGCTACAGCCAGAGTTTTACAATTCACCGAACTCTGTCGCAAAAGGGAAGCCGTAAATTACAAACGGACAAAGGCAAACGTGAAAGGCGACCCAGACTGGCGGCAGAGGCCCGCGACCACAAAAACCATAGGTAAGCCCCACCCACCACTCCCAAAAGCTGAAGCACGCGACTACGCAACACTGGACGCCGATTTACTGCAACGCGCCGAACAGCTGATCATGAAGGCGGCGCAACAGCAGAGTTTCGACGCCGAACTCCGAGCCCTCAAAGCTAGCCACACACTACCAAATCACAGCAAAATCAAAACAATAGCGGTATCACTACAGGAAGGCACGATCGTACTCGTAAGCAGAATTGAAGCCGCAACAAACGTCGTCACAAGCACAAAACGGCCGCTTGTGCTAGACGGCCGACATAATGTGACAAGGTTGTATATAGATTACGTACACAGGCAAATAGGTCACACCGGCGTGGAACCCACCATCAACGAGATGAGGCAACGCTACTGGGTGATCCACCTCCGGTCGACGACGCGCCAAGTACTTCACCGCTGCCGGCCCTGCGGCATCAGGCGGGCTCTCCCGCCCACCCCGCCCACCGGAAATCACCCGCCCTGCCGCCTAGCACACCATCACCGACCCTTTACCTACACAGGGGTCGACTACTTCGGCCCACTTAGTGTCACAGTGGGCCGAGGTCACCAGAAGAGATACGTGGCCCTCTTTACGTGTCTAACAACACGCGCCATACATATGGAGATGGCGCACTCACTGACGACGGACTCGGCAATCATGGCGCTGCGCCGCATGGTGGCGCGCCGCGGCTGCCCAGCAGAGATGTGGTCTGACAATGGGACCAACCTGAGGGGCGCTGACAAGGAGTTACGAAAAGCACTCGACGCAGCCACAGAAGAGGAGGGGGCACACCGCGGCATCAGATGGCGCTTCATCCCAGCTGGCGCTCCTTTCATGGGCGGAGCGTGGGAAAAGATGGTGCGAAGCGCCAAAGCAGCACTAGAGGTGACGCTGCATGAGCGTCATCCCTCCGAAGAAATCCTAATCACCCTACTGGCGGAGGCTGAATTTACTATCAACAGCCGTCCGCTAACACATGTCTCAGTCGATCCGGACGATCCTGAGGCATTAACACCGAACCATTTCCTGCTTGGAGGCGCAGCTTGGACGGCGCCCCCAGGGAAATTTGAAGATCAAGACGCGGCCGGGCGCGGCACCTGGCGCACCGCCCAACGCCTAGCCGACCATTTCTGGGCGAGATGGCTGCGCGAATACCTGCCCGAACTCCAAAACCGGCGGGAGCCACGAGGGCGCGGCCCCCCACTTGCCGTCGACGACCTAGTCCTCATAGTCGACGGCAACCTCCCACGCAACACATGGCCGCGTGGGAGGATCATCGCCGTTTTTCCCGGCGCCGACGGCGTCACACGAGTGGCAGATGTACTCACCAAGGGCGGCGTGCTACGCCGACCTACGAAAAAGCTTGCGGTCCTGCCAACAACCACAGAAGCTGCAATCCTGCCAACGAGTCCAGAGGCTACAATCCTGCCAACGGGTCCGGAAGCTGCGGCTCCTGCACGTCAGTAAACTTCAACGCCTGCGGCGATGAACGGCGGGAGCAATGTGCAGGACGCCACACAAACACTAACCTGTTTAATTATGTTAGCTTAAGTCAATTAATGTGCAGGACGCCGCACAAACACTAACCTGTTTAATTATGCCTTAAGTCAATTAAAGATACGCAATTCCTGTTTTTTATTAACGATTTAGTTAAGTAAAGTCGGCCGGGTTCGATTCCCGGGCCGCCGCGGAACCTTTTCGTAGTAACATTTGCCTCACTCAAGAGGCATAGTCTATACTAACTTGAATTTAGTTGCTACGACAGGGTTCTATGTGGCCTGGGGATCGAACTGGCCGACTACAAGAATAATGTAAAACCAATTATTGGTTAAAAAAAGGGCTAACCTAATTGGCCCTTCTACTATTGACAAATAATGACTAAGCCTGATTGGCTATCGCTATATACTAAGTTATGATTGGATAATATGCTTATTGGTCAATAAATGCTTCTCGACATCCGCTCGGGTCGCCCAATCAATTGCGCCCTCGAGCGCTGAAATAAAGGTAGGCCATTCGGCCTGAAAATTAATCGACTTCGAGGAGCGACACCGAGCGGACCAGGAAGAAACCAACAAACCGGCCTATTATTTCGACCAGCGTCCAGAGTAACCAGACCCAAGCTGCGGGCACGTCGAAGGGTGTCCCGCACAATAGTGATTAGAAGGAGTTTTATGGATTACACGTAAACTCACTCACCTATAGTCAGTAAATATACAAACATACTCTTCATTAAAATATTATTCACACGCGGTCTCTTTTACATAAAGTCAGAGTAGACAAAATTAAATCAAAGCAAACAAGAGACAATGGCAAGCATAAAATAAATTACGTTTTGTCTCTGTTTCTTCAAAGACAATTTCGCGGCTTCCACGCTTTATTTAATCCTGTCAAATGATTTATTTCCATTTGAAAAGGTTTTTATTGCGGTGAAATTTTTATTTAAAGAGAAAGGCGTTATATTTTTTTTAATGCAAGTCGTCCATCATTTTAGCACCTCCCCAGCCTCAGGGGGGAAGGTTGTGCGAGTGTTGTAAAAACTCTTGTATAATTCCAAGGAGCTAGATCTACATACAAAGCCAAATTCACACATGGCGCGTATTAAAAGCAATTGAATGCTAAATTCTGCGGATGTTACGTTAAGTTACGTTTGCGACGTAATTACAAAGTGTTTATAAGTCCCCTTGCGTTGTTAATTCGACAATTTATGCTCCCTTATCCAGACACCTTTGTTTAGATAAGTTACTTAGAAAGCAATCCAATTTCAAAGCAGCTGCTTTTCGCTCGCATCTTTATCATGAACCGTTTTTAGGGTTCCGTAGTCAACTAGGAACCCTTATAGTTTCGCCATGTCTGTCCGTCTGTCTGTCTGTCTGTCTGTCTGTCCGCGGCTAAGCTCAGAGACTGTTAGTACTAGAAAGCTGTAATTTGGCATGAATATATATATCAGTCACGCCGACAAAGTGATTGAATAAAAAAAGTAAAAAAAATTTTTTTAGGGTACCTTCCATAGACGTGAAGTGGGGGTGATTTTTTTTTTCTCGGCTAACCCTATAGTGTGGGGTATCGTTGGATAGGTCTTTTAAACCCATTGGGGGGTTGCTAACATAATTTTTCTATTCAGTGATCTGTTTGCGAAATATTCAACTTTAAAGTGAAAATTTTCATTAAAATCGGCCGTCCCCCCCCCCTCTAAAATCTAACCTGTTGGGTGGAAAAATTTGAAAAAATTCAGAAGTTAAATATATCAAATTTACTAGGAAAATTATAGCGGCTAAGATTGCTTGGAAATTATTTGTAGTTTAAGAGTAAATAGTAGCCTAAGGTATAAAACATACCTAAACTTGGATGATTCCGTACACATACGAAATCCTTAGAAAAATATTACTTGATTTTCTCGTAATGCCTACGGAACCCTACCTTGGGCGTGTCCGACACGCTCTTGGCCGGTTTTTTTTTAGGTTAGTCTTATCTGGCTCTGGCATGGCCTTTTTTGTCACCAGAGTGTGGGTCGCTTTTTTAGGCACGCCACTCTTAATGATATCATCCGCCGGGCTCTCTCCACTGCCTCTGTGCCCGCGACATTGGAACCTTCGGGTCTCTCTGCCACCGACGGTAAGAGGCCCGATGGTTGCACTTTAGTGCCTTGGTGTCTGGGCCGCCCCTTAGCGTGGGACGTCACCTGTGTAGACACATTGGCTCCGTCCCACGTTAACGGTTCTGCACGGAAGCCTGGGTCCGCCGCAGAGCAGGCCCAAACTATTAAGTGCCGCAAATACGCATTTCTTTCGAACAACTACATATTTGCGGCACTTGCAATTGAAACTTTGGGCCCATGGTCGTCCGACACAAAAAAGTTTGTAAAAGAAGTATCGGACAAGCTCTTCGGCGTCTCAGGCGACCATAGGGCTGGTACCTTATTTGCCCAGCGCCTAAGCTTGGCGGTGCAGAGGGGCAACGCGGCCTCCGTCCTGGGGACGATGCCCCAAGTGGGCGATCTCCAGGGTAATTTTTATTTGTAATTTTTAGTTTTGTAAAATTTTGTTTTATTCTGTCAAGCTTTGATTTATAAATAAACTTTACTATATTTCCATTCCTAAATTGTTTCAAGTCTCATCAGCCATTTTGAGGTGTAGAGCTCAGATCAAACTTCTGATACGGCTCAGCTTTATAAAAGCAGAGAGATTTCAGTGGCTGTGCCAGCCGCAAAGCCAGACAAATCCAATCTAAGCAGACAGGTGTGATGGAAGGCGACCTCGAAACTCGGCGCCTATTAAAAATCTTAAAGGCTTTAAACTCCCACACTTTGCGTCTTTCGAATCGAGAAGTTATTAAGTTGCTTGTCCCGAATTCCGTCCCAAGTTTTCAATTGAATTTTCTGTCGATTATTGATAGAGTAATATTCGCATCGAAGCGTCGATTTGTTTGAGTTATCTTCAAAAAGACGGGATATTAAAATAGCATTCTATATCTCAAGAGAGCGAATGGAATTTTGAATTGACAACATTTCATATTTCTAAGACTATAATTTGATTCGTTCTCTGTATACTGTTTGGAAAGAGAAAGACGCTGATAGTTTAAAATTTTCACTAGGATTATTAATTAATTTATTACAATTTTTTAAAGATGTGCTTATTCTAAAAGAGCGTAACGATAGAATAGATCCATTACTTTTGTCTAGTCTCCATTAAAAAAAAGTGATGACGTAAATTTGACATTAAGGTTTTTTTTTTTTTTTTGTTTTGGACTTGGGTTAGTGTTGCCCTTAGCCATTTATCAAGTTAGGGAAATTGGACGCGGAAAAAGGATAGCTGGGGAACGCAATTTGGAAAAAGGACAGTCAGAGTAGGTAGCATAGGTAATAAAAATATAATTACATAAATTAAATAACTATTATATTTTTATATTATTTTTGGAGATAAAGGATGCTATTGAATTATATATACTGGGAAAAGTAAGCAAAGAAGATATGTTTGTAGGGAGAGGTATATTCTGGGCTATCAACGATTCAATAAATAAAGTTCTGTCATGTAATGGGCAGGATAGGAAAATATGATTTAAGTCCCCAACTGCAGCTCCACATTCACACGCTTCACTATTTATTATATTAAACCTAAAAAGATGAGAGGGCGCACACGTATGGCCTAATCTCATCCGAGTCAATACAGATATTTCTCTTCTATCTAATTTTGAATTGTAAAACCATGGTTTTAGTGGAATTTCTGTTTGTAAATTATAATAATAAGTTCCAGTCTCTAAAGCACTCCATAACCAAAAGAACTCCCAAGAATACTGTAAATATATTTTAGGTAGGGCTAGGAGATCATGAGAGTAATTTTTATAAGGGAAAAGATCGCCAGAATGTACAGCTTCGAGAGCCAGGTGGTCGGCCCTCTCATTTCCATAAATCCCGGAATGGCTTGGCACCCAAACGAACTGAATTTCCAGACCTATGATGCTGCACTCCTGTAATAAAGATCTAGTGTAAAAGAAAATGGGATATATATTTTTTAATCTAAATGGAGGATGCTTGTAGGCTACTTTTTGAGTCAGAAATAATTACAACTTTGCTTAATTTCAACATATGAGCATATTCGACTGCTTTAAATAGTCCATAAGCTTCACCAGTAAAAACTGAGGATTCTGGAGGAAGTTTTATTTTTTGTACAATATTGAACTGGTGGTGATAAACGCCAATACCAACACAGCTAGTTTTTGTGGGTTTAGACGCGTCTGTGTAGATATGATGCCATCCAGACCAATTGACACCAAGCAAATAATTAAATGATGGTTTTTAATGCCTATGTCGAGAAAAACTGTTGGATTAAGTAATAAAACTTCAAACTTAACGCTATATAAAGGAAGAGTTGTATAACGATGGGTAGAACTTGAAAGAGGTAAAATTTTTAAGTAGCTATTGATTATAAAAGGAGGATTTTTATTGCGCCAGTATACGGATGATTCTATTTCTTTGTGTAGAGAAGCTAATTTAGATTCTATGGGATGATTTAGAAATTGCATGGAACGGAAAATAAATCTATCTGCTAGGAACTGCTGACGTAAATGTAACGGTGGGTCAACACATTCTACCTGCATGGCATTGACAGGACTAGTCTTCATAGCTCCCAGTATTATTCTCAAAGCCTTATTTTGGATAGTATTAAGAATTTTAAATGCAGTATCTGTACCTGGACGAAGTAAAAAAGAACCGTAATCTAATACGCTTCGAATGACAGCATTGTATACCAATTTCAAGTAGAATGGGTGACTACCCCACCAAACTCCAGCGAGACATCTTAAAATGTTTAAAGATCGCTCACATCTGTTTTTAACATATACACAATGAGGTTTGGCTGAGAGTCTACTATCAAGAACTACACCTAGATATTTAGCCTCATTACTAAATGGAATTTGTGAACCGCCGTAAACTAAAGTAGAATCACATCTCCTTGTTCTGGTTGAAAATAAAACCGCTGTTGTTTTGGCAACTGATAGTTCCAGACCGTTTGCGTCTAAGTAGCCCTTCAGTTTTTCCAGATTGCAATTTAATACTGCGCATGCATCACTGATACAGCTATCTGCACAGTATAGTACCAAATCATCAGCGTATTGTATGTTTAATACAGGATGTACTAGATTAGACAAAAAATCATGAGTGTACACGTTAAAGAGTAATGGACTTAAGACTGAACCTTGTGGTAAGCCTTTCCAAGCAGTTCTGTATAGAGTACCCGAATCAAAGACTATTTTTATAATCCTTTCATAAAACATTGCTGAAACTATGTTAATGAGACGCGTCGGAACACCCAATTTTACCAATTTATTTATAAGTATCTCTATATTCACATTGTCATATGCTGAATTAATATCTAGAAAACAAGCTACCACTGATTTTTTCTGAGAGAAAGCTAATAATATGTCTGAAACTAGTAGACCAACACAATCTGACGTACTTTTATTTTTTCGAAAACCGAATTGATTGTTTGAAAGTATTTTTTTTGTTTCAATAAACCACTCTAGACGATTTTTAATCATATGTTCCAATATTTTTAGTAAAACAGTCGATAAGGCTATCGGACGGAGCGAATTATAATCGTTTCGAGGTTTATTTGGTTTAGGTAATGGCAACACCAACTGTGTTTTCCATTGTGGAGGAATATGACCTGAAATAAAAATAAAATTAAGAAGGCTCAGGTAATAACATAGAATTTGGTCACTAGAATTGGCTAAAAATGAATAAGGAATACCATCGCAACCAGGTGCCGAGTCAACTACATATGATAATACACTTTTAAGCTCTGGTAGCGAAAATAACCTGTTTAAATGTTGACTATTGCGGTCGCATGAAAGTGAATCTATTATCAATGGCATTGTTGCGACAAACGGAGGTGCAAGTTTATTTAAGAATTTGTCAATTACTAATGGTTCTAGATTCGTAGGAGTGTTGTCAAGAAAAGCCCCTCGAAACATTCTAATTTTCCTCCAAATTTCAGAGGTGTGCGTGTTTGGAGATATAGAGGAACAAAAGTTTCTCCAGCTTTCTACTTTCTTTTTCTTCAAAAACTTTCTTTTTTCTTTATTTATGGCCACTAAATTGTTGTAATTTTCCTCGTTCATGTTATCCCTATATTTTAACTCGCTTTCTTTTCATCTTTTTACAGCTACACTGCATTCAGGGTCCCACCATGGCGGACAGGGAATACGCATATGAGAAGATTTTTTGACTGGAAAAACTTCATTTGCTGCTTCAGTCAATATCTTGACAAGCGCGTTGGAAGAATCAAGAATTTGACTAGAGTGCCTTAGGTCTGGCAGGATACTGAATTTTATATCCAATTGTTTTTTAAAATCGTCCCATTTATTTTTAATTATGACATGTTTCAATGTACAAGATCTTTTTAAGAATGGTTTATTTTTGATGGGAAAGATACTATTACTGGGAAATGATCACTACCATAGGTAGATGGGAGTACCTCCCAAGACAATGTACTAGCAACTGAAGAAGAGCAAATTGATAAATCAATAGCACTTGTATTTTCATGTGGAGCAGTCTGACGTGTAGGTGCACCAGTATTCAGTATACAGAGATTAAGAGAATCAATTATGTCTAAGATTTCATCGCCATTGTCACTTGAATAACTACATCCCCATGCTTGATGATAGCAATTAAAATCTCCTAAAATGATAAGAGGCGAAGGAAGTGAAGCTAAGATGGATTTTATTTCCCTAAGTATATCTAATGAAGGATGAGGAATATACAATGAAACTATACATATATTATTTACAATTGCAGCAATTATAGAGAAGTTGCTACTGTGAGATGGTATTGGATGATATGTGAAATGAAATGATTTTTTTACAAGGATGGCTACACCGCCATGTCCGTCGGACCTATCTTCACGGAGGCATGCATAACCAGTGATTTTGAAACAAGACTCTGCTTTGAGCCAAGTTTCACTTAAAGCTATAAGAAAAGGATCTAATTTATTGATTAAATGTAGTAAATCTGATTTTTTATTCTTTATGCTGCGGCAGTTCCACTGAAGGATATGGCTTCTGCTGGCCATTATTAACATTTATAATATTTGAAATAAAACTAATTATATCTGCAACGTTGTTCGGTATTATGTTTGATGAGGATAATAATTTAATAAGTTCAAGAATGAGCTCACTAATGGAGGGTTGGTTATTGAGGGTGTTTTCTTTATTAATAGCAGTACCATTTCCAGATGTAGAAGGCATGTCATAGTCTTTAATGAGATTGTTATGAGCATTTTTATCATAACCTTTTTGATTTTTAGGTATACTACGAGGCTTAAGAAAAACCGTTTTTTTGTAAGAATGTGATGATGGGGTAGTCTGTTGGTTGGGATGATTAGTATCCCTTTGAGGCTGTGAGAATGTTGGGGTAGTTAATACAACATCTGCATAATGCTTACTGACAGGATGATGAAGCTTTGATGCTTCTGCATATGACAAACAGCTTTGTGCCATAGATAATTTGATACTTTTTTGTCTTTCAAACTCGGGACAACGTTTGCTTATTGCAAAATGTAGTCCAGTGCATAAACAGCAAGAAACACTGTCTTCTTCGACATCGCATGAAGATCCTGAGTGACTCTGACCGCACTTATAACAGCATGGTTTGGACCTACATTGAGTCTTAGTATGGCCATAACGGCAGCAATTGAAGCATTGGATTGTTGGGAATATATACAAATCAACAGGTAGTGCATTGTAACAAATAAATATTCTCTTTGGCAAAACTTGGCCATCAAATGTCAAAACCACTGTCTGGGAAGGTTTCCAAACAGCTGACCCATCAACCATAGTTTTAAAATTCAATCTTCTTGCTTTAATCACTTTTCCTGTACCCAGAGGCACAGATATGTTTAGCATAATCTCTTCTGGGGACCACTCGGCCGGAACACCTTTAACTATTCCCATCCTCATGACACTAAAAGATGGGATAAAAGCTTTGTATTTGCTTTCCAAGAGGTTTTTGTCATTCAGAAATTTGTTACCATCCTCGAGATGGGAAAAAGATAAGGTGACTCTATTCCTCCCAATTCTTTTCACGCTACCATTAATGATGTTAATATAGGATTGCTTTTTTAAGAACTTTCCAAAAGAAATGGGATGAATGGAGGTTCCGTCATTGGGTGTATCTTGTATTTTTTGTACATGAACTATGTATGGTGAACAATCGGTATTTATATACACTTTTCTGAAGGTGTCTGTGGGCTGAGGTGGAGAGGGCGAGTTTGTAACTGGAATATTATTTATCGTATTTATTGGTTGATTGTGAACTTTAATTTTTGAATCATTAGTAACACAATTACAGTCATTTTCAGTTAAAACGTAGTCTGAATTTCTAGTTTTATTACTGCGCCTTTTTTTGTTACAATGGCGGCATATCTTCCTTGTTGGACAAATCCGTTTTCTATTTTTCTCTGATGTTACAGAGCTATCAGTATGGTCAGTGTCCATACCGTTATCTTTTTCCTCACTTGACCTAATTGTAACCGTATGATAAACCTGGGGGACACCACCCCCAGGATCCTCGGGCTCCTCCATATATAAATAAGTATTGAAAACTTACCAGAAAGTAGAAAACTACACACATAAAAGTATTTACAATAAATAATAGATAATCTACACCTTATTTACACTACGCTGACCACTATTAATAATATAAAATTTAAGAGCTAGAAAAAACACGTGCGCTCAGTTCGAGATTTCCCGCCCTTTTTCCGACATTAAGGTTGTTATCAAATTTAAAATTATGACAGCTCTTATTTCTAGTGAAAAGGGTAAAGGAAACATATCTATTCTGTGGAGGTACAGGTAAGTACACATATGTTTTTTAAATATGTTGTATTTTTTTAAATATGAAGAAATAAATTATAATATAGTATTTTATGCAACGGTTGTATAAGTGAGGTCTTAAAAGGCGAGTGACGTGAGTTGCGATACGAGCGAATGCGAGTATCGCAATGGAAGACGGCACGAGCCGTTAAGACCAAATTATACACCGTTGCATACAATATTTTTCCTACGACTCGACTCTACTGGTACAGTCGGGTACAGTAGGGTAAAATGGGGTACAGTCGGGTACAGTAGGGTACAGTCGGGTACAGTAGGGTAAAATAGGGTACAGTCGGGTACAGCAGGGTAAAATAGGGTACAGTAGGGTACAGTCGGGTACAGTAGAGTAAAATAGGGTACAGTAGGGTACAGTCGGGTACAGTAGGGTACAGTCGGGTACAGTAGGGTAAAATAGGGTACAGTAGGTTACAGTCGGTTACCGTAGGGTAAAATAGGGTACAGTAGGGTACAGTCGGGTACAGTAGGGTAAAATAGGGTACAGTAGGGTACAGTCGAGTACAGTAGGGTAAAATAGAATACAGTAGGGCACAGTCGGGTACAGTAGGGTAAAATAGGGTACAGTCGGGTACAGTAGGGTAAAATTGGTCCAGTAGGGTACAGTCGGGTACAGTAGGGTAAAATAGGGTACAGTAGGGTACAGTCGGGTACAGAAGGGTAAAATAGGGTACAGTAGAGTACAGTCGGGTACAGTAGGGTACAGTCGGGTACAGTAGGGTAAAAAAGGGTACAGTAGAGTATAGTCGGGTACAGTAGGGTAAAATAGGGTACAGTAGGGTACCCTATTTTACTCTACTGTACCCGACTGTACTCTACTGTACCCTATTTTACCCTACTGTACCCGACTGTACCCTACTGTACCCTATTTTACCATACTGTACCCGACTGTACCCTATTTTACCCTACTGTACCCGACTGTACCCTACTGTACCCTATTTTACCCTACTGTACCCGACTGTACTCTACTGTACCCTATTTTACCCTACTGTACCCGACTGTACCCAACTGTACCCTATTTTACCCTACTGTACCCGACTCTACCCTACTGTACCCTATTTTACCCTACTGTACCCGAATGTACCCAACTGTACCCTATTTGACCCTACTGTACCCGACTGTACTCTACTGTACCCTTTTTTACCCTACTGTACCCGACTGTACCCTACTGTACCCGACTGTACTCTACTGTACACTATTTTACCCTACTGTACCCGACTGTACCCCACTGTACCCTATTTCACCCGACTGTACCCGACTGTACTCTACTGTACCCGACTGTACCCAACTGTACCCTATTTTACCCTACTGTACCCGACTGTACCCTACTGTACCCGACTGTACCCTACTGTACCCTATTTTACCCTACTGTACCCGACTGTACCCTACTGTACCCTATTTTACCCTACTGTACCCGACTGTACCCTACTGTACCATATTTTACCCTACTGCACCCGACTGTATCCTATTTTACCGTACTGTACCCGACTGTACCCTACTCTACTCAACTCAGCAGGTCTAAACTGGGCTTTAGTGTTGAGTGTACCCTACATTTAATATTATGTGGCAGCTAGGTGTATTGTAATAACGACATTACGACACAAGTGCTGTTATGGCGAATAGATTAAGTATAAACTTTCTGCAGTCATTTTATCTATGTTCTTATATATTTGTTCGCGACCATGTAAAAAACAAATAAAAGTACAGGAGTAGGAAAAATATTTTTTCTCAAACATGCTATGAAATATTGACGTTATGTTCCTTATAATACGCCACGAAGTGTCACAATGCAGGTGCGGCTAGACGAGAGGTCAATAATGGAATTTCATACAACATTGCTGGCCAAGGCCAGCAAAGTGATCGTCTGTCGTTTCATACCATGACGTTTATAGGTCTATGGCATCATAGCATTTAGCCTTTAAAAAAAACTATAAGCAATATTTGCGTTTTGGTTCATTATGACAATCTGCCACTACGCTTATTTAAGGTAAGATGATGATGATGATGGTGATGGTGGTTATGGTGATGGTGTGATGATGATGATGATGATGGTGATGATGTGATGATGATGATGATAATGATGACGACGATGATTTTATGATGATGATGATGATGATGATGATGATAATGATGGTGATGACGATGATGATGGTGATGATGATGATGGTGATGATGATGATGGTGATGATGATGATGGTGATGATGATGGTGATGATGATGGTGATGATGATGATGGTGATGATGATGATGGTGATGATGATGATGATGATGATGATGATGATGATGATGATGGTGATGATGATGATGATGATGATGATGGTGATGATGATGATGATGATGATGATGATGATGATGATGATGATGATGATGATGGTGATGATGATGATGATGATGGTGATGATGATGATGGTGATGATGATGATGGTGATGATGATGGTGATGGTGGGTGATGGTGATGATGATGGTGATGGTGGGTGATGGTGATGATGGTGGTGGTGGTGATGATGATGATGATGCATGTTTGAGAAAAACTCTATACAAGCCTTGGCCACGAACAGGGATTGCCGGCCTCGTATCTCTAGATGGCCTCGTTAACACTCGGCCATCTATAACTACTCGGCCGGCAATCCCCTATTTCGCGGCCGCTGCAGTAATGTACTATTCCGTGTTCAGGAGGCGAAACTCTTTCGATTCCTGTAGTAATTTTCAGGTGTTAAAAAAATGAAATGTTGTCAATTGGCAAGGTGCGTGTGTGTCAGTAGTCATTTTCTGGGGTGTTATTTGAACTATTTGATACAGCCTGGACTCGACTAAACCGGAGGAGAATTCGCGAATTGGAACTTGTGCTGTTCAAGCCAACGCAATGCAGGTACTCGTAATCGCACAAAGCGCACAAAGCTACATTGTATGCTCCGGCTAGACCACATCACGAACAATATAGTTCGTATGCAGAGAGTGCTTATGATTTCAAAAGTAACGCTTATTGTTTCCCTTCTATATTCTGAGAATTGTACTGGGTTTCAAAACATTTGCAGTCTTGAAGTTCTAAATAAAGTAAACACAATATACCTTACGCGTTTGCGCGTTTCATCTATTTATCGTTTTGAGTGTTATGTAGTGATTTTTTTTAAGGAATAATACAAAAACACATTTAAAAAAACAGAAAAGTAAATGCTGGAGCCGGGGATCGAACCTGGGCCTTCGCCAATCAGGGACGCTGTGCTAAACCACTATACCACCCTAAGCCTTTTAACTTCACGGTAAAATTTTCTAATTTGTTTTCGAGACAGTCAACCCTTAATAAGGCAGAGGCAATTTAGCGACCACGTGCATTGACTTGGAAATTCAACTTTATTCTTTTAGTAATAAGTTACAATATGTATTGTAATTATTGAAAATACTACTAGCTTTAAAAATATCCTTTGTCAAGCATGTATTCGATAGTTGCTTTTGATTCTGTGGTAGTATGCTCCAATAAATGGGGTCTTCTTAAGGGTTAATATATCTTACTTATTGTTTGTGATAGTTGAGCCTGTGTGATATATATGTATTGTTTTACGTGGGAGAGGAAGAGACAGGTTTCTGCATGCTAAGATGTAGGTCTGTACAGGGTCAGTATGGGAAAGTCTGAAACTACAAGAGTGTTTTATTGAGAAAAAAAACCGGCCAAGTGCGAGTTTGACTCGCGCACCGAGGGTTCCGTACAAATTTATATGTATCTATGAACATCCAGTCTTAGCAGACCCCTGCTCCTAAGCATAATGTGCGCAGTATGGGATCATTGTAGATTGGTTACTGATATAGACAGACAGAGAAAAAATTTATGTTTTTCGTAATTTTTCCTTTATCTGTGCTATAAGACCTTGCTTTGTCCCAAATTTCAAGATTCTGAGTTCACGGGAAGTACCCTGTAGGTTTTGATTCCCTTGCGAGTGTCAAAAATTTGCGGCATAAATGGCTGTATCTTTTGATTGCGTTGGCTTAGAAGTTTGATTTTTTCACAGCTTCAAGGAACAGTAGACTTGAGTATTTGGTATAAATTTCAGCTTGATGCCTCCACGCGTTCCTGAGAAAAAGGGTCTTGACAGACGGACGGACGGACGGACGGACAACAAAGTGATCCTATAAGGGTTCCGCTTTTTCCTTTTGAGGTGCGGAACCCTAAAAATGGTAGTCCTTCGAATACCTACTAAAATAAATGAAAGGATATGAAAACAATGCATTTTATTAGTTTTATACAACATGTTTCTAAATAGAAACAGTGTTATTTAGTTTTATTTTTCAAAACGTCCGGGTTCGATTCCCGAGCTGAGTAGGTACAAGTTTTTTTTTAAATGTAAGAATGCAGTTTTTCTTATTACGAAAATCGATGACATGGTTCCTATAAGAAGAGATCTTCCTATGTCTTATAGTTTCAGACTTTCCCATATTGACCGATCTTTGTCGCACAGACAAAAAGGTTTTATTTTCTTTTCTCTAATTCATAATTTAAATGTGAGAGGCGCTGCGACCTGCCTTCCTCACAGGAACCAGTCTGAAAACCAGCGCCGGGCAACCAAGCCGCTGGGCTTGCTGAGACTGGGGACCCACTGTCCCATCTTTTTGTTTCTCCAGAAAACACATACTTAAAAATATGTTTAATAGCTTTTTATCAATGTCTAGTTTTAAGTTGTGCCGATAAATTTTATTTTTTTTATTTAAAAATATTGTGTTCTTTGATATGAACTTCCGCAAAGTAACGCCTGGAATCAATCGTTTTTAAGTTTTGTCGCGTTAATGAGCAATTATGCGAAAATTACCGGTTAATTGACGTTTTGTGGCCGTAGCGAAACTGAAGGTTAAACTGAAAATGAAATTCTAACGATACGGATTTAACATTAAATGTGACATGAATTGACTTCACAGAAAATTAAGCTTTTCTTTTTTTGCAGAAAATGCTGCTTTGTTCATTGGAAAGAGACTGGACGCTAATTACCGTGTTAGAATTATTTTACTTTAGAACCAAGAAGAATTTTCAGCAAAGTATGATTGATCTGAATTCAAAACACAGTAGCTTAATGTAAAATTTTAATAGCGTAGAACGATTGGAACGCTTGTTCAAAGTAATTTAAGCTCATTCACATATCGCATGTTTAGAATGAAACAAATTCAAATCGAATTATTCTCATTTGAAAACTAAACCTGATATTTTTACACAACTTTACTGATGTTTTTTTTGTTTATTTTTGTACATAACATACACACAATGTTTATTTTTGAAATGAGAATATTTAAAATTGAGTCGGTTTCATTCGAAACGTCAACGAGAAATATAACTTTTTACCGCCAAAAAAGCAAAACAGTTAAATTACAAACATATTATGCAAAGCACACAGATATATCGTGCTTATGCAAAGTTAGTGCAATCCGCGTGCCTTTAGGATTAGTTTTGGCAGCTCTCCATACCCAGATGCGTGGAGCGTGCAGTCTACATTTTGCCGACTAACCTAGTGGTTGGCGACACTAACTATGACTTGTAGGGACTGGATATATATATATCATTATCATCATTTCAGCCGTAGGACGTCCACTGCTGGACATAGGCCTCCCTCACTGATACACAATCATTAAGGTTGGAAGCGACTTGCATCCACCTTGAACCTGCGGCCTTTACCAAATTGCCCGTCCATCTCATTGGTGGACGTCCCACGCTGCGCTTGCCAGTCCATGGTCTCCACTCGGGAATTTTTCGGCCCCAGCGGCCATCTGTTCTACGTGCTATATGGCCTGCCCATTGCCATATCAACGAGCTAATACGTTTGTCGGGGAATGTTTGTAACTAAGACAACTCACACGATGTGTCTACGTTTCTTGTGTCTTTGATATTCATCTACGAGGGGCGTTCAATATAAAGTGAGAATGAGATGCAAACTCTTTTAATATTACGAAATTAAATACTGGCCGGTAAAGCTAATCTATCTAGCTGATTGCTATGAAAAAAAAAACTAACTGTCTTTTGTTTAAAAAAATATACGGTAATTTCTTTGCAATGCTATTGAGTACGTTAGCGAAAATGGAGAAAATTGAACTGCGCGCCGTTATCAAATACTTGTGTTTGAAAAATTTTTCTACGGACCAAGTCAATTTGGATTTGCGGGACACTTTAGGGTCTAATGCTCCTCCGTATTCGACAGTCGCACGTTGATGCGCCGAATTTAGACGTGGAAGAACATCGACAATGGACGACCCCCGCTCCGGACGCCCTACTACAGCAGTAACTGAAGAAATTGTGAAAAAAGTCGAAAACTCAGTTTTGGCGGATCGTCGTGTCACGGTTCGTTTTATTGCTGAAAATGTAAAGATTTCAACAGGGAGCGTGCATAATATTTTACATGAACGCTTGGGTATGAAAAAGGTATCTGCGCGTTGGGTACCAAGAATGCTTACTGACACGCAAAAACAAACTAGTCTAGAGATTTGTCAAGAAGCTTTGAACCTGATGCAGCAAGACCGGGAACTTTTTTTGGCGTGATTTATAACAATGGACGAAACATGGCTCCATCATTACGACCCAGAAACGAAACTGCAGTCTATGACATGGAAAAGGCCATCATCTCCAACTCCGAAGAAATTCAAGGTGAGCCCATCTGCCGGTAAGGTCATGGGCTCTGTTTTTTGGGATGGTAAAGGGGTATTAATGATTGAGTATCTCGAGCATGGAGCCACTATTACGGGCACATTATACGCCAAACAAATAGCAACATTGCGCAATGAGATCCGCGAAAAACGGCGAGGTAAACTCTCGAAAGTTGTGCTGTTCCACCAGGACAATGCCCCAGCACACAAGTCCGCCGTTGCAATGGCTGCAATTCGTGATGCTGGGTTCGATATCCTTAAGCATCCTCCGTATTCACCAGATCTCGCTCCCAGTGATTTCTACCTATTTCCGAGATTGAAACAATACCTGAGAGGCCAGAAATTTGAAGACGACGACGCGGTAGTCGCTGCAGTACAAGATTTTTTAAGTACTCAAGATGAGACCTTTTTTAAAAATGGAATTTTAAGTTTAGAAAAAAGATATACTAAGTGTATTATGCTAAAAGGTGTCTATGTCGAAAAATAAAATGACATTTAGTAAAAGTTGTTTATAACATACTCATTCTCACTTTTTATTGAACGCCCCTAGTATACTAATATTATAAAGAGGAAAGATTTGATTGTTTGTTTATTTGTTTGTTTGCATTGAATAGGCTCCGAAACTACTGCACCGATTTCAAAAATTCTTTTGCCGTTAGAAAGCTACATTATCACTGAGTGACATAGGCTACTTTTTACCGCGGGAAAATTAATTTATCGCGGGCGAAGCTGCGGACGGAAGGCTAGTATAACATATTTAGATTTTTTTTCAGCTTATGAACCGCCCCAAATGATTGATTAGTGATGTAATAAATTTGGATGCATTTATCAAACACCACAATGGCACCTATCTTAATATCGAAAGTTAATATATCGCATGGGTTATAATATCGAAAAGTTTTAACTTTATACATTCGACATATATTATTCAATTTCGATATTCAGAACCGTGGCCATGTGGATGTATGAAAAATTTATCTAAACTTATTACATCACTGATGGCTTTTATCATTATTTGAGGCTGTTAAGAAGCTTTCTAAAATCTAAAGATGTTAGTTAATTAATACCAAAGACACACAAGAAACATACTCATCATGTGAGTTAATCTAATCATACCAAGCATGGCAATCAAAATCAATCCGGCATAGAACAATTCAAGGAACTAAAGCTTGGTACTATAATTAGTAGGTAATATCCATTCCCCTATTAAAACTGGTTAATTTTATTTATATCTGAAAAAAAAATCAGTATTTATATGCGAAAAGGTAAAGGGCTAACGGATAAATTAAAAATTTAACCCACAAAGCAATTAACTTAGTTTGATACCATCTTTTACAACTTTTTAACACTGTACATTATGAAACGGCTGTGTAGCCAGCGGTGTTCCAACGATCTGGCATATTGTACGTTGGCAATGATGTCTGGATTATTCAGAGTGGCAATACCGATGCTTGGCGCACTCGCTGCGCTTCGAAGCGTCAAAATATTCAAATTGCCAGCTAACAAAGTTATTCGGTTAGTGTTAGCTGTATACATATAATAGTTAGATTATGTTATTCAATACGTGCTTCCTTGTGCTTCCTTTTATCACTCATCATCATTCCAGCCTTTATACGTCCCACTGCAGGGAACAGGCCTCCTCTCAGAATGAGAGGGTTTGGGCCGTAATTCCCACGCGGTCCGAGTGTGGATTGGGAACTTATCATTAGCCAAGTTAACTAGAAATCTTATTTAATCAAATAATCAGCAATTATGTACGCTCGTTTATATTTTTCTGAGTTCTTCGGCTGTATTACAATTTTACATTTTAAAGAATCTGACTTTGAAGCTGAAACCATTATCGATACCTACCTGCTATTATAAAGAGTTAAACATTGTTTGTTTGTTTAAATACAGGTTTTTAGGTTTGGATATTAGTTTAAGTTTTTTTTATTTTCTTCTTACAAACCTTTTTGTTAATAGGTGAACTTTTGTGTGTAAGTAAATAAATACTTATTGCAGTTAGCTCTAAGACCATCATTCGAATGTTTTTTTTTATGCGTTATCTCTGGAACTACTGAAATTAATCAAAAATGTTTCACTAGAAAGCTACTTTGTCTGTCCCTGATTAACATAGGTGGTTAACATGTATGGTTTTCTATCTGGGATGATGCTAAATTCCTATGGGATACCGATACCGATGAAGTTTCGGGCCCCAGATATGTAAACTTATAAATGTAACAACCAAAAGTTGCGAAATGTTCTATGTAATTTGTTTTCACGGCCATTAAATTCTTGGCTTCCTAGTTCTATCATCAATAGGTATGGACTATCTTTATCAAGCTTTCGATTTTAGTACTCAAATGTAAAACATTCATATGCTATACATACATCCCTATTGCCTACATGTGTTATTTTTCCCTAACGACTTCTTGCTTCAGAAACTAGCAGCTGATTTAACCGTCAAAAAAGTCAGCCCTTGTAATTGCAACCTGAACTAACAAGTCAGAATTACGGCTGTGGCAGTTCGCCAACGCCCTGTTACCTGCTTGTAGAATTTCATTAAAACGATTGAAGTTAATGTGAAGGGGCACTATTCCAGAACACACCTGTACTAAAAGGTTTTATAGATGATTGCGCTGACGTTGTTTCGATAGGGGAATCTTCGATATAGCTCGGAAGTAAGTGAAAGTTATTGGAATAGTGCGTTACGTGATGTCGAATGTAATAAAATACGAATACTAATAACAACATTTTATTATTACGGAAAAGAATAATGGTACAGTCAAGGTCATAAATATATTTAATAAACTTGAGCGAATTCAAAATCTATGCATTCGGTTTATCTTTGGTCTGCGTAAGTTCGATCATGTCTCTAATTTTCGATCACAGCTCAAGTGGCTCCCAATTCGCCTTCGCCGTAACTCTCACGTTCTCCACCTTCTTTACGGCATTCTCTTTAACCCTGCAACTCCTCGCTACCTCAAAGAGCGGTTTAGCTACGTAACTTCTATTCGATGCTCTCAGAACTTATACTGTCCAGGCTATTCGGTTGTGGAATGCCTTGCCGATTGACTTACGACGGGCAAAATCTCTGTCAATCTTTAAATCAATGCTTAAGGTGTACTATCTGTCTTCTTGTAATTATTAGCTTTGTTATAGTTTATTTATTTATATGTGGCTGTTTATCCCAATGCTTATATTTGTTTTAGACGTGTACTTATTATATGTACGATATATGTATGAGTAGATGTACTATTTTTTGTTGCGTTTTAATTTTCTGATCCACTGTTGATGCACCACCTGCTGTAAACTAGTCCTTCCTTCTTTCTGGTAAAGGGTTGCCTGGAAGAGATCGCTCTTAAGCGATAAGGCCGCCTATTGCTTACCTTGTAACTTACTCTCTGTGTACCTGTTTTCTGTATTGCTTACTATTCCTGGTGTACAATAAAGAGTCATTGTATTGTATTGTATTGTATATGTACGTTATCAAGGCGTCAAAAATATCTATATGGTTCTATGGCACTAACCATAAGGTTGCTGTTTACATATATTTGACGTGATGGCCGTAGAGATATTTATGCCTTCGACTACAATCGACATTCTGACTAGCTTTCATGGTACCAGGCGAAGATATAAAAAATAAATTATTATTAATATGTGGAATAGAGCAAAATTCAAATATATGGTTGAGATTTTCATGAAAATTGTGACATGAGTTTGTTTTCATTTTAAAACGTCAAAATAAACAAACTGTCCTCAGGATAGTTATACAGTTTACTTCTCGTACAAGTTGTACGCAGTAGAAATGGTTGGATAGATTTTACGTAAAAGGGTACCCTGGTTTTTAAATTACAATAAAATCACACGTTTTACATTTAATTATAGTGAGTGACTAAAATGCTTGTGACGTAAAATCAAGCGCACGTTTATTTTTTCAAAGAACTTTTCGATGGTAAGAGTCAAATGTAGAGTGATATAAGATATAAGGGATGAAAATCTGTCCCTAGGCCCTAACCTCGCGCTCACGCTACGCTTATTGCGTAATTGATGTCTTTTTTTTCTTTTGCTCCTTTAAAAAGTGGCAAAGGCAATCGGGGCTATACATACAGTGTCGTACATTTAATTAATTTTTATTTTGTATTGTTATTATATTAGTCGTGTTTTGTGTTGTATATTTTCAGATGTGTGTATGTATTATTATTTTTATTATTATTTAGTTTATGCTGTTACTGTGTTGCTGTTGCCAAGTTTAATTGTCGGATTGGTTCCAACGGAAGACCAGTGTCGGCTGCAAGGCCGACATCATGCTGAGTTGGGACCATTTCGTGGCAATATTTATTTAGTATCTGTTTCCGATTCCTCTTTTGTATTTGTTTCTTCTTTGTCACGAATAAATGTTTTTCTTTATTTTTTTTATATATACTAATGCTCTTTTGTCTATCTTCCACTACAGCCCTTTCTTTATCTTTCTGGTCATGAATTTTTGAATCTTTGAGTAAACGTAATCCGACAGCTCCCGCACGCACCATCACAATTGCCCACGCGGAAAGCTCCGCAACGCACTCTAAGCCATTGATTGCTGGCATAACCCTTCGCCTGTCGGGATCAAAACACCATTACCGCATCGCCGCACCCCTTCCAAACAACTATTGTTAAAAAAACTGTTCCGTGAAAACCTGCTGCGGGCAATAGGACATTATTGAATGTAAAAGCGGCATGCTATTGGTTTTTTCGGGCCGATAGGTCGATCGTCAGAATAGGAATTTTATTTTGGTGGCTTGCTGCTTCGATGATAGTTTATTTTTTACACGTTTTACATGAAAGCGGGCCGTTACATGGTTTATAGAGGTACGTGTTTGGAAAGCTTAGATCTTGGTATAAACATAAGAATAAATAAGAACATAGGTAGAAGGGAAACTCGCTTAGCGGGTAGGTACTCTAATATCGTGACCTTTGAGTCCGGCCGGAGCGGGAGTTTCCCTTCTACCTATGTTTTTATTTATTCTTATGGTATAAACTATTTCTATGTATCTTTTGTTCGTGTTCCTGTCCGTAGGTGTAGAGTTGAAGATGCCTCTTCACTTGACCCGATTTTTCGTCAAGCGTGTACAAGGCCTGCTCGGCACTATGATGATGTCACGACTTTGTGTGGCCGGTCCTCAGTGTCCACTCTACGATCTTTTGTTACGGTAAAAACTTCAAATCCAACAGTAAGTCAGTTAAAGTACCGTTATGCTATCAAAATCTTACTTGCACTTACATGTTTTGCGGTAATGTCCTCATTGCGTCAATTAAGATTAGGCGAAAACAAACGCGAGATTGAATAAGGGCCAAAACATAATTAATTACACGCTGGGATGTCGTGTCGTGGCACGACGCGGCGTCGTATCACGTTGCGACGTCGCGTCGTGGAAATCTACGACGTAAACCGTAAATGCTTACGACACAGCGTCGTATCGTGGTACGACATATGGCACGACGTCGTGTCCTTAAAATAAACGTGAGGGCTTAACACAATAATAAAAACCGCCCACGAATATTACGTGTGTTTTAAGGACACGACGCCGTGCCGTACGTCGCACCACGATACGACGCCGTGATGAGTTCGAATTAGTCGTAATAATATGACTATATGACTTAATTCTAATGTGACATCGAACTCATGAAGTGACATAAACTTCAAAGTTCATTGAAACAGAATTTGACGTGGGCCGCAGGATGATAGAACTTGTTGAATTAATTAAATATCTTTGCTCATAATATCATGTCATATTTGACTACTTCTTTTATTAATTGGTGAAAAAGTCATGTCTCTCTTAATTTATTAGTAAGCATTTCCAAGGGACGCCGCCGGCAGATTGCCTCGAGAGCGCCAGGTGAATGATGAAGGGTTGGACACTTAATAAGGTATCCTTTTACCTTCTGACACTTGAATGTAAGAGGTTTTTATTGCTCCAGTTCCGAGGGGAGGAAATCTTGAGTGAAGCACGCGCGCTGATAGTGTGCTACTTACTTACTGGTAGAGCTTATGTGAATTATTTTATTAGTATCGTGGCACACATTCTAAGGGTTCTTCTATTGTAGCCCGGAAATTTTTTTACTAGCCCTAAGATCAAAAAGGCGAATTTTTTATTTTCCTACCTATTCATTAGCTCTAATTTTAGCATTCCGAATTTAAATTTGTGCTTAATTTGACTAGCTCTAAGCCGAAATGGCGCTTCACTGGGAGCTGCCGTGGCGCGCTCGCTTCCCTCGCTCGGCACGTGCGCTGTTGAGGTCGTAGGTCTAACCTAACCCAACCTACTTAGGTGTAAGAGGTAACCCCCACTTTCATTTACCACACGTGATAATTAGTACAAGTAAATATTAGGAAAGTTGTAATTAGATTCAGCAAATATTAGGACTAATGCAAATTATATGAGACAATATTAAGGCTGATGAAAATTATATCCAACGTTGGTAGGTGTAACGAAACTAGTACCTACTAACGTAATTAGGTCAAGTAGGGGAACCCGTATTCTAAGTAGGTATAAATACATTATACCAAAACTTTTTAAATTAAAATGTAAGTGTACGGGTTTGTTTGTTAATATTTCCAGAACTTTTATAACTTGCCTTCTTACCCTGTACCAGGAGTCGTTGAATTTTGGGACACTGTATATCCTAGTCCCTAAATCTAAAATTAAAAAATTATTTATTTGTCTATTCCCATACAATAATGTTATGATGTTTAGGATATAATTAATGAGTAGTCGTGCTACTTTTGCACACAATCATAAAATCAGTCCAAATTTATAGATGGACAAGAAATCCGGGAAAATCCGCGCGAATGGTAACCCTCGGATGTCGCAACTTGTGGAACCATAAACATGAATATTCAAGTCATGGGGTCGCGATAAATCGTTTTTGCCACACACGCATTAGTTCCTATTCAAAAATGTACCTACATCAAGTTTGAATTGACCTCAAAAGTCAAGGGTGCAAAAGGATGGCAATACTTTTCGGGAAAGATCGATTCTTGAATTAATTCGAATTAAAATCAGATAAATAAAAAGATCGATAATCTAAGAGTATTTTTTTTTCATTTACTTTTAGAATTAGTGTTTATAATATAAAACCAATCATGGAAAACAAAAAGGACGCTGTAATAACCGAATCTTTTATCTCTTAATTTATAACAAGCAAAAGTCTTATTTTTACAATTACAACTAAATGGACCATCCTTAAGCCCTCTTCCTGCTACCCTTTCCTGTGTGAATAATCTGGGACATTTAGTAATCATAGGTCAAAGACAATCATTCAGCGAAATGACATTTGATATTGAGCGGGAGCGTAGCGCGCTGGCGATCCGAATAACAAAGGTAAAATCAAATCTTGATTTTCAAGTGTGAAATACCAATTCACTGGATCGATGCAGTATTATAAATTGATTTAAAAAATCGTTTTTTTTTAGTTTTAAATAATTTATTCTTCGATTATTCGATCTCTCAGATCGCCACCTCTCGGTGGATCCAAATTTGTATTTTGTCGTATCGTATCCTTGTCCTATAGCACCGAACGCCTGAACTTGATACGCCAAAATTATATAAATGTCGACGCACCCATTAGCCAATCTAAAATAAAGACTACGAGGAAGAACCTAAATCTACCAATTACCAGATCGCTGAGTAACTGATTTCATTACTCGTAATTAAGTTTTTTAAATGCTTCGTACCTACTAATAAATTGCAAATTAAAATGATAATTGCAAAACACAAAGCCAATAACGGGATCCATAATTAGCTACACAATAATGCTTGATTGGTTAATTATTTGCGTCGTTGAAATTAAATAGCCCTAATTAGAGCGAATTCTGCGATTAAATTATAAATCAGTCGGCTTTAAATCGTTATTTGGCAAACAAACTAGTGGTACTGAAATAATTTGGACGATACTGACGAGTTGCGGCGTAAGTGTCCTAGGGTAGGCAACAGAGAGTAAGAATGAGACAGGATGATACTGAAGTTCTTTAATTGATGGAGACATAGGATACTAACATTCCGGTGATGTGTTCCCGTGGGATAATGTTTTAACGTCCAAAGTGTCCAAGAACGACATATAGCTAAACCGTTTAAACGAGTTGTCGCCCGCTCGGTACAGGAGATGCAGACGGCGAGAGCGCCTCGTGTGCCTGTCGCCCGCACCTCTCCCGGCTCCCTTTGTCGTCACGCCCCCAGCCCCTGTACCGCGCGGGCGAGGACTCATTTAAACGGTTTAAGTTTTTAACGGTTTAGGTATCTTGGCTTTCAAAGTGACGCTTCAACTTCGCCTGCAATAGATGGCGTTGTCCGAGCGAACGTTATCCTTTAAAAATGTTACAGCTAGAGCTAGTGCCATTCACGAAGACGCGTGAATTTGTCAAAATTAGACATTAATGACATTGCAATAAGAACTACGGCACTTGTCATCATGAATGACACGATGTATGCCGTAACCTTTTTTCAGGTAAAAACTTAGAGATGTAAATGTTTCGCAGGGCACGGTTATGTATGAATATCGAAAGTTAATATATCAATTGTATTCAAAATTTTAAATAAAAAATAAAACCTTCAAAAAACATCCAAAAAACTATGAAATAATAATTGAACCGAACCGACTACAATAAGCATGAAAATATCTATTCTTATCTGTATGCAGTCAGTGCCTCAGCTCGACCCAGCAGGTGTGGACCTAGTAAACTAACTTACCTACATACCTACTATCTATAGGGCTTCTACACTCCTGCAGGCTCGTGCTGAGGCACCGACTTCATACAGATTAGAAGAAAGATATTTTCATTTTATTGTAGTCGGTTCGGTTCAATTATTATTTCATAGTTTTTTGGATGTTTTTTGTAGGAGGTTTTATTTTTAATTTTTTTTATTTTTTGCTTTTTAGTTGTTTCTGTATAAAAGAGATAGGATAAAATCATCAGCTTGGCGTCGAAATAAGTTTATGTTGAAAATTCTATTTTTAATGCTCGACGGGGTTGTGTCGTTTTATTACAGAGTTCCATGATACTTTCTGAATGAAAATGCTCGACTTTTCACCGAAAATACTAAAATCGCTATACATTTCTCTTGATTTTTTGAGGAGTTTCTTCAATTCCTCATGGATCCCATCATCAGAACTGGATTTTGGTTACAACGGGACCAACCTTAAAGCATGTGCTTTCAAACAACGAAATTTTTTTCCAAATCGGTTCATAAATGACGGAGTTCTGAAGTTTAACACACATTTAAAAAAAAAAGTCGGTTAAAAATATCGAATGGGGTATAAATAAAATCAAAAATTTTTCAGTAACCTGAAACTGCTCGGGATTTATTAAAACGGCATCGTATAGAACCCATTAGGTTAAGTTAGTTTATGACAGTATTACAAAGTTTCCCCCCCGAGGGTTGCCCGCCTTGTATTGGCGGGGGGCTTAGTAACCGTGGATTAGTCATCCACGGTGAAGGCCGGCTGGCCCGAGGAGGGCGCTCCCAGCGAGCTGAACAAGTCCGCCGCGGACGCGCCTTGAGGTGGGACCGCAGAAGAAGAGGAGTGCCGGTATTACGGTGCGCCGTTCTCCCTATCTTCTGCGGCCGTGGAGGGATCGCAGGGGGAGAGGCGTGTTGGTATTACGGTGAACAAGTTAGCTATGAAGTATCTTTTTTTTTTTTTTTTGTACTTATTTTATCAACTTCATTTTTTTTATTACTTTTACGGTCATCCCGTGAAATCATATATTTCATACTAAATACAAACAGAAAAAACCCCAGAAAAAAGACCAATGCTGGGAATCGAACCCAGGTCCTCAGCATTCCGTGCCGCGTGCCATACCCCTACACCACCACTGGTCTAGAGATTAGACGCGAATCTTTCCTATACATCATACATTTCAATCTGCTAAATCATCACCTTATGCAGTGACAAGCGCACATCTATGTTACACCCTCATCGAGAGATTTTAACACTCCTTCGGAACTAACCGCTCACCTGGACAAGAGATGGCGCTACTGTGCAACTTTAAACAAGTTAGCTATGAAGTATCTTTTTTTTTTGTACTTATTTTTTCAACTTCATTTTTTTTTTTTTTATTACTTTTACGGTCATCCCGTGAAATCATATATTTCATACTAAATACAAACTGAAATATAGATGCACAGAAAAAACCCCAGAAAAAAGACCAATGCTGGGAATCGAACCCAGGTCCTCAGCATTCCGTGCCGCGTGCCATACCCCTACACCACCACTGGTCTAGAGATTAGACACGAATCTCCTCACGAATCTGGTATTACGGTGCGCCACTCTCCCTACCCCCTTCGAGCTGGCGGGGCCGTTCCGTCAAAACGGCACTGGTGGGGCCGCAGAGGAAGAGGCATGTCGGTATTGCGGTGCGCCGCTTGCCCTATCCTCTGCGGCCGAGGTGTGGTGTGGTGTGGTGGGGGGTAGCTCCGGGGGCCCCTGGAGGAAAAGTATCCCGGGGCCTGAGTGCCCCGGGTGGCCCAAGGATTCCTTGGGTCTTTTCCTGGCCCCAGTGAGGCGAGCTTTCCCCGCTTCCATCAGATGGACATCGGGTGGTGGATCGGGCGGTCTGTCACCCGCCAAAGATGTCCCGAGGTTGTAAGGCGCTCCAGGTGTTTCCGGAGCGCCTTAAACAGAGGTGGGCCCGCAAGGGCAACCGCCGTGGGGGCCGCGGATGGCGTAACCGTTCCCGTAGCCCCTACCTAAGCGGAGAGAGGGAACACCGTGGGGTTTTAGTCAGTAGGAGTCTGACATAACCCATCGTCCTCTCCCGAGGACGGTGGGTATCCATGAGGATATCCCCACGTAAAAAAAAAGAAGTATTACAAAGTTTACGGTTTCAGAAAAAAGTTTTTCGATTTAACGATCCATTCGCTACATCTTTGCAATGTGGCCGAAACGTATGTATGTATGTATGTATGTAAACTCTTTATTGTACAAAAATAAGGAAAAAAAGAAATACATTATTGACAACCGTTGAAATGTATGTACAAAGGCGAACTTATCCCATTAAGGGATCTCTACCAGTCAACCCTTGAGTGGATGAAAGGAGCATTTAGTAAGGGACCGACAAAGAGTAAGTCAAAATAATACAGTCGGACAAAGCAAAGGCTACAATACAACTTCGAGGTAAATATCAACATATCCATACTTCCATACTAAATATTATAAATGTGAAAGTGTGGTTGTTTGTTTGCTCTTTCACTTCGAAACTGAGTGACGGATTGCCATGATTTTTTATACGGACATAGTTGAAGGGCTGGAGAGTGACATAGGCTACTTTTTACCACGGGAAAATATCTCATTCCCGCTGAAGTATATTAAAACACGTTTTAATATACTTCTGCGTGGGCGAAGCCGCGGGCATCAGAAAGAAAGAAAGAAAATACATTTATTTACAACACAGCATCATCTATTATAGTAATAGTTATAAGTGAAAATCACGAAAGTTTAAAACATTATGTCTCGTTCCAGTTAACCCACTTACTCTTGTGTTCAGCGATGTAAAAATCATGTCGTGATTTTACGTCCTCTTTGCAGTCATCGTAATTTGTTCATAAAAAATGTCATGAAACTTTATTATGGTTCGTTCCTTTCGCTTCCTCGGTTTGATGGTTGGAAATCACGGTGTACTTGTAAAATGCGACGGGCACCTTTATAACTAATAACATAGGGAGAAAAACAATCAAACTTGTACCTACTGTAGCAAATAAAGTTGATGAAAAAAAAATTTTTTCTTCGAAATGCGTTTCTAAATTCGTAGTTTTTGCAAGCTTTTATTTAAGAGGGTTTATACCTGCTGAGCTGGCAACGTTGCATTTTTTTTAGTTTTTCTCGATTATTCCATAAAAATTGAATGAAAATTAAAAATGTTTTGTATACAAATTATTCTAATATATAAAGTTAATGTGTTTACTGCAATAATAATTCGTGATAGACTTTTATTTTCTTTAAAAACGAACAAATTATTACCTAACGGTTTTTAAAGAAAATAAAAGTTTTATCACGAATTATTATTGCAGTAGACACATTTAACTTATATATTAGAACAATTTGTATACAAAACATTTTTAATTTTCATTCAATTTTTATGGAATAATCGAGAAAAACTAACAAAAATGCAACGTTGCCAGCTCAGCAAGTATAAACCCTCTTAACTTGCAATGTAGTTATCCTCAACCAATTGGGTAGAAATTTTGCATACCTATATTGTAGTACCATGGTGCTGATCTGATGATGGAGACGGATGGTGTCCATTGGAACTACTCGGCAACTCAACATGATCCCATCGTGTTTAAGCTCGTTTGATCTGTCTTGATGAGCAGTTTAAGACTGTTTAAAGAAAAGTACAGTCAGCAATAAAAACTTGTCGCAAAATATATATATTTTTTTAAAAAACTTATTTTGTATTTTTCCTCGTCTCAGTACACATTATTTACTATTTCTGAAACAATAACTTTCACTAAAGACGGGGAACTACCTTTATCAAACTTAAGTGCGTACATACATAATTTACCTTTTAAGCCTAAGAATTGCTAGCAATTACGTGCCCATAAATGACATTACTCATACCTTTTGCAGTCTAGAAAATAATTATCTTGCCTTTATAGGTTTTCCCGAACAAAAGGCCAATCTTATTTGCCAGGAGATCCAATAAGCATCAAAGCTAGCCTAATTAATTGGACCAATATCGGATCACGTACAAAGCACATGAGCAAACACTCGTGACCGCCTCACGAGTCACGCCTGCGCATCACACTAATTTGACAGCACTAATTAAAGCTTGCTGTAGCTACCGTCGAATTTAGTCATATGTATGTACACAAACACTTCATTGCACATACAAAAATTACAGGTGTGTCAAAACTTAACTATAACCTGGAACCGGGCGGGAAGGTTCTGGAAAAAAATAAGAAAAAGTCCATGTCATTTAGTTATGCGGTAATATACTAATATAACACATCCTTTTAAAAATAGTTATTTTTGAAAAAATACTTTCATTAACCCCCGACACAAAAAAGGGGTGTTTTATAAAGAGTAGGTACATAGAACTTGATACAAAGATTAACTGAAAGGCTAACATAGGTATGAAAGGAAAACATACAAAATATCAAGTAAGTCGTTGTGGAACTCTTTTCAATAAACTATAATATAATAGGAATTTGGTGAATTTAATTTCGTTTTAAGCCAAGTCATTTAAGTGTTTCGATTTAGTTGTCTGGAAGTATATTTTGTGTTAATATACGATTGGCACTAGTTTGAAGCTGTAGAGTTAAACGTGCTTCGAATAAATATTAAACAGCTTTTACTTTATTTTAAATAACACGTTAATTTGTATGAAATAATCAAAGCGACTGCTCTTCACTTCTGCTCGCCATGTCTCATGTGTGGCTTTAATGGTACTACTCGACTTAAGGAACACTCATTATGGAACAGTTATATAAAGTACTATTAAATGAGTAAGCAAGGAATACACTTGTGATAAATGCGCAAATGTGAATGTTACTTTTATTTTATTACTTTAGTTGAAATCTTAAGAAACTAAGAGTTATGAAAACACATCGGTATAAGATAAGAATATACATTTATATCCCTTTATCTTGCTTTTGTTCAAGCTTAAAAAATATTTAGCTTTAACAAAGCCTTTTATGATCTGATCACTTATTGGAAGAAAGCGGACGTGTATATAGATGACTGAATCTTATTATCCTAAACGAATGACGTATATACGCTAAGTAATTGAATTGGAAATAAACTATCAAGTTACACAGCTATATACAGGACTTCCTGGCATGTTTTATTCTTGTAAGTAACTAGCTGTTTCCTGCGACTCCGTCTTCAAATAATTCGTTTTTCGCTATCCCGCGGGTACTATGCAATTTTCTAGGATAAAATCTACCCTATGTCCTATCCCGGGACTCCAACTATCTCCATACCAAACTTCATCCAAATCAGTACAGCGATTTAAGCGTGAAGAGGTAACAGACAGACAAACTTTATATAATATTAGTTATATTTATTTATTTTTTATTTTATTCGCAAAATTTCTTCTATTTCCGCACCAGCTTTTTTGTCCTCCGCCCATAGCTCGGCAGATCTCATAGGTAAAATCCTGAGGGCTTGCCCTTTAAACTATGAGACTGCGGGTTTAACGGAGGCTAAAAATGATTGGTCTATTGCCTGTCCGGGAAAGGATTTCCCAGAAAATTTAAAATTTCAAAGGTCCTGGGACGACATTCAGTCAAATTTGACTTATGAATTCCTTCTGAGCCGCAGCACGGGCTCTCATCGTGCCAGACTATTGGCTTCAGGTACGAAGGAAGCCGGCTGCTGGTTGCACGCCTTTCCATCAGCCAACACTGGTACTTTTCTAGAGCCCGACACTCTCAGAATTTCCATCTGCCTGCGACTTGGAGTAGCAGTTTGCGCACCGCATAAATGCCCCTGCGGCTTTGAGGTCGACGCGCTGGGACACCACGGCCTTTCGTGCCAGAAGAGCGCGGGCCGCTTCTCTAGACACTCTGCTCTCAATGACATTATCCGTCGCTCTCTTGCCACCGTCAATGTGCCTGCGTTACTGGAGCCATCGGGCATCGCCAGAGATGATGGCAAGAGACCAGACGGAATGTCATTGATTCCGTGGAAATTGGGTCGTGTGCTAGTGTGGGACGCTACTTGTGTAGACACACTGGCTCCGTCCCACATCCGCGGAACAGCAAATCAAGCTGGTGCAGCAGCAGAAGCGGCAGAAAAGCTTAAGAAAAATAAATACAAAGGTCTTGGCTCTGAATACAACTTTGTTCCATTCTGGGTTGAGACCTTTGGTCCGTGGGGCTCAGGCGCAAAAAGTCTTTACAAAGATATTTGTAAACGGCTTTGTGACACTACAGGAGACCAAAGAGCTGGCAGCTACCTCGCACAACGTATCAGCATTGCTATACAGCGAGGTAATGCTGCCAGTGTCTTTGGGTCCATGCCGCGGGGGGAACCTTTTGTTAATTTTATTTAGTTTTAGTTTAAGTTAGTTTTATTTTATTTTATTTATAGTTATAGTATTAATTTATTATTGTTATTTATTCTTAATATTTGTATGTGTTTAATAATAATAAATATTTTTATATAAGTATAGATATGTATTTCCATATTATTATTATGACTAAATTACGATAAACTACAGTTTATGAAGCATCACATCTTAAATTTATAAACGACGGTCAAACAGCCCTCAATCATGAAACCCGTCCATTCCCGCAGAAGGGTCCAAATGACGAATGACAGAACAATTTCTCAAGGAAAACGGCATAGCTTAAGCAACAGCATTAAAGTTGCAAGATCCCTTAATTTTGGTCCTTCGGCCCGGATAAATCACATACAACATGGCGGCTAACAGAGACGTGTGATCACGAGTTTACGGCGTGCACGGCTCATAAACGTTGCTCGTATAAACAAAACAGCGCTATAAAGTAGGCTCGGATAGGCTACGACAAGAGTTCGCGTCTATGACTACGCCTTAATTAAATAAATAAAGTCATAACAAATGAATGACGCGTTGAACGGCTGGAAATTGGATTTTTTGCATCTAACCGTCCGCATTTATATCATTTTAGTGTATCGTATCTCCTTCGCGTAGCACCGACGAGTGTCGTGACCGTTAATTTGGACGCTTAAATCAGATACGGCCTGTTACATGATCGCGTATCTTTTGGCGTCCAAACTGATCATGATACTCGTCGGTGATACGGCGATGGAGATAACACATACAGCGCCAAGAACCCGCTAGGCGTGTTCAATGCTCGTAGGGAGTTTTCGCTAAAAAGCGGAAAAACGCTGCTACTGGTTAGCGCGTAGCAATGCGTGGCAGCGAATGTGATAAGCTAAAATGATACAAATGTGGACGCACCCTTACGGCCCGGCCACGATATTGCGCGACCGGCGGCAGCGGCGGCTGGCGAGCGTTTTCTCCGTTCATTGCGCGGCCGAGACGCTCGCCGCACGGTGATTATCTGGCGGCACACGCAATGAACTGATAAAACACTCGCCGCTGTCGTCGGCCGCGCCATATCGTGGCCGGGGTGTTACAGCTAGTGCCATTCACGAAGAGGCGTGAATTTGTCAAACTCAGACATAAATGACATTGTAATAAGAAGCACGGCACGCGTCATCATGATTATCATGAATGGCTCGATATATAGGCTTAAAGTTTACAACTCACATAAATAGTCTGCATGTAGGGTATGTATATTGTACATATGTATATTATACGGTGAAGCGGTACTAATATTATAAATGCAATAGTGTGTCTGTCTGTATACATCTTCACACTCAAACCGCTCTTTCAACCGATTTACCTAGATGAAAATTGATATGGAGATAATTTGAGACCCTGGGAACGACATAGGGCAGTTTTAATCCCGGAA
Organism: Archips crataeganus; assembly: GCA_947859365.1. Classification (NCBI taxonomy): domain Eukaryota; kingdom Metazoa; phylum Arthropoda; class Insecta; order Lepidoptera; family Tortricidae; genus Archips; species Archips crataeganus. Next base: position 5,287,749 of record OX402061.1, on the reverse strand, counting down.
AATTGCATAGTTCCGGCGGGATAGCGATACACAAATTCTTTGCAGACGAAGTCGCAGGCAACAGCATTTCGCTATATTTCATAGTGGACTAGTTAAACATGCCAGTCAAACTCGAATCGAATATCTATGAAAGTAAAACAGATGTTTCGGCTGGCTTAAAATGTCACATTTTATCTCATGAAATGTATCAGCAGTTCGCAAAAATCACGGCGTAAAAAGCCAGGAAGACACAAAGCAAATAAGCGCTATCAGAGTGGTACACTGTCAACTCGATGTTTGCGTACTTTATCGCACGTTAAGTGTAGTGAAAACGTCTTTTGTATCACATCCTGAAACGAAACGTCAAGGTAAATAGAGCACATTCTTCAATGATAATTATGTAACCAATGCCTGCCGTCATACATACGATTACCTAAACTCTCTTACATGTATAAGTTCAGATGCGCCTTTTTTACTGATTACGAATATGTATGTGTTAAATTAATAAAAAGGTCAGGTGCATCTTTTTTCCGTAGGTATGAAAGCAAGATGGTTGAATTTAGCTCTTTAAAAAAAAAATGTAGCATAATAAAATAAAAAAAAACATAACAATAAAACTAACTTGAATGAGTAATAATGCATTTAATTTAATTACTTTATAATTGCCGGTATTACTAATTAGAAACTGTCATTATGTAAACGCAAAAAATATCAGAAACTATTGTTAAAAACTTTTACAACTATTTCTGTAGATAGAAGAGTAACGTGACCAACTGACTAAAAATCACGTAAAACCCAAGAAGATTTTTTAGTACTTTAGAAATGTAAATTGAATATACTCTAATAGAAAACGTACATCTAAAACCACTGAAATCTAGCAGGTACGACTTGAGTATCAAAGTGGTGCAGAGATTTATTGACTTTCCAATGGGATGAAGAACTAACCTCCAGATAGATAAAACCTAGGGCTTTTCAATGCTAGAGTGAACAGGCTGTTCTTGGACGAGTGAGATCCACATTTGCCTCATCTGCATTTTCCATCAGAAAAAGAACATGTTTTATTTATTTTTCTACGGGGGCAACGCCGGGACTCAAGATAGTCTCAAAAGCTAAAAAATAAATAGTTTTATATTTAACAAGCTTGCAACAAAAGGATCCTTCACATTGAAGTTTGTAAAAGCAACATGATATGATAAAAAGTGATAAAACCTACATAGGAGCTTCAAAAATACTAGGGTTATTTAATATTTCAGCGCAGTTTCCATCGCGCAACAAAATGTTTCGCATTCGTTACCACAATCACTTTTGTTACGGTCACTGCTCCTCAATTGCGCTACATAACTTTTCGTTGATAGTCCCGAGCTTAATCTATGTTTTTTCCTGGTTCTTCAGTAAATTAAGTTATTTATGTAAGCCAACATGTTTAAAAGATAACCGGTTACAATCATACGTGAAAACTTGGAGATATCTCGAAAGAAAAGTTTAAATTAGATAAAGATAAAACGTAAGCCGTGTTACCACTACTTCGTCATGCGTTGAACATGTGTTTAACCCAAGACCATAGAGAACTGTAATTTTAGGCATGTCAAAAACGTGTTTAAGTTTTATGTGGTAGGGTTCAAAATATTTAGTGTTGTTTTCGCATTCAGTGCTAATTTATTTGTAAATTTGGAATAAATTATTAGTTTAAGCAGTTTTTTTATTAAACACTTATCTGTAAATGTTATCAATGTTATTTCCTTATGTACTACGAGTATCACACCAAAGTTGCCTGTATATTATTTAAAAAATTGGTTATGGAAGTATTAACTAGATCATGTTTTATTTACTTAATAAAAGTCTTCTTCCGACTTCCGACCTGCTTAAATTGAGATCAATACGTTTTGCTTTACATTTACGTTACAACTGAAAAAAGTCCCTGTATAAAAGTAATCTTTAAATAAAGAAACCAGATATTTTTGGTAAGTACATACCATTATACATAAACACTTTTCAACAAAACCACTTTACATAAAAGTTTATAACTCTTTCGAAAAGTTGCCAGAAAAGCTTCTTTTAAGCTTTATTCACACGACCACACAATTCCGCATTAGTAACATTTCACATAAAGTTTTCGCGCTAGCCAAAATTTATTCAAACATAAATCAGGGTTGTTCGAGCGATCGTTTTAAACGCGAGACTCTGAGAGGAACGCGACGCGGGCTGCCTCGTCGGCTTTTGGGCGAAGACTGCTCCAATCGAGCCTACTTACATTAGGTACGTCGTCATTTTATTTATTCAAAACAATAAATACTGCAGTACAGGCAGAAAATAACTGCAATGATTGATCCCTTAAGATAATTTTGTAATAAATTAAGTGACACCTAAGTAATTTAATTGTATGTGAACTAGGTTAAAGCTAGTGATTAGTGTAACATAGCTATTAGCTATATAATATATTATTTATCTAAAGTTAAAAACACAGATAAAAGTAAAAAACCGATGATGTACGTGTGGGACTCGCGCACCGACGGTTCCGTAGAGCCAAGGGTGAAAATATATATACACGACAAAATCTTATTTTTTTTCCCTAATATCGCATGAAACTTGATCGATTTTTCTTGTTTGCTCATATTATGCAGAATATTTGTCTTTACTATTGTTTTGAGATTGAGGTTTATATGTTTACACTTTATCTTAAAGAGATAGAACGAAAACAAAAATAACATGTTTCTTATGTAAGAAACATATGTATTTTTTTTTGTGGGGGACCCTCTTAATTTAATTTTTATTATTTGATGTTGTAACACACACCGCACGCACAAATTTACACACAGCTTAGCAGCTTAGCAGGTTTTACAAGTTTATGAGTAATAGTCGATCAAAACAAATATTAAAAAATATTATACATAAATGAGAATGTAACTCTGTCCGTCTATTATTCTGTCTGTAATTTGGCATGGAGATAGTTTTAAACCCCGCGAAGCACGTAGTTACTTTTTATCTCGGAAAATTGCAAAGTCCCCGTGAGATGGCGATAAACGAATTACTAGTATTTGCAGACGGAGTCACGGGCAACAGTTATTATTGAATATTTGTAGCATGTCAGTACAGAACCTTACACCGCGTATTCATCAACCGACAATAAAATAAGAAATATTATGATTATTATTTCGTCAACTGAAGTTATTTTGCGTCGGAAGAAAATTGATCTTTCAATTTCCAAGAGTTTCAGAGGAAGTTTGTTATTTGTAACAACAAGTCATTGTTGTAAGAAACATATAATTGACTTGTATCCTGCTTGTTTTTATGCGATTTGATCACTTAATTAAAAGCAATATTGGCGCTCTAGACATCGCCGGGAGCCATGGATGATCTAATTTCGCGACCGCGCTGAATGCTTGTAGCACTAAAACAACCGAAGAGGTCAGTAAAGGGGTGTCCATGAAACACTAGGTTCCTGTCAAAAAAAAAAAAAAAACAAATCAGACGTAAATCTACGTCAGCGGGAAACGATAAGTTATTACGTAAGGCGACATCCTCCTGGATGCTGTCTTGTAACTATTTTTAGAGTTTTCTTTGTGTAATGCTGTGGTTGTGTATTATAAGAGAAATTGTAATCTGTGTTGTATGTACTGTATTGTATCTTTATTTTTTTAGAAAAAAATGACTTTGTCTCAAGTTTCTTGTAGCGCATTCTACTTGACAGTGGCTTGGTAGAAGAGCTCTTAACGGCCTACTTACAGAAATAAATGTTTGATTTTGAGATATCGTGAGATTTGCTCAACTCTTTCTAATCTGACATGAAATCTTATAAAATTCATAATTTTAGTGGAAATACTTTTACTACTGTTTAGCTAAATCCATCACGTAATCGTGTTATAGAATTAAGGCATATTCTAGAAACATGTTCTACTTTATTTCATCCAGTTTTCTCGCAATATTTCTTGAAGAAAAATATATGTTACTTGATATTTGCCCAGACTTTCCCCGTCTCTCGTGAGATCGAGTGAGATTAGTCTTCCCCGTCCTACTAGTGTCATTTTTTTGAAATCGTCTGGACCCTCCCTCTATTATAATCTAATGACTGCTCCTAAAACGTTCTTAAGACCAACCACTCTTACTAGTTACTAGTGTGAGTTGTGATTGTACATACACCAGATGGAATGCCTTTAGTTTTCAAATTACCTATGCATTCGCTGCCTCACTTTCCATCGAAATGTCAACTTTTTTACATAGAAATAGCAATGCGTGCATTACGCCTCCGGTTAGTTACATGCTCTAAGGCTGGCTGGCTCATATGATTAAACTTGCAGCACGTGTAACCCCGTAGTAAGATGTAGATACGATAGCACTAGCTTCCGGAGGCTGCGACTAGCTTTATCGCTGTCCCTTTCTACCTTGAATAGGAAATAAATGCAATGAGCGAGAAAAGTACGAATTTTAGGAGTGCTTGATGCTTTGACGACGTACGGTCAGCAGCAGAACTAGATGGGCGCTTGTGAAGCTCAAAATGATCTACACTCGTCTGTAGTGACAAAGTAATAAGAGGGTCCATAACCACTCACTAACTTTTGCTGCCGACTGTACTCCCTTAAACGTAATGGCTTCTTTAAACATTAAACTACCGTGAGACTCATAGTGAAAATAAACGGATCACTCACGTCTTAAAACGAGTTTAACTTGACATGTTTCGGCACCAGGGCGGTAGCTCGCAGTGCGCGTTTGGCAGCCGCCGTGACGTGTGACTCCGAGAAAAAGGGCTACCGATTAGCTCGAAACATGTCGACTTAAACTTTGTTTTAAGACGTGAGTGATCCGTTTATTTTCACTATGTAATGGCTTGTTAACAAATTCGCTGCCACGCATTGCTGGACGCTATGCTCGTAACGAGTAGCAGCGTTTTCCGATTTGTACCGAAAACTGCCTACGAACACAGAACACGCGTAGCGGGTTCTTGGCACTGAATGTGTGCTACCATGAAATTAATATTTGTTTGTGTTTTCCTGTCAATTCGATATTTGCTTTTGACACAGAATTTTTTTCTGAATTCCTGTACAAACGACGTAAAGACGGAACTCGGAGGAATCGTCTTAAGAGATTAGAAGGTACTTGGACAAAACACAGTTGGAATAATCATTGTGCATTACACCGAGAAACTTTCACAAGCACGCAGTTGGCAATTGTTAACAGGAAATGGGATTTCACAGTAAGCAGCTGTTTTGGAACAGTTTATAGTTTGCGGTACCTACTTTGTAGAGAGATATACGTCAAGTGCAGCTGGCAATGTAAGTAAACTACTTAATAGATTATTCTCAAGATTTGTAGGAAACTCATTAAAAACAAGATAAGCGTTCAATTAAGTACTGTAATTATTGATATCACGTTTGAATTAAGGTAAAAGTGGATTCGTCAACACCCAAACTTAAGAGTTATAGTCTCGTCGGTGAAGTAAATATCTGACACTCATCCCTCCTATGAGCCATCTCCCTGACCTCCTGCCTCATACGACACGACACCGGCTTCTTCCCTTACTTGATATCATGTAGCTGCGTTGAGGCCAACCTCTTCCTCTCTTTCTCTCGATTTTTTCTTCTAAAAAGAAGCTGTCATGTTGTATCAAATCTCTAATCATTATCCGCGTCTACTTTCTATCGTATTCAGGATTGTCCTGCGCTCGTTAAAAAGGATTAAGAAGGTTTATTCAGCTTAAGGTGACGATATAAATTAGTAAAATGCACTAGCCTGCATTCTGCATACGAGTACACAAGTAGGTAGCTGGCACTCATGTATTATCGTATTTCAGATAAATGTGACAGAAAGCTAAACTTGACCTGAAGTATTTGTGTAAGTTGCAAGCATGTTTAGTCCCGGATTTACGTTCGTAACTTAGTATTTTGAGACAATCCAAATCCTTATTAATCCAAATCCTTGTGGCAATAACATGTGGATTTGAATTATCAGGTTGTGTATTTTTGTCGTTCATTCTGAGTCGACAAATACAGGTCGTGTATTAACCGCACCCGATCAGTCAGACTCAAGTATTGGCTATTCTTATTCAGTTTTTACGGGTAAGTAAATTAACTACAGCAACTTTTCTTTTTTTATTAAATACAGGCTTAATTTTGCGGATTATTACACCGAGACTATAACTATATTAAAATTTTTTGCTAATCGTAGATAGAAGCATTTCTATTTCAAATCGCGTGTTATTTTTTTAATCAGTGTTGCCACTCAAAAGTCTACAAACGACGCGGCAGTGCGCGACCATTGGCGCTAATTTATCGGTCGGTGTTGCCATAAACTGGTGTGTTCCGGCCACTTTAATTACCGCCCGTGTCGCGTATCTGCTCCAAAATAAATTAACTTAATTGCACCACCAATTTTAATCTTAATGCATTATTAAAGACTGCGTACGAGTATGGTCGTATCAATGCAAATGCAGTTTTATTGATGAAATTAATGTTTGCCATAATTAAAATTTTATAAATTTTCTTTAAAAGAAGTCATTTTTTATGGCGTCTTTTGGTTGAAAGTATTTTTTGTAGACTACCAGCGTTCACATATCGTCGGGAATAGTGCATATCCGCTTAATTGCCACACGTAAATACTGCGTCCTACATGTTGTTTTACAGGGGATGGTTTTAACTTCATATTCGTTTTCTTTTATCGGATTTGCAGTATGGGATCTGGCTTGTCAGATACGCGAATTTATCCAACCCAGATAAGCGGATTTGAACTTCAAGTCAATCCAACCATTGTACAATACAATACAATACAATGACTCTTTATTGTACACCACAAAATATAATACACTACAGAAAAACAAGTACATGGAAAAAATATAGACATTTAAGATTTGACTATAACATATGTACTTCTTACACATATTTAAGTCAAATAAAAGCAGCATGCAACATTGAAATATGGTATAGCCTGTATGTAGATTGAATGGTAAAGCAGGTGCAGTTACCTAAGAGTACAGTCAGCAGCAGTGGCGATGGGCACTAGCAACGCGATTCCCCCGAGTTGACTAAACTTTCGAAACCATACGCTTCTCTTGCATTAAATACTGCACTGCTTTTCAAGAAGAGGATAAATAGATATGTTTTTATGTCTTTTTTTGCTCCGGCTTTACTTGCAAAATTTTTCACGCCCCGCCACTGGTCAGCAGGAAAGGTAATGTTAAGTAAAAATTTTAAGTGTAATAGAAAGAAAGAAAGAAAGAAAGAAAAATTTTATACTTTTAATTAAATTAAAAAATAAATTTTAATACTTGTAATTGGTGATTTTTGCGGGTATAAATATTTCTTTCTTTATTTGCTTGGCTGTTAGACAAAATAGCGCTCAAATGGCTATTTAACAAAGTCATTAACAAAAACAAAGTTGGCTGTCACTACAAGTCCGAGCAAATAAATTGAATCAGGGCAGCCGAAGTTAGGGACAGGTGCTTCCAGCGCTGATAACCAACTTTCAACTGGCTAGTTAAGGCAAACTTCACGGGCCGACTCGATTGAAAAGTGGGAAGCTGGAAAATTACGGAAAACAACTGTAAATATTTTATTGTTAACTTTGAAAATGTAATACGTAAATTGGTGAGGGTTGCTTAAAAAAATATTATTTATAAAGGTTGATTTTTTTTCAGGACATTATCCTCGACACGCCAGGGCTTAATACCAGACACCACCAATCAACTGGCGTACTTTTTATGTGCTGTCAAAACACAATTCTCCCATAGAGTTTGAATGGATTCGATTTGTGGCATTCGAACATGGCGGATGTAGACAATATCTAATTTTGGTATTTCTGTTTCTTTGGCTAGTTGTAGTATAATTTTGATAGTGTTTTATGCGGCGATTAACCTTAACTGTTACAGTGATCTCAAAATTCTATATTGCTCTCGTGTCTGACATTTTTTAATGCGCAAGTTGTCTCCTCGTGGTTTCTGGAATTTTACTATCAAGTTGCAAAAACTTCAATCACGGTACAACGTCGCTCCCAATGAGAGCAATTAACTGACATTGGCACAAACCTATTGACCGCCATTAAGGAAGAAGAAGAAGAAGAAGAGTTTGAATGGCAATAGCAACTTATGACGTCACTTGTCCGTCAACTCAGTCAACTAATCAGCATAGCCATCCCGCATCGCGTTTCAGTAGCTGTTTACAATTCACGGTGACGTCGGTTCAACTTGTGATTATTTCAACGTAGTTCTACTGATTTAAGTATTAATGATGGACAGGCAAACGGAAACTTACATAACCCTTTTCGATTTGCTTAAAACTTTCTTATCGGTAATCAACCCTTGTCAAATTACGACCGCTTTTGTAACTACATTTATGACGACTTTAGAATCAGCATTACCAGGTATAATAATAAATACCAAATTAAATACTAAATAACGGACAGACAGAGTTAATTTCGTATATATAATATTAGTAAGGACGGAATGGTCTTACCATTCTAGTATTCATGACGACTTGACAAAGTCGCAAGATTTTAATATCGCTACGAATGTAATGGATTAACTCAAAACCGTAGACGAAACAGCTTTTTAAATTGCCCGTAATACGCTACAAAAATCCCCCTTTCCTTTAATATTGCTTGCTTCCGGTCCTAAGACAATATTTCTTGCTGTCCGAGCGGGCAACATTATTGGCTCGTAGCAAAACCTGATTACAGCGCACCGGGACCTAATTGAGGACTTTCTTCTGAGGTTTACTGCAATTTCCTATTTACTTCTAATGGTAGCATTTAACTAATTGTTTTTTTAACCACAAAAAAGTAATTAAAAAAACTAAAAACCCGCCTGCGGTGTAAATAAAATAATAAATCAAAAAATAAAAAACCCGCCCGCAGAAATACTCTGAAAAGGTGGAAACAAGATAAAATGTTCAATAACAATAAAACGAATTTAAAACACGTCGATGGCAGTCTTTCAAAATTAAACGCAACGATAAAATGCAGTTGGAGGCATGCATGAAGTGACATTAAATCCCATGCAGCCACTGACTGCCATGCCTCCGACTGCATTTTATCGTTGCATTAAGAAAGAAAGAAAGAAAGAAAGAAAATACATTTATTTACAACATCACAAGACACATCATCAATATTTTACAAAACAAAAGGCACACTAAAGCTAAAGATAGAATGTGTCATTGCGGTTGCAAATCGGACACTGGCTCAGCATAATGCTGAGGCGTTTAAAGCACCCCAGCGCTAAATTAAATTTTGAAAGACTGCCATCGACGTGTTTTAAATTCGTTTTATTGTTATTGAACATTTTATCTTGTTTCCACCTTTTCAGAGTATTTCTGCAGGCGGGATTTTGATTTTTTAATTTATTATTTTATTTACACCGCAGGCGGGTTTTTAGTTTTTTTAATTACTTTTTTATTTCTTGCTTTTTAGTGTACCTAACCTCCTGAGACCCAAATAAATTATTGAGTATTTTAATTAGGAATCCGTTGCTATTTAGTTAAAGTTCAAAACCAATTTTGAAATATGTAGGTACTTAATTTTCCACATGGGTTTCATAGAGAAAATTATTGCTCAAAGATATCTTAGTAAGTAGGTTTGTTGTCGTTTTAATGCATTGATTGCCAATCAATTTACTATTCCAAACTAAATTTAAACACATGACTTGTATATATTTTTGTAATCTGTTTTTAAATCCCTTTATTTTGATACCCTACTCGATAGGTTTGAATAAAAAAATTTTTTTGGAGACTCACAATTTCACGCCAAAAACCGCCATTTTGATTTTTCAAAAATTTCATGTATCCAGTGTTACTCGCGTTATTAAGACAAATCCAATGACGTATCATTTATCAAAATCCGTTCAGCCGTTGTGTAGATACGAGAGGACATAGGAATGGACATATATACATACATACATACATACATACAGGTCAAACACATAACCCTTCCTTCTTCGCAGTCGGGTAAAAAGTACTGAAAATTTTGTTGACCTCAATCGAAAAATCTTGATAACTTTAATTAAATGAATCATGATCATCATCTACTAACACCTCCTACTTCTCACTACAGTGCTACTCTAAAAAAAAAGTTTGAACTGTGGTTCCCACGCGGGCCCAGTGCGGATTGGGAACTTCACACACACCATTGAATTGCCTTCCAGGTGTGTGCTGGTTACCTCACGATATTTTTCTTCACCGTAAAGCTCATAGCAATATGATTTCGCACATGAAGTAGATATAGGTAGTAATTGTTGCGAGTCCGGCTTTGAACCTACGATCCCCTGCTTAAGAGGCCAACCACAAGCCGGGAACGAGTCTGGTGCCATACAATTTTTGCGAATTTATCACTTCGCATAACTCTTTTTACAGGCTTTTTATTAATTTGCAATGTATCTATGTACCTATGTATTCATGTATGTACGGGTCAAATCATGCAAGTCGAACTTGACCCACTTCCAGTTGTCGAATTCACTTGAAATTTGGTATACTTGTGTAAGTTGGAAGACAATGCAAGTACAGTCAACCAAAACTACAGTCCGCGAAAAAGCTTGCATTTAAAATGAATTTTTAAAAAATAGTACATTGTTGTAGAGGCTGGAAAGTAAGCAATAGATGGACGAGTTTGTTTGAGGGCCGACGCGTAGCGGAGGCCCTCGAAAGTACGAGTCCATCTATTGCACTTTTGGCCGAGACTAAACATTGTGCTTTTCACGACTAATGCGAGGAAATCATTATCATCATCATCATCATAATCATCCATCCATCCATCCCGTCCATCCCGTCCATCCCGTCCATCCCGTCCATCCGTCCCGTCCATCCCGTCCATCCCGTCTATCCTGTCCATCCCGTCCATCTGCCCATCCGTCCATTCTGTCCATCCCGTCCATCCCGTCCATTCCGTCCATCCGTCCATTCCGTCCATCCCGTCCATCCCGTCCATCCTGCCCATCCGTCCATTCTGTCTATCCCGTCCAACCCGTCCATCCCATCCATCCCGTCCATTCCGGCCATCCCGTCCATTCCGTCCATCCCGTCCATCCGTCCCGTCCGTCCCGTCCATCCCGTCCATCCTGTCTATCCCGTCCAACCCGTCCATCCCGTCCATCCCGTCCAACCCGTCTATCCCGTCCAACCCGTCCATCCCGTCCATTCCGTCCATCCGTCCATCCGTCCATCCATCCGTCCATTCCGTCCATCCCGTCCATCCGTCCATCCGTCCATCCTGACCATCCCGTCCATCTGTCCATCCCGTCCATCTGCCCATCCGTCCATTCTGTCCATCCCGTCCATCCCGTCCATTCCGTCCATCCGTCCATTCCGTCCATCCCGTCCATCCCGTCCATCCTGCCCATCCGTCCATTCTGTCTATCCCGTCCAACCCGTCCATCCCATCCATCCCGTCCATTCCGGCCATCCCGTCCATTCCGTCCATCCCGTCCATCCGTCCCGTCCGTCCCGTCCATCCCGTCCATCCTGTCCATCCCGTCCAACCCGTCCATCCCGTCCATCCCGTCCAACCCGTCTATCCCGTCCAACCCGTCCATCCCGTCCATTCCGTCCATCCGTCCATCCGTCCATCCATCCGTCCATTCCGTCCATCCCGTCCATCCGTCCATCCGTCCATCCTGACCATCCCGTCCATCTGTCCATCCGTCCATTCTGTCCATCCCGTCCATCCCGTCCATCCCGTCCATCCCGTCCATCCCGTCCATCCGTCCATCCAGTCCGTCTGTCCGTCCGTCCGTCCGTCCGTCCGTCCGTCCGTCCGTCCGTCCGTCCGTCCGTCCGTCCGTCCATCCATCCATTCATCCATCCATCCATCGCATGCAGCAGACGATTACTGTTGATTGGTCCAATAATGTCGTTTCAGCACGCCAGGAATGAAATTCAGAAATTATCTTTCAAAAAGTCGTATCGTATAATGAAATACATATACTGATACGTCCTGTTTTCGATTAGTGTAACTTTGTTGTCGTGTTTGTGCGCCATAAATGAGTCAGCTGTTAAATGTACATATATAGGCAGTTTTGAGTACTGGATTTAGGTTATCTATGGCCACATTTTCGAGCAGTGTCGTGAAAAATTACTTTTCTTAGAAATGGTTTCTAATTATTGTCCTTTGCTGTCTGTCTTTTACTCAAAAAGTTCCGATGTCTGGTCATGTGCAATGGAAAATTGCTGCCTGCTTGCTTCACACAAAAAGTCAAACAAGGGACAGTTGGCTTTACAAAACAAAACGAAAGAGGGCTTTGGCTCCCAGTTTACTCCCAGTTGGCAAAAACGAAATGACCAATCGCACGTGTCCACTCATTTCGTTTGAGGTGTCGCTCGGGTGGCGTCGGTGCAGGCACGTGTCAAACGGATGCACTACAAAGGGAGATAAGTTCGAAAGTGGGCTGGCATTCGTGAGGCGAATTTCGATGCCACTTTGGTTAGTGAGCTCGAAAATTTTTTCAGTTTAGTTTACGGGGAAAAATGCTCATGCAGAGCCAAATGATGACAAGGGTAATTAATTTAATGAATTAGGCGTTACTTTGCGGAGGTCCTTATTAATGAACTAAAACAATTACTTTGCTGAACTAAAACAATTACTTTGCTCACCCGCGACCTTACAATAGTTACGTTTATGCAAGAAATGTGCGTTCATGCAGTTCCTCCACCTCCACACTGTACGAACACACACAAATCACATAAACCCAACCATCACCACCACCAAGCTACACTGACGCGTTTCGAACTCAACCAGAGCTCATCTTCAGAGTTACCACAACCGTATGCTATGCTACCAAATGTTAAACTAACAAACCAAAACAAATGTTTTAACTTGTCACTGTAACTTCTCAAGTACCCACTTTATTTTTCTTATTCTCAAACTACCCCACAAAAATTAACTTTTATTGACATATTATAAAACTACCTTGAATTTTTTTTTGTTTATTTATTTATAAGGCATATTTAATTAATACTAACTGTTCAAATTCGACCCAAGCCGCAGTAAAGGAGAAGATACTAAATTTACCTGTTCATTAATAATAGACCCCATAGTGTTGTACCTAATTATTTCCATGCATTCCAGAGCATCCAGACGCAACCCCTTGCCGCAATAATGTAACACTTCATAAGAATCTGAATCTAACAATGAATGATTTGATTCCAACAAATGTTTTGCAAAATTCGATCTATCTGGATGCTCATTCCTATATGCCGAAACATGCTCTTTAAATCTAGTATTAAAACTTCGGCCTGTCTGTCCTACGTATATCCCATTGCAGTCATTACAAGTAAGCTTGTATACCCCCGATCTAGTTCCCTTATCTACCTGTTCTTTGTGGTTACATAGCCTAGAGTACAAAGAGTTGTTAGTCTTAAAGGCAACATTAATATTGTTTGATTTTAAAATGCCATAAATCTTATCAGACAACCCCCCAACGTAAGAGATGCTAGATCTATATTTGTTAGTAGACTGAGAAGGTAACGCAGCGTAAAGCATGCTATTTACTAACCGTGCCTGCTTCTTTTGAACTAAACTATCTACCATTGATTTTGTATAACCATTTGAGATCGCTATCTGATAAATAGTACTCAACTCTAAATCAAAATGTTCCTTAGAAAGAGGCACAGTCAACAATCTATTAACATAACAATGGAAAGCAGCCAGTTTATGCTGCCACGGATGATTAGAAGATGCTGGTATAACAGCATCTGTGTACGTGGGCTTACGGTATATTTTAAATTGATGTTTACCATTTAATTTTGAAATCGTTAAATCCAAAAAGTTCAACGAACAATTTTCCTCCAATTCTTTTTTGAACCTTATCTTTACGTGCTTGTTATTCAAACCATTAATAAACACGTCAAGCTGTCTCATACTCCCTCTCCAGCATAGGATCAAATCATCGACATACCTAAAATAGTACACAATATTACTATTACCCACAATATACTGATTCTCAAAATGATCCATAAATATATCTGCCATTAAAGGACTCAGAGGTGAACCCATAGCTAAACCATCACTCTGTAAGTAATAAAGACCATTGAACCGGAAATAATTTTGTTTCATGCATAAAGTTACCAAATCTATTAATTCACAAACTTCACCCGGATGCAACCGCTTCCTTTCTAAGTGGTCTTTTAGAATTTCTAGTGTCTCACTATATGGTACGTTAGTAAATAAACTGTCTACATCCAAAGAAAGCAACGTTGCATTCGGCGGTATGCTGATGTCCTTAATTTTACTAACCAAATCTAAACCATTTTTTAAACTATAAGAAGGTTTAAAGGAAGCCTTCACACGAATAATACTATTTAATTTCTTCGCCAATTTATATGCTGGAGCACTCACGTATGAGACAACTGGACGAACAGGCACATCATCTTTATGAATTTTAGGTAATCCATATAGAATTGGCGCCTGCGGATTCATGGGAATTACAAAATTCTTTTGTTGTTCGGTTTCAAAGGCAAACAAAGAACCCTTTATTAGTCTCTTTAGATCTTTGTGAAATGTAATTGTAGGGTCCTTACGTAAAACTGTAAAACCGTCCCCTTGAACGATATCTAAAACTTTCCGATTATATTGATACCTATCCAATAAAACAATACAATTTCCTTTGTCTGCCTTTGTCACCACTAAATCATTATCATACACTTTCTCCTGAATAGATCTCAAAGAATTTAATTCGGTTATATTGACAATACACTCTGTGGAATTGGTATTTTTAAGTGTATTTGCCACTAACACTTTTGTTTCAAAATCACCACAGTTACTTGTAATAGCAACCTCAGAATCTACCGCCAAACCTTCCACTATTTTTTGACTAAATTTAGTGGGTAGATTATATTTTAAACCTTTTTCCAATAACTGATTCTCATTATCCAAAAATTCCACATTAGTAAGATTTTTAACGCGAGGGTAGAAATTATGACCGTTAGTATTCTTTGAGATCTATTCAGGAGAAAGTGTATGATAATGATTTAGTGGTGACAAAGGCAGACAAAGGAAATTGTATTGTTTTATTGGATAGGTATCAATATAATCGGAAAGTTTTAGATATCGTTCAAGGGGACGGTTTTACAGTTTTACGTAAGGACCCTACAATTACATTTCACAAAGATCTAAAGAGACTAATAAAGGGTTCTTTGTTTGCCTTTGAAACCGAACAACAAAAGAATTTTGTAATTCCCATGAATCCGCAGGCGCCAATTCTATATGGATTACCTAAAATTCATAAAGATGATGTGCCTGTTCGTCCAGTTGTCTCATACGTGAGTGCTCCAGCATATAAATTGGCGAAGAAATTAAATAGTATTATTCGTGTGAAGGCTTCCTTTAAACCTTCTTATAGTTTAAAAAATGGTTTAGATTTGGTTAGTAAAATTAAGGACATCAGCATACCGCCGAATGCAACGTTGCTTTCTTTGGATGTAGACAGTTTATTTACTAACGTACCATATAGTGAGACACTAGAAATTCTAAAAGACCACTTAGAAAGGAAGCGGTTGCATCCGGGTGAAGTTTGTGAATTAATAGATTTGGTAACTTTATGCATGAAACAAAATTATTTCCGGTTCAATGGTCTTTATTACTTACAGAGTGATGGTTTAGCTATGGGTTCACCTCTGAGTCCTTTAATGGCAGATATATTTATGGATCATTTTGAGAATCAGTATATTGTGGGTAATAGTAATATTGTGTACTATTTTAGGTATGTCGATGATTTGATCCTATGCTGGAGAGGGAGTATGAGACAGCTTGACGTGTTTATTAATGGTTTGAATAACAAGCACGTAAAGATAAGGTTCAAAAAAGAATTGGAGGAAAATTGTTCGTTGAACTTTTTGGATTTAACGATTTCAAAATTAAATGGTAAACATCAATTTAAAATATACCGTAAGCCCACGTACACAGATGCTGTTATACCAGCATCTTCTAATCATCCGTGGCAGCATAAACTGGCTGCTTTCCATTGTTATGTTAATAGATTGTTGACTGTGCCTCTTTCTAAGGAACATTTTGATTTAGAGTTGAGTACTATTTATCAGATAGCGATCTCAAATGGTTATACAAAATCAATGGTAGATAGTTTAGTTCAAAAGAAGCAGGCACGGTTAGTAAATAGCATGCTTTACGCTGCGTTACCTTCTCAGTCTACTAACAAATATAGATCTAGCATCTCTTACGTTGGGGGGTTGTCTGATAAGATTTATGGCATTTTAAAATCAAACAATATTAATGTTGCCTTTAAGACTAACAACTCTTTGTACTCTAGGCTATGTAACCACAAAGAACAGGTAGATAAGGGAACTAGATCGGGGGTATACAAGCTTACTTGTAATGACTGCAATGGGATATACGTAGGACAGACAGGCCGAAGTTTTAATACTAGATTTAAAGAGCATGTTTCGGCATATAGGAATGAGCATCCAGATAGATCGAATTTTGCAAAACATTTGTTGGAATCAAATCATTCATTGTTAGATTCAGATTCTTATGAAGTGTTACATTATTGCGGCAAGGGGTTGCGTCTGGATGCTCTGGAATGCATGGAAATAATTAGGTACAACACTATGGGGTCTATTATTAATGAACAGGTAAATTTAGTATCTTCTCCTTTACTGCGGCTTGGGTCGAATTTGAACAGTTAGTATTAATTAAATATGCCTTATAAATAAATAAACAAAAAAATTCAAGGTAGTTTTATAATATGTCAATAAAAGTTAATTTTTGTGGGGTAGTTTGAGAATAAGAAAAATAAAGTGGGTACTTGAGAAGTTACAGTGACAAGTTAAAACATTTGTTTTGGTTTGTTAGTTTAACATTTGGTAGCATAGCATACGGTTGTGGTAACTCTGAAGATGAGCTCTGGTTGAGTTCGAAACGCGTCAGTGTAGCTTGGTGGTGGTGATGGTTGGGTTTATGTGATTTGTGTGTGTTCGTACAGTGTGGAGGTGGAGGAACTGCATGAACGCACATTTCTTGCATAAACGTAACTATTGTAAGGTCGCGGGTGAGCAAAGTAATTGTTTTAGTTCATTAATATGGACCTCCGCAAAGTAACGCCTGATTCAATAAATTACTTTGCTCACCCGCGACCTTCCGATAGTTACGTTTATGTAAGAAACGCGTGTGATTTGTGTGTGTTCGTACAGTGTAGAGGTGGAGGAACTGCATGAACACGCATTTTTTACATAAACGTAGGTAACAGTCGTAAGGTCGCGAGTGAGCAAAGTAATTGTTTCAACTTTCAGTTCATTAAGAGTAATTAACAATAGGAATTCTTGGATTATATGTATTGATTAAAAATGAAATCCGCGTGAGAACTAAAGTCAGACCGACATACCTCAAAAAATTCCCAGACTCAAGTTGCAGTGGGCAGGGCACATCGGTCGTAGACCTGATGGCCGATGGGAGCAAAAGGTTCGCAAATGGCATCCACGGATCGTTCGACGCAGTGTAGGTAGGCCTCCAACAAGATGGAGCGATGACCTGGTTAAGGTTGCAGAACGCGTACGATGCGGATGGCACAGGACCGGTCTGTTCGGTGGTATCGCACGTAAATTCCGAAAAACTCAGAGGTACGAGCCCTATGTTTGGACCCACGACCAGATTACGGTCAGAATCTACTAATTACCTGCTATTTGACGTTCGCCAGCTTCTCGCACTAAAATTTTAAATGATTTCTCGTGCAATTCAGACAAAAATTACTTATTTATATTATTTTTTCAAAAGAAAACAAAAGGTAAAACCAACCTTTGATCGGTTTGATCCCCCTTAAGATCTACCCTATATTCAAAGAAGCAGAACCCACCTTTCAGATTGTAGTCGTGTAAAAAGTGAGCATCATATTTAATAGCTGTAAAATACAAAATTAGAATAATCAAATGAGAGTGGATCTCTGGTAGAAGATGGTACCAGCGAGATGAAATATAACATTTTTCCACATAAAAATTGTTTTATTTTTACAGCGGAAAATTCATACTTCCAAGGATAAGGAAATGAGACTTTACTTTCACACTTCGATAATACCTTTTATAATGCCTTTGCCCGGTTTGGCAAGACAAATGTATAAATGAAGAGTGCATATATATTTATTTTACTCTCCTAACGACGCTTCAAAATCAGATGTTGCCAACATTTTAATAAATTGTTGATGTTTACTTACATCATCATCATCATCTCGGCATATATACGTCCCACTGCAGAGCACAGGCCTCGTCTCAGAATGATAGGGCTTGGACCGTAGTTCCCACGGGGGCCCAGCGCGGATCGGAAACTTCACACACACCATTGAATTTTTTCTCAGGTTTGTGCAAGTTTCCTCAAGACGGTAAAGGCTTAATACTCATGGTAAATTTCAAATGTTATTTCGCACAAAAATTCTGAAAAACTCAGGTGCGAGCTCGGGCTCGAACCCACGACCGTCTGCTCAAGAGGTCACACGTCAAACCACTGAGCTACCACGACTTACTTTACTTTACTTACACAGCATGTTAGAAAACCTAACCACCACCACCAGACCGACCGACCAGATGGCCGAGTGGTTAGAGAACCTGACTACGAAGCTTGATGTCCCGGGTTCGATTCCTGTGTCGGGGCAGATATTTGTATGAAAAATACGAATGTTTGTTCTCGGGTCTTGGGTGTTTAATATGTATATAAGTATGTTTATCCGTTGTCTAGTATCCACAGTACAAGCTTTGCTTAGTTTGGGACTAGGTCAATTGGTGTGAATTGTCCCATGATATTTATTTTTATTTTTTTACCTAGTCGCGATTTTAGTAGATGGGTGAATCAACTTTTTCTTGCCACCCGTTGCTATGGTTACACAAATTTGGTCTCCTGGACAACCTAAGCATTTTTCTATGAAACAGTATGATGATGCCACTTGGACAACCGGGGACAGAGTAAACGACACAAAAATTTTGATCCACCCAGATGATCTCTATCTAGTCTTCTTCTTAACAAACAATGTGGAAAAATACTTTATTTGTAGAATACAAACATTGACCTAGTCAAATCAAAAGAAAATTTTTCTAAAAACGGTGCCAAAAATTAAGTAAAAAAAAAATTTCACAAGTAACAAAATCTATAAGAGTTTTAGACACAATAGCTCAACAAAAAGTTTCTGCATTGATTTTGCGACAGCCTATACAAATACTCATAAATACGTACAAGGGCATTTCTTTGTGCGTTCAAAAGGCGCTTCAAAGTCAGATGTTGCCAACATTTTTAATCTATTGTTGTGGAAATCTATATAAAAACGTCGGGGCTGCGTCAGCCTCTGCTAACTGGGGGAAAGTAGGGTTCCGCTGTCGACCCAAATGTTAAATAACAGAACTTTTAAAGTGGTGGCCGGGAGTACGGTTTTCATCTCTATTAGGTTTTTATTAGTTAAATATTCGCTGAGTCAAGAACTATGACGGATTATAAGTTTTAGGTACCAATGTGCAAAATTACGTCTGAAAGGAATTAGCTAAGTCTTAAATTATCTAAGAGCTAAATAAAATGTGAACATAAAAAGTTTCAATAGGCAGTATATGGGTCTGATATTTCTTAGTAATGTAACCTACATACTTCAAGGGCTCACTTCTTAATTAGTTATTGCGTGAGATACATAAATTAATTATTACTCAATAACTAAACAAACACGCATCATGGTAGGTACCCTTGGCAGGTATACTTTTGATTTACTTTGTCTTATAAATAATTCATAATATAATTTTTGTTCGGGGAAAAACAACTTTCTGCCAAGTTTCTTACGGCGCATTCTTCTGGGAATGATGGTCTATCTAAAAGCGCTGCGCTAAAAGAGCCCTTTTACATGTCACTTACAAAATAAACAGTTTTGTTTTAATTTGCTAATGTAAGTTGCTGATTATGTAAGTATTAAAAAAGTAAAGTAAAGTAAAAAAGTAGTTATGTAAGTTAGCCATGAAAATTATTTTAATTTTTAGTTTCGATTTATTTTACATTATTCCATGATGGCTTACGAGGCTTTAGAATACATTGGCATCTAGTGGCACGAGCTGGTGGCAAAGTTTTATTAAAACGCAACTGTCAACTGTCTCACTCGCACGTCTTCGCACACACGAGGGGTGCATAGCGATGTGCTTAGATTTGGCCACTTGTTCGAAACTAGAGGGAGAAACTATATACACTTCAGTAGATACGGGTCGTACATCGTGCAAGAGAAAGCATTTTATTTTAGGCTTTGGGGCGTTGAGTTTTTTTCCGTTGAATACAACGTGAGGGCTTTCAATGCTCCTATTGAGAGTGTCGTTATAGAATCAACATTTCGCTAGTGATATATGTGGTGTCATACACCATACTATCACTAGCAGTAACGGTGGTGACAGCTCGAGGAATCAAAGTTCAACTGGCAGTGTACACATCGCTCAAACTGATGGTCGATGGCCCCAAAAGATTTTTTTCGAATGGCATCCACGGACGGGAAGACGCAGTGTAGGTAGGGCTCCAAAAAGATGGAGTGTCGACCTGGTTTAGGGTCTCGGGAACACGTTGGATACGGACGGCGAGGTCCGGTCCGGTAGTCCTTGGTGAACCTTTGGGGGAAGCCTATGTTCAGCAGAGGACGTCTTTCGGCTGGACTGATACGTTGCTAGCGCTCTAAACCAGAAGAAAAAAATAAAAAGACAATTTCTTCAGTACCTAATTGGCTCGTTCCCTTGCTCGTTTCTGTAGATTTTAGTGAAAATGGGCTTACAGGAAAATTAGGGTTGCGGATTGGTGTCATGCCGAGTGGCCGAGTGTTGCCTTTATAGACGCTGCTGGACACCAATTTAGTCAAGTCACTGCTAAATTACTAGTGTTGCTTTTACTTTTTTTACCTACGGTCGACAACTTAAACGTATCTTTGAACCATTACTTATATGACAACAATAGGGGTGTTTCCTAGGTAAAAAAATAATAATTCTTATTAGTCCGTATTTTACATTATCAAAAAATATTAGACACGTAATTTTTCTTTTGACAATTAAACAAAAAATGACGAAGATATGGCGCGTTGAAGTTCCGCGTGACGAGGCGTGACGTCACTTGTTCCTAAAACGCTCATACAAAGCGTAGGAACAAGTGACGTCACACGAAACTTCAACGCGCCATATCTTCGTAATTTTTTGTTTAATTGACAAAATAAAAAATACGTGTCCAATATTTTTTGATAATCTAAAAGACTGGCTAGTTAGGAAAGTAGCCAATTATTTAGACCAAACGAAGACTAAATAAATAAAAAATAAATTAAATTAAGCGGTGTTATTGTTAAGAAACAAAATTAATGTACTGCAAATGCGTCGGTTGATTGCCGTGTTGTGTAGTTATGTAAACAGTATTGTACGGTCAAGTGCAAAAATAAGTATCGATTTAATCCTCCCATCGTTATATACGTATACCTTAATTCGACGACATAAGAGCTATGGGATATATTTATGACTTTATGACCAAGTTGTGTGCACCCATATTTTTACACTTGACTGTACTTCTTCAGAGAAGTGAAAGCATTTGACAAATAATAAGATACCCACACAAAGGTGAACTGATCCCATTTAAAGATTTGTACCAGACATAGCCTAGTGAATAATGAGGAAGTGTAAATTTTTTTTTAAGTTTGAATTTCGTTGACAGCTCAAAACCAGCGCGGTGGTTTCGTATCTCAGCGTTGCTGAGCTCTATCAGCTCCAATTAGTTATTTTTTTCGTAACTGTAACTCGAGTTTATTTTTTACTGCAAGATAAACATTTTCTTTCTCTCAATAAGTACTTTTTTATTAAACAGCTGAATTTGTCACCTTCTCACTTGTAGACCGGACGAGGGGCGCATAATGATGCATAGGCGCGGCCACTCGCAGACAAAGTAAATAAAAGTAACAGACGCGACAATAGAATAACAATGATGCTCCATGCTCCAAAATGGCGTACAGTTGATAAATCATAACTTTTCCAAGTCATTTCCAAGGCAGGATACCGCAAACCGAATGCTCGTGTGAATGTTACCACAGTAACATAAACGGGATCCTGCAAAAAACCGAACCCGCAAAAAACGGGACGTTGCCCGTGTGAAAGAGCCGTTATACTGCAGTGAAATGGAAGAGCCAGCACGAATAATAGGAATAACGATATAGCTTTAGCTCACAATATCGACTGCTGTATGTCAATTTGTTGCTACTAGTGCGGTAACTTTTACTCATCCATCGCATTTTTTTTCTTTTTAGTTGACTTATAGAAGTAGCTGGTATGGTCTCGTGAAAACCCTTGTTTAGGGAACTGCTCATTTTACCTCTTCCATGTATGTACATTAAAGAGGCTTGCTTATTTGTAAAGCAGCACACTAACATCTTTCGCACAAATGCTGATGTTATTAACTCGCGTACTAGAGGGTCGAAAAACCTCTACGTACCTAAAGCTAACTTGTCTGTTTACAAGAGGAATGCATACTTTTCTTGCATTAAAATCTACAATAAGTTACCCGAAAGCCTTAAGCAGAGTAATGTGCACGAATTTAAAAGGAAACTGGACACGTATTTATTGAAGCATTGTTTTTATTCAGTTAGAGAATTTTTGACATTACATCATAGTTAAAGTAGGTATTTAATGAATTGGAGTAGGTATATTGTAATGTAATGTTGACATTGTTTTTCTGTTTATTTATTATTGACTTTCTGACATTTTTTTAATATTATTATTGCTTAAATTTTATTATTGCTTTATGGTTTAACACTTTTTGACATTTGTATTTTTTTTTTAATTATTGATTGCCATTAAGTATGAATTATTTGACTAGAATTAATTAATGTGTTAATTTTACACGTCGCAATCGCGGTAGAATGTGAGAGCCTTTTATTTATATTTTCAGAACTGTTATTTTGTACCATGTTCTATGTAAATAAATATATTATCGTTATCATTATCATAGCTTTAAGTGATAAGTTCGCCTTTGTACTTGTATCTCAATGGTTGTTGTTTTTCTTTATACTTTTATTTTTAGTACTAAGACTATCTGAGCTAAGCCGCGGACAGAGACATGGCGAAATTAAGGTTTCCGTTTCTTTCATTTTGACCACGGAACCCTAAAAGCTAACCAGTACGTAAGGTCGTATATAGGTAGTCCTTTTTAGTACATTAATTAAATATTTATCTCAAAAACATGACCCAAATTTTACGATGAAATAAAAATAGAATATTTCGAACTCGTTCTATTTAACATAAAAAAAATTAACGGTCAAAGTCCCGCTTGTTTTCCAATAATTCAACGTCGGAAATGAAAAATACTAATGTATTTACACTTACTCTTATTAGTAATTAAATAATCCATGTTTTAAGCGTAGAAGTTATCACGATTTTATCAAAAGCATATGCGAATGAACCGTCAAATTTTCAATGTTCAATGAAGCCATTGATTCATAATTTTATCAATCAATTTATGAATACTGACAAATTTAAAAAATGATTCGTTCAACATTTTCCGGAGCAGGTATCATTGCCACCAGTTAACTCTTTAATACACATAAAAACACACATTATTATGACATCTGGAAGATAATTTTGGATTCCGGTTAAATTTATAAGTAAAAACTTTGCATGTTTATCAAAGCAGAATGTATTGGACATAAATTAAAAAAACACCTTGTTTTGTAAAACTACATTCTTGCAAAGAAATAAATGATTTATGATTCAAAATTAAAAAAAAAGTATGGATAAACAGAAACAAGCAGGCGAATTTATCCCTAATAAGAGATCTCTTCCATCTAACCTAGTTCAGAGAAGAAAATTTACAAAGCTTCTTATGCGCGACACAAGTTACAACCTCTACAACATAGTGCTACGAGGTGCTACGCTGCCGGATATTCACAAAGCTACGACAGCTACGACCTCGGCGTAGCATTCGCTGCATTTTTCGCGTTCGATCGAGTAGCAGATTCGATTTGCAGTTCAAATACTGGAGAAGAAGTTTCGATTTATTTTTGCGAAATACGATAGCAGTCCAGAATCGTACTAAGAAAAAAGTTTCGATACTTTTCTTCCTGATATTTTATGTGACAGATATCTGACAGGCATCATTAATATTGAATTTTCTCTTCAATTCGACGGTTAGAAATGTTGACACTTACATTGCGACATTACAACTAGAGTAGGTGAGGATGAGGATTGATTCGCCACATTCTGGATGTCGGCGCTCCGTTTCGCGTCTACAAGGTGTTACGAAAGTACCTCTAAAGCTCAAAGAGGGTTAAATGAAGGGTAAGGTGAGCGTCCCTGTGCTCGACACTGACCACCTTCATCTTATGACATGGCACCTTCAATCTTATGTCATAGTAAAAGAGGTGACAGATGTGTGTCATCTACTGGGCGTTGAGGTTCTATGATAAATGAAATAAAAATAAAGCGAAATAAAATGTATTCAGTAAATTAAAGTCAAGATTAATAATGATATTGGAATAAATGCTAATAGAACTACTACTATTATATCTATCTATAAGATTTAATTATTATGGTTTTAGAAGATTGACATTGATATTGATATTAATATTTTTATTTTTCTGAATTATTATTTAACATAAATTGTATTGAAAAAAAAATAATTTATCCATGCATGCATATTGTTAGGATAGATTGACATTCTATGCCCTGACAGGGTGTCATGTACCTACCATCTTGTAAAACTACCATCTATTAATGTAATGAACATTAATCTGAATGAATAAATATAAATATAAGAGGTGCGAGCATTGGTACGTTTACCTTACACGGTAGAACATCACCTTCACCTTTTTTGTAAAATGATATTTTTTACTCCCGTCACAAAGGAGGGGTGTTATAAGTTTGACCACTATGTGTGTTTGTGTGTGTGTCTGTCTGTGGCGTCTTAGCTCTTAAACGGGTGAACCGATTTGGATGCGGTTATTTTTATTTGAAAGCAGGTTTCTTGGCGATGGTTCTTAGACGAGTTTCATCAAAGTTGGTTCAGCCGTTTCAAAGTTATCAGCTCTTTTTTAGCTGCGGAAGGGATCTTAGTACGGAGGAAGTTTGAGACCCTGGGAAGGACTTAGGATAGTTTCATCCTGAAAAATAAAAACATAATACCCGCGGACTCTTTGCAGACGGTGACGCGGGCAACAGCTAGTACAAATATAACGCTACAAAACAATTGTTTTAAGTCTAAAAGAAATACGCAACCGTTATAAATTCGTAGCTCCTCATAACAATATCCCGAAGGTTAAAAATAGCCATTCTTTTTACATAACATAAAATGATGGGCAAACTTTTCCTCGGGAACTTCTCAATATTTAGGATGATACGCCCATTTCGAAGTCCTCGACACGTGAAAAGCGACGTCTAAGAGTTACTTGTAGTACTTACTTATTTTGGGGAAATTTTAAGATAAAATTCTACAGGGTGAGTTAAGACGATATCGTGATGGCGTATTTTTTTAAAACTGCCAAGACACTATAAAATATTGTTTGACTGGTAGAGGTCTCTTATAGTGATAAGTTCGCCTTTTGTACATATATGTATCTCAACGTTTGTCAATTGTGTTTTTCAAACTAAATACAAACTGAAATATAGATGCACAGAAAAAACCCCAGAAAAAAGACCAATGCTGGGAATCGAACCCAGGTCCTCAGCGTTCCGTGCTGCGTGCTTACCCCTACACCATCACTGGTCTAGAAGTTAGCGACGAATCTTTCCCATACATCGTACACTTCAGTCTGTTATAATCACATTTAGGCAATGATAAAGCGCATCTATGTTATGCCCTCTGCCGAGAGACTTCAACACTCCTTCGGAGCTACCCGCTCACCTGGACCAAGAGATGGCGCTACTAGGCCAACTTTTACAAGTTAAGTATGAAGTATCTTTTTCTATTTATTTTTTATTTTCTTCAACTTCATTTTTTATTACTTTTACGGTCATCCCGTGAAACCATATATTTCAAACTAAATACAAACTGAAATATAGATGCACAGAAAAAACCCCAGAAAAAAGACCAATGCTGGGAATCGAACCCAGGTCCTCAGCGTTCCGTGCTGCGTGCTTACCCCTACACCATCACTGGTCTAGAAGTTAGCGACGAATCTTTCCCATACATCGTACACTTCAGTCTGTTATAATCACATTTAGGCAGTGATAAAGCGCATCTATGTTATGCCCTCTACCGAGAGACTTCAACACTCCTTCGGAGCTACCCGCTCACCTGGACTTGTAAAAGTTGGCCTAGTAGCGCCATCTCTTGGTCCAGGTGAGCGGGTAGCTCCGAAGGAGTGTTGAAGTCTCTCGGTAGAGGGCATAACATAGATGCGCTTTATCACTGCCTAAATGTGATTATAACAGACTGAAGTGTACGATGTATGGGAAAGATTCGTCGCTAACTTCTAGACCAGTGATGGTGTAGGGGTAAGCACGCAGCACGGAACGCTGAGGACCTGGGTTCGATTCCCAGCATTGGTCTTTTTTCTGGGGTTTTTTCTGTACATCTATATTTCAGTTTGTATTTAGTTTGAAATATATGGTTTCACGGGATGACCGTAAAAGTAATAAAAAAAAAATGAAGTTGAAGAAAATAAAAAATAAATAGAAAAAGATACTTCATACTTAACTTGTAAAAGTTGGCCTAGTAGCGCCATCTCTTGGTCCAGGTGAGCGGGTAGCTCCGAAGGAGTGTTGAAGTCTCTCGGTAGAGGGCATAACATAGATGCGCTTTATCACTGCCTAAATGTGATTATAACAGACTGAAGTGTACGATGTATGGGAAAGATTCGTCGCTAACTTCTAGACCAGTGATGGTGTAGGGGTAAGCACGCAGCACGGAACGCTGAGGACCTGGGTTCGATTCCCAGCATTGGTCTTTTTTCTGTGCATCTATATTTCAGTTTGTATTTAGTTTGAAATATATGGTTTCACGGGATGACCGTAAAAGTAATAAAAAAAAAAAAAATGAAGTTGAAGAAAATAAAAAATAAATAGAAAAAGATACTTCATACTTAACTTGCAATTGTGTTTGTTTCTTTATTTTTGTACAATGTATTTTTGTGTATACAATGTTAGATGAAGAAAAGAATAATCTCTTCGATTAAGTTATTGTCATTGTCATTGTCATTGTTGTTGTCCTATTTGTTACAGTTGACGTAGACATGCTGTTTTCACTAACAGGGAAACGACGATGTATCAAAAGTTCTGAGTCAGCGAAGGCGATCGATCAACTACCAACGGTCAAAATAAGAGTTATGAAATGCAAAACTTCAAACAAACTGGAATCACAGTTTCACATTTAGTTATACATATTATGTACTCGAATATATAAGGATATCATAAAGTAGAAAAGGAATAACGAAATTTAGCCGACGAAAAGAAAAAAATCCTTTTTATTATTTACCAAATGCTCGGTAACCGTTGGGGTAGACGAGTTCTTGAGTGGAGACCACGGATCGGCAAATGTAGCGTGGGACGTCCTCAGACTCGGTGGAGCGATGATCTTCGCAAGGCGGCTGGCAAGAGCTGGATGAGAGTGGCTGAGGATTGTGCTCAGTGGCGTGCCATGGCAGAGGCCTATGTCCAGCAGTGGACGAACATAGGCTGCTGATGATGATGATGATGAAATGCTCGGTTCTTTTTATGTGTCTTATTTAACTTCAACTGTCAGTGTGAAGTTGTGAATTCTTTCTAATCGATTTACACTTACTTTCAGTGCTCTAGTTCACACAAATCATTAAAATTCGAAGGTGTCTAACACTTTGACGCTTGCCTTCGCTTTCTACATCTCTTTCTGACATCATCTTATACCGTTTGGCAGAAAGAAATAGTGAATGCGAAGGCAAGCGTCAGAAGCGTTAGACAATAAGCCTGTAGGTTTTCTTACGAAGTTTTCTTTAATCGTAAATTTCGCAAATAAATTTCAATGAATTCAGAGGTGCGAGCCTGGACTCGAAAACATGACCCTTCGCTTTCGCATTAGGCTACTACGGTTTTTATAATTTTAATTTTAATATTTTACTGGCTAGATGATGAAAGCCGCGCAAGAACTAAAGTCACCGACATATCTCGAAGAATCGCCTGACTCAAGTGGCAGTGGGCAGGACAGACCGCTCGGAGAACTAATGGCCGATGGGGCAAAAAGGTCCTCGAGTGGCGTCCACGGACCGGAAGACGCAGTGTAGGTAGGCCTCCAAGAAGATGGAGCGACTGGTTAAGGTTGCGGGATCGCGTTGGATGCGCATGGCACGGGACCGATCTATTTGGCGAGCCTTGGGGGAGGCCTATGTTAAGCAGCGGACGTCCTTTCGGCTGAAATGAAGCACAACTTTAAGGTCGTCACCTGTTCTTATCCCGCCTGTAGATACTGTTCTTAGAAAGTTCGCAAGGTTAATAAGTCACACGTTACTCAAAGGTCCTACGGTATGGACTGTTGGCTCTTCGGTCCAAACTTTGTTTCGCAGGAGTTTGTTCTAATTAATTTTCTATAGGCTACCTGTACCCCCACTGAATATAATATCTTTAAATTTAGAATACAGGGCGATTCTTGAGACAGTGTCAAATATAAACAACTCGGTTGATTATAGGCCAGCGTTTCGTAACACTAATTAATGAAATTAGTGTTTTTTTTAAACATGAAAGCCGATAATCGGGCATGGAGAAGCCGTACTGTCTAAAGCGCGGACGCTTGCCATCGCTTTCACCATGTGTTTTTGTCACCATCTTTTACCGTTTGACAGAAAGAAATTGTGAATGCGAAAGCAAGCGCCCGCGCGTTAGTCAATCATCGCCCCCCATGGACACTGACTTGTTTTTAGTTTTTCATCGTGTGCGGGTCAGTGTCAGCAAATTTGGTACACATGTGTAAGTTGAATGGCAATGCAAGTAGGTACAGCCAAATAAAGAGTACAGTATAAAAACTTATGATGAAAAATTATTTAAAACTAACTTTTGCCCGCCACTTCGTACGCGCCGAATTCAAATTTGCGGTAAAGCTTCTTCATCTCTTTCATTGAATAAAATTTTAATCCGGGAACGGCAACATCCAAACATCCTTCATAATCGGTATCAGTGGGTTATTAAGTTTGCTGAAACTTTCTAATTTTATACATGATTTTCTTTTTTTACCGTAAGGACCTTCTACAAAATATTAGAAAACTTTAGAAAAGCATAAATGATATCGGTAAAATCGTTCTCGTACTGATAAAACTATGTTTTAAAATAAATTAACGTAAGTAGAACCAGAGTTTTTCGGAATATATGTATTTATGTGGGTCCGCGTGGGAACTATAACCCAAGCCCTAGCCCTCTCATTCTGAGGAGAAGCTTATGCCTAGCAACAGGATATACATAAAATACCTACTTTTAATTGCTATTTATCCTGTTTGCTGCACATCGCAAACACGAGCTACCTGAGCTATTACCGCGCTCAGTATTTTATGTACCTTCCGCAAAAAAGCAATATTTTTCTTTTATTATCTGCGAGAGTTTCAAAGTTTTTTCATATTACAAAAGTTCCAACAAACACCGTTGCTCCCAAGTACCTGAAACAAACAAAAGTATATTGAGTATGCAACTGTCTTGTACGACCGTACGTAGCATTTATTCATACAATTTCCGTGCCATAGACAAAACAACACAAGTAATATTTAAAAAAATATATTTTTTTAAATATTATTTTTTCTAATTTGAGTGAAGTGGCCACAAAAAACTATTTTCAAAGAGGAAACGTAATCTAACCTCCAGAAATCGTGAAGAGTGAAGCCATGTTTGCATATAAAAAAAACAGTAAGTACTTAAATATGTATAAAACTCGATTTTAATTTTCAAAAAGTCATTATAGTTTTCGCATTTGCAGTCACATAATTTTGTAATTAGTATCAGACCTAAAAGGAAATATCAGCATAATTAAATAAGTACGAGTATCAAATATAACAACTACAAACCACAATATACCTAAAACACAAAACACAATACAATATAGAATATGCCTAGCGTAGTGTGGAGTCATCGGTATTTCTTTTTTAACCGACTTCAAAAAAAAGAGGAGGTTCTCAATTCGTCTGTATGTTTTTATTTTTTTTATTTTTTTTTGTATGTTTGTTACGCGATTACTCCCTCAATTGTGAACCGATTTTCAAAATTCTTTTTTTGTTCGAAACAGTATACTTCTGATCAAGGGATCCTAGAGAAATCGAGGGCAACCTTCAAATTTTACAGGCAAGCCTATAGTGATTTTAGCATTTTTAGTATCAAGTGAAGTATTTGCATTCAGAAAGTATCATTTGGTAAACTGGACCTGATGAAGAAGACCGTAGATGGCCAACGGAACTCCTCAACGGGTCAAATCTTGCAAGTAAAATTTGACCCACTTCCCGGTTTCCCATTGAGCTGAAATTTTGCAGACATGTGTGAATTGGATGTCAATGCAATATTATTATGACATGGAGCTGATCTGATGATGGAGCTGAAAGACGGCCATAGAAACTCTGTAATAAAACGATACGACCGCATTGAGTTTGGGCTCATTTGATTTCTCTTGACGAGTACTTTGATCCTAGATGGTAACTAGGGTCTGAAGATGGAGTTGGAAGGTGACCATAAGAACTCCGTAATAAAACGACATAACCTCATCGAGTTTGGGCTCGTTTGATTCGTCTTGACGAGTACTTTGGTAACCAGGGTCAAAAAGTACAGTCAGCAAAGAGTGCCTGTTGTATCGCATAAAGTTGATTGTTTTAAAATTTTCTGGCTAAGAATGTTTGGCATACTGTTGAAAGTCCTAAAGCATATTTGTTCGTCCTTATATTGATAACAAGAACATCGAATTACCTACAACGTATTATTACTAATATTAATTGGCCAAAGCAGTCCTAAGAATTGTGTAAGTAATTCACCTAAACTATAGTAAGTAGGTATGGCACCTACAAAGAAAAGGGGGTAATAAAAATACCTACAAACCACCTCCCGCTTAACCTTGTTAGGTTCGTTAGTTATCTTGCGTCCCTTAGAGTGGGAATGGAAGCGTAGCTAGCGGAGGGGGGCTCGGGGGGCGAAGCCCCCCGCAATAAAAAAATACTTTCAAACCATCCCCCGTTTAACCTGGTTAGGTTCGTTAGTTACCTTGCGCTCCTAAAAGTGATATCGGAGGGGGGGGGCTCGGGGGGCGAAGCCCCCCGCAATAAAAAAATACTTTCAAACCATCCCCCGTTTAACCTGTTTAGGTACATAGTTACCTGGCGCTCCTTAAAGTGATATTAGACGGGGGGGGGCTTGGAGGGCGGAGCCCCCCGCCATAAAAAAAACTGTCAAACCGCCTCCCGTTTAACCTAACCAGATTCGTTAGTTATCTTGCGTCCCTCAGAGTGGAAATTGAAGCTTTGGTATTGGAAGGGGGGCTCGCGGGGCGGAGCCCCCCGTAATAAAAAACACCTTCAAACCACCCCCTGTTTAAAATCAAACCTGTTTTAAACCCAGTTGGGGGCGGAGCTGGTTAGGTTCGTTAGTTATCTTACGTCCCTCAGAGTGGAAATAGAAGCCTTGCTGTTGGAGGGGGGCTCGGGGGGCGGAGCCCCCCGCAATAAAAATACTCTTAAACCACCTCCCGTTTAACCTGGTTAGATTCGTCAGTTATCTTGCGTCCCTCAGAGTGGAAATAGAAACCTCGGTACCGGTAGAGGGGCTTGAGGGGCGGAGCTCCCGTAATAAAAAATACCTTCAAATCACTTCCCGTTTAACCTGGTTAGGTTAGTTAGCTGTCTTGCGTCCCTCAGGGTGAAAATAAAAGCCCATTTCTTGGAGGAGAAGGGGGCTCGGGGGGCAGAGCCCCCCGCAATAAAAAAATCTTTTAAACCATCTACCGTTTCACTTGGTTAAATTCGTCAGTTATCTTGCGTCCCTCAGAGTGGCAATAGAAGCCTCGCTACTGGAACGGGTGGCTCGGGGGGCAGAGCTTCCCGCATTAAAAAAATACCTTCAAACCACCCCCGTTTACTCTGGTTAATTTCGTTAGTTACCTTGCGATCCTCAGAGCGTAAACAGAAGCGGGGCTTCGTTTACTGGCTATGCCTACGCATCTTCTTTATACCAATACAACTAAAACTGTGACTTTAACATAAATTATTCCGACCACAACGACAATAAATTTAAACAGTTGACACAGTTTCTGACTACAGTTAACTTGACACAGTACGTAAAAGAACCAACTCATTTTACTAGCCATAGTGAAACGACCATAGACCTTGTATGCACTGACGCTCGGGTGGAAAATGTGGATGTGAAGCATGTCCCGGAACTCGGTGCTCATGCATTCGTTACAACCGAGTTAAACATTAAAAAGCGAAAACAGACACCAACCAAGATTACTTATAGACCCTTAAAAGACATAAACTTCATTGAATTCTACCGTGACCTTGACGAAATGGACTGGAACGAGATAACTCTCCTTGAAGACGTTGACGAAATGGTGAGACGCTTTGATGACCTTCTACTGGAACTTTTTGACAGACATGCGCCAGAGAAGACGGTTGTGATGAAGGAGGCACCAAAACCATGGCTCACCAGTAATGTGAGGCTTATGATGAGTCTACGAAACGAAGCGCATTCGAGATTTAAGCGAACTAAGTTGGACTCACATAGGCAGTACTACTTGGATCTAAAGCATCTCGTTATTGCAGCAATCCACAACGAGAAGCGTGCCTTCTTCAAACAACATATCAACGACACAACTGACAGTAAGACTCTCTGGAAAAATTTGAAGCGCACAGTTCTCCCAGAGCCACAAGTGCAAAACGACCTACCTAACCACTTTAATGACCCTGACTTAATAAATCGCCATTTTCTCAACGTTCCAGGGCAGTCGGAAGTGTCTATATCTGACTTGTCTTTTTACGAATTTCACAGACATGGAGACTCGACTTTTAAACTTACAACAACGACATCGAAGACTGTTGCTAAAATTATTACTAGGATAAAATCTACAGCAAAGGGACTGGACTTGATTTCTGTTGACATGCTTCATTTGACACTTTCAAAGACTGCTGACATTTTGACATTTATTGTCAACAAAAGTATTACGACTACAACATTCCCGAAGGACTGGAAAAACGCTCGAGTGACTCCATTACCTAAGAAACCGAATCCAGCTGACCTATCCGACCTTCGTCCTGTAAGTATTCTTCCTTGCACATCGAAGATATTAGAGAGGGTAATTTGTGATCAGCTGTCGGAATACCTGGAGAAAAATAGCATCCTGCCTGAACTACAGTCGGGTTTTCGCAAGGGTCGATCGACTGCTACTGCACTACTCGATGTAGTCGATAACATCTTACAGGCAAGGGATGCTGGCAGAAGTACCATTTTGGTTCTTTTGGATTTCTCTAGGGCTTTTGATTGCATCAATTTGTCCTTGCTATTATCTAAGATGTCATATTACGGATTTGATGCTATGGCGATTGGGTGGTTTGACAGTTACTTGTCCGGCCGGGCACAGGCGGTTGAGTTACGTGGAATGAATGATGGTGCTTTGCGGTCTTCCCTTAGTTCTGTGAACAGAGGAGTGCCGCAGGGTTCGATCTTGGGTCCGCTGCTCTTTATACTTTACAGCGCTGATATCGTTTCTTGTATAAAGAACAGTAGATACCATCTTTACGCCGATGACTTGCAACTGTATGCATCCAGTGTGCCTTCAGATGCAGTCACCGTCGTGAAGAACATTAACGCGGACCTTGATCGGGTTTTCTCTTGGTCGGGGAGGTGCTGTCTGGCTCTTAATCCTGGAAAGTCCAAGTATCTTATATTTGGATCCGGGCATCAAATTCGTAATACTCTGAAATACCTGGCTTCCGAGGATGTTGCTATCATGGGCGAACCAATAGAGAGGGTAGACGTAGCAAGAAATCTTGGGCTAATTATGGATGGCGAGTTACGCTTCGAGAGCCATATTGCTCAGTTAGTTAGCAGCTGCTTCTATCGCCTTCGGATTCTTTACAATATTCGTGATTACCTCAGTGTGGATTTGCGTGTCCGATTGTGTGAATCACTCGTATTGTCTAGGATGAACTATTGTGACGTCGTTTATGATGGTTGCTTACTTGGTCGTTCTGGGAGATTGCTCCAACGAGTTCAAAACGCATGTGCTCGTTTTTGCTTCAAGGTCCCTCCTCGGTCCCATGTCACTCCGTACTTGAACGCTGCTGATCTGCTTAAGATGCACAATCGCAGGCGCTTGCACCTTGCAACCCTTTTGTTCGGTGTAGTGCGACACAAGACGCCTTCCTACCTTTTTAAAAAAATCTCATGGTTGAAAAGTTTGCGCAGACTTAAGGCTATTGTGCCGCCGCACCGGACGGCGGCGTTTCGAGGGAGTTTTAGGTTCGCGGCGTCTAAGTGCTGGAATGACATCCCCCCTCCCATCCTAAGTGTGACTAGCAGGTACACCTTTGGGCGAAAGCTTAAAGGCTATTTGTTGTCATTGCAAAATCCTTAATTTCCTCTCCTTTCCAGCACTATTTCACAAAACTTCTTTGATTTTTATTGTCTTGGTTATTTCATTTTTCGTTTTAGTCCGCGCAGGGTTGTATACTTGGCAAGTGAGATATACTAATTATGTTCAAGAAATTTTCTTATTATTATTTGCTTTTACAATTTACAAATTATTTATTTACGCATGTACCTAGTCTTATGTATGTAGCTATTAGTGTGCAGTTTATTTATTTATTTATCTATCTAAACAGCGATCCGGGTGTCACCAACGGTACTGGCTGAAAATCAGCGCTGGGGTACTTTAAACGCCTCAGCATTATGCTGAGCCAGTGTCCGATTTGCAACCGCAATGACACATTCTATCTTTAGCTTTAGTATTGCCTTTTTGTTTTGTATAATATTGTGTCTTGTGATGTTGTAAATAAATGTATTTTCTTTCTTTCTTTCTATTTTCTTTCTTTAAAAAGCCAAAAATAAAAAAAAAATAAAAAAACATAGAACCGCCTTCAAAAACACCCAAAAAATATTAAATAAAAATTTAACCGACTATAATGAGCATTATAATATCTTTCTACTAATCTGTTTGAAGTCGGGCCTCAGCTCGAGCCAGCAGGAGTGGATCTAGTAATTAAATTAATAAATAAATATACCGGGACAATTCACACCAATCGACCTAGTCTCCAAGTAAGCAAAGCTTGATGTGTTATGGGTACTAGGCAACGGATAAACATACTTATACAGATACATACATACTTAAATACATATTAAACACCCAAGACCCGAGATCAAACATTCGTGTTTTTCATACAAATATCTGCCCCGACGCGGGAACCGAACCTGGGACCTCAAACTTTATAGTAGTAATTTAACTTACCTACCTACCTATTATTCCTATTATACCTACTATCTTTTGGGCTTCTACCACTCCTGCTAGCTCGTGCTGAGGCCCGACTTCAAACAGATTAGTAGAAAGATATTATAATGCTCATTATAGTCGGTTAAATTTTTATTTAATATTTTTTGGGTGTTTTAGAAGGCGGTTCTATTTTTTATTTAAAATTTTGTATGTATTGTTCTCATATGGGTAATAAAAAATTACTTTAGGGTACTTTTATATAATTAGAAGAATGTAAGTACTCCTATACCTAGATTATTATACACCTAATCTACCACGTCCACATGCCAATGTAAAAAAATCTAATATATAAATAATAATAATATATATAAATTTATTCTTTATATGTGAAATGTCACCGAACACCTCTCGTTTGTCAAAATAAATTTTATTATTTGGGTCTCGGTGAACCGGTATTGCTGCTTAAAAAAGAAAACAATTGAATAACTTTCTACAAACGGCGTGGGCTACCCAACGATAGGTAGAAAGGTATATACAGGTAGGTCAGGTAGTATGTGCGGGAACGTGGGTAAGTTGTTTACCTACCTTCCATTATACGCAAGGCCTGGAAAAACATCGCTAAAACAAATGAACGGGATATTTGGACAAAACATATTTGTTCTCGAGCATGACGTGAACGCGATAGGTATTCATTGGGGGGATTATTAATAACGTAAAAACGACTTATAATGGTCAAAAACATTTTTTTTTACATTAAAGCTTCGAATAATTTATTGAATCAGGCGTTACTTTGCGGAGGTCCATATTAGTTCATTAAAGCTTCGGTTTTTTTGTTAGTCTTTCGAAACAGCGTTTTGAAATTTAATTACGTTAAATACCGTTGGAAAGCTTTGGTTGCGCCGTGTGCTACCGTGTGAAAGGAGGTGGCCACTCCTGGCTAACGCTGGCCAGAAAGAAGCCCCTGTTGCCACGTGATCTTGCACGCGTTACTGCCACTTTCAAATAAGTAAAAAAAAACTGGTCAAGTGCGATTCGGCCTCGTACATGAAGGGTTCCGTATCTCCGTACGATGTTTTAAAATAGTTCAGTAATACAATTAAGCGTTCAAAATAAGCAGTAACACTCATTCTTTACGATACACCCGTGGCCACTGGACAGTCACCGCGGTCGGCGGCGAAGATAAGTTAATTTTACTTCGTCACCACGGCACGGGCTGCGCCAAGCTTTAAAGTAACGTACTTTAATTCCAAAAAATTTAAGTCCAAGCTACGTCGTATAAACCATCAGAAATGTTTTCATGTCTTCACTAAAATGTAGTCAGAACTTGACTTTCATTCTGTAAAACTAAATACGGTATCATCCCAGTATAAATACGTCCCACTGCAGGGCACAGGCTTCCTCTCAGAATGAAAGGTAAATGAGGTTTGAAATGATATGAAAGGTTCCATGAGATCTGTTTTTGCAATGCGTATAAAATGAGCCCCGCAAAGGAAAATACAGTCCATCGAACATCTCTCACGTGGTACAACAAAGATAGATATTCCATTAAAGCTACTAACAATAACCATCAATCATGGAAACAATAAGCTCGGGTACGGAATAATTCGCAAATAAATAACAAACAGAGGCAGGAACGAATCAATGGCACGTAGAGAGATTAAGAGATCTCCGTTTTTTATTGGAAATATTTGTGGCAAGGAAAAAGGAACAGCAACATGGATGTGGTTTTCTTTAGCTTTGTTAGCCGAGTATTGGCTTAGTATTTGTTCTTTTTCTAATGCAGAGATAAAAGAAAACTAGCTTAGAGCAAATAAAACGGAAAACAATGAAGAAAGTGGCTACGATACTTCTCGGGGTATCGTTAGTATATTGTGTTTTTTTCTACGTTAGCAAAGCTTTTGGTACCACTATTTGAAGAGGTGACAGACAGACGGACAAGCGGACAGTGTAATAGAGTCCCGTTTTTACACTTTGGGTATGGAACCCTAAAAATGATGCCCTGTTAGGGCGTAAAACTAATTTAATTACGTAGGCTGCGTAATTAAATTAAAGTAAAAAGCGTGCATCTTAACGTTTAAAATTATCATTCTGCCTTGTGCATCCAATATGCAGGGAACAATACCACAATAATCATAATATTAATCAAAACAAAGAAAAAATGACGTGGCGTAACCAAAAATGAGAGATATCTCGAAATATCTCAAATTATAACTTGAATAATTTCACAACTCAGCACATTTTCATTTTAACAAAGCAACGGAGGAATAAGTAGCTGTCAGACGTCATAATAGTAAGATTGATGTCGCTTAATATCGTCGCGTGGAAGTTAATCCTGTTTCCAGGACAAATTATTTATCCCTCGGGACATTTCCTTTGCTCGAGCTAATTAATATGGCATCTTATTTCCTTCCCATATGCTGTTGCCTATGTCCTTATCATATTGAAATTAATAAGCTTGTTCTGAGATGCCACTGTTAATCTAAAGCTTCATCTTCGAATGGAATTCACTCCCGTCTTTTGTATTTCCTGATAGATAACTACAACTTAGGGCTCTAAAGTTAAAGCGAATAGGTTGTCACTGAACGAATGAGATTCACCTTTGGCCTCACCTGCACTCTTCACCAGGTGAGATAGAGGTCAATCACGGGTCAGTTTTATATAAAAAAAATATGATGCGAGCTTCGTTATATTGCTGGGCCACGCGGCCATGAAATCAGAAATGACCGATCACAGCCGGCAATGCACTATTGACATAGACATAGACATAGACATAACTTTATTCGACATCAAAAAAAGAAAAATACAGTGACTAATACAGGAGAAAAATAATAATAAAAAAGAAAGCAATAATAATAATTAAAACAAAAAAACATGATTGAGATGCACGATATCACTCGCACAAGTTATGTAGATAACAAGGTGATCAGAATCACTTTACTTCGGCATTTTTCCAATCAAGTAACGAACGCAAAACACTTTTAAAGTATGCAAAAAAACCGCGCGAAAATGGTGACGGAGATCATAAACAGTCTTAATAAAGTATAACGCGTTTTTAGATAAAACAAGTTGAAAGCATCGTTTCACAATGAACGGCGGCCCCGGGCGATGTTGAGAAGAAAAGTGTTTTGTCCGACCATTTCTACGTATATCTGTGAAGTAAGGAGTCTCTTTGTACTAAACGAAGAATTTAGCTTGGATTTTTTGTATCTTTGTGAAATGAAACACGGCTATTGGTATGTTCGTAAAGCTTTTAGCGTTAATTTGGTCTAGAAGCACAGCTGGCTCGGAGTATTGAGCAATTTTGTTTGACGTTCGAAAGTTCCTTTTTGATACAATAGGTACGGGCACTGTCATTAATTAGTGACCCATTTTAAAAAAAATAATCTTTGAACTGTCATACAAGATTGCATAGCCTAAAGTGGATCCCATATTGTACGTATACGTACCTATTTTCAAAGAATTCGTTTATCGTTATCCCGCGGGAATTATGCAACTTGCCTGGATAAAAACTATCCTATGTAATAAACTATCATATGTTAGACAATCA
Organism: Archips crataeganus; assembly: GCA_947859365.1. Taxonomy (NCBI): domain Eukaryota; kingdom Metazoa; phylum Arthropoda; class Insecta; order Lepidoptera; family Tortricidae; genus Archips; species Archips crataeganus. Next base: position 5,248,940 of record OX402061.1, on the reverse strand, counting down.
AAGAATTTAAATGAGAAAAAATGGTGCTTTCTAGCTTGAGGTACTTTGTAAAATAGGCTAGGCATTTAAAACAGTGCTATTTGCGCCACAGAACTTAAGTAAATTAAATTTAGTCAATTATCTTTCTAGGGTAAATTTATAGCCGCCGAGTGGCATATTTTACTACAATAGGAAACTGTTTAAAACATAGCCGTCGTAAACTTTATCAACATGACCTCTTTCAGAGCCGCCATCGTGGTTTTTATACGACCGACTTCCACCACTATTAATACGCCCTAAAGAAAATATAAAAAATGTTGTGAATACAAAATACTAACCTTGTAATAAACAGAATCATTCCCAGAATAAAGGGGCAATACAAGCCGGTGTAGACGGAAATAGGACTAATGGTATGGCAAATTGTGAGCCCCACAGCGGAAATTTAGACGTTTTTATCTGTATTTAGCATCTTTGTAGCTGTGAGCGGTGCTGTAATTTTGTAAATGACGAATAATCCCTTATGAAGAATAATTCTCAGTCGTATACGTGAATTGAATATGTAGACGCTAATGCGACACGGAATGGAGAAACAAAACATGTAAATCAAATTGTTTCTTTATTCAATTTTGATGTGATTTGGGTAATGGTATTTTTGCAATTTCAGATATATTTCTTTAAATCTGCACGCGTAGTTAGAAAATTAAGATGGGGTCTTCGCATTTGCATACAATCATGCAGTGCTAAAGGTAGTTCTAGGGTGTAAAGTTTTATGTTCAGAAAAAAATATCCCCACTTCACGTACAGGAGAAGTAGCTTAATTTTAATTTTTACTTCTACGACTTATTGGGCGTAAGAACCTACTATGTATAGTAGATCAAAAACTTCTTTACCACCTTAAATTTCAATCTCAGTGGCACGGCTTAATACACCAAAGGCTTACAAACCAGTATGACACTCGGCCTTAATGCCTAAAAATAAAGGTTTAGTCAAGAAAACTTACTTCGTCGACTATACCTTGCCCATGCCAAAATAGGCTTCTAATGCTAAGCCTCTGAGGGCCGCGAACAGACGGACCGGACATGGCATAACTATAAAGATTCCGTTTTTGCCAGTTTGACTACGGGATCCTAAAAAGCAGCGCTCTTCTGATGCATACTTTTCTTTCAGCTCAATATCTTTGAAATAGACTTGACATAACCAATCGGATTAGCTCGTTGAAATGGCAATGGGGCCATATAGATAGTACGCAGAACAGATGGCCGTTGGGGCTGAAAAGTTCTCGAATGGAGAGCACGGATTGGCAAACGCAGCGTGGGACGTCCACCGAGACGAACGGATCTTCCAACCGTAATGATTGGGTATCAATGCGTAGACAAGACAGAGCAGGAATTATTTTTTGAATAAGAATTTGCATCCCCCATTCCCGCCCATTTCCCAGTAATAATTTTGTCGTTGTCTCTTTTTTATTACATTATGTTTTAAATTTTGTAATAGTTTGTTAAAGTATAGGTATGCGTAATAAATATTTATATGTATATTTATTTATTTACGACCTCTTTAGCCTAGTTGGTAGTGACCCTGCCTACGAAACAAGAGGCCCTGGGTTCGAATCATGGTAAGGGCATATATTTGTGTGATGATCACGAATATTTGTTCGTGAGTTATGGATGTTTTCTATGTATTTAAGTATTTTTTTATCTATATAAGTATGTTTATCGTCGTCTAGTACCCACAGTACAAGCTTTGCTTAGTTTGGGACTAGGTCGATTTGTGTAAGATTGTCCCCTAACATTTATTTGTTTATTTATTTATACAGGGTTATTTGTAATTCACTGACATCTTCTTAACCCTGAATTCCTATCACTCAAACAAATGTTTTTTGTTTTACGACTTTTTAAAATGAAGCACTTTTTTTCCCCATACACAGAGTATCGTAAAAATAAGAGGTAATCTCAAATTTTCAAAACGTTATTACACCAAAAATATTAAGTTATGACAAAAGCCGTAAAACAAAAAACCTTTGTTTAAGTGGTAGGAGTTTAGGGTTAAAAGGATGCTAGTGAATTACAAATAACCCTGTATACTGTGACACATGAGGCAGTCTTATATCCAGCAGTGGACGGACGTACGGCTGAAATGATGATAATGGTGACATTTCAATCGCATCATTCACCCCACTGGCATCTAAGAAAGTAAGTCCAGTCTATTTCAAGTGTTGCTAATAATGTATGTAAGGTAATTGGATTGTTGGTCCGGCTTCGCGGCCGTTATCGGACATGCAAAGGTTACTCGGCAGGTTGTGTTAACTGATGTGTGAGAATACATAATTTGATTAGGACGTAAGTTCTGTCAGTCGTATTTATAGTAAGTGGGTCATTCGGTCGGAAGATAAGGTACACTTTCACAGAAACAGAGCACGTGCACGTTGAAAGTGTTGAATATGTTTAAAAGCGGATATACAATATGTAAACTAACGAAAACCGTTCCCGAAAACAGATGATAGTGTTGCTTCAACTGAACAACTTTCTCCAAGGAACATAGGTCGAAAACCGTTTTTTTTTCGCCTTTCCATAGTAAGTCGGTCAGCTAACCAATGTTACATTTTGTATGGGAGTATGATTTTTTTTTTTCGTTTTTCGACCTATGTTCCTTGGAGAAAGTTGTTCAGTTCAAGCAACACTATCACCTGTTTTCGGGAACGGTTTACGTTAGTTTACATATTATATTCCATAATTTCACGTATTTCGTATTTCGTTGGTATCGTTTACCATAAAATATACACCGTGAAATTTTAGTGGTTGTTTTCCCGAAACGAGGTGATTTAGTTTCGATTGTACAATCGATTTATAATTACTATTTTGACTAGAGTAAAAAATCCAGTTGTGAAAAACGAACGTTGAAAATGACCGCAAACCAATAGTAACGCTTCGTTGGTACAAGTAGTGTACGATCGTACGATAGGTTAGGTACCAACGAAGCGTTACTATTGGTTTGCGGTCATTTTCGACTTTCGTTTTTCACAATTGTATTTTTGACTCTAGTCAAAATAGTAATTATAAATCGATTGTACAATCGATACTAAATCACCTCGTTTCGGGAAAACAACGTGTGTATCCGGTATATCTTTGGTCTCCGTAAATACGACCACGTTTCTCACTTTCGCGCGCAGCTGAGGTGGTTGCCCATCAGGGAGCGTAACAACATCCACGTTCTGTCATTGCTTTTCAACACTCTTTTTAATCCTTCCGCCCCTTTATACCTTTCCGAGCGTTTCAGCTACTTGGCTGAAGGAAGCCAGCATCGTTTGCGGTCGAGTGCCAATCTTCTTTTGGCCTGTCCTTCTACTTCTTCCAAAATTTACTCAAAATCATTTACTGTGCAATCTGCTAGACTGTGGAATCGATTACCCACCTCCATTAGGCAATCTCCCTCCGTGGTGTCGTTCAGGGAAGCTTTGAAGAAGATGTGGCTCACACCATCACTTTAATATATTGAGAACACTGCTTATTTATTATATGTATTTTGCATATATATGTTGTATGGTAGTATATTTTTATTAGGTTTCTTTATATTATGAGTTTATGTATTGTATTTACTAAAAGTTGTATTGTAGCCTTTGCTTTGTCCGACTGTATTGTTTTGACTTACTCTTTGTCGGTCCCTTACTAAATGCTCCTTTCATCCACTCAAGGGTTGACTGGTATCCCTTAAAGGGATAAGTTCGCCTTTGTACATGCATTTCAACGGTTGTCAATAATGTATTTCTTTTTTTCCTTATTTTTGTACAATAAAGAGTTTACATACATACATACATACAACCACTAAAATTTCACGGTGTATAGAAGCGTGTTGTTTTCAGGATTTTTTCTAATGTCATCTCATAGAATGCAGTAGGTTAGTTTAGTTTAATAACAATTGTGAAGAAAATACTGTTTTAGAAATAAATTACTTTATGGCAAATGAAAATTGACCAGTACAAAGAGATGAGGGAAAAAATAGTGTCCATGGGACGCTCCACAGATTAAAGTTGATACAGAATTAGTGTTTTTAACTCATTTAATGCTGGACAATATAATGCATTAACTGAATTATTTTAATTAGTTTTATCTCATAAGGTGTCCATACAATGAGTTTGAGATTTAGTTTCAACAAAGTATGAACATCCTAAATGAAGGGTACATGGAAAGAACATGTCTAGTCACCCTTATTGAAAAATTAGATTTTAATCTCCTAATGTAGAGCTCGCAAAGTACGGTCAATGATTTTAATTGTTGGGCCACTTGCCACTGTTCGTATATTAGCCGTGTAATGCAAATCAGCATTATACGAGTATAACCGGCTAAATCCGATTTGCATTACACGGCTAAAATACGAACAGTGGCAGTGGCCTATCAATTAAAATCCTTGACTGTACTATTTAAGATTATTTAAAAGCGAAAAAGTTTTTCGGGTGCGCCGTTGGGATTGGGCTTTTAAATAATCTTAGATTCGGTGAGCAGCCGTACTGCTAATAAAATAAATAATATTTGTACTATTTAAATATGGGTATCTAAAGATATTTATTTCCACTTTTCAATAAATGGTTACCATAGTAATTGTTCGTGATGACTAACTTTCAAACCGCTATAACTCATCAAATTGCTTAGGTGAGTGGACATATTCTTTCCGTGTACTTATCGAATTGTATCAGACTAATTTTAACAATCGAGTTAACGCATTAAACAGTCCAGTACCTCTACCATGAGATTACACTAGTTTACAGTGACCGTACTCGCTAGCGACGGCGTAAATGATTTGTATGGAGAATTGTACTTCCGTAAGTGACCGCTAGAGGCGCTGTACAATTCTCCATACAAATAATTTACGCCGTCGCTAGCGAGTACGGTCACGTAAACTAGTGTAAACTCATGGTAGAGGTACTGCAATAAGGTAAACGTCCCTGTGCTCAACACTGATCCAATACATGGCACCTTCGATCTTTATGTCATAGGAAGAGAGGTGACAGATGGGTGTCATTTACTGGGCGTTGAGGTGTCGAGCATTGGAACGTTTACCTCACAGGTTTTCCTTAACTGAGCTAGAAACAATAATTTTGTATCATGTTTAAAAATTTACCTTTTTTTTAAGGTTTTAAAACTGGGTTTTAGTAGCTTTAACCAACATACAAACGTAAAGTAAAATCAATTCATTATATGTTAAGTAATTTCTTCCGTCTAACATATAACCTGCTGTCTTACTTTCTCCCAGTCTAGTTATTAATCAAACTAGATTTAATAGCCTTTTCGCAACCACAGCTCCGGCATTCCTGGTCTCGGTCCAGTTTATTGAGAGCAGTTTTCAATTTCTTGGTACATAAATAATCGTTATATAGCGCACACTAAGAGAAAGTCTTCTAAGTAACTAGCAGTTGCCCGTGACTCCGTCTGCAAAGATATCATTTATCGCTATCCCGCGTAATAGTATATCAGTGATAGCAAAAGTACATCGGCCCCCAGGGGCGAGGGGTCTATGTCAGTGTTGCAGAACTATCGATAGTTTACCTATCGATAGTTGACCTCAAAAACTACTCAGGATATCGATAGTACTATCGATAGCATCGCCACGTGTCGATAGTATGCATAGTTTTATTTTTAATAGAATCGATAATACCGAAAATATTACAAAATCAGCCAATAGTGACTAAAACCCACCCAACTACCCCACAAGGAACTCTCCCACCGCCAGGGCAATAGTCCTGCTTAACGCTCTGTTGGACAAGCACCAGGATACTGACGTTTTTGCTGGGAATTGGCACTCTGTGCTGGCTGGTATTGTGAAGTTTTTATCCAATAATTATTTGTAAAATATTTCAAATCTGTTTTCTATGTTCATTTTTGGTTATGTTGTGTCAGGTAGGTATTGTATTCTTCATTGATTTGTGTTCGATGTCCATCTATGTGAAGTTTGTTAAGTAACGTAATTTTGGTTTTTATACTGTAAGCCTATTATTGTATTGTTTTGAATAAATAAAATAAAATAAAATAAAAACAATTGATACTTTTGTACCATCGATAGTATCGTTTGTTTTTGGTTATTACTGCCTGATTTAGCAATACTTAATATAGATTTTATTGGACATAAAACTATCGATTGTATTGCCATTATCAATAGAAGTGCTTAGCTTATAAAGCATTATCGATACTATCGACAGTATTGACACGTCGATACTATTGATACTATTCATCATCATCATCATCATTTCAGCCGAACGACGTCCACTGCTGAACATATGCCAACCCCAAGACTCGCCAAACATCGGTATTGCGCCATCCGACACTATACCACCACTACTATACTATTATCGATACTATTGGTTTTGTCTTAACTATAGGTATCGACAGGCAAGACTAGTCTACGCACGCGAAAAAAAAAAATATTTGAAGTCGTTTACAATACAATACAATGACTCATTATTGTCCACCACAAAGAAAACAATACAGAAAACAAGTACATGGAAAAAATATAGTAAGCAAAAAGCAGCCTTATCGCTTCGGAGCGCTCTCTTCCAGGCAACCTTTTAACAAAAGAATGACAACAGTTACCATTATTACATCCATCCATTATTACATTTTTATTATTATTTGTGATTACTTTGCGATAAATCAATATAAAGTAAGGGTCTACCTATAATTGAAAAATATGGCTAGGAGTCTACGAAACACAAAAGTTTGGGGATCTCTGGTATTGATGAAGATCGATGCAATAAATGCATATGTGCAACGGCTGTGACATACGGACAGAAGGACAGTCAAGCACAATCGTAAAAATTCCAAGCAATAGACTACGAGACCCTAAAATCTAGAGTTGTTTACTACCTTCACCATTAAGCTATGCGTCGCTTACCTTTCCTAAATCAATTCGAAGACGCCTTATTTGCGATTCAGATCGTCTATCGAACACGGTACACCACGGAACCCCTCCGGGATTAGGTGATAGCGGTTTATTGAGGGAAAACAGGGAAAAATTACTTAATCGAATTATCGACTGACACACGTCAAATGAATAAGTTATAAGCTAGGAGCTCGCTGGTTAAAGGAATAAAAATGTAGAGTGTGTGACTCACCATGCAGAGCTTAAAATATTATCAAACTAGCTTTTTCCCGCGACTTCGTCCGCGCACAAAAAGTTTTAAAGTCAACTCCCGATCTCTATCCCGCGGGAAATTCCAAAAATCCATGGTATTTCACGTCCGCCACGTTGTATTTTAAAATCGTTGCTTTTTCGTAACCAGCGACCCGATAAACCATAGAAACAATACCCATGTTGATTTCCAGACCTTGTCACCCCATTTCTCTCTTTTAGGGGTTGAATCCCCAAACAACCTGAAACACGTATTTACTCATTTATCGTCAGGAGTACTCCCGTCAAGTTTCGAATAAAATAGTCTAACTAATCTTGTTTCCCCATACAAACTTTGGACCCCCGTCTCACCCCTTTAAGTTGTGAATTTTGAAAAATCCTTTCTTAATGCACCCCTAGACCTTATAAGAAACCTACGTGCCAAATTTGGAATTTCTAGAACCAGCGGTTTGGGCTGTGCGTTGATATGTCAGTCAGTCAGTCAGTCAGTCAGTCAGTTTCTTCTTTTATATATTTAGACTAGCTTTTGCCCGCGGCTTCACTCGCGTGTACTATGAGTATTACAAAGAACCAAGATATCAAGCAAGCAAGCATACAGGCAAGCAAGCAAGCAGGTCGACAATTGACCGAGAAATCGGTGAACATACCTACATAAAAAAAGAGGAATGCATAACCTCCTCCTTTTTTAGAAGTCGGTTAAAGAGCCCTTGCGGCCTACTTACAGTATAAACTTATGAATTTTGAAATTTTAGCTTTCTACAACCAGTAAAACGCAAAATCCCGTTTTTTCCCGTTCCCGTAAGAATTTCGGGAAATGTTTTCTAAATGCTCCCCTACGCTCCCCAAGGAACCCACTTGCCAAATTTCAGCTTTCTATGACCAGTAAAACGAAAATCCCGTTTTTCCCGTTCCCGTGGGAATTTTGGAAAGTCCTCTCTCAATGCTCCTCTAAACTCCCGAAACAACCTACATGCCGAATTTCAGCCTTCTACGACGAGTAAAACGAAAAATCCCGTTTTTTCCCGTTCCCGTGGGAATTTGGGAAAGTCCTCTCTCAATGCTCCTCTAAACTCTCCAAGCAACCTACATGCCGAATTTCAGCTTTCTATGACCAGTAAAACGAAAAATCCCGTTTTTCCCGTTCCCGTGGGAATTTTGGAAAGTCCTCTCTCAATGCTCCTCTACACTCCCCAAACAACCTACATGCCGAATTTCAGCTTTCAAAGACCAGTAAAACGCAAAATCCCGTTTTTTCCCGTTCCCGTGGGAATTTGGGAAAGTCCTCTCTCAATGCTCCTCTACACTCCCCAAGCAACCTACATGCCGAATTTCAGCTTTCTACGACCACTAAAACGAAAAATCCTCTTTTTCCCCGTTCCCGTGGGAATTTTGGAAAGTCCTCTTTCAATCCAGCTCTACACTCTCCAAGCAACCTACATGCCGAATTTCAGCTTTCTACGACCAGTAAAACGAAAAATCCTGTTTTTTCCCGTTCCCGTGGGAATTTTGGAAAGTCCTCTTTTAATCCAGCTCTACACTCCCCAAGCAACCTACATGCCGAATTTCAGCTTTCTACGACCAGTAAAACGAAAAATCCCGTTTCTTCCTTATCCCGTGGGAATTTCCGAAAATCCTTAAAACTGTTTTTTACTATTATAATTACCTACTTCTATGCCAAATTTGAAGAGCCTAGTAATTATAGTTCATAGGATCCCGTTGAACTGAATATATAAATCCCGTTTTTTCCTTATCCCGTGGGAATTGTAAAAAATCCTGAAATTAATGTTTTAACTAATGTAATACCTACTTGTGTATCAAATTTGAAGAGTCTAGTTATTATAGTTACTGAGATAGGGTCACTCGGAATCGAATATATAAATCCCGTTTTTTTCCCGTTCCCGAGGGAATTCCCAAAAATCCTTCCTTAGTGGATGCCTACATTGTATAAGGTATCTATGTGCAAAATTTCAAGTCTCTAGGTCCAGTGGTTTGGGCTGTGCGTTGATATATCAACAGTCATTTAGTTTATTTAGACATTTCAACCCCATCGCACCCCACCCAGGGAGATGGTATTTTACGTCTGCCACGTCGGATTTTAAAACCGTTGTTGTTTTCATAACCAGCGACCCGATAAACCATAGAAACAACACCCATGTTGATTTTCAGACTGTTACCCCTTTCCCCCCTTTTAGGGGTTGAATTCTCAAAAAACCTGAAACACGTGTTTACTCATTTATCATTAGGAGTACTTCTGTGAAGTTTCGAATAAAATAGTCGAACTAATCTTGTTTCCTCATACAAACTTTGGACCCCCGTTTCACCCCCTTAGGGTGTGAATTTTGAAAAATCCGTTCTTAGTGCACCCCTAGACCTTATAAGGAACCTACATGCCAAATTTTGAATCTCTAGGCCCAGTGGTTTGGGCTGTGCGTTGATATGTCAGTCAGTCAGTCAGTCAGTTTCTTCTTTTATATATATATATAGATAACTAGGGTCGATATTTTATATGACATATTTGCCGCTTATTCTAAGTGATCAGTTTAAAACGTTAAATGGGCCTCATGGTGTCCGTCCGAGGACGAAGAGGGTGATGCAGAGTAGGTAGGCCTGCACCAAGATGGAGCGACGACCTGAGACAGTATTGTCTAACGCGTGGTATCGGATTCACTATTTATTTCTAATAAACAGTATAAGATGGTGACGGAAAGAGATGGCGAAAGCGATGGCGAGCGCCCGCGCGTTAGATAATACAGCCTCTGGTTAAGGTTGCGGGAACGCGTAGGATGCGGGTGGCGCAGAACCGTTCTGTTTGGCGAACCTTGGAGGAGGTCTATGTTCAGTAGTGGACGTCTTTAGACTGAAATGATGATGATGATGATGAGGTTTGTATTATATCATCATCATCATCATCATAATTGCAGCCGAAAGACGTCCACTGCTGAACATAGGCCTCTCGCAAGGCTCGCCAAACAGATCGGCCCTGCGTCATCCGCATTCAATGCGTTCCCGCCACCTTCACCAGGTCGTCGCTCCATCTTGTTGGTTGTATTATATCGTTGACTTAAAATTCATAAACCTCAATGAATTTTGAATTTATGTATCTATAGCTAAACCGTTTAAGAAATAATAATAAAGAGGATAGAAGTGCCTTAGACGCGTGACCTTGGCGCCGCGCTTGTGACTCGTAGGTCACAAGCGCGCGACTTGTGGCTCAGTGCTATATGAAACGTGGGTATGACAACAAGTGCTTTAAATGGTGTTTTGCAGCATTAGCAATTGCGGAAACTCGTCCATACTGTGTAATTACACTAATAAGGGGATTACATTTCATTAGTATGTATTAATTTAATGTCAGACATGTAAGTGATGTAAGTAATACCCTCCGAGAATAGGAGTTCAACAAGCAATTAACTAAGTAAACGTAACGTACAGATTGCGAAACTTTAATCAAGCGGGTTTGCATTGAATACGTACTCGCTCAGTGTTTCCTAGAAAATTCATCTCATCACAAATGTAACACATTTTCGGTATTAGTATATGTGCTTACACTGCATCGTATTTGCTGTCAATCTTAATAAGTTTTTTATTTTGCTTTTTAAAGCATTATTTATTGCAAAGATGAAAAGAACAGTTCATCAGCTTGGTTAAAAAAATCACATAACTTATCTACTATTAAGATGGTATTAAAAGACTATCGTATTGGCACCTCTGAGTTTTTCAGAATTTATGTGCGAAATTACATTTGAAATTTACCATGAGCTACGGTGAAGGAAAACATCGTGAGGAAACCTGCATACACCTGCGAAGAAATTCAATGGTGTGTGTGAAGTTTCCAATCCGCACTGGGCCCGCGTGGGAACTACGGCCCAAGCCCTCTCATTCTGGGAAGAGGCCTGTTCCCTGCAGTGGGACGTATTAGACTGGGATGATGATTGTCACAAGCTTGCTGTGTGCGGACCTTTGTAGAGCTGTAGCGGCCAGAAAAAAACCAAAACCATTACCGCCCTAGTTGCAGCCGTCGGTTCCGCGCATTGGCAATACTGTTGAAACATCTGCAGACCAAGAGCTCGAGACCAAGGGTTCGATTCCCGTGTCGGGGCAGATATTTTTATGAATAATACGAATGTTTGTTCTCGGGTCTTGGGTGTTTAATATGTATTTAAGTATGTATCTATCTATATAAGTATGTTTATCCGTTGCCTAGTACCCATAACACAAGCTTTCCTAGCTTACTTTGGGACTGGGTCAATTAGTGTGAATTGTCCCGTGATATTTATTTATTTATTTATTTATTTAAGAGCTAACAAACAGAGGCGACGCAGTCAGTTGCCATAACAGCCAGGAATCCGTACTAGTATTATAAATGCGAAAGTGTGTATGTCTGTTTGTTAACTCTTCACGCTTCGCTGATCCAATAAAGAAATAGTTTGAGACCTTGGGAAGGACAGAATGGTTTTTATCCCGGAACATTCTTAGCAGACGAAGGCGCGGGCAACAGCTAGTCTATAAAAGGAGAAGCTGATAGAATAATTGACTGATTGACTGACATCAACGCACATCCCAAACTACCAGGCTTAGGAGCTCGACATTTTGCATTGGGTGGGATTCCTGTCACCATATAGACGGGCACTAAGGTCGGGTTTTCCGACATTCAACCCCTATAAGAATGAAGTGTTACATTAAAAATCTAAAACGCTAAAACTACGTATGTAAAAATATAAAGCGTAGTCATTCTTGTAAATCAAAAATATGGTATTCATCGTTTTATGAAAGTAAGGGGTGAAATATGGGATAAAATTTTGGCACAGTGGTTTCGGAGATAAAGAGGGGTAATTTTTTAAATATTTCTGCGCGGGCGAAATCGCGGGAAAAAACTAGGCAAGGTAAACCTCCCTATGCTCGACACTGACCCAATACATGGCACCTTCAATATGTCACAGTAAGAGAGGTGACAGATGGGTGTGATCTACTGGGCGTTGAGGTGTGGAAAATTGGTACGTTTACTTATAGTTTATAGTGAAACCATATATTTCAAACTAAATACAAACTGAAATATAGATGCACAGAAAAAACCCCAGAAAAAAGACCAATGCTGGGAATCGAACCCAGGTCCTCAGCGTTCCGTGCTGCGTGCTTACCCCTACACCATCACTGGTCTAGAAGTTAGCGACGAATCTTTCCCATACATCGTACACTTCAGTCTGTTATAATCACATTTAGGCAGTGATAAAGCGCATCTATGTTATGCCCTCTACCATGTAAAAGTAATAAAAAAAATGAAGTTGAAGAAAATAAAAAAATAAATAGAAAAAGATACTTCATACTTAACTTTTATAGTGAAGTCAAATTCAAAGACCAATTTATTTTGTCACAGTATGCCGCAGTTTTCCGTAGCAGTTAGGCTCAGGATATCGCGTTGGCCGATCAGAAGGGCTCTTAAATAAACGGCCAGACTTTTTACGAGTCAGCAACTGAGTGACGCAACACTTCACGCACTTTCGTGGAATAAAACTTGTCGGATCTAAATTTGGATCTTTTATACAGGGTTATTTGTAATTCACTGACATCCTCTTAACCCTGAATTCCTATCACTTAAACAAATGTTACTTGATTTACGACTTTTTAAAATGGAGCCCTTTTTTTCCATACATTTAAATAATAACAGATAAATACTTCTAACACAACTTCGTACTCTATGATATTCGAGGGCGGGGCCACGCGCCGCGGTCGTGGCGGGCAATGAATACGGCACAGAGTATCGTAAAAGTAAGAGTTAGTCTCAAATTTTCAAAACGTTATTACACCTAAAATATTAAGTTATGACAAAAGCCGTAAAACAAAAAACATTTGTTTAAGTGGTAGGAGTTTAGGGTTAAAAGGATGCTAGTGAATTACAAATAACCCTGTATTTAGTTCGTGGTTAAGTAGAGGGTCAAGCCTTGTGATGATTTAAAGGAGTTGTCAGATGGATAAGGATTTCGTCGATAAAAGGGTCGAAGAGTCGAACTTTGTGTATTTATACATAATACAAAAGTTATCTGTTTTTAGACTTGTCTGTTTTAATATTTCTTATTATAAAGAGAAAAGAGCTTTGGGGGCCGTTCATAAATTACGTCACACATTAAGGGGTGGGGGAGGGGTCAAACGATCTATAACAAAAGAGCAAAATAATGGCTAATTCTAATCGGGATCAAGTGCGGGTAGTTCGAAAGACTCGTGCGGCTAAACGAACTTGACACCCTACACTTCAGTTCAACTCGTGACCACGGTTGCTGCAATGTGGCCGAAACGTCGAGGTAAATAAATAAATATTTATTGCGTGATTGATAAGTCCAGTTTAGTTTACTTAGTAATTATGAGTGAAAATCACGAAAGTTTAAAACAGTATAAAATAATGGCGGTTTTCATAGCATAAGGGGGTGCAGTGATCTGAGAACATTTGAACGAAAACTAAAAGATTATTTTATGACTAAACCCTATTACTCCATTAAAGAATATTACGCTAATGCGTTAGACTAAATTATTTAACCGTAGCATATCAAATTTTTATTTGTTTATAAATTATTCCGTTTGACATTTCTGTATTTAATTTTCATTCAAATGCTCAATTTTATTCATTTATTCTAGACTAGCTTTTGCTCGCGACTTCGTCCGCGTAGAATTCCAATTTGTGGTAAAGCTTTTTCATCTCTTTCATTGTATAAAACAAAAAACCGGCAAAAGCAACATCCAGTTTCATCATCATCAGTATCAGTTACTGAATATTATAAATCCCGTTTATTCACTATCCCGTGGGAATTTCAACGAATTTGCATTTTCCCCGAGAAAAAGTAGTCTATGTCCTTAAAGGTGTAGCTTTCTACCGGTAAAAGAAGTTTTAAAATCAGCCCCGTAGTTGAATTCACTTATTTTTTTCCGTGTGAATTTTGCTTTTTCACGGAGAAAAGTAGTCTATGTAAATAATGGTTGGTGTAACTTCCTATTGGTGAAAGAAATTTTCAAATCAGCCCTCAAGTGATGTTCACTAAACTTCTTTCTATCCCACGGGAATTTTGCATTTTACCGAATAAATAGTAGGTAGCCTAACCTATACCAACAAAGGATAGTGTAGCTTTCTATTGGTCATTTTTTTTAAACACAGCCCCGAAGTTAAATTTACTATTTTCTATATCGCGGGAATTTTGCATTTATCCGGAAAATAGCATCCTATGTTAATCAAGGACAGTGTATCTTTTCTATTGGTGAAAGACATTTTAAAATGAGCTCCGAAGTTGAATTTTTATTTCTATCCCTTGGGAATTTTGCATTTTTCCGGAAAAAAGTAGCCTATGTCAATAAAGGATAGTGTAACTAAAAGATTTTTTTTTAAATCGGCTCGGAAGTTTCAGAGATTATCTATCCCACAGGAATTTCAAAAATCCTGCAATAAGTTTTTTGCTGTTATGTATGACCATTTACGTTTATACTGAATTTGAAAAGTTTAGTACTTAATTGTAGTTACGGAGATAGGATCCAGTTGATTTGAGTATATAAATCCTGATTTATCCTTATCCCGTGGATATTTTCAAAATTATTGAAATTAGCTTTATACCTGTTCTAATAGTCTACTTGCATGCCCAATTGGAACAGTTTAGTAATCTTCGTTATGGGGATAGGGTCACTCTCGATTGATGAAATATATACATCCCGTATATTCCTTATTCCGTGGGAATTCCGGAAAATTCTTTCTTATCGGATGCCTACGTCATACAAAGGACACATCCTCCAAGTTTCAGGTCTCTACATACAGCGGTTTAGGCTGTGCGTTAATCCGCCAGTCAGTCATTTAGGACTTCAGGACAAAGCATTTTATATGTATTTGCATTGCACCAAGCTTTTATGCGAGTTCAACAATGATGTTTGAATACTCAATTCGATTTTATTCGAAAAAGGTTGAACTCACATAAAAACTTCATCATCATCATCATCATTTCAGCCGTAGGACGTCCACTGCTGGACATAGGCCTCCCTCATTGACGCCCAATCATTACGGTTGGAAGCGACTTGCATCCACCCTGAACCTGCGGCCTTCACCAAAACGTCCATCCATCTCGTTGGTGGACGTCCCACGCTGCGCTTGTAAAAGCAAAAGCTTGGTGAAATGCAAATACTACTTATTATAATTAGTTATTATCAGAGATCAGATCACGAAGTGGTTGACAAACGTAGACAAATGGTTTGCAAAATTTGAAGTTTCGTTTCGTTTACATTGTGTCAAAATAAAAAGTAATTTAAATCAAAAGCACTAAGGAGTATTGATATCAACTTCGAAGCAAATCACCCCCAAAATAACTTTCTACTCCTTTTTAACCCCGTCAAGGGATGAATTTCAATAAAATACGAAACACGTCTTCCATCAATTCTGTTAAAGAATGTTTATGCAAAATTTGAAGTAGATTGGACCAAGAAATCACGTTGTCCCATACAAACTTTGCCCCCCTTTTTTACCCCCTTAGGAGTAGAACTACGAAAAATCCTTTCTTATCGGATGCCTACGTCATACAAAGAACACACCCTCCAAGTTTCAGGTCTCTACGATCAGCGGTTTAGGCTGTGCGTTGATCCGTCAGTCAGGACAAAGGATTTTATATGTATAGATTATTTTCTAACTATTTCTTGAACGCTGACAATACATCTCTAATTTAATTTTAGTTTAATTCTTTCTTTTAATTTGACTTTATTGTTATTTTAATGTAATTGAATTGAGTTTATTAATGTAATTTTATCTTTGTCATTGTATTTAAATATAATTAATTTTCTAATTTCGTTCGTACTATAAAATATTTTCTGTGTCTCATCTATAATTGTATTTGCATGCATTTAAGTATGTTTTATCGCAAATAAATGATTGATTGATTGATTGATTGATTGACAAGGGGGGGGGGGGGTCCAAATTGATCGGTATTGGTGTGACGTACTTTATGATGGCCTCTTGTTTGTAATGGCGAAACTCAAAATTAAGGAATGCCACCATGGCTTATTATTTCAATGCAAACAAAAGTAACGGAACTAGGATGCGGGTGGCGCGGGACCGATCTGTTTGGGGAGCCTTGGTGGGAGGCCTATGTTTAGCAGTGGGCGTCTTTCGACTGAAATGATGATGATGCTGATGATGATGAATAAAACGAGGACAGAGTTAATCCCCATGTCTGAAGTTACCCTTTAGGGCGAAAGTAACTCGACCTTACCGAATAGCGACTACTAACTATGATTAAGCTATGTTGATCCCCCGTTAATGATGCGTCACATAAAATTAATACCGTAAATGGTTACGGTCTACATCCTCAATTTATGTCACATGGACTAAGTTTCAACTTCACACCTCGTCTAAAGTTTTGAACGCTTGTCGCCCAGTTACTAGTTTTACTAAATTTGCGAATATGAAAAGGCTTTACTAAATATTTTATGACGTCGTAGCTTTTAGGGCACGAAGGATTTATCACCCGTTAAAGCCGAAAATCCATTTTCGGGGATCGTTCATGGTACGCCCTTAAAATTATGTGTAAAAAATAACTTCTACTTCCTTAGGTTTATTTTCATTGAGTACTGAATGAAGCGACTGCGTTATTTTATTTCCTTATTTTGTGACGGAGTAGCTATTATTTCAGAAAATGTAGGGCACAGTGCATGAGGTATAACAGACGACGAACGCGTATAAAGAAACTGAAGCCTATTGTCAATTGTTTCAGTTGAGATAACACACTGCCGCAACGCACGAATAAGTATCCATACAGAGCAACGTCGTCTAAGATTATTCACCAAACAGGACCCGCAGGTATCCCCTCAAGAACTTAATTTGCAGCGAGTTGATTATACTTTGCTTTACTCCATAAGTGTTTCCGTGACGTTATTAATGATAATCATGGCAAAGGTGGTGGATATGTTAACTAGCTGCTGTCAAATGCGAGTGTCGAATCACAAGGTGAAGTACCCAGTAGTCAGCCTGGCACCGGTAGTCAGTAGTGATGAGTCCCTCACTCGTGAGGTACCTCGTTTGAGTTCTCATCGCGACAAAATGAGGGAGTACTCGAATTGCAACTTTGAACCACCTCATTTAGCTCCTCATTTTCTATCACGAGGCGCGAGCACAGAGTACGAGGCACGAGGTGCGAGCACAGATACACTATACGAAGCGGCAACGATGCGCGCGCCTCGCTACTCACTTACTCATTCAACTCATTGCGAATTGCGATCGTTTTAATTCCTCACGCCTCACCTCACCTCAAATGAGGGGTACCTCGCGAGTACCTCGCGAGGCAAAACGAGTTACTCACTCATCCTCATTTAAGAAATAAGAGTTACACAACGCTAGTAGTCAGTCAGCCGTATACTATGAGTGCGAGGAGTAAGAAAGAATTCCGAAAGATTGGCTGAGGCCGACTACCGGTGCCTGGCTGACTACTGGGTATTTTACCCTATATGATCTGTAGACTGTAGTGGTCACTTACAATGGGTCTTATTAGGAAGCTCGAGGTCACTCGAAGAGCGATGGAGTATCCCCGCGTAATCGGATCAGAAGTTAGGAGATCCGCAGAAGAATCAAAATTACTGATGGACTTTGACTAATCGGAGAGTTGCCAGACTTAAGTGGCAGTGGGCAGGGCACATTGCTCGTAGAACCGACGGCCAATGGACCAGCAAGGTTGTAGAGTGGTGACCACAAACCGGAAGACGTGGCGCGCGAAGGCCTCTAACTAGATGGACCGACTAATGGTCTCAGGAGCCACTTGGGTTCGAACAGCGCAGGACCAATCGTTGTGAAATTCTTCAGGGTCGAGTAGTGGACGTCTTTTAGCTGATATGATGGTGATGATGGTGGTCCAGGTAGAGGATACTAACAATCTCAAGCAGCTTTGTCTCTGTTACTGAGCATGCGTTAACTGTAGCAAAACTGAACTTACCAGCTTACCTATCGACTCGTGGATTAGTCAAGTTCCGTAATGATGTTTTTCTTCGAGAAAAAGTTGGTTAACCGAAGTTGTAAACGATTTTGCTCGATAATTGTCTTTACTGCTTCACGTAGAGGCGAAATCCAGCCAAAGCCTATGTTTACGTAACGTATATAGGAGACCTCAAAAGATAACTTTTACAAATTATCTTTGGCAAATTCTCTAACCTTCAATCTTTAATAATAAAATACAAGGTAAACATAGTAAAAATTTACCAAAACACATTGCCGGAAAACGCGAATAGTGCCCAGGGTCAGCATAAGGCTGCGGGACGCCGGAGGGCTGATTTTCTGAGCGACATTTTATGAAACTGTCTTGTGTGCATCTTTACAGGAATTATGTTTTCTTCTAGTTCCTAAATGACTTCAAGTCAAGTGAAATATGTCAAAATTCCTTTTTTATGAAACAATTGAGGGAGTGAAATCACCGATGCTTATGAACAACATGGTAGTAATTTTATTTTTGTATAACAGTGTCCAATATTGATATCTGCAAAGTTCTGGCAAACCTGTCCCAACATAGAATCCCATCCCATAGAGTCCCATGGAATGTTTTCCATGCTTCCCCTACCCAGCAAAAAAAATCTTATTTACACGAATTTATCTTAAAATATTTATGTACTACTAGGTAACTATAACTAAACTACACTGTTAACTGTAACTAGGTATAAGATAGCACGAATAGGTGCTCTTAGTAGTTAATCTATTCAATTTAAACTGTGACTGCTGATTGACATCAATTCCAAATTGTACATCGGACGTCTAAACAGCAAATGGTTCGATAATAGTCTTGAACCAATCAGGGCTGAGCGGAAAGAAAATGAGGTTTAGCTGGATTGCTCTGGATTACTCGCGAAACGGGATTACGGTAATTGAAAGCAGAGGAAAGCGAGGGGGGAATAACTAGTACGTAAGTGCCGATTAGAACCTAATGAAACTTGCTAATTACATTCTAATTTGCATGGATTAAATATTGAGTGGATAAAAAGCTGAGGTAATTTATTTAGTAGTTTGACCTGGTCTCTCAAGCAGGGCCCTATTGCACTATCGTGATAAATATCTCCGTACTTTCCCGGTATAATTAGTCGCTTATATTAATCTTGGATAGTGTAGCTTTCGCTCTGTAAAATAACTTTTGAAATCGGTTCGGTACTTCCAAAGATTACCCACGATATACAAACAAACAAAGTTCACTTGTATTAGTATAGATAAAACCCATTTCAATAACCCACTGTACATCCACATCAAATAGGTTCGTAGGTACACACAATTACACAGAAATCACAAAATAAACATGTTTCGTCCCAAAACACGTAGAAAGGGTTTTATTAGGTAGAAACACCACCAGCCCGAGCAGGTGAGTGCGGCCCCTAACAGACCGATAGCTATTGGGGATTCAAATCACTTATTAGGCTAGTTGGTGGACAAGACGTGAGAGACTGGCGGACTGGACATTGATATCGAATTCCCTTTATTAATTTAACTAATACACTGAGTCAGGTATACACAAAATACAATAAAAAAAAGTCAGTCAAATAAACCGCCCCGGATCGTACCAGGCGCAAAGGTGCCCAACACACTAGCCGCATTGCCCCGCTGAACCGCGATGGACAACCTTTGCATCAAAAACGACCCAGAGCGATGGTATTAAGACCTCTATCACAAAGACAGCACCCCACTTCTTCAAAAAAGTATTGCCGAAATAAACGAAGGCGAAAGAAATCTCGAGAGTCAATTTACAATGACAGGTACCCAACTGTCCGGTTCCGATTTAATTTATTTAATTATAAGGTAAACTTAACAATGCTCCTCAACCCCTAGTAGATGACACCCATCTCTCACCTCTCTTACTATGACATAAGATTGAAGGTGCCATGTATTGGATCAGTGTCAAGCACAGGGACGTTTACCTTCTGTTAGAGAGTAGTCTAAAATAACAGATACGTATTTTTTTTGTCAGCTGCCCAATCTCAACCTATTTGGAGATATTGTCCTCCAAAGTACTGAAAAGTGACGCTCTAACTTTGTAGATTTTTTTAAGCGAATTGCTAGTTATTATTTTTTTGAATGTATGTTTGAGAACATTAAAGAAACGGCTCAAACTTATATTTTCCTAAAAAAGCACCCTTCAAATAGAGCCGAAAGAACAAAACATGTGAATGATCAGAGGCCGTATTGTCTAACGCTTCTGACTCTTGCCTTCGCTTTCACCATCTCTTTCTGTCATCAATCATCATTTTATACCGTTTGACAGAAAGAAATAGTGATTGCGAAGGCAAGCGTCAGAAGCGTTAGACAATAAGCCTGCTGGTACCCCGATTAAATGTGTCAATTATGTCTAGCCTACATGTTTCGATATGTCTAGGTACTTATTTATGCAGACGTAAGATATGGAACGAGTTTATTTTTTCAGCGATCGCTTTAGCCTAGTTGGTAGTCACCCTGCCTACGAAGCAAGAGGTCCTGGGTTCGAATCCCGGTAAGGGCATTTATTTGTGTGATGAGCACGAATATTTGTTCCTGAGTTATGGATGTTTTCTATGTATTTAAGTATTTATTTAGCTATCTATATAAGTATGTTTATCGTCGTCGTCGTCTAGTACCCATAGTACAAGCTTTGCTTAGTTTGGGACTAGGTCGATTTGTGTAAGATTGTCCCCTAATATTTATTATTTATTATTTACTTATCGCCACCGCTTGTGTCCAGTGCCCCGCCTCAAAGGTAAAGTTTTGTATTGATTGTACAGCATTGCGAGATTCGAAGTGAGTTCCGAACACGTGGACCGACTGAACTGAACAGCTCCATCCCAATAATTATAGTAGTTTCGGCTGATCGCGTTGTTGCGGTCAAGGGGTTGTCTTTTAACTGTACGGTTATTGAAATGTTTTGGCGAAGTTCGAAGACTATGTGTGGCTTCGGAAAAACGCTAAATAGGCTCGTCGACACTATACTTCATTTAATTTAGCATTGAAAAGCACAACAACATTATGTTACGTCTGGTCAACTATTTCTTACCTAGCAAATAGTACAGTACAATAGTCTGGGAGCCGCAAAATAAAATTGTTTTAATGCCACATTATTTGCGTGTCGTCAATTGTTAATCTAGTACAAATTGTAAAGAGATTACAGTTCACGAGCCGCAATATAATGTGGTTGTGCTTTTCAATGCTAAATTAAATGAAGTATAATAACCTCAAATTGCAGACGGCACTTTAATAAACAAAAACTCTGATAAAATTACTTATGAACGGATAGCCCAGTGCTTAGAGAACCTGATTATGAAGCTTGAGGTCCCGGGTTTGACTCCCGGTCGGGGCAGATATTTATATGAAAAATGCGAATATTTGTGCTCGAGTCTTGGCTGTCTAATATGTATTTAAGTATGTATTTATCTATACAAGTATGTTTAAATCCATTGTCAGTGCCCATACTAAGCTTTGCTTAATTTGAGACTAGGTCAATTGGTGGCAATCGTCAATGATTATTTATTTATTATTAAACTGTAAAATTACACTTTTAATAACTTTGGAGTAAGTAAATAGTAATATTTAATATATAAGTCACATCACGTAAAAAAAGTCCATAATAATAATAAATATGTATTTTATTAATATTTTGAATCCCAATGACATTACTTTTTTCCGCGATAGTAAATATTGAATCTATATCGTACCCGAACCGTTCCCGAATCGGATCGTCTGGGGCAATTACCCTGGACCCGGACATCCGAGCTCACAATGCCTGTCACGGGCCACTTCCCTGATGCGAGGATAGACACGAATTTACATGCTTTACTGCCTTTGCCGTTCAGTATTTGTTCGATGAAAATACTTTTCGTAGTTAAGAAGCGACATCTATTGTCGAGTAGACGGTAATTTTCGTACAACGCCATCTAGTGGTCAGTAGCATACGAAATGTAGATAGAGTGTTATCTTATCAGTTATCAATTATCATAATCGTTAGTTTGGACGTTTAAATCAGTGCTACGGTAACGAAAATACGATACGATAAAATGATATTAATTTGAACCCACCACAATGCGTGCTATGGAAAATTTCAATTCTATGGAAACATGGACGCGCGGCCGCAGAGGCGCTGTCCATGTTTCCCTAGTAATTGATTTTTTTACGTAAACGCGATCGAGAAGTATTTTGGTGAAGTAAAACTTATACTAAGCGTACAGGGCTTGATACTAGACTAGAGGCAGTTACTACGAAATACGCAAATCGAAGTTCGTATAATGTCGTTACTTTCACTCTTTTATTTCACACTATTATCATGGCACGATAAGAAGTTCGAAAATCGAATTTCGTAGTATAAAGCCTGAAAGGGCCACAAAAATTGAGCCAAGTAAACTAAGTAGTTGAACTGAACAATGTACGAGAACTTCGTAAAGAAATACTTGCACGTTTTTCGCCCAAAAACACCTGTTTCGAAACCTACGAAGCGAAACATCCCCAAATTGAAACTCTGATTAAGTGCCACGGATACTGTTCTAGTTACGACTCCATTTTCTTCAGATCGTATTTATTGAGTTCCGCTGGAAGGTGGAACGGTCGCTGTTCGCTGGAGAATAATTTTATTGGACTATACAAGGGACAATTGGACGAGGCAATAAATGTATAAAATATGGTTATTTCAAGTGCTCTTGTTTACGTTTCGAACGGCTGTTGAGGCTCACTTATGGTTTAGCCCAAGCTCCTATGGGAAATAAACAGCAAAATATACAGACCGCATTCTGAATACTGATATATGTTATCGTGATTCGAGGCTACAATATGACTAGTGTGGCCAGTCGAGACTGTGGTCAGAAGCTCCACTCAACCATGCCCTTTTTAACATTCTTAGTATACAAAATGATGTTGGTTGTAATCAATCACAGAACTTTAGTAAAAAACAATTGTTTAACGATGTTATTTAACTAATATTGTATTTGTAATTCTATCCTACTAATATTATAAATAAGAATAAAAAATAAATAAGAGAAATAATTTTATACGTATGCAAATGTTTGGATTTTTGGGTTTTTGTAACTGCAGTACGCAGGAACGCCTTGACGGATGTGGATGACATTTGGCATACCTACATATAGTTTTATAATAGTTTTATAGAGAATTCTCTAGCTCTGCCAATCGCGTACTCGAATCGTAACCGATCTGATATGTTTTGCCACGGACATAAAATAAACCTTTTTAACCAGTACCTTAGGTGTGTGCGAAAGAAGAAGAAAGAAGGAGGTATGTCTGCGATAAACTCTTTGTGCTCTCAGTGCAGCATTCTTCACTATCCAAGTCTTCACTATTTTATAAACGGCCAACTAAAAGCTAGCGCACTACAAACAGGCAAAACTAATTCTGAATCTGCATTTGCTAAGCGCGCTTTGTCAGTCGTTCCCCTAACTTAATTTTAAAAACTGTGCACACTATGCATTTTCTAGTATGCTGCGCAGACAGTCAGCAGTTCATTTGGCAAAGAATAATTTGTTTTCTCTACTACCAGACTCTGGGGGACGAAATAATGAAAAGCACGAGGTTAAGCCGCCAAGCGCTTTGTCGGACATTTTTTAATATGCCTCTTGTTAACGTTCAAGAATAATTTAAAAGGCTCTTAGAAGGATAAAAGTACAGGTCGGGTGCAATTTATAAGTTGACAACTCGCTTTATGGAGTGTATTCATTATGCATTAGGCTTTTGGAATTTGGATTTCTCTGGTGTACTTGGGTCAAACCTGAGCGGTGTCTGTTTCAGGAATGAACAGTCAAGATTTTGTTTAATTGCGTACCTTTTGAGGAATGCTATGCTGAGCTATTTTATGTTGTTAAGTTGCCAACGCCGACCAATAAGATACCTGCGTATGCACTTAGAAGATGACGTAAGTAGGCTGATCGCTAAACTTGTCCGTGAGTCTAAAATTATTTAGAATTCTAGAACAACATTAAGCGCATTTTGAGTGGAATTCGAGCACGTTTGTGTTGTAATAATATTCACAAGAATAATTAAATTAAGGGTAAAAGGATGACTTGGTGCTATTTTTAACCCCATTTTAGCTCTATACCTATGTAGCAAGCCAAAATTTGCAAGGACCGATTTTTAAACTCGCAGCGGTCCCAAAATTTATCGAATATAATCAACTTCAACAGCGTTATCCCATCCGTTTACGAAGTTCGATTCAATTTTCTCATCGAAAGCCGCTAAATATTTATGAATCTGGCCTTCCCAAGCGAAATATTAATGGAATATTACAGCAGCAGAACTTGTAGCCTTTGTTAACCGCCGGGATTTTCCATGCATTAACAGCTCGTAGTAGCCTGAGATGGTGGAAAATGTAACCGCAACGCGGTGCCAACATTAGCCGCGCAAACAACGCTAGTTCCTAGGGACCGCTTTAGTTTAAGTAGCGGAATGTAAAACTGGTTTAATTTGGTTAAATGCACGCTGTAGTGTGCTCGGTTCGATGGACGTGTTTTTGATGTAGTTAAGACGTGGCGGTGTTTTCGTAGAAGCGCTCCTGTTGATAAAATAAGTAATTTTTCACTCCGAAGCGTTGAGCATTTGTCATGTTCATTTGTTAATTCGGTAAACCAGAGTCCATTATCGAACGCACTCTGAATCACAATCGTTTCGCCGCTTTTTTCTGTCAAACAAGTAGTATTCATGTTACAAGCAAAATTTGCCGATTAGCATTACATTGCGGGCCTTGTATAATCCGTCATAAATATCATAACTAGTTCGGTAGCCCGTTATCTATAGCTACTCGGAATATTCTGGTGTGCAAACTCGGCTTTATTCAGGCATAGCATCTAGATTACGCCCGATGTCTACATTTGTATTATCTGTTTGCTATTCTGTTTGGTCGACCGAAACCGGCTGAATGTTTGTTTGCATCGTTTAAATTAATCGGAATATTTTTGCCTTTTTTAACGCGCACAAACATTTTATCCCCATTGGAAGGATCAATCAATTTACGGTATAACTGACGAACGAGTTAATTGGAACAAATATTTGTACCCATTACCTGAGGGTCCGCGGGGGCTCAAGAGTTTAACGTTCCACCTACAGACCCTACAGTTTGACAAAATTGAAAACAAGCGGGCTTGAATTATAATTTTACACAACGGTTTTATTTAACGGGATTAATTCAGTTATAATAAAAAAAAAACCGGCCAAGTGCGAGTCGGACTCGCGCACCGAGGGTTTCGTACAAATTTATATGTATCTATGAACATCCAGTCTTAGCAGACCCCTGATCCCAAGCAAAATGTGCGCAGTTTGGGATCATTGTAGATTGGTTTATGATATAAAGAGACAGACAAAAAAATGTATGCTTTTCGCAATTTTTCCTTTATCTGTGCTATAAGACCCAGCTTCGTACCAAATTTCAAGATTCTGAGTTCACGGGAAGTACCCTGTAGGTTTTGATTCCCTTGCGAGTGTCGAAAATTTGCGTTGGTTACTGATATCGACAGGCAGACAAAAAAAATTATGCTTTTCGCAATTTTTCCTTTATCTGTGCTATAAGACCTTGCTTCGTACCAAATTTCAAGATTCTGAGTTCACGGGAAGTACCCTGTAGGTTTTGATTCCCTTGCGAGTTTCGAAAATATGCGGAAATTTGCGTCATAAACGGCTGTATCTTTTGATTGCGTTGGCTTAGAAGTTTGGTTTTTTCACAGCTCCAAGGGACAGTAGACCTGAGTATTTGATATAAATTTCAGCTTGATAACTCCATGCGTTCCTGAGAAAAAGGGTCTTGACAGACGGACGGACGGACGGACGGACAATAAAGTGATCCTATAAGGGTTCCGTTTTTTCATTTTGAGGTACGGAACCCTAAAAAGTGATAGCCTAGTCGAAATCTATGGCCTCTCAAGCATAGGGTCGTGGGTTCAAGTCCGAGCTCACACCTCTGAATTTTTCGGTATTTACGTGCGAAGTTACATTTGACATTTATCATAAGAATAACAAGTTTGGTTTTTGAAGTATCTTTTTATATTTTTAATTTTTTCAACTTCAATTTTTTTTTTACTTTTATGGTCATCCCGTGAAATCCATATTCATACTAAATACAAACTGAAACATAGATGCACAGAAAAAAGACAAATGCTGGGAATCGAACCCAGGTCCTCGGCATTCCGTGCCGCGTGATTACCCCTACACCACCACTGGTCAAGAGTTTAATATAATAATAATAATAATAATATCACGGGACAATTCACACCAATTGACCTAGTCCCAAAGTAAGCTAGTTTACTTACACGCAAATTTTTCCTATGCATCATACATTCCAGCCTGCCATCATTTATTTCATTACATTTTAAAAATTTGCGTGTAAACTCCTGACCAGTGGTGGTGTGTAAGCACGCGGCACGGAATGCCGAGGACCTGGGTTCGATTCCCAGCATTGGTCTTTATTCTGGGGTTTTTTCTGTGCATCTATGTTTCAGTTTGTATTTAGTATGAAATATTTATCATAAGCTAAACAGTGAAAAAAAACATCGTGACAACCTGCACAAACCTGTGAAGAAATTCAATGGTGTGTGAAGTTCCCATTTCGAACTGGGCCCGTGTAGGAACTGTGGCCTCAAACCCTCTCAATAAACGAGAAATCACAAAAGCATCCATGTTCCGTTCTATGCATGTGCATACAAAACACTATATGCTTTCAAACGGATAGCAGCATGATTTGATTTCAGTGATGATTGCAAATATTCCGAATCAGTTTATTGAGAATTATTTCGATGCGGATTGGAACGATTCATTCGGAATGCTTTGCAATGCGACGTGCAGGAATATTGCATTGATTTCGTTTACTGATACATTCCATTTTTGATTTTACCTCAAAGCATCATCATCATCACAGCCTATATACGTCCTAGGGCAGGAAATAGGCCTCCACTCAGAATAAGAGGGCTTGGGCCGTAGTTCCTACGTGGACTATGGAAGCCTCAAAGCATAATTAACGTGATATTTAGGTACAATATCAGTCAAACAATCATAATTGCAATTGGAAAAATCATGTTGATGTAGTGCGTGGTAAAATTATGAACTTTGTTTATGTGTTGAGGCGACTTCGGAAGGTTTCCGATTTAGACACAATGCTAATGGCTTATCACGGATATGTTGCGTCAACATTAAGATATGGTCTACTTCTTTGGGGCAATTCTACTGACATTAATACGGCATTTATAGCCCAAAAGAAATGTTTAAGGGCAATGTGTGGCATCTCTTCACGAGAGTCATGTAAACCTGTATTCAAAAAATATGAAAGAAAGAAGAAAGAAAGAAAGAAAAACATTTATTTAAATATGCGATTTTAACATTACCGTGTCTATATATTTTTGAAGCAGCTGTGTTCGTAAAAAAACATCCAGAATTATTTAAGAAAGCTTCAGAAATATTTCCAAGATGTACGAGAAATAAGGACAGACTTGTGTTAGACATAGTTCCTAAAAGTGCTCTTTTTAAGAAAAATAGTTACCACATGTGCATCAAAATTTTTAATGCAATTCCGGCTAACTTCAAAGTTCTGCCCTTAAATTTATTTAAGTAATCTTCATCGATTGCTCAAAGAAAAAATATTTTATTCAACAAATGCCCTTTTTAACATGAACACATTATAACTTATTATATAAATTGTAATTCTGTTACTCGAATTGATAAATTATTGTTATTATTATTATGAGCTACGATTCTGCATTCTGTGCTTTCTGTGTATCTAGGTAATTATAAGTCTAGTTTTAAGGTTACTTTGCATGCTATTATGTAGCAAAATATGTTTCTGCACTGGCATTGTTAATTTATCACCTATTGTACCATATTTTATGTGAATAAAGAATTTTGAATTTTGAATTTGAATACCAGAAGTGTCGTTTTTAGAAGTATTCAGATATAACGTAAATTACAGTTTTTTCCGACAACGAGAAAAAAACCGTAGTAGTTTTTAGGTGGTACTGCCTCTGCGACTTCAATTCTTTTTTAACACTTACCCTGTGGATCAGATTGATGATTCCACAATTTGAATTTAGTTGGTATTGAAGCAATCGTCAGTACCTGCAACAAATACGACCGCTTTAGCCTAGTTGGTAGTGATCCTGCCTACGAAGCAAGAGGTCCTGGGTTCAAATCCCGGTAAGGGCATTTATTTGTGTGATGAGCACGAATATTTGTTTCTGAGTTATGGTTGTTTTCTATGTATTTAAGTATTTATTTATCTATATAAGTATATTTATCGTCGTCTAGTACCCATAGTACAAGCTTTGCTTAGTTTGGGACTAGGTCGATTTGTGTAAGATTGTCCCCCTTATGTCCCCCCCTTATATATACATATTCGTAAGGTTATGCCACAAATTTTGCATTTAATTTTACTCTATTCTAGATTAAGCTTGTTAACAATTTCTTCCGGAAGAAACGTGCTTAATTCGGACAACAGCTAGCAAGTTACCTGTAGGTAAAATTCTACATCCTACTGTCTACAGTAGCCCGTCAATTTCCATCTCTTTACTGTATCCAATTGAACAATCGAACAATTTTTAATACTTTTATTATTTACAGCTCTTACCGTACGTTGGAAACGTTTAAATAGCCTTATATTTTCATGACAATATGGGCTATATAGCCACTTGACAGAGCCGGTTTCCGTTCTCGACCTTTTCGGAGCTGAAGAGGCATTTAACTGCTGGAATTACCGCATACATCAGACAAACTGCCTGCCTGGTTCTGCTCCCCTAGTGATATGAATCATCGCGCGTCGATTTCGGTATCTAGACGACCCAAAATATGCTCGTTCATGGTGCGAAGTACGAATGTTCTGTATTGGAAACTAACTTTATCCTACGGGTGGTCCCTGTGAATGAATAAGAAATTGGCACGTGGGAATTTCGAAAATTTCCGTCTTAGTGCACCTCTAAATATCTTCAAAAGGAGAAAACGGAACTCTTATAGGATTACTTTGTCGTCCGTCCGTCCTACAGACTGCCTTTCTGTCAAGACCTTTTATCTCGGGAACGCGTCCTATCGAATTGAAATCAAAATATTGTCCCTTGAAGCTGTGAAAAAATCAATCTTCTAAGTTAACGTAAAAAAAAGATATTGCCGTTTATACCGCAAAAACGTAACTTTCGACACTTTCAAAGGGAATCAAAATTTATAGGGTATTTTCGATTGATCCAGAATTATGAAATTCGGCACGTAATACCGTCTTAAGGTGCGACCAAACCGCCGCTTAAAAAACGGTGACGGTACGGAATCGCAGTGACGCACCGTAAACGTCAGATTTTACCGCATGCTCTCCATAGTAAAGTTTTGACGTTTACGGTGCGTCACTGTGATTCCGTAACGTCACCGTTTTTTAAGCGGCGGTTTGGTCGCACCCTTATACTACCTACCTACAAATTTGTACGGAACAACTCGGCGCGCGAATTCGACTCGCACTTGGCCGGTTTTTTTTTGTTTTAGTGAGTTTTCTTTTAGGTTTGCCAACGGTGCGTCCTTTTGGTAGTTTCTTAGTATTTACAGACACGTTAAACTAGCATCGGCAATGTAAATAGGTACTCGTATGTATGCTCACCTATCAATTAGAGTTGTTTTTTTCTTTGCAAGGCCAAAAGTGAAACTTTTAATTTACAAATTATTCTCGTTAACAAAGTAAGAGAACAAAATGTTTCGCGTTCATGGACTATAAAGATTATGAAAGATTTTATAGCGGTCCGGCATAATTTATACGCAAAAATATTCCGGTATTCGGCGCAGGCGCAGAAGGATTGTATCGCCGTTCCGGTTCCGTATCAAAACATCCGGAACACATAAATTATTTAAATGTGTGACTCCGCTGCGGATTTGGTGTCGCCCGTGAACACGTCTTTATTAAGCGGACTTTGTTAAACTTCAGCAATTTTCTTTCATATCCACTAGGGATATAAAAGTTTTTGCGCTATACCTACCCATATTTCAATAGGTACTCATATACTTGACGGAGCAACAGCCAACGGATGGCTAGCACGCTGGCTGTCGCGTTTTCGGGCGGCAAAAAAAGGCAACAAAAAACAGTACACGTGGCAGGCACGTTACTTAATATGGTAAGTACTAACCTATTACAAAAGGCGTGAATTTGTCAAAATTAGACATTAATATCATTGCAATAAGCACCACGGCACGCGTCGTCATGAATGACTCGATCTATATTAAGGGTTTTTTTTTAACATAATTTCATAAGAGACTAAACAAAACATTACACAAATACACCTCATTGATTGATTGTTACCTGTACTCTATACAAACCCGTTTACGCAACAAGAAAATAATGATGTCGGCAATAAAGAAAAAACTTTCAGTATGGCGCTGACGCGGGCGAAAAATACAGCATAAATCATATTATTCCGGATACGTCGATAAATAGGGATGTTTTTAAATATTCGCTTTGGCATTCGCATACACTTTTTACAAAGCGAAGATGACCATCACCAGTTCACCACTAATACTGTAACTGGGGGGTTACTACGAAATTCGAAGTTCGAAGTTCGAATCGTGCGGTCCCTCTCACTCTCGTAATAAATACCACTAGCGTGAGCGGAACGGCATGAAACGAAGTTCGAATTTCGCGCTTCGTAGTATAGGGCCTGGGCATTTTCTGTTTAAAGTTTACCATTTACTTTTTTTTAAATGAGGAACTTTTGGGTTTTCTCATTTCAAATCGCGAGTACGAGTATTCATTTTCATTAAGTCATTTTTAGGGTTCCGTACCCAAAGGGTACAAACGGGACCCTATTGCTTTTGAGTCTGAGTAAGAAAACTCCAACACGACCTACAAAATTTTGAAAAAAAAAGTACTCTTAAATTGAAAATACCCTTTCATGTCAAATCAAAGGATGTTTGTTTAGTAGTAGCAGGAATGGAAAATGGAGTGACTTTTAATTTGAGATAAGTGAAACGAGAAGATGGGTCACCTGATAGAAGGCAATCATCGCCGTCCGTAGACACCTATAAGTAGAATATTATTATGTACTCCATCGGGTGGCATCGCGAAACGGTCGAATTATGCGACGGAAATATTCGACTGGAGGGAGATATTAATCAATAGTTACTTATTCGAATCAGACGCCAGGATCGCTCTCGCAATTTAAAGGGTACCTAACTGAGGGACACCGTCTCTCCTTCTTTATAGCTTTGTCTCTTTATTTGGGACCAACTCTTTGTTTTTATTTGGCGTCTGAAGACTACTTTAGGAGCCAGGATAATGTACCCTAGGTTGCATTAGCTCATTACCAAACTGGGGCACTCCTGGGAGTGCCCTTTCAAATTTTTTGGATACTTTTATCCCCATGTAGCCAGCAAGTGACCTCTGCGCTTTTCGGTTCCACGACAGCCAAAGCCTTCTAGACTGGATACTTTTCGTCCCTTCTCATGACATGTCCAGCAAATGCGGCTCTCCATCATCTTATTTCTGATGGGGTAACTTAAAATGCATAATGTTTATTTGATTATGAGACGTCTTAATTCATAAATCATAAAAACTGTTTGTAATCTATCTAATACTTGATTGCCGCATCTCCGTCTGTGAAGAGTTTATCTTTATCCTGCGGGAGTTATGGAGTTTTCCGGAACAAAAACTATCCTATATCCTTCCTAGGGCCTCTAACTACTTAACCAAATTTTATCTAAATCGGTTCAGCGGCTTAAACGTGAAGAGGTAAAAGACAGATAGATAGACACACTTTTGCATTTATAATATTAAGTATGGATGTGATTTTGACCTTTACTTAAAATAGAGTAAGGAGCTAGGTAAACGGAAATCCCAGGTTTACGCAAGATTCTAGTAAGGTAAACGTCCCTGTGCTCGACACTGACCCAATACACGGCACCTTCAATCTTTGTCATAGTAAAGGGCGGTTCTCCCGCCGCGGGAAACCGCTTATAAACCGCCACTAGACACAATTTTATATGGAAGTTGTATGGTGCAAACTACACTGCGCAGCTCCGTCGAACGGTTTCCCGCGGCGGGGAACCGCCCGTGTAGCATGGGCCTAAGAGAGGTGACAGATTGGAGTCATCTACTGGGCGTTGAGGTGTCGAGCATTGGTTCGTTTACCTTAACAATTTACAATAGTTACCTTGTTGTTGGTGTAGTTGACAGAGATTGTATTGCGGTTAATTACTGTTTCTGGTCACGAATTTAGCAGTTCAGTCACGTATTTATTTGAAGGGTCCTTTAAATATAAGTGTGTTTTGTGTCATGTAAGGCCCGACGGAAATTCGATTACAGGTGAACGAACAAAAGTTGGCGATTCGTGGGTAGAATGGGACGACATCTATACTAATATAATAAAGAGGTGAAGTTTCTTGTTTGCTTAATTGTGTGTAGGAAACAATCTCTGCAACAACTGAAGTGATTAAGATTATTAGGTACTAAGACCATCCTATTTTCCTGAGCGTCACCCTCGTCAAATGATTCTAATGATTTCGATTGAAATTTAGTGTTTGTGTTATAGAAAGTGATCTGTCAAGCTTTTACCTTCCCAAAAATTCATGTTAGGTACAGTCACCGGCACCAATATATGATGAAACAAGGCACTCAAAAATATGTGACGCAACTCTATTCGTATGGCCGTTAGAGCGTATCAGATGTTTTTGAGTGCCTTGTTTCATCATATATTGTTGCCGGTGACTGTACATTTTTCCTTTTAAAGTGATGTTTGGTGACACCATCACTTGCAAATAATGCAACCAGCTGGAAACACGACATTATTTTACTGATAGCTGAATTAGCCCAAAAATGCCGAGCTCTGCAGGGATATTTTTTCATACATGTTATTGGAAAATGAACAGTTCAGTACCTACTACCACGGTATGCTGCCACTACAGTATAGCAGTAAACAAAGGAGAGCGAAACTTTCTTCGCAAATGCCTCATTTGTAACTTAAAATGTTTCAACATGAATTTGTTATGCAAATTTTTTCTTCGTTTCTTTTTTTTTCTACGTTTTTGTGTCAATGCCAGTTGCACGGCTTAAAACATCAAAGGTTATTTTCACTCACAAGTCAACGTGACAATCAGCCTTATTGTTTTTAATCTCACGTAGTAACTGTCATAAACAAATGGTAAGGCATTTACTTGGTCGACTATACATTCTCAGTTGCACCCACACCGAACCAACCGTTGTCTATGATTCATTCCCAAAATTAATCGAAGCGTCGCCATTTCCCGTCCGTGGAAGCAACAAGGTTGCCGGAAGTGGATCTATTGTTTCCTCGAGTCGCATTCCAAATGCCTCCTGGCATGCTGATCAATGTGACAGGAACTATCGATAACTCGTTAAAGATACCACGAATGAGTAGTCTGATTTGGACAAGGTTAGGAGTGTAATTTTATACTAGAACGGTAAATATTAGTGATAGTACTTAGGACTTTTGCAAAGACGTCGGAATGCTGGTCATTGTCCCAGTAGTAAATATCTTTAAGAAAAAGGTAAGAGCAGGGTGTCATCTATTGGATAATAGCATGCCAAACAGTAGGACATTTACTTTTCCTAATTTTCATAAGGGGGTATTCACGTGTAAACCATTTCCTGTCCAAAAATAAAGATAAAAATACGTCACACTTATTACTTATTACCCTCTCCGAGCCACATAAGTAGGTATACCTATCCTAATTCTGGGCACATACCTCTTCTCAGAATAAGAATGCTTGGGTTGTAGTTGGGCCCAACACAAATTGGGGACATCGCACACCGAAAATTTCAGGACAAATTTCAAATGTCATTTCGCGCAAAAATCCCGAAAAACTCAAAGCTGAGACTCCGGAGCCAACTGAGTACTACGTCATTTTCCTACAGTAACTGTAGCTAATTTGATGAAACTGCGTATATGAATTTACTGCAGAAATTCTTGATAATTTCAACCCTTGGAGGTTCTACTCTACAGATCATAAATTATTCCGTCCTATTGCGTTCTCAACCTCTGGTTCAATGGAAGGGTCTGTGTGTAACTACCTTTGTATTTCTGTTCCGTCGACATGGAAAATTTTAAGAGCAAGTGCACTAGCTGAATGGGGAACAGGCACACGCTCGAGATATCGAGTCTGCTTCGTCTGTAAGTATTCCTAACACAGTATCGTGGTTGAAGCCGCAATATATATTTACCTAGAAGTCAGTTATAAAGAGTAACATGACTGACAAGGAAAGGTACCCAGCTGTCCGGGTCCGATTTGCTTTATCTTGATATAAATACGAGTATGCTAGAGAGTAGTCTAAAATAATAGACACGTAGTTTTCTTTAGCTGCCCAATCTCAACCTATTTGGAGAAATTGCCCTCCAAAGTATGTACTGAGAAAAAACTAAACCCTCGAACTTCTGTAGTTTTTTTTGCTAGTTATTACTGGTATGATTATAATAATATGTTTTAGAACATGAACATATAATGACCACGTGGTTTGTGTTATATCGGCTCAAACTCATATTTTCCTAAATAAAAGCACCCTTCAAAGTTTTCTATATTTATCATCGGTGCTTTTTTTTTGGAAAACATCAAAAAGTGCTAATTATTTTCTCATGTTCTAAACATATAAGCAAACCAGTAATATCAAGCAAAAAAAATCTGATTTCATTTGATTTCTTCGCTAGTGTGCGCAGGTTTTCTCACGAGGTTTTCCTTCACCGTAAATTCGCTCATGGTAAATTTCAAATGGAATTTCGCACAATCGGTTAGTGTGGCTTTTTGTCCGTAAATACCTACATTGAATTTAGAAATTCAAATTCAAACACTCCTTACTTCAACTCTCCACTTAATTGCAATTAAGAGGAATTCTCAAACATTTTAGCGGCACCTCTCGCAACTCGAAGCTTTTCCAGCATTCCAGTTTGTTTCAATTTATTTGCAGTAAACTAGCAACTACTCGAATTAAAAGTACGAGTTTAAAGTGCCAAGTAATCAGCTTTAAATTAGCATTGGATTTAAGTAGTATTAGTTTAGTTAGTTTAGTAGTAGTAGTATTAGTTTAACGACCGCTTTAGCCTAGTTCATAGTGACCCTGCCTACGAAGCAAGAGGTCCTGGGTTCGAATCCCGGTAAGGGCATTTATTTGTGTGATGAGCACGAATATTTGTTCCTGAGTTATGGATGTTTTCTATGTATTTAAGTATTTATTTATCTATATAAGTATGTTTATCGTCATCTAGTACCCATAGTACAAGCTTTGTGTAAGATTGTCCCCTAATATATTTATTTATTATTTTAGTAAGCACGAGTAAAAGGAACTGAAATGAAGAGTACTTTGTTGAAAACGTTCGCGAAGCGTACCTTAAGTAAAACTGAGTAGCAATTTCAGTCAAAAATCAACTCATTTATTACTCTGCTCATTGATTACCTTATACTTTTATTCCCTTTATTTAGGTACTTATTTTCTTGTATAGTATTGTTTGGTATTGTATTGTATCTTAACCAAGGGTGAAAAAAACCTGTTATTTCAAAAACCTGACCCTTTAAACATGAAACTACCGTGAGACTCACTCATAGTGAAAATAAACGGATCACTCACGTCTTAAAACGAGTTTAACTTGACATGTTTCGGGCTAATCCGTAGCCCTTCCTCTCGGAGTCGCACGTCACGGCGGCTGCCAAACGTGCACTGACACGTGCACGTGAACGTGTAGTGTGCACGTTTGGCAGCCGCCGTGACGTGCGACTCCGAGAGGAAGGGCTACGGATTAGCCCGAAACATGTCAAGTTAAACTCGTTTTAAGACGTGAGTGATCCGTTTATTTTCACTATAACCTGACCCTGTTCGTATAGTAAAGAAAGACTTTAATGAATTATGTATGCCCTAACAACATAGGCAAACTGTGGTCTTAAATTAATTGACCATAAGAAGAAAACAAAATGAAAACTAGATGTTAAATTGACAATGGTAGTATTTATTCTAAAATCAAAATCAAAAGTTCATTTTATTTTATTTACAAAGCTAACACTAACTACTGTAAGTAGGCCGTTAAATGCTCTTTTACATGTCTTTTTTTCTTGTCGACCATATTCTTTTAGTCTCCGCTGTTTTTGCAAATTAGATAAAGCATTTTTATTTTCCATCCAAGAAAATTGCTTCAAATTATCGTTTTTACCCCTGAAAAAAAAATCAATGGTGTATGTGAAGTTCCCAATCCGCACTGGGCCCGCGTGGAAACTACGGTCCAAGCCCTCTCATTCTGAGAGGAGGCCTGTGCCCTGCAGTGGGACGTATATAGGCTGGGATGATGATGATGATCCTTTACCCGTGGCACCGCTCGTGTAAACCATTAGGTCTAGTAGTTGAATGAAGATTCCGAGAATTTACTAACTTCCCATGTTAATACCAAAAATAAATACAATGTCACAGATGACTTAATAGTTACTTCGTAACAGATACTGCATCCCGTACAAAATCTTGGTACTTACCGCGATTACCTATAGCCACAGATTATACTACTCCGTCTCCTTAACAATGTGTGCGTGCCGCCAGTGACAAGGGCTGGCAGTTTAAATAAACATTTTTTTTCTACATGTTGTTTTACCATTTTGTCAGGATAATTGCTATATATTATATCCATGCAAACTTTCTAGCACTAATATTCCCTAAGCTAAGCCACGGACGGACAAAGGGACAAACGGTCATGGCGAAATTAAAAGGGTTCCGTTTTTGCCATTTTAGCTCTGGAATCCTAACAAAAAAGGATATTTATTGTAATGCGCAGAACACATTGCCATGCTCACAGTACCCTAACTAATATACTAGATACGACGGTCAACTTTTGAACTTCGCATCGTGCCATCCCGCTCACGCTTATAGCTTTTTATAGAAGAGTAAGAGGGACAGCACGATACGAACTTCCAAATTGTTATATTAGCTATTAATTCTAGCATAGTCATATTAAAGTTTGCCCCCGTTTCACCATTTTCACTTTTCATTTTCAAAAGTCCAGGCGGCATATTTTTTTCCGTGGAACACGAATGAACGTGCGTCGGCGCGCGCTTGTGACAACCTACTGAAATTTCGATCGTAGCAGATCGTCCCCGCGGTAGGTAAATATCGCGCGTAAGTACATGGCATGCATGAGGCCTGACAATGTGGTCTTCTTTTACGTTGCAGGATAAGCGTCGGTGCCAAATGTAATGTCTCTACATTTAGCGGTTATGACACACACGCAAGCACGCACACGAAGTCACGCACTTTCGCTTTTACAATATGTTAATAGCCCTAGTAGGATAAAGAAAACTATGTCGGTAGTTAAATTACAAAAGTTCTTTCCTACTTAGTACACCTTTCTCACAGGTACATGTACGAGTACATACAATGTCGTGCCAAAGCTATATAAACTAAAACGAAAGCTGATAAGAGTACTTACCTATTTACAAGTAAGAGCGACGTTCCAACCCAAATTTAAAAGTAAGTGCGACCCTCTGGCATTGACCGTGATTCCCAAGTCACGCGACTGCCTGGTTTCCGGACGAATAAATTTGACCGCTAGGATAGGGAGCCGCGAACAATAAACACAATAAACATGAGTTATTGTCGTTATTCATTAGTTGTCAAAGCGGGTAAACGTACAGTAAGATAATATTGTTGTTTAACTAGTTACGTTATTGATTTCCTTATCCAATTAGGGGACATTCGTAAGTCTAATTATAATTATTGTAAAACGGCAAACGAGGACATTCAA
The DNA here is from genome assembly GCA_947859365.1 of Archips crataeganus. NCBI lineage: Eukaryota > Metazoa > Arthropoda > Insecta > Lepidoptera > Tortricidae > Archips > Archips crataeganus. Next base: position 5,211,176 of record OX402061.1, on the reverse strand, counting down.
CGGCCCATTGAAACAGTAATTTTTATTATACAAAGGCGAAGAAAGCTCGAGAGTCAAGCCTTATCGTTTGAAACATACGTTTCAACGTTTATTTAAAAGGCGTTGATTTAAAAGATACAATGAGAGAATGAGGGTTTTCTATGAGAGGCTATTTGGCGCTAGTATCGTCAGGTCCGTTTGTCAACTTTGACATTTGTTGTATGGGTGTAACGTCAAATAGACCTTACGATACTAACGCCATCTAGCGATATTCCACCTGTCAGAAAACCCTCATTGTGTGTGCATTTTCACCAGAGCTGTGCGAGGAAATTATCCACAAATTAGAACATTTTGTAGTTTCAATGAAAATATTTTTTCCTCGCACAACGCTTAGATACCTACCTCTCACAGCTCTGGTGGAAACGCACCCTTACCCGGGGTCCAGTTCAAATTGTGCAGTAGAATTAAGGTTAGATCTAGAATAAAAATAAACAGGCTTTAGGAAGAAGGTTGGAAGAATCTTTAACTAATAAACTGAGGCATAAATAAACTGCGTTGAACTATAATTCAAAGTTACAGCTGTTTACGGTACATTCAAGTAATCTTCGCCTTGATCACAATTTATTTAACTTGTAAGAAACGAAATGCCCAAAATGATGTTGCCTCAACAAAAATAAAGCTAAGCAAGTAAATGAATGCGTCCGTAGCTATTTATCACAGTACGAACGCGGTGGAAACTGACAGCTCCGCGATTTTCCCGCGCTCGGCAGTTCGCTGCTGCGTTCCAAATTCAAAACGCTGAGCGTGGGTTAGGGGAAACGTTTGAACTTGGAACTCTACAGAATGACGTAAGTGATTTTGCATCGTTGTTTAGTTTTAACCTTATGTATTATTATTATAAGGTGGAAAAATAATAAACTGTTAAGATGACTTACAACGGTTTTGCCGCGTGATTTTCATTTGTGACTTCGCAAATTGCAACGATGCAAACAAGGATGACAGTGTAGAGACTGATTACACTGCATCGAAGACTGAATAATGACTGTGTGCTGCTTTTGCATCGCCACAAAAGGTTGCAGTGTGCAAAAGCTCTATCTTTAGCAAAACATTTGATTTATGACCTAACGTGGAACGTTCTCACCACTGTAATAAAGAAATTTATTATATTCATATTCACTTTATAATAAATTTCTTTATCAGAGAATGTGATGTCATTAGAACATTTTTTGTGAAAGGTACTTAGTAAGTAGAACACGATTCAGTTGGTTCGATAGTTACCTATTTATAATGTGGTTCATTCATAATTTATATTACCCTTTTCCTGCCTTTCGCATAAGATTAAAAAAAATATATACTAATCTAGCCTATTTACGGCTACGTCGCACAGCATACATGCCTCTTAGGATGAGAAAGCTTGGGCTGTAATTCCCACAAGGCCTAGTATGGATTAGGAATTTCATACATACAGTCACGTCACGATACGAGCTTTAATTCGGGACCCACTTGAGGTTGACAGTCCTGTCGTATTGTATAGGAATTCAAAGGATATTATATATTTTTTCGAAACGGGTCCCAAATTAAATCACGCGACCGTACCATTGAATTACTTCATACACAACTAGATAGAACTTAATTAATAAAAATGTTATTAAAAACTGACATATTAAAGTAAAATCAACAATTAATTGGGTCGATCAACTTTTTTTTGTCACTCGTTACTATAGTGACGGTCTCCTGGGTCACTCTTTAAACCGTAAGTTTATCTGATTAAAATTTGCCAAACATGCATTTTTGTGGTAGTTTTAAACCCTTTCTACAATAAATTGGTCATCTAATAAGCATGTTAGTTAATGTGACACAACATTTCTTCTAGTTAAACTGTACTACTTTTGTTCCCTCGCTGACGGGACAAAATAACAACAAGTAACAAGTAGTGCATCCACCCAATTGGGGATGTCTATTTTTTGCAATGTATAGAAAATCGAAAACCATTTCGAGATAAATGCTTTTTAAATCGTTTTCTGTAGTTATTTAATTTTAATATTATGTAATGAATTTATTATATAATAAATAAGCAATGACCTTCATTTGAAATTGGTGTAAATTGCGTGACCGGTTCAAGTCGTACTTTATTCTGTGTGGTTAGAATTCTTCACAATTTACGCGTTGATTATACTACGGAGTTTGATTTGGACCCGCTGTCTGTCATCTAGCACTTTGTCAGTGCCAGTAAAGTGACACAGTGTATAGTGTATCACTACGCAAAAAATAATTAAAGGGGTTGCCTTATCGTACGCATTTAGATAGATTTAGAAATTTGGCATTGTGGGAGCCCTCAATTATAATCTGACGTCATCAACTAAAATAGTTTCAATAATTAATTTTGAAAAAAGTAGAGAACTAAATGACAAAATATTGAAATTAATTTCTTATAATTGACTTTTCTATACAAAAAAAATATAAAAACCCCTGGTAATTTTTTTTAGACATTCCCAAAACTACTACTACTATTACTACTACTACTACTACTACTATTCAGAATCGCACCGAAAATTATTTTTCCTTTTTAACATATTTGTTATTGTTATTATTTCTTTACCAGTTTTCCATTGCACCTAAATTAAAATTCCTATACGTGTATACAAAGGAACAAGCTATATTTTCAAATGAAAGAAATTAGGAAATTGTTAGAAAGGGGGAATATATTGAATACACAGGAACTAGCATACAAAATTTTATCGCAAACATAAAACAGATGTCCCATTCTAACTGATAAGCTGCGTGAAAGGTCTGTTTTATATCCACGATAAATGATAGGTAGTGAGTGTGCAGGAAAGACAATACGCGAAACGGCGTTTCTTTTAGAAATATAAAAGAAGTACCTAACTAACGAAGTATAAAAAATGCTAACTAATTCTATTAAAATATAGGCAATGTACCTAATCTTTCCGTCACCATCAATTTGGCAACATTTTCTGCAAAACAGTGCATGTTTCTACTTCACCTCGTGAGGCCCAGCATACTAAATTTAGTAGGTACAAATAAATGTCTTTTTTTTTTATGTTAGAAAGGCCAGACAAACGAACTAGTGGGTCACCTGATGTTAAATGATCACCACTGTCCATAGACACCCGCAGCGCTTTACGCGATGCCAGTGTGTTGTCGGCCCTAAAGGAAAACAAATAAAACAAGTCTAAACAAATGTAACTTTTCTTGATTGACAAGTTTCAAAATGTAATAGTCGTTTGTCGTGGGCTTAAGAGGGTATATACCTGCTGAGCTGGCAACGTTGCATTTTTGTTAGTTTTTCTCGATTATTCCATAAGAATTGAATGAAAATTAAAAATGTTTTGTATACAAATTGTTCTAATATGTAAGTTAATGTGTCTACTGCAATAATAATTCGTGATAAGACTTTTATTTTCTTTAAAAACTGTTAGGTAATAATTAGTTCGTTTTTAAAGAAAATAAAAGTCTTATCACAGTGTCATGCAGTAGACACATTAACTTATATATTAGAACAATTTGTATACAAAACATTTTTAATTTTCATTCAATTTTTATGGAATAATCGAGAAAAACTAAAAAAATTCAACGTTGCCAGCTCAGCAGGTATAAACCCTCTTAACGAGGTTAATTAATTTATATGAAAAATTATACCTATTTTGAATATACCCTTTAGTTGAAGGCACTGAATTTGGCTCTCATCTCAACTCTACAAATAGTATAAAATACAAAATTTTGAGTCATCGGACTATTAAAAGTGGGTAAATGGCATGGATTCCAAAAACTTAATTTTTTTATTATGAGAGGGAGGCAGACGAGCAAGCGGGTCATCTGATGGGAAATGATCTTAATGATCACCATCCCCCATAAATATTACATTATCCCCCATTCCGTTATGCAACAGACAATTAAACATGGTAGTTTTGGTAGTTTTCGACTCACAGCGAAACTTTTTCCATTCAGCTACTTTGAATTCTGTACGTTTAACTACCGATAAACAAGTGCAAGTTTTTGACCTCTTCCTTTATTTTTGATTACATTGTTAGGTCACTAATTACAACTGCAGTTAATAATACGAATATAAAAGAGCAAAATCACCAAAAAAAAGTATAAAAAGCTAATCTTCAAATTACACAAAGCCCATTCCTCACAAGTTAGCCTAAAAATTCGTAGCCTAAATACCGTTGCCGCGTAGTTATGACTCATAATTCTTCAGAATTCCTGACTTTAGCTGAAAAAAGGGCCAAGTGCTCACACTTATCAGCGACCAAGGCCGCAGTAAATCCATTCGGCCAAGGGCTGAATAAAACAGACCCGCCTTAATATTTATGCCCCGGGTGCATTTTATACGTCCCCGATTTCCTCTTCCAGGGTTACCAGAACTTTAGTCTACTTTTTTGGTCAAATAAAAACAACAAAAGCTTTATCTGAAAAAAAAAAAAACTGGAAAAAACATAAAGGAATCAATAGCTGACATCATTATTTCTGCTGAAAGACTCCACTGCTGAACATAGGCCTCCCCCAAAGTTCGCCAAATAGTCCGGTCCTGCGCCATCCACATAAAACGCGGTCCCGCAACCTTAACCAGGTCGTCGATCTTACTTAATCTTGTTGGAGTTCTTCCTACACTGCGTCCTCTGGTCCGAGGACGCTATACGAGAACCTTTTGACCTCATCTGCCATCAATTGTAAGAGCGATGGGCCCTGTCCACTGCCACTTGAGTCCAGCGTTTCTTCGAGCTATGTCGGAGAACTTAGTAGCTGACACACGGCCGTGCAACGACAACCACTCGCGGAATATACATATACAGGGTTATTTGTAATTCACTAGCATCCTTTTAACCCTAAACTCCTACCACTTAAACAAAAATGTTTTTTGTTTTACGGCTTTTGTCATAACTTGATATTTTTGTTGTAATAACGTTTTGAAAACTTGAGGTTACCTCTTATTTTTACGATACTCTGTGTATTTGTATGGGAAAAAAAGTGCTTCATTTTAAAAAGTCGTAAAACAAAAAACATTTGTTTGAGTGGTAACTTTGAGTGGTGGTGGTGGTGGTGAGGGTTAAGAGGATGTTAGTGAATTACAAATAACCCTGTATATTTTCAATATAGGCTTGCGTTTGACCACAATGACGCCTGATGAAAAACGAAGATGAGGCCTACGATGGAGCATGCTTGTCTAGTAAATGCTCATTCACCCTAGACTTGAATTTAGGGGATTAAGCAGGAAGATGGCAGCTGAGCGCGGTGTTGCACGCACCCCCAAGCAGTGCAGTGCGGGGCACTGTAACCGGTACGCGCGCGCTGCACAAATGCTCAGACCCTTCCTCCAGAGTATTGTTTACCAACTTTTTTACCGGTCGCGTGAATCATTAAATCTGCCAGTTGGATTGAAATAGTGATTTCAATCTTCTTGCTAAATTCCCATCGAAATTTCCGAAAATACATCATGGGGTCCATTAATCTTGCATGAAGAATACCCATGCCAAAGTTGTCTTTAGAATTTGAGGTTGAGATTGCGGGATTTTATATGCGTAAATTGTCGTGTATACGACTTTGCTCGGGTTTTTAGTATTTAATATTAGTAGTGTTAACATTCAACGTAGTTTACTTAGGCAGATCTGGTGCAATTGTCATGACTTGGAATAATACAGTTATTTAACGAAAATATAATAAAAGAAATCATTCAGAAGCCCCCATGTCTTAAATTTTTAGGTCAAGAATAGTCCTTGCGTCTGGCAACCCTAGTCTTGACCGGACACAACTGGAACTGATCACATTCATACAACAATGACTTCTATCGAAGGGATTTCGAGAGAACACACTGGGTAGCCTGCCCTGGTTTCATAGAAATAAACTTCTACGTCAATGGCGTTAAGTCGTACATCCTATCCTACTAATACAATAAAATTTATCTCATCATTTTTTATTCTCATTTGATGACTCACGTTTAAATATTTATTTTATTCTGTTTTTTAGTATTTGTTGTTATAGCGGCAGCCGAAATACATCATCTGTGAAAATTTCAACTGTCTAGCTATCACGGTTCATGAGATACAGCCTGGTGACAGGCGGGCAGATAGACAGAGAGACAGACGGAAGGAACGCGGAGACTCAGTAAAAGCGTCCCGTTTTTACCCTTTGGGTACGGAATCCTAAAAATGCGGTACCTTTTTTTAGGCAAAGCTCTTAGATATGGGACTATATTAATTTGCATAACATAATATTAATGTTCCTATTTCAAATTGGCATAACGTAATTTCGCATAATTATTAATCTGCCTAACATTAATTCGCATAACTGAATACGCATAATGTAAATTATTATTACGATGACTTGGGATAAATTTAATAAGCATAACTCAGAAAGTATTTCTAACGCGGACAAAGTAAGGCTAGTTGATTAGAAATATAAATACTCTTTACATTTCAATTTTGTCTGTCACTCAATAAACTCCTTGCAAAGACGCCGACATTATTTACATGTCACATCAAATGATCACATCAAATCCTATTCCCATACTCGATTTGAATGTGTTTAGTATCCGAGCGACGTGTATAGGAATAAACTTCAAAAGAATTCCAAGAATTCCATAAAACGGGAACAAGTACATATAGCACCGTCATTTTAACTCGTTTAAGATTTCGCGAAAATCCTTGTTTCACAAACGTACGACGAATTTGGTTTGTACATTCCTCTTTGGATAAAATACGAATTCATAATGAAGGCGAATTTGTTAGGGGCTTGAACACGTTACTTTGATTTGCGATGAGAATAAAATGCGCTACGTTTATTTCAAATTCAATGTACTTAACATTCAGTGGCAGCACAAGTACGTAACAAGTAAATTAGTCATACACAGTGTAAGGAACAGAAGATTATCTCTTGTGGACATAAAATTAGCGACTGGAGGTCAGGAAACTTAAGATGTTTTAAGCTGGCTGAAAGTTGGCCAGGCGTCCCACACGCCGATATAGATTTGACTCAACTAACTGGCTATACCATTGAATTTCTTCGCAGGTGTATGCAGGTTTCTTCACTATGTTTTCCTTGGCCGTAAAGCTCATGGTAAATTTCAAATGTAATTTCGTACATAAATTCCGAAAAACTCAGAGGTGCGAGCCGGGATTTGAACCCACGACCCTGTGCTTGAGAGGCCATGGATACCACTAGGCCACCATGGCTACATAATTAAGTAAACATGGTTTTTTTTTTATTTTCATATCTTGGCTTCTCGCCTGGTAACAAGGTATCGTTAACCCTTTGAACGCCGGAGTCAACCAGTCGTGACAGCCAATAAAATGTCTGACACGCCAGAGTCATATAGATGACCAACATTCAACTCGAAAAAAATCCTTCTGCAATGGTAACAAAGCCCTATTTATCAACTAGACGGTTTGTTCCGTGGCGTACAGAGCATGTCACTTCGTTTGTTTTGTGGCGGTCAAAGGGTTAAGTTTTAGGACAACCTGTACATACTCGTTTATTCCGTAAAGTTGATACTTAAAAGCCTTAATCATCCGAAGCGCGAAAGGAATACGGAAAGAATATGTCTAGTCACCTTTTTGAAAAATGAGATTTTAATCTCATAATGTAGAGCTCGCAAAGAAATATAACTTACCATTGGATTAAATATGAATGAATAATACATGTTTTTTTTTTACTTTTAAATATATAGTAATTGTTCATGATGACTAACTTTCAAACCGCTATAACTCAAAAAGTTGGTTAGGTGACTAGACACTTTCTTACCGTGTACCCTTCATCTGCAGGCTGTACAAAGCCAACTGTAAATGTCATACATCCATGTTACAATCCGACAGTGTACCTACATGGGCAATTTATTAGCATCAAGCCGACATTCCGAAGGGACAGCGGCATGTCGAGATATGCTAATACAGTGCGACACAGTTAGCCGGCCCGCGGACGTCCGGCCCCGACTGCTTACAATTAAGCTACACATAATACATTAGATTAGACCATTGTGAATATAGGGCTACTAGGACTAGATTCTTGGTTATTGTGTCAAATAATGTTTAAAGTTACGAGATTTTCATCAATTTTACTAAACAGCGGGACTTAATCATGCGTAGGTACGGTCAAGTGCAAAAATAAGTATCGATTTAATCCTCCCATCGTTATATACCTATACCTTAATTCGACGATATAAGAGCTATGGGACATATTTATGAGCAAGTTGTGTGTACCCATATTTTTACACTTGACTGTACATACTTATTAATGAACTGAAACAATGACTTTGCTCACCCGCGATCTTACCTTATCTTACTTTAAGGTCGCGGGTGAGCAAACTAATTGTTTCGATAAGTTTTCAATTCATTAATATAAGTACGAGGGGCGTTCAATATAAAGTGAGAATGAGATGCAAACTCTTTTAATATTACGGAATTAAATACTGGCCGGTAAAGCTAATCTATCTAGCTGATTGCTATGAAAAAAAAAACTAACTGTCTTTTGTTTAAAAAAATATACGGTAATTTCTTTGCAATGCTATTGAGAACGTTAGCGAAAATGGAGAAAATTGAACTGCGCGCCGTTATCAAATACTTGTATTTGAAAAATTTTTCTACGGACCAAGTCAATTTGGATTTGCGGGACACTTTAGGGTCTAATGCTCCTCCGTATTCGACAGTCGCACGTTGGTGCGCCGAATTTAGACGTGGAAGAACATCGACAATGGACGACCCCCGCTCCGGACGCCCTACTACAGCAGTAACTGAAGAAATTGTGAAAAAAGTCGAAAACTCAGTTTTGGCGGATCGTCGTGTCACGGTTCGTTTTATTGCTGAAAATGTAAAGATTTCAACGGGGAGCGTGCATAATATTTTACATGAACGCTTGGGTATGAAAAAGGTATCTGCGCGTTGGGTACCAAGAATGCTTACTGACACGCAAAAACAAACTAGACTAGAGATTTGTCAAGAAGCTTTGAACCTGATGCAGCAAGACCGGGAACTTTTTTTGGCGCGATTTATAACAATGGACGAAACATGGCTCCATCATTACGACCCAGAAACGAAACTGCAGTCTATGACATGGAAAAGGCCATCATCTCCAACTCCGAAGAAATTCAAGGTGAGCCCATCTGCCGGTAAGGTCATGGACTCTGTTTTTTGGGATGGTAAAGGGGTATTAATGATTGAGTATCTCGAGCATGGAGCCACTATTACGGGCACTTTATACGCCAAACAAATAGCAACATTGCGCAATGAGATCCGCGAAAAACGGCGAGGTAAACTCTCGAAAGTTGTGCTGTTCCACCAGGACAATGCCCCGGCACACAAGTCCGCCGTTGCAATGGCTGCAATTCGTGATGCTGGGTTCGATATCCTTAAGCATCCTCCGTATTCACCAGATCTCGCTCCCAGTGATTTCTACCTATTTCCGAGATTGAAACAATACCTGAGAGGCCAGAAATTTGAAGACGACGACGCGGTAGTCGCTGCAGTACAAGATTTTTTAAGTACTCAAGATGAGACCTTTTTAAAAATGGAATTTTAAGTTTAGAAAAAAGATATACTAAGTGTATTATGCTAAAAGGTGACTATGTCGAAAAATAAAATGACATTTAGTAAAAGTTGTTTATAACATACTCATTCTCACTTTTTATTGAACGCCCCTAGTATGTAATACCCGGCACAGTAATACATAATCGGTGAAAATTTCAAGTGTCTAGAGCTGTTACGGTTCTAGTAGAGCTATAATTGAGCCCTGTGGGCTGTGACAGACAGAAGGACCGACGGACAGACAGTGGAGTATCAGTAATAGGGTCCCGTTGGCACCCTTTGGCAACCTTAAAAGACGACATGTCTTATTTGAGTCTTGCCAAAACTCTTCACCTAAGAGGTTGAATAGACGACATTTTCTATCGATGCCATTCCTATACAACAAGCATAACCGATCCCAAGCAATCGTAAAATCCTCCAAGGACTTGGCAAATACAGCTTAGATTACCTAATTTGGGCAAATTGTTCCGCAGAGGGGCAATATAGGGGTATAAAGCCGAATCGGCTAGCATTGCCCTCGTAGCTATCGCAAAGGTAAATACGCCATTCAAGTAATGAGTAGAGTTCGGAGCTTGTCTGCACACACTTGACTACTTATGGACAGGTGGATGTGTGGATGTTTGTTACTTTTTCACGTTATAAACTGTTTGATGGACTATGTAGTTACAACGTGGATTAACATACAGGATAATTTTATCCAAAACCCGTTGTGACCTTGCGGTTTGACATATAGCCTCTCAAGCAGAGGTTCGTGGGTTCAAATCCCGGCTCGCGCCTCTGAGTTTTTCGGAATTTATGTGCGAAATACATTTGAGATTCACCATGAGCTTTCCGGTGAAGGAAAACATCGTGAGGAAACCTGAACACACCTGCGATGAAATTCAATGGTGTGCGTGAAGTTCCCAATCCGCGCTGGGCTCGCGTGGGAACTACGGCCCCAGCCCTTTCATTCTGAGAGGAGGCCTGTGCCCTACAGTGGGACGTCTATAGGCTGGGATGATGACATAACATATTATTTTATAAATTTGGCCATGAAATAACCATTCCGTAGAATTTTATTGAAACAAATCAAGTGTAGGCGATCACAAATTGAATTTGGGAACAACGAGGGTTTTATAAAAGTGCCTCCCACGCCGTCTCAACGCTATCCAGTAACCAATTTTATTTATTAATAGCCTGATGTATTTTTACATCTTCCCGTTTACTTTTTATAAGCTTCCATTTACTTTATTTCAATGCTAGTCGCTATGTTTGGAGAAAAGGCGGACGCTGTACCTCCACCATGAGTTATACTAGTTTACAGTGACCGTACTCGCTAGCGACGGCGTAAATGATTTTGTATGGAGAATTGTACTTCCGTAAGTGACGGCTAGAGGCGCTGCACAATTCTCCATACAAATAATTTACGCCGTCGCTGGCGAGTACGGTCACGTAAACTAGTGTAAACTCATGGTAGAGGTACTGTAGTACATACTTGTTGAGGTATGACTTGGGACACGTAATCAAACTACAGAGTTCGATACAAGACTCATCATCATCATCATTTCAGCCGAAAGACGTCCACTGCTTAACAATAGGCTCGCCAAACAGATCGGTCCCGTGATGTTCGCTGGCCGCTCTCTGGCACCCACCAAGTGGCACTACCTAGCCTATCTACCTAGGTATTTAATAGTAGATTGTTCAACAAGGGACTAAAACAAGCCATAATGACACAAGATATTTAGCCACCCGAGCAGGGCGAGGGTGGCTATAATTCGCGTGTCATTATGGTAGTTTAGTCTCGCGTTAAACACTCTACTTTTCACTTTGAATGCGAGGAAAAAAACGATGTTTTATACAAATCTACAATATTACTTTTATACAACGTTCGCTCAATACGAGCCATGGACGTCTGTTCAGAATTCAAATAGCAATTAAATTTGTTCCGCGGTTTTTTTTTGTTGAGTGACGCTTTAAATGTTTGCATATTTAGCCAACAGATTCAAACTTGAAAATTATTTCATAGCTAATTGGACTAAGTATGCATAATAAAATGAATTCATCTTTAATATAAATAGCGTGTTTCGCGAAATTATTATTTTTTTAAAATATTTTTTATACAGTTGTCATTTTGAGGTTATTTCCACGGTCTAAAAGGCTTCCACAGACCGAAGCGCGGGGCGCTACGGAGCGCTACCAAAGCGCTACAGAGCGCTACAGAGCGCGCTGCGGTCTGTGGAAATTTTTAAAATTGTGTATGCCCAGTCACTGAAAATGGCAATAATCCTCCATTCACCAACACCGTGATTGGCAGTTTAGGGGTTTCCAAAGTAAATTTAAAAAAAATTACTTTAATCCCTAGAGATCAAAAAAGAGCTTTAGTCCCGATGTGCAGAGACTAAAGTAACATTTTAAGAGCATGAGAAGTGAAAAATACATTTTTTAACATGTACCTATTTAACCTGCGTTGTTTATTAAGATCAAATCTTGCAAATCGAATTTCTCCCACTTCTAGCGATCAGATTGACTGAAATTTAGTAAGGTACAGCCAGCAAAAAGCTTATATAGAAAATTAGCTGTTCGTCGCGACTCCGTTTGCGAAGAATAGGGGTATAAAAAATAACTTACGACCTATTCTCAGACCTACCGAGTGTTGAGAAAAAAATTTCATAAAAATCGGCTAAGCCGTTTCGGAGGAGTTCGGTAACAAACACCGTGACACGAGATTTTATAGATTAGAAGAAGATGAAATTTTTATAAAACTTATTTATATTTTATTCAGTCTTTGAACGTCTCCGCCTTGCTTGAACAGTAGCGTACCTACCCTTAGACTTTGCATACTAATTTACATGTGGTTCAATTCTGGTCGCAGTACTTACTTGGTAGTTGAGCGTTTCAATCTACAGTTGCAGAAGTTGCGCTCAAGTTTGGGTCATACGTGTTCCGAGTTCGAAATGAGCTGCAAAACCGAAGTTCAATCAAACCACACCAAGTTTGTGGTGACAGAATCTCTTGATATCCCGGTTTCAATCTTAAGTTTAACTTAATAAACTCTTTAGCTAAACAAATGGACAGAAGAATAATTATATGAGCCATGTTATGTTAGAACACTACCTATAGGTTAAATTAGGTTAGTTTTATCTTTATCCTGAATAGTTTAGTTTCAGAAAAAAAAACAGTTGCGAAATAAATATGTTGGGAAAATTATTTTCGGTGAAAAGGCAGGATCCCGAGTTTTGTTTTGGGCATAACTACGGAACTCTAAGGCTGCTCGTCCACTGGAGCGGAGCGAGGCAGCGGAGCGGTGTGCGAGATAAAAATCCAGCAATAGAATAGGGATGTTTCCTAGGTAAAAAAATAGTAATTCTTATTAGTCCGTATTTTACATTATCAAAAAATATTAGACACGTAATTATTCTTTTGACAATTAAACAAAAAATGACGAAGATATGGCGCGTTGAACTTCCGCGTGACGAGGCGTGACGTCACTTGTTCCTAAAACGCTCATACAAAGTGTAGGAACAAGTGACGTCACGCGAAACTTCAACGCGCCATATCTTCGTAATTTTTTGTTTAATTGACAAAATAAAAAATACGTGTCCAATATTTTTTGATAATCTAAAAGACTGACTAGTTAGGAAAGTAGCCAATTGCATAAAAGAGAGGAGAAGCAGAGATTTTATGCAATTCTATTGGTGGATTTTTATCTCGCTCACCGCTCTGCTGCCTCGCTCCGCTCCAGTGGACGGACAGCCTAAAAAGCAGGCGAGCTGAACAGAATGCTTCAGTTCAAGCATTTTTCCTGAACTTGTGAAACTCCCAGGCTGTCGCAGCCTGGGCATGGCTGGGCACTAATTAAAATTGTTCAAACACTTATTTTAATCATGTTTTGTACCGTAGTTTGCGATATTACTATTTCAAGGAGTGTCTACATTTTATGGAATTATGCTGCAAGTAAAGGGTTACAGCAAATTTAATGAGCGTATTTAACAACCTTTTAGTATATTCGGATAATACAATATAAAAAAAAATCAGAACATTATAGCATTGTTGAGTTAGTTTAATTAACTGAACACCACTGTACCTACCTAGAAGTTTGTCAGGATTTTTTAAATTATAGCGCTAAACGGTCGATGTCCAAAGTTACAGCTTCAAAAGGGTGACCAAATTTGGAATCAAAAATTTCCATAAGAAAACCTTGAGGTGTTGAGTCAAACTAAATGAATCATCATCATCATCACCCCATGTCTGTATACTCGTACGCCGCACTGCAAGGCACAGGCCTCCTCTCAGAATGATTAGTAACCACACCACACCATTGAATATCTTCGCAGGTGTGTGCAGGTTTCTTCACGATGTTTCCCTTCACCGTAAACCTCATGTGAAAAGCTATAGAGTAAACCACTTGGCCAACAAGTCTTTTAACCCAACCATCTGCTGAATTTTCAATTAGCTACCAACAACATCTCGACCTATTTTATTTAATTGTCAGATTAGGAGATTAGCTTGTAACTTGATAAGCTATATAAGTAAAGTCCCGCCCTTCCACTATATAAAACCCTAGAATAGACTAGAGTCCCGCCCTTCCAATACAATTTCCTAGAATAGGCCGTTCTACGTAAATACATCTCTATCCTTTTAAGACGCCAAATAACGTAACTATCAAAACGGCTAAGGATTTACGCAAATAAACGTCGGCTAACTCCAGATAAACTTTCAACGCTCAAGATTAATCACGGTCACTATTCAACACCGTCAAAGTAAAACGCAGCGCGTAAACGAGATTCTGTCTCACCCTCACACGAGATGACCAATGAGTTAGAGTGAGATAAAATCTTGCGTTGGGACTGCTATTTCACTGTAGGCTGGCTCCGTAGCCAAACTTGCGTCAGCGGTTAGCTGGATTAAAGATTATCGAGAAGCTCCTTAAACTAAGTCCTTGTTAATCTTAATAAATGGCTAGAGATCATTTTGTTTTAAAGGGTTGTTTAAAGCCGAGTACCCATTAGGAGGATCATCATCATCATCATTTCATACTAAATACGAACTGAAACATGGATGCACAGAAAAAGACTAGCTCCGGCAATCGAACCCGGGTCCTCAGCATACCGTGCTGTGCTGCGTGCTTTTACCCCTATACCACAACAGGTCGGGATAGAGACACGAATTTTTATGAAATATATGGATATCACGGGAATACCGTAAACCTAAAAAAAACGGCCAAGAGCGTGTCGGACACGCACAAGGTAGGGTTCCGTAGCCATTACAAAAAAATCAAGTAATATTTTTCTAAGGATTTCGTATGTGTACGGAATCATCCAAGTTTAGGTATGTTTTATACCTTAGGCTACTATTTACTCTTAAACTACACATAATTTCCAAGCAATCTTAGCCGCTATAATTTTCCTAGTAAATTTGATATATTTACTACCATTCTGAATTTTTTCAAATTTTTCCACCTGACAGTTTAGATTTTAGAGGGGGGGGGACGCTCGATTTTAATGAAAATTTTCACTTTAAAGTTGAATATTTCGCAAACAGATCACTGAATTTAAAAATCATGTTAGCAACCCCGCAATGGTTTTAAAAGACCTATCCAACGATACCCCACACTATAGGATTAGTCGAGAAAAAAAAATATTTTTTTATTTTTTATTTTACCACTTTGTTGGCGTGACTGATATGTATATTCATGCCAAATTACAGCTTTCTAGTACTAACGATCTCTGAGCTTAGCCGCGGACAGACAGACAGACAGACAGACAGACGGACAGACATGGCGAAACTATAAGGGTTCCTAGTTGACTACGGAACCCTAAAAATGGAGTTGAAAAATAAAAATACAAATATACTTCATACCAATCTTGATCGTCATTTCAGCCGAAAGACGTCGACTAACCTCTGCAAAGTAACGCCTGAATCAATAATAGGGATGTTTCCTAGGTAAAAAAATAATAATTCTTATTAGTCCGTATTTTACATTATCAAAAAATATTAGACACGTAATTTTTCTTTTGACAATTAAACAAACAATGACGAAGATATGGCGCGTTGAAGTTCCGCGTGACGAGGCGTGACGTCACTTGTTCCTAAAACGCTCATACAAAGTGTAGGAACAAGTGACGTCACGCGAAACTTCAACGCTCCATATCTTCGTAATTTTTTGTTTAATTGACAAAATAAAAAATACGTGTCCAATATTTTTTGATAATCTAAAAGACTGCCTAGTTAGGAAAGTAGCCTATTTTAAAAGTGATGCTATAGGGGTTCTGTTATCCATTTTCTAATAAAGTTGGACACGTGAGCCACTTGCGTGAGAGGGCATGATCGACATTAACGGAGTTGAAGCTGTTGCCATGGTCAAAACCGGTCGGATCGGATCATCATATCTATTTTGAAGTACGGAACCCTAACGAACCTTGGAAAATAATCCACCTATCATGTTCAATACAAAAACGACATTTAGTTCTTTGAGAACTAATAAAAATTATCTAAATTCTCATCCCCGAAGTAGAAACAGCAATTTCTCTGAAAGTTTCCATTGTACGGCAGTTTGCGACTGTATGGTAATGAGGTTCCCTCGGTTTGCGTATTTCCTGAGATATGAAGGCTTGAGAGATTCGCATGCAAATGCTGTAGTTAAAACATTCGTGTGACGTCTGGGATTAGTGTTCAAGTTGAGGATGGAATGGCATTACCACAGACACGTACGTTAAGACCACGTACATAAATTGAAACGCTTGAATTCACAGAGTTTAGAAGCATAGCATAGGTAGTTAATAGGCCCGGATTAACCATTAGGCAGAGTAGGCAACTGCCTAGAGGCCCCGCATCGCCAAAATTCCTCGCGCGCAACAAAGAAATTAAAAAAGGTTTTAGAGTGAAAATTGAATTGGAAAATTTGTATCCTCGATGACAATAAGTTAGTATTTTTGCTATTTTTCGATGCATGCTACCAGTTGATTTGATTTGACTTCTTGAAAAATGCGGTTGATATTTGATTCAAAAGATTCAAAGATTCAAAGAATTTATTTTCTCAGAATACAGTTGTGCAGATGTTACATTGTTAATTTTTAATATGTCCAGTGTATTCAGCCTGCATGCAGGCGTGCAAACATTTGTCGGAGCGATACAATTAAAATAAAATGATGTCAAAAATGCTAAAAAATAATAATTACAAAATAATAATAATAACACAATCAATAACAGTCAAATATTTGAAAAAAAAATTAAATGTCAGTCATGATTCAAATAATTCTTGATGGTGTAAAAACAACGGTCTAAGAGCCAGGTAGTCAATTTATACTTAAAACTAATCCTTCGAGTAATTTTATGTACTCACGTAAATTATTGTATATATTGAAAACATTCTTCCTATAGATCATTTTATGAGCTCGTGGTTTATACAGTAAATTCATAAAGCTGAAAGCTGAAAGATAATACAATACAACATTGTTAGTTAATACAATCCAAAAAAACTTATAAGGAGCGGAGGATTATTCCACAGGAGCTTCCGAACAGCGCCCTCTAGTAGAACATGTCGAAATTTCTGCAAGGTGATTTGATAAAGAATACGATACGTTCGATAAAGAAGACTAACCTCAGCAACCGAAACTGTAGCAGGAGATACATGTTTACAGCAAATACAGGCAGTGACTCCTTTAGTACTTGCAAGTAATTTAATGAGATTTTATTGTTTTTTGTTTTCTTTGTATCAAAGATACGCGACGTCATTTCTTTAACAACAAGTCTGGATTAACTGATAAAACGATTATTAAATCAATTTTAACATAATAGTAGTTTGTCTTTAGTATTTGCTTTTGCCAAATTGCTAGGCGCGGAGAAAAAATAAGTATTTGCAATTTTTCATCAATAAGGGGGTATATTTATTTTATTAGTGGTATTCTGCCACTTTGTCGTCATGATTCTCGCAATATTACAGCTTTCTAGTACAGAGAGGGTCTGTAAGGTTTTACTTTTTTCTTTTTTGTGTAGATACGAAACCCTAAAACTCGCTCACAAAAAAACAAATTAAGTACAGCACACTTTTAATTTCTAAATCGCGTTTTGTGCCTGCTGGGCTGTGTAAAAAGCTGACCAAATCCACAACATCGCTCAGCGTTATTAAACGGAATACTCAGTGGAACGATAAATTTAAACTCATTCCGCGGAATTCGGTTTTGTTGGACAGTACTGTATCACTCAATGATTTCTCATTGGACGCCATTTGCAGCTTAGTAGCGAGTTTTCAGTTCATCAGGTTAACTAATTTATAACCATAAGCAAGAAATGACGATGGGTTGAACTCTGATATAGGGAGACACTCGTGTGATGCATACGAATGTGTATCGAGTAAAGGTAAAGGATAGATTTTTAAAAAAATAAATACAAAACGCATGGGGGTGTAATGATTTGCATAATAAATAACAACTTAGCAGTATAGTACTATTCGGGTGGTATTCTTAAAGATATTTTTTAATTGTAATTTTTCCTTTCTTTTCTAATTTTAGTTTCTATTTTAGGTTATCTAGTTTTAGTGTTTTTTTTTGTCCCAAACAATGTTAAGCTAATATATATAAAGAACGCCACCGTTAAATTAAATATAATATCTGAATGGAAATGTCAATTAATAATACTTTGCTATTATTTTCACTTTGCATATAAACGAAATGCATAATTTCAATCTGCATACGTGTTTAACCTGTTTAAAAACAAAATGCATACCAAATTGCATATTTCCAGAAAAAATAATTAAAACATTGTTGACATACTTAATTTGTATTTTTTTTAATAACATATAGTAATAGTCACATTCAATAATATTTAAAACGCCTAATGTGCATTTTATATAATAATAAAAGTAAAAGGCTGTGAGATAGTCGACTGAGATCCGCTTGGCGGAGCTTCTATTCCGTATAATTCGCGACTTGACGAAACAATAACTCAATCTAACTTATTTTTTATGTATTCCACTGAACCTACTCATGCACACCAATATGTCACGCCCGCGATCGTTATATTATGTCATTAACGTTATGTCAAAAGTTGTTATGATAAATGAGAGTTATGTTATTAAATCGTTATGCTTTTCAGTTATGTGCATTGTTGTTATAATTTATGTTGTTAGCGGGAACGTTGTTAAATGTAAAAGTTTTTATACTGATTGAAGGAGACCCAAGCGAATGATCAGGAACTAAAATTTTACATACAGAATTGTTGTCACGGTCTCAAGTCATCAAGTCGCAGAAATTAAGTTTCATTTGTACCTGAAACAAATAAAAAAAATATTGTAAACAGTTATTATCAGAATAGCGATGAATTAAGTTCAATTTGTTCATGAACGATTAGTTTTATCATAATAAAAGGCGGCAAGGCTCGTGTTTTTACCGTTTAGGTTTATTTCGTCCACATTCCCACTTAGTCCAAATTCCCATTTCGTCCACATTCCCATTTCGTTCTTTTCCCACTTCGTCCACATTCCCATTTCGTCCACATTCCCATTTCGTCCACATTCCCACTTAGTCAACATTCCTAGCCGATTTGAATGCGGGAAGATTTTATTTTGTGATTTAGGTATTCATGTTAAGAAAAATACTAGCTAAGCACGGTGCGGGCTACCAATTTCGTTAAGAAATGGGAATGTGGACGAAATGGGAATGTTGACGAAATGGGATTGCTGACGAAGTGGGAATGTGGACGAAATAACCTTATTTCGTCCACATTCCCACTTCGTCGCCCACCACGTCGTTACAAGCTTTCATTTAAATTGCAATGTTCGTATTTCGAATTCGTTTGTTAGATGTCATACGTACACGTATAGGGGCGTTCAATAAAAAGTAAGAATGAGTATGTTATAAACAACTTTTACTAAATGTCATTTTATTTTTCGACATAGTCACCTTTTAACATAATACACTTTAGTATATCTTTTTTCTAAACTTAAAATTCCATTTTTAAAAAAGGTCTCATCTTGAGTACTTAAAAAATCTTGTACTGCAGCGACTACCGCGTCGTCGTCTTCAAATTTCTGGCCTCTCAGGTATTGTTTCAATCTCGGAAATAGGTAGAAATCACTGGGAGCGAGATCTGGTGAATACAGAGAATGCTTAAGGATATCGAACCCAGCATCACGAATTGCAGCCATTGCAACGGCGGACTTTCGAGTCATTGCGCAATGTTGCTATTTGTTTGGCGTATAATGTGCCCGTAATAGTGGCTCCATGCTCGAGATACTCAATCATTAATACCCCTTTACCATCCCAAAAAACAGAGCCCATGACCTTACCGGCAGATGGGCTCACCTTGAATTTCTTCGGAGTTGGAGATGATGGACTTTTCCATGTCATAGACTGCAGTTTCGTTTCTGGGTCGTAATGATGGAGCCATGTTTCGTCCATTGTTATAAATCGCGCCAAAAAAAGTTCCCGGTCTTGCTGCATCAGGTTCATAGCTTCTTGACAAATCTCTAGTCTAGTTTGTTTTTGCGTGTCAGTAAGCATTCTTGGTACCCAACGCGCAGATACCTTTTTCATACCCAAGCGTTCATGTAAAATATTATGCACGCTCCCCGTTGAAATCTTTACATTTTCAGCAATAAAACGAACCGTGACACGACGATCCGCCTAAACTGAGTTTTCGACTTTTTTCACAATTTCTTCAGTTACTGCTGTAGTAGGGCGTCCGGAGCGGGGGTCGTCCATTGTCGATGTTCTTCCACGTCTAAATTCGGCGCACCAACGTGCGACTGTCGAATACGGAGGAGCATTAGACCCTAAAGTGTCCCGCAAATCCAAATTGACTTGGTCCGTAGAAAAATTTTTCAAACACAAGTATTTGATAACGGCGCGCAGTTCAATTTTCTCCGTTTTCGCTAACGTACTCAATAGCATTGCAAAGAAATTACCGTATATTTTTTTAAACAAAAGACAGTTAGTTTTTTTTTCATAGCAATCAGCTAGATAGATTAGCTTTACCGGCCAGTATTTAATTTCGTAATATTAAAAGAGTTTGCATCTCATTCTCACTTTATATTGAACGCCCCTCGTATGCATGACGTTGTTTCTAAACATATTTTGACCTCTTCCTGGTATCCCATTCAGCTGAATTTGGCATAGGTACTAATGTAAGTACGTTGATATAAATAATAGACGGCTGCAGAACCATCCTGTGCCTTTGCAGCCGTTCTGCGGTTAAGTCCACTCGGCAAAGCCCCGTGGCCTAATAACAGTACTAGACTTTAAGAAGCGCTATTTTGTAACGATTAAGTATATGAAATAGTATTTCGAGTGATGTGATTTAAAAAAATCGATGCTCACATTTTTATATTCGCTTGAAAACGTATAACATTAATATACATACAAATGGGTAGTATCCTCGCGTCATAACAAATATAATAAGATACCGGAGTCAGGTCCCATTTTTATTCAGCGTTTATTACGTCCTCGCGATAGCAGGAAAGACAGTTATTATCATAAATAAATAATGGAGGAATGTTTGTCGAGATAATCGACTTCCTCGAGTTAGAGATGTTCAGAGTATAACATTTAAGTTAACATACATAATTGTCGTATTTTGTATTATAGTAAGTTATTTATGTAATACAACCGTGTTCTTCTTTTGTTAACTTTTAAGGGAAACTGCTTCAGAGCCCATTTTGTCCATATTGTCTAACGCGCGGGCGCTTCCCATCGCTTTCACTATCTCTTTCTGTCACAAATTTATATCGTTTGACAGAAGGAAACAGTGAATGCGATACAAGGGTCCGTGCTTTTGAAAATACGGCCTCAGTTCAAATAAATTGATGTCTCTATGAAACTTGTGTCCTAGCTTCTACTGTTTAAAAGATAAATACTGCAAATTCAATCCAATCATTCCAATCCTTCATCCAATCATTTATTTTCTCGATGACAGCTCCCGTAGAATGTAACTTTGTTTAGTTACGCAAAAATTAACTTTTAAATGCGAGGTATAAAAAATACGACAACTGCCTAATTTTGTTCCTTGATCCTATATAATATTCATCTAAGACAAATTGAGTCCATATATGCAGTAGTTTTTTTTTTAAGTACGATAAATAATAAACGTTTTATTAAAGTTACATTCTATGGCAATCATAACATGACATTTGTATTGCCATAGAATGTAACTTTATTAAAACGTTTATTATTTATTGTACTTTAAAAAAAAATACTGCATGTGTCTTAGATGAATCTTATATATGGGATCAAGGAACAAAATTAGGCAGTTGTTGTATTTTTTATATCTCGCATTTAAAAGTTATTTTTTGCGTAACTAAACGCAGTTACATTCTACGGAAGCTGTCATCGAGAAAATAAATGATTGGAACTACTATAATAATAAATAGAAAATCCTTATTTAAGATACTGATAACTTGATAAGCAATAATATGTCAACCCCACATGGACATCATTTTGAGTGAGAAAATGGTAACATTTTTATCATGCGGTAGTTTATCCCAGTTAAAAATATTACCATTTTCTCACTCAAAATGATGTCCATGTGGGGTTGATTGAACACCCTCAGAAATCGACTTGACCAAGTCTCTCATAATAGACTCTTATACAACTAAAGAATACTAAACTCGCTTTTTTAATAATGTAGAGGAGACGATAAATTACAATTCCGAAATTAAATCTCAACTTTCGAGTTTTTGTGGGTTGAATTAAGTTATTCTATTGTAGACAACAAAAAAGTTAAAGAAGTGTTTGTTTTCTTTTATTTAATGTTCTATCTAAGTCTACTTGATACTAAGTGACTTTTCTTGAACTTTAAAGGGCTTTATGAAAAAAAAATACGAAAAACTATCGCTTGAACCACGTATCAAAGCGTCTCTATACAAAGATTTTGTTCAAACGTCGTCTTTCAAATGATTGAACCGTCTACTGCTACAGCTTAGAAAACAGAGGACTCGATACCAAAGCTATCCGTCGCTGTCGACCCCATTTGTCACGAGATAAAAACATTGTTTGCGAGTAATGAGCTAGCTTGGGATTAATTCGCTGTTTACTGGTAAACATAAACATATAGCAACAAGGGAAATAGGCTTTTTGTTTCTGTTCGTGAATTATACTATTTTTCACCTATGATGAGTTCTGTGACGTTTCGAGTTTGACAGTTTTAGAAATGTACAGTCGACTACAAAAAGATCGATGCAGCCAAAGTTACAAAAATATGTATACGCGACTTTATTAACTTACCATTAAGGTCGTGTATACATATTTTTGTAACTTTGGCTGCATCGATCTTTTTGTAGTCGACTGTACTTAGGTACCATTTATGAAGTAAACTATCGATTTTTCTAAGAGTTATTAGTGCCTATTTTTGGAGAAGTTGCATTATATTTTAAAAAATAATATTTTTCCAGTTTTCCGCCCACGGCTTCATTCGCGTGGAACGTGTAAAGTCTGGTTACATCAGATAATAGAGATCGTTATCAACGTGCAGTTTACCCTAATACCTATAGAATAGAAAGTATTGTATGTGCTAATCAATGCGTTAAAATAAAACAAAAAATACAAATATTTCTTTATTCGCCAGTTTCAGAAGAAATTGCACCCTCATTACTACTGTCAGAATCTGTGGTATCCCTGACCGACAGGTCGGATTTTCTGCTATGCGCCTGAGCGATTTTGCGGTCCAAGTTTCGGTTTACAGGTCACGTTTTTCGGCCGCTTTTTGGTGCATCATAAAAGGTAAATTCCTCATCATACTTCTGATTAGTTGTACGTACGGCTCCGATGTTTACTCCCTCCGTTTTTGCCAACCCTTTTAGCGCTATCTTATATCTTAGTGTTCACTGCTATCGAATAATGAACCGCAGCAATTGCCGATAATGTTGTGTCACGTCACTACTCTGTTCCGTTTCACACATTGCGTCATTTAAAAACATAAATATTTTTCTATTGTATTCGATGGAGTCTATTTAATGGACACTGATATTGCTATATATTTTTAAAAAGTACAGGTTTACATTTTTTTTATTATTTTGCTTCAAAATATAAATTACTTTAAAAAAAATATTTTGCGAACATAGTATGCGTAATTCAGAAAATTTTCAAGTGTCATAGAACTCATCATAGGTGAAAAATACTATAATAACTTTTGATTATAACGTATCTTGCGGTAAGGGAATAGGTTACTTAAAAATTTAGCGCTCTGCTTTAGTGGTTCCGAAACTTATATGAGTTATATGAATACTTATATGAGTTATAGATTTATGCTATTTGATACCGAACAAATTTCATGAGCTGGGCGTTGATGAGTCAGTCAACCAAAGCTTTCCTTTTTATATATTACTAGCTGTTGCCCGCGACTCCATCTCCGAAGAATTCGTTTATCGCCATTCCGCGGGAATCAAATCAAATATCTTTATTTCACACTAGCTTTTGCCCGCGACTCCGTCCGCGTGGAATTAGTAATTTGGGCAGCTTATTTTTTTTACCAAATTTGCTTTTTCATCAATTATGGCTCTCCTTAGTTCCTCGATATAAAAAAAATTACCCGCCCCCACAACCCCCCCCGCTCATCCCCTCCCAACCCCACCCCCCCACACACCCGCGTTCAGATTCGCCACCGTACTCCCAAGTCAAGCGTGCCTATAGAAGTTTTACTTCAAAAACCCCTGATTTTGAAACATTCTTCCGCTCCGCTCCGCTCCTATTGGTGTTAGCGTGATGATATATAGCCTATAGCCTTCCTCGATAAATAGGCTATCTAACACTGAAAGAATTTTTCAAATCGGAGCAGTAGTTCCTGAGATTAGCGCGTTCAAACAACAAACAAACAAACTCTTCAGCTTATTAATTCTTCTAAAAACTGTTCGATAAATTCTTAAAATAGACGTATCTTTCTTATTTGTGAACTGATTGAAATGAAACAAACACTAAATGTTTTAATCCAAGAAAATACCAAGATATCAGTGAAAACCGCATCCTTCTAGGTTAAGCCGTTTCTGAGATTAGCGCGCACAAACGCACAGACAAACAGACAATAATATGTATAGATATAGAAGATAGTTACTTTCACATTTATAATATTACTAGTAAGGGTTTGGTATGGAGAATTGGAGATGGTATAAGTCCCATGAAAGGACATATAGTTAACTAGCTGACCCCGCAAACGTTGTTTTGCCACATTTCACCTAGGGGTATAAAAAATAGCCCACGACCTATATTCTCAGACCTACCAAATACAGACAAAAAAGTTTAATAAAAATCGGTCAAGCCGTTTCGGAGGAATTCGATAACAAACACTGACACGAGATTTTTATATATTAGAAGAAGTATTCTGGAAAATAGTATAGTTCCAGCAAGATAGTGACAAGCAAATTCTTCGGAGGCGAAGTCGCGATCAATAGTTACTAGAAGGATGAATAAACGTGTGCACATGTTTACAAGGCTCACTGTACCTACTTGCTATTTTGTATGTTCCATTTCATTACATTGTTGTGACGTGTAGTAAGCATGATAATGACAAAGTCCTTGACCGCAATTCATACCTTCTTATCACTTCGGTCATCGACCTCATGACCGCTTTCATACAGCGCTTAGAAGTTTTACTTCACCAAAATACGAGGGGCGTTCAATATAAAGTGAGAATGAGATGCAAACTCTTTCAATATTAGGACATTAAATACTGGCCGGTAAAGCTAATCTATCTAGCTGATTGCTATGAAAAAAAAACTAACTGCCTTTTGTTTAAAAAAAAATACGGTAATTTCTTTGCAATGCTATTGAGTACGTTAGCGAAAATGGAGAAAATTTAACTGCGCGCCGTTATCAAATACTTGTGTTTGAAAAATGTTTCTACGGACAAGTCAATTTAGATTTGCGGGACACTTTAGGGTCTAATGCTCCTCCGTATTCGACAGTCGCACGTTGGTGCGCCGAATTTAGACATGGAAGAACATCGACCATGGACGACCCCCGCTCCGGACGCCCTACTACTGCAATAACTGAAGAAATTGTGAAAAAAGTTGAAAACTCAGTTTTGGAGGATCGTCGTGTCACGGTTCGTGTTATTGCTGAAAATGTAAAGATTTCAACGGGGAGCGTGCATAATATTTTACATGAACGCTTGGGTATGAAAAAGGTATCTGCGCGTTGGGTACCAAGAATGCGTACTGACACGCAAAAACAAACTAGAGTCGAGATTTGTCAAGAAGCTTTGGACCTGATACAGCAAGACCGGGAACTTTTTTTGGCGCGATTTATAACAATGGACGAAACATGGCTCCATCATTACGACCCTGAAACGAAACTGCAGTCTATGACATGGAAAAGGCCATCATCTCCAACTCCGAAGAAATTCAAGGTGGGCCCATCTGCCGGTAAGGTCATGGGCTCTGTTTTTTGGGATGGTAAAGGGGTATTAATGATTGAGTATCTCAAACATGGAGCCTAGTGGCTCCTTACGGGCTTACGGGCACTTTATACGCCAAACATATAGCAACATTGCGCAATGAGATCCGCGAAAAACGGCGAGGTAAACTCTCGAAAGTTGTGCTGTTCCACCAGGACAATGCCCCGGCACACAAGTCCATCGTTGCAATGGCTGCAATTCGTGATGCTGGGTTCAATATCCTTAAGCATCCTCTGTATTCACCAGATCTCGCTCCCAGTGATTTCTACCTATTTCCGAGATTGAAACAATACCCGAGAGGCCAGAAATTTGAAGACGACGGCGCGGTAGTCGCTGCAGTACAAGATTTTTTAAGTACTCAAGATGAGACATTTTTTTAAAATGGAATTTTAAGTTTAGAAAAAACATATACTAAGTGTATTATGCTAAAAGGTGACTATGTCGAAAAATAAAATTACATTTAGTAAAAGTTGTTTATAACATACTCATTCTCACTTTTTATTGAACACCCCTAGTACATCTCGATCGCGTTTACGTAAAAAAATCAATTACTAGGGAAACATGGACTGCGGCCTCCGCGGCCGCGCGTCCATGTTTCTGGTCTTTTTACTGCGGACGGGAAGAGGCCCGACGGTTGTACGTTGGTGCCGTGGCGTCTGGGGCAGCCGTTGGCGTGGGATGTTACATGCGTGGATACGTTGGCCTCGTCCCACGTCCAACGCTCTGCGCGGAAGCCAGGGACAGCTGCAGACGATGCCCAAACCGTCAAGTGCCGCAAATATGCTTTTCTTAGAGAAAACTACTTTTTTGCGGCACTTGCGGTCGAAACCTTTGGGCCTTGGTCGTCCGACACAAAAAAGTTTATTAAAGAAGTGTCAGACAAACTAATTGGCGTCTCTGGCGACCTAAGAGCAGGTTTTTTCATCGCCCAAAAACTGAGCCTCGCAGTGCAGCGGGGCAACGCGGCTAGCGTCTTAGGTACAATGCCCCGCGCTGCCCTACCTTTGGAAGAGGAAGCCCCATTTTAGTTAATTTTATGTGTTTTTTATTTTTTCTTGTAATAAATTTGCTTTTCATCCCGTGAAATCCATATATTATTATTGGGAATATTATGGATTTATTTAACAGCGAAAAAAAAAGTTTTTCGGGGGCGCCGGTGAGATGTGGTACATCATTTCTTACGCATTTCCAGTGTAATTTGGAACGTAGGAGTCGTAGCTTCTAATAGTTGCGATGGATGTTACCACATGCCACTGTTTGGCGTATGTAAGCGATTAAGAATTTCGGGGGAGTCGGTTGGATGCGCCGTGGTTCAATTGGTAGAACACCCGTTGGGGCGCATACCCAGGAGACGTGGGTTCGAATCCCACCGGCGCACCCGAAAAACTTTTTCGCTTTTAAATAATCTTAGATTCGGTGAGCAGCCGTACTGCTAATAAAATAAATAATATTAATATGATATGTATTAGTCTATTGTATTCATTATATAATATATGTGTGTACTTGTGTGTATTCTTTGTAAGTATGGGTATTGTTTATGTTTTGTTAGTTTGGGTTTATTTTTGATTTCGGCTTTTTTTTTACTCAGCATTGTATGCCTACTCTTGTCTCTAATGTCCTGTCAACTGGAAGGTTAACTGGAAGAGATCCCTTTAAGGGATAAGTTCGCCTTTGTACATCTGTATCTCTTGTTAACTAGTTATTTTCATGTTTTATGTACAATAAAGAGTTTTACATACATACATACATACAATATTATGGATTTCACGGGATAACCGTAAAAGTAAAAAAAAATAGAGTTGAAAAATAAAAATACAAAAAGGTACTTCATACCAATCTTGAATAAGAATGGCTTAGTAGCGACATCTCTTGGTCCGGGTGGTTGGGTGGTTAGTTCCGAAGGAGTGTTGACGTCTCTCGTTGAGAGTATTAACATGGATGTTGCTTGTATCACTGCTATTTAAGTGATTAAGCGAGCTGAGACGTGTGATGCATAGAAAAAAATTCGGGTCTATATCCCGGCCAGTTGTGGTGTAAATAAATAAATACATGCAGCATGGTATGCTGAGGACTGGGGTTCGATTCCCGGAGCTGGTCTTTTTCTGTGTTTTTTTCTGTGCATCCATGTTCCAGTTCGTATTTAGAAATATCTGCTCTACTATTCATTAGAAGTAGTATTTTTTTGCTAGGAGTCTCCCTGGGTGTTCGAATCAGAAATGAGGAGATCCGCAAGAGAACCAAAGTTACTGAAATAGCTCGGAGAGTTGCCAGGCAGTGGCAGTGGGCAGGGCCCTAATAAGATGGACCGATACGGTCTGGCAAAGATCGCAGGGCGCAGGACTGATATTTGTTGAAATTAAAAAAAAATTGGGTATATTTTGGTAAGTACCTGTGTACAAGTAGGTACATCGTTCCTTCCAGCCAGGCCAGCGTCGGCTATAGACGACATACGGTAATACAAAAATGAACCTACCCGCATCCACATAAGAATCAGTTTTGTTCGGAACAAAAACGATGTGTGGCGTTCAAAAGGTTTAGGGCCGGCGCTCACTGACGGCATGGCACGGCAGGTTACATACGAATTTAACCGCAGCATCCCTCGGCACGTCGCGGCATCGTGGTATCGAAATAAAGTAACATGAATTCTAAACTCATTGAAATAAGATTCAAAATAACTTGATAGTAATAAAATAAAGCGCCGGCCCTAATAATTCGAAAACAACCCCATTAAACAATAATAGATCAAATCACATGTCACAAGCACGAATAAGTGGAACAAACAACGCCGTCTATGTATACATATAAATTTATTACAATACGTTATATAAATAGCGTTTGTCAACTCGTAATAAAATGCGAGGGCAAACAAGAAGTCATACAAGTAATTTATTTATGCTCTTTGCTACGGGGTCGGTAAACTTCGGAGAGCTAAATAAGTAAAAGCAAAGTAATTTCGTTTTTCGAGTTAACGTGCTCGCGACATACAGACAAATACGATCAGAGAAGTAGATAAAAGGAAATCCGGTATGAATGTTTTAATAAAGCGGAAAATATGTCTCCAAAAGTTTCGACACGCGCTTACGATATTTATGTAACTACATATCATTTGGAATAAAATAGAGCACCTTTTCATGTACCTACGTAACTTTTTTTCTCCTAGTAGGATCGAATAAGCTCGTGATTCTTAGCAGAAATCACATGAAATTTTTCGATTTAAATAAGTTAAAGGTACAACAAAATAAAAAATGGGCCGTCAACATCCCGCATATTATCATTTAGCATGGAATTTAGAAGAGCGACAGCCCTTCGGGTGGGAGCGTTGAGCGCGCGGCGAGTGCGCAAGCCCGCGGGGGCCGAGAACAGCCGTATCTTACTAACTACTAACATATAAACGCGAAAGTTTGTAAGGATGGATGGATGTGTGGATGTTTGTTACTCTTTCACGCTAAAACGGTTTGACGAATTCTTATAAAATACACACAGATAGTTTAGAACCTAAATTAACATAAGGAATATTTTTATCCCGGAAAATTACGTAGTTCCCGCGGAATAGAGACAAACGAATTTATCGCAGACGGGAGTCTCAGGCAACTGCTACTTTATAATATTACTACGATTAGGCTGTGTTCAAACCAAAACGACTGTCAGCCGCCGAATGTGAGCATGCTCACTGAGCCCCAGTGTTTAATATGAAAAAACGTAATAGCGTATTGTCGGCTCGGTGTGAACGAAAACGTGAATTTTTATGGAAATACAATAAACTGCGTAACGCGCGCTCACTTTCGGCGGCTGACAGTCGGTTTGGTCTGAGCGCAGCCTTAATCTAATATATAAAAATCTCATGTCACAGTGTTTGTTATAGAACTCCTCCGAAACGGATTGACCGATTTTT
This sequence comes from Archips crataeganus, assembly GCA_947859365.1. Classification (NCBI taxonomy): domain Eukaryota; kingdom Metazoa; phylum Arthropoda; class Insecta; order Lepidoptera; family Tortricidae; genus Archips; species Archips crataeganus. The sequence goes on along the minus strand of OX402061.1, from coordinate 5,181,410 downwards.
ATCAATTTTTCTCTCTATATTTGGTAGATCTGAGAATAGGTCGTAGTCGTAGGCTATTTTTTATATCCCTATTCTTCGCAGACGGAGTCGCGGGCAACAGCTAGTAATACTATATGGCAAAGAGAAACACATGATTTCACATCCTCTTTAGCAATTGATATTAATCGTCTAATAGTTGAGCAGATAGAATGTAGACAATATGTTCTTCAAAGGCGTGAACTCGTGTAGGAGCCAATTGCTCCACAAAACGGCAACGGGCTAAAAGGAATACGAAGGCAAGTCGTGTTATCTGCCCGGGAACAGTGCGACTGGCTCGGCCCGAGATAAAACTTAATCCAACTGTGCTAGTACAGATTTGCAGTAAATGCGCTGTTAAATAGTTAGGTACTGTACTTATTTATACATACAACTAGCCTTTATTCGTAGGCTTCGCTTACGTGCAGCAGTTGAATAGAAATTTCGGGATTTTACTAAAGTATCATCACGCACGCAGATATCTATCTCACGTGGTCGAGAATCTTGGATCTCTGCAACAACTTATGGGTGCCTTTCCACCAGAGATATGCTATGAATGTGTCTGATATCCACCAATCATGTTCATTGGTCCACATAACATAGCACTGGTGGAAACGGGTTCAACTAAGCTATGATTTTTATATGGAAAGATGCCCTGGATACGTGCTATGAATGCGTGCTACGGATACGTGCTATAGATGCGTGCTACGGATGCGTGCTATGGATACGTGCTATGGATGGTCGCGAGTCGTGTAGCAATGTCCCCCCTAATCGCGCTGCCGCTCCGCGCGCCCCTGTCGATACATCGCATAGCTCGAGCTGCGCATCTTCTTCGCACAGCTGCCTCGCGGCTGCTCATCTACATAGCGCATCTTCCTCGCACAGCTATATACATAGCTTAGCATAGCTGCATAGCACATCTCTGGTGGAAAGGCACCCTTAAAAGGCAAATCGATTCAAGCGCCATCCTGGGCGATATTGAAGATGGGTAACTAACTGGATTGGAATCAGCATAATGTGTAAATCCAATATCAACCGATGGCGCTTGAATCAATTCGCCTTTTAACCGTCGGATACTATTTTCACGGTGATTTTTTTTCGACCGCTATAGCCATTTAGTTGTTGCAGCCAGGACTTGACACCGGTTCTAAAACGGTACGTACCGGTACTGTATCTACCACCGCCTCAGCATACATACCACTGCTGGGCACAGGCCTTCTCTCAAAATGAGATGGTTTAGGCTGTAATTCCCACGCAGGCCCAGTGCGGGTTGGAAACTTTACACACCCTATTGAATTGCTCCGCAAGTGTGCGCTACCGGTACGGTCGCCCAAGAAAGTGGTCTACCAGTTTTGACAGATGTTTCTGTAAGATCTAAATATCGTTAAGGTTGACTTTTCTAACTGAGTGAAGTCTAAGTCACTGTCATCATATTATTGCAAGGGAAAATCGACCTCGTTGTATCATGACTTCCAAATTAACTTCAACCGTAGGGGACCATATTTTTGGCGAATTTACTATATAACCAGAGCTTAAAATTGGTACCAATTATGCCTATTAAAGGTAGGTATATAGTGGTATTATATTAGTGGTATAGCTTTAAGGCCTGGCTGCGGCTCAATAGTTTATTTCAGTGGATCTAACGTATCAGTGTTCTATTGTCTCTGAACCAGTAACTTTTGCATCCTACCGACTGCGCCCATATGAGGCGATGTCATGTTCTCTTGGAATGGAGCCAGCGTGTGAATTTTATAGGAATCTCATTCTATAAAGCTAGATGAAATGCTTTAAGCAATGACACATGACATATGGGAAAGTGGTTCGATTAACAAGTTAAGTATGAAGTATCTTTTTCTATTTATTTTTTATTTTCTTCAACTTCATTTTTTTTTTTATTACTTTTACGGTCATCCCGTGAAACCATATATTTCAATAACAAATAAAATATATGGTTGAAATATATGGTTTCACGGGATGACCGTAAAAGTAATAAAAAAAAATGAAGTTGAAGAAAATAAAAAATAAATAGAAAAAGATACTTCATACTTAACTTGTAAAAGTTGGCCTAGTAGCGCCATCTCTTGGTCCAGGTGAGCGGGTAGCTCCGAAGGAGTGTTGAAGTCTCTCGGTAGAGGGCATAACATAGATGCGCTTTATCACTGCCTAAATGTGATTATAACAGACTGAAGTGTACGATGTATGGGAAAGATTCGTCGCTAACTTCTAGACCAGTGATGGTGTAGGGGTAAGCACGCAGCACGGAACGCTGAGGACCTGGGTTCGATTCCCAGCATTGGTCTTTTTTCTGTGCATCTATATTTCAGTTTGTATTTAGTTTGAAATATATGGTTCGATTAAGTTGACTCATTAAGTTATAAAATTGCTAAAGGTGGCCTCGAAACGTAAATGTAACGTTTCGTGTGCTCTGCCTACCCCCTTCCTTTGGGAATATTGCCAAGATTTTATAAATGTATGTATAAATGTATGTATTAAGTTGTTAGTGAATTTTGCAATGAAATCTGCCATTACGTACCAGACGACGTGGTAGACGACCAGATGGCCTAGTGGTCAGAGAACCTGACTATGAAGCTTGAGGTCCCGGGTTCGATTCCCGTGTCAGGGCAGATATTTGTATGAAAAATACGAATGTTTGTTCTCGGGTCTTGGGTGATGTATCTATCTATATAAGTATGTTTATCCGTTGCCTAGTACCCATAACACAAGCTTTCCTAGCTTACTTTGGGACTAGGTCAATTGGTGTGAATTGTCCCGTGATATTTATTTATTTATTATTTATTTATTTATTACGTTCATCATCATCTAGTTGAAACCTACACCATTGCATTTCAATCTTCAAATCTTGGGCATCAATGACATCTAGAGGCGCGGAGTGGATGTTTTTTTAGGCAACCTGTAGAGTTAGGGAAGCGTCATGTACATCGTCGGATTCAATACCTCGCCGTAAAGTGTACAGAATATTTTACACATTTGTAATCACTGACGACAAATAAATAACTACCCTGGTGGGAATGGAGTTGTTTCAGCGTCACGATACTAGATTTAATAGCCCAGTGTGCCAGGGTGAATATTCGAGCGTTTTGACCGCGCGGTTAAACGTCATTACCATTCGACGATTATTACCACAACCGAAGGATGAATCGCGCGAAATTTTAACAAACTAGATTCAGCATCGGTACTTTCTTAAGTTTTCATAAAAAGTTAACCCTAAGCATCATCCATTTTAACGATTTCTGCTCAAATGGTAATGACAAAAAAAAACCGCCGTAAAAACGCTGAATATTTACCCGCCACGTCTTCGCTCACCAATAGACATCATTGTGGTAACAGAGATGGTAATTTATGTTACGTAAAGAAACATTGCACTCAATCAGCGAATCAGCGTTACACTATCGTAGTAAAGAAACCTATTGCAGAGGTTTCTTCTACTCCAATATCTTCTTCCTCACCTAAATATGACAATTAGTCAATAGGTTTGTAATGGTCAAGTTCTGTGGAGAAAAATTACGTATTGGATTACCACGAAAAACTTAAACACGTCGTAGACATGCTTAAAAGTATAGTTTTCCACCAACTAACATGTATTGAACGCTTGTTCAGCGAATGCCCATGTTTTTATGACAACACAGTCAATGTTACAGGACTTTTGCAAAATGATAGTACTTAATAAAAATTTAACCTAGCGGCATGCGTGTAAGAATCTATACTTAATATTATAAACCTGAAGAGTTTGTTTGTATGTTTGGTTGAACGCGCTAATCTCAGGAACTACTGCTTCGAATTGAAAAATTCTTTTTAATTTGAATAGTCCATTTATCGAGGAAGGCTATAGTATAGGCTATATAAATGATTAACGCGGCCGAAGTCGCGGGTACCAGCTAGTCTTAAATATTTCCAGAATCCTATTATCTAGAGCCAGACAAAATACACGGTTGATATCTAAGAACTTTGAATGGGAAATTCCCGCTTATGCTACGCATTCTTCGTTAAAATTTCTGCCTGTAATTATAACTTGCTCGAAATGGAATGAGAGTGCGGTTAACATAATAATACTAATTAGATTTTAGTGTTATACTCATGCACTCAAAGGGGCGCTGCATGTGACAATACTGCGGGAGTCAGAGCTTAGCGATCAATACACCGTGAAATTTTAGTGGTTGTTTTCCCGAAACGAGGTGATTTAGTTTCGATTGTACAATCGATTTATAATTACTATTTTGACTAGAGTCAAAAATCCAATTGTGAAAAACGAAAGTCGAAAATGACCGCGAACCAATGGTAACGCTTCGTTGGTACAAGTAGCGTACGATCGTACGATAGGTTAGGTACCAACGAAGCGTTACTATTGGTTTGCGGTCATTTTCGACATTTGTTTTTCACAATTGGATTTTTGAGTCTAGTCAAAATAGTAATTATAAATCGATTGTACAATCGATACTAAATCACCTCGTTTCGGGAAAACAACCACTAAAATTTCACGGTGTATAATACTGGGTCATATCGGCACGATTTTAGAGCATATTTTAGTGACCATATTTCGGGAGGTTTAACCGGAGGAAGTGAGTTAAATACAACTTCCAAGATATGACTCATACTGACAGGGTAAGATAAATAAAAGCTTGTAATAAGTTTTCCTTAAAAACAATTTTTTTTTAATGCAAGCTTTTTTGTTGACTTTACTTAAGTACCTAAAATACCAAATTTCAAATTCGATCACCGGAAATTTGACTTCCTAGATTTGACCTAAATAAACGGGTCAAGATAAATAAAAGCTTCTAAAAACACCTAAAAGACGTAAAGGTCGCCACATCGTCGCCTAAACTACGCTGACAGCTAATTATTTGTAAAAGGCCGTCGAACGTTTCTCGATTGTTATCGACGTCATTACTGTAAGTGCAGACTAAGACCCTTTCGCCAAATGTCGCCTCCCCAATAAACATAAAAGTGACCTCGTGAGACGTGGCCTTATTACTTCACTCGGATTGCTAACGTCGTCTTAATAAGGCCAGAGGCGCCAGCCGAGGCACGTTTTATTTGAACGGCTTAGTCAAAAAAAACACGTAAACGAAAAGCAGATTGATAATTAATTTTGATTCATCTTTGAATTAAAACTACCGTGAGACAGATATAATTACTAAAAACAGAATATTTAGTTAATTATTCACTTTAAACAAACAATACAAATAATAAACTTTATTCATAAAAAAAAACCTTATCAGACATGAAAACAATCTGCAACAGGATTCGTCAACCTAATAATAAAACTAGTCATCCAAATATAAGAAGATAATATCCGCAACAAGCATCGTCAAAAGCTTAACAAAAACAAAAATAAAAATCCGCAACATGCTTCGTCGAGGAACATGGAATACATTTAATTTAATTCCCACTCAGCGCCCCGCCCGATCCAAAAGTCCCCGTTATACTAGACTAGCAGCATTGCCCCGCTGAATAGCAATGGATTGGAGACCTGCTGGCCCAACCCAGAGCGGGGATCGTTACTCTTCTCTCTCAATCTTCGCCCTATCTCCCTAAAAAACTCGCGGGCCTCATCACCCCAGGGTCCAGCCAGCCAGGGTGAGCGTACTTAAATAAAAAACTCACTTGCGTATTAGTTAGTAGTATCTACCTATTTACATCTGTTTATTTCATGAGCTTGATGGACGGTAAAAAGTTACACAAACGTACATACTTTGGTTAAGTTTACAACTTCAAATAAGTAACATATTCAATTGAACGTATAATCAAGTTAGCTATGAAGTATCTTTTTTTGTACATATTTTTTCAACTTCATTTTTTTATTAGCCAGCATTGGTCTTTTTTCTGGGGTTTTTTCTGTGCATCTATATTTCAGTTTGTATTTAGTACGAAATGAACGTATAATGTACCGGCTCCATCCTCAAATACTTTTTTGAAGTAATACGACAAATCAGGCGGCCATAATGTGCTCGATTTTTCTCCCTCGATGGCGACTATCGCATACAATAAGGCCGCTGTTTACTATACGTCACTCTTCGGACCCTGACGAGGTCCGATACGGTCTTAATTACTTACTGTGTCGCTGGCCGCTGCGATAATGTAGAAGTAAGTTAATATCGTTTTCTCAAAAATGGTATGAAATGTTGCCATTACGTTATCAAAAACGTCGTAGAAAGTAACGCATCCTGGAGACTAGCTGCTAGCGACCAGGAAGTAATCTCGAGCTGCCAGGAAGTAAGTATGAAATTCCATTACATATCAAGTGTTTAAATTTGGAACCTGTGCTCTACTCTCGAGCTGCCAGGAAGTAAGTATGAAATTCCATTACATATCAAGTGTTCAAATTTGGAACCCGTGCCGTGCTTCTACGTCTGTGAAAAACTTAAACTATTAATAAAAAAGTTCACACTTAAGAGGATGTATGCAAATTTGATAGTTCTCTGATTAAATAACTGGAACATTTTTCACTAATTTTATGTTGTTGTAATTACAATATTCGTGTGTCAAATGTTTCAAAATTAAGAAAATTCTTATTCTTGACGTTTGTAATTTAAAGTTCGCAGATATCTTAGTGTTGCCGGACAATTGTTGGTCAATCGATTAATTGTCGATTATAATTGCGGCGCACATATAATCTAAATATCGATTATCCAATCGATGTATCGATTAAATCGATTATATCGATATAATCGATACTAAGATTCATACAATTAATCGATTATAATGGGTCAAGTACACGATATAATCGATAATCGATTATATCGTTTGTGTATATTTTACAATTTAATCGATTTAATCGATTATGTAGATAAAATCGATTTAATCGATTATATCGTGTACTTGACGTGTATCGTGTAATTGTATGACTCTTAGTATCGATTATATCGAGGTAATCGATTTAATCGATACATCGATTGGATAATCGACATCTAGATTATTTAGGGGAAAAATAATCGATTAATTAATAATCGATTATCCGGCAACACTAAGATATCTAAACATCGCCGCCCGGTACCTGGTCCCCAAAACAATCAATAGTTGTACCACATGAATAAATACGGAGCAGAATAAAAAGTTCAAACAACGTCGCGCACGCATTACATTACTACACGCACAACATAATGTGTGCGTGACCTGTACAGACAAGACGGGGGGGGGGGGGGGCGTGCACCGGCGCCCGCTCGGAGACAAACCGGTTTGAACTAGCTCAGTGAGTAGACAAAGTTCAGGTGTGCCGCCAGCGACGACGCGACCGCTTAGCGTTTAGCTACATAGTTCGGGTGTTCGGTTGTTTTTAAAGATGACTACCTGTTGTAGTGTTTGTAGATATACAGATATTAGATACTTAGGTACTTGTTTGAATAAAATATTTTGATTTTTAATTTTTTTTTTTTACCGAGCGACAACCCTATGATAATAGGTACGAATTTCGAGCTCTGTTCGGAAGCTTTTATTCTGCTCCGTATTTATTCATGTGGTTGTACACTGAATGAGCAGACCTTCTATGAATTTAAACTGGACAACAATAACATTGTTGATTCGACCAATCAGAACACGACTTGTGCATATGAAATTAAATTGGCCAGTGAGAAGTCATTTTATTTTTTAATAATATTCATCCCTTCACGGATAGGCAAAGGAATCAGATTCCATACAGCCATATACACTCGGCGTCACGGAAATCGCACACATCTTACGGATTTTGCTTTCAAGCGAATAAGTACTCGTATTTAACTCTTATCTTTATAACTTTTATTGATTTTTCTATCAATTTTGCATTGTTATTAAATGGAGGATTAAATTACCTTTCATATGAATCCACACACCCATAATTTTACCTGTAAGACTGTATTATAAGGTTTATAAACGGCTTGACACAGAAATCCGTGGGTGTGCGATTTCCGTGACGCCGAGTGTATGTCTGTTTTTAATATCTGAAAGAAAATTTATCATAAGAATTGATTTTTATTTCCTCGCAGTAGTCGTGAAAAGCAAGTTAAGCCTCGGCTGAAAGTGCAATAGATGGACTCGTACTTTACGTACTACGCGTCGGCCCTCGATCGAACTAACTCGACCATCTATTGCTTACTTTCTAGCCTCTACAACAATGCACTATTGTAACTCGACGTTTTGGCAGCCTTCTTCTTAACCCCTCGAGCGACCTAGGCACACACGGCGGTGCCTAAGCTAACTGTCAAAATTTGCTAATTTTTTTTCTAGTTTCGATCACCTTTTAACATAGGGTACTTAGAAAAAATTAACCAAAAAAGTCGCAAACGGAGTCGCGAGCAACAGCTAGTCTTAGACATGTAAGAACTACGACGCAAATTCTACTAGTCTAGTCCAAAAAGACGCTAAAAATAACATATTTGCTGTTCATAAGTAAACCTGTTACGATCAACAAAAAACCTGAACTTTCAACCAAGTCGCACAAGTATTTTCCTTAAAAACAGTTTGATGACGCAGCATTTGAAAACCAGGAAAATACCTATTCAAATGGAAAGTAAAATAAGAAAAAAAAAACTGAAATATCACCCTTGCCGTAAGAAATTACGATAAAAGAGTTACCAATTTTAAGATAAAGCCTTTATCCAAATCTCATTCTGCGACTATACAAATACACAAAATACAGATTCTCCTTAAATAAACTTAACAAACAAACAAAATTACTAATAATATAAAATTTCCAAAAGCAGTGTCATCAGTATACTACAGAAAATTAATAATACATACTTCTAAGTGAACCACGTTCTCTCCAATAACCCATTTTATGTTCAATAAACTTGTTAGCTGGAAAAATAAATACAGCTATGGCTTTTCATCCAAATATTTAGGCGGTCATTATTAGCTTTTTTTTTATATATATAAGAGGTGGCAAACGAGCAGACGGGTCACCTGATGGAAAGCGATCACCGTCGCCCATGGACACCCGTAACACGGGGGGCATCACAGGTGCGTTGCCGACCCTTTTAGGAACTGGTAGGCTCGTTTTTTAAAGATCCCTAAGTTGTAACGCTCCGGGAATGCTGCCGCAGAAAGCTGATTCCAGATCTTTGTCGTGCGAGGAAAGAAGTTTCGCTTAAAACGCACGGTACTAGAATGCCAATCATCAAGATGGTGAGGATGGAAAGACAAACGGTTCCTCGAAGTGCGGTAGTGGAATTTAGCCGCAGGCAGCAATTCGAACAGTTCGTCAGAACACTCCCCATGATAGATACGGTATAATATACAGAGAGACGCCACATCCCTCCTGAGCTTGCGTGACATTTCTATTGAACTTATTAGGGACATGTTTCTGAACATCGAAAGTTAATGTACGTATAGGTATATCGAATGGGTTATAATAATCGAAAAGTTTTTTTCTCAAACCGTACACTTAGGATTTACCTATATTAAAATGTCATCGTATATAACCCAGTAGGTTACGTTAGCTTACTTATAAAAAAATACCTAATAATTCGATATAAGTAAATAACTCAATAACTCAATTTAAGCCACAGTAGAGAAGTATTATACCCTTTCGATATATTGGCTTTCGATATTTAGATACGTGCCCCTTATTAGTTACGTGTGTAACCGTCGGATCGTGTTAATGGCTGTACGGGGATTTCCAACTTCAGAACTATTGATGGTGCTAGTAAAATCGAGTAAAGGAAAAGCACTCAGTCGTTTAGCCCCACGGTATACCTTTGGGTCGCCTTTAGCATGCATATTTAAACTGTTGGTATTAGTGTTCACCTATTTTCGTATATTTAGCCAGTAATTGACTAACAGTACTGTTTTATGTTGTAAATTGTAAAAGATTCAGGGATTTCTTATCGTTTAGAAAGTATGTTGCTTGGCCGTTTATGACTAAGGTGTAGAATTATTCAAAAGTTAGGGCTATTAGATTTAGGGCGTGTAGAGCTAGAAGCTTGGCTCTACTTGACATCTGATAACTTTTTGACAGTGCGAGGTACCTATCATATAGTCTCGTCTCGGAAAATGTCTTTGGTTTTTTTTTTCTACTTGTCAATAGCGTTAGATGGGCTGACGCGCTCTCTGACCCGTATAGGCTAGAGTGCGGGGTGAGGCAGGGGGGTTGTGCTCACCCACCCTATTTAATTTGTACGTAAACGAGCTCTTGGATGCGCTTTGCAGAATGCATGTCGGATGTCACATTGATGATGTCTGCCTTAATAATATCAGTTATGCAGACGACATGGTTCTGCTAAGCGCATCGGTGGGCTTCTGAAGGTGTGTGAGAAATATGCCGACACCCACGGCTTAAAATATAATGTCATGAAAAGTCAATATATGGTTTTTGAGGTCGGGCGTGGCAAGACAGTCGGAGTGACACCCATTAAACTTAATGGAGCCGCCCTTGAAAGGGTTGACACATATAAATATTTAGGACACTTAGTCACGTCGGACCTCAAAGACGATAAAGACATAGAGCGTGAACGGAGGGCTCTGTCGGTCCGCGCGAATATGATAGCTCGTAAGTTCGCACGCTGTACCAGGGAAGTGAAACTTACACTATTTAGAGCGTACTGTACCTCCCTGTACACGTGCAGCTTGTGGCGTGCGTATACGCAAAGGACCTATGGAGCCCTCCGCGTCCATACAACAACGCGTTCCGGGTGTTGGTGGGGCTGCCCCGCTTCTGTAGCGCATCAGGGATGTTCGCCGAAGCCAGGGTGGACTGTTTTTACGCCACTATGCGCAAGAGAGCTGCATCCCTGGTGCGCCGGGTGCGCGACAGCCCCAACGCCATCATGAAAATGATAGGGGATAGGCTGGACTGCCCCTACTTGCTCCGCTGCAGTCGGCTACATGCGCCATACACCCCTAGTGTATCTTAGGATTTAGGTATTAGTTAAGTATTTCAACTAACATTATTAGAAGTAAGCTTTACTAACAATCTATGAGTGTACATTACTTGAAATAAATGATTTATTATTATTATTATTAATACGTATTAACAAATATCAATAAACACAAATGAGTTAATAATATGTTATTATGTAACTAAATAATTTGTTGTGTTATAAAACAACTTCCAGTATAGGTATGTAAAATTACGTCATTTTCGCGTCACAGGCGTAAAACGTACGGGCCCTTGATTATCAGCGAACTTGTTAGCAGAATCGCAGCATCAAGATCTCGCTATAAACATATAGAGTCTTAAAAAATGACTAAAAGTGGAATAGTCCGTTTTTACAGTCAGCTTAAGCTCAAAACGCACAGAATCAGAATCAGAATCAGAATAATTTATTGTATAACTGTGTCACATAGGTACAATTAGGTGGTTGTACATATACTAAAGGTAGTTTCAACAGTTACCCGTTCCGGGCGTACAATATTGTTAGTAATACATATAATGTAATTTGGTACTTTAAAGTTAAGTCTAATTTTAATACTTAATGGCTATATACAATTAGTTAACTAGTTCTATAATACTCTTTTATGTTATAAAATGAACTAAAACAATTACTTTGCTCACCCGCGACCTTACAATAGTTACGTTTATGCAAGAAATGTGCGTTCATGCAGTTCCTCCACCTCCACACTGTACGAACACACACAAATCACATAAACCCAACCATCACCACCACCAAGCTACACTGCTTGCTGTAGCTTGGTGGTGGTGATGGTTGGGTTTATGTGATTTGTGTGTGTTCGTACAGTGTGGAGGTGGAGGAACTGCATGAACGCACATTTCTTGCATAAACGTAACTATTGTAAGGTCGCGGGTGAGCAAAGTAATTGTTTTAGTTCATTAATATGGACCTCCGCAAAGTAACGCCTGATTCAATAAGTTATAAAATGCTTTATCCAAAAGCCAGTTTTTGAGCCTTCGCTTAAATATATCCCCTTCCATAACCTTCAAATCAACTGGGAGATTGTTAAAAACACTAATAGCTGTTACATAGGTACTCTTTTTATATATAGAACTATTTACTTTCGGTAGCTGTATATTATACTTATATTGCGTCCGTACATTTAATTTCAGTGAATTATTTTTTGTAAAATAATATGATTAATTTTTAAGTGGAGCGACACGCCTCCGCTGTCTGTGCGTTTGGAGCTATAAAGATAGAGGCTCGTTCCACGAGATTACATATTCAGCCCGGTGGCGAGATTCCGCGGACGAAAGCATAAATTAACTATGCGTGCTGTATTTCAGTCAAATTAACCATCATCATTATTTTTTATAGTGCTGCCTAGTGCTAAATTAAGTAGCGCATTAAAAATTCTCATGGCTATTTTTCCTTGTGTATTAACCTCCGTTCCTTAACATCTTATTCATTAAATTTGAAGATGCGGACAAAACAAGTTTTCTTGTTTCCTGGTACTTTTTGTTGGGGTGTAGGCCTGTAATTTTCTTCCACTGACTTCGGTCCTACCTGGGCAGTTTAGGTCACTTTTTTCCACCTCCTTAATACAACAGTCTTTTTCTCAAACATGCTATGTAATGTTTACGTTGTGTTCCTTAAAACAGGCTTCAAAATACACCGTTGCAGGCCTAGGCCGGCAATGCGATCGTCTATTGTTTCAAGTCACACAGCACCATGATGTTTATAGGTCTATGGCATAGCATTCAGCCATTTAAAAAAAAACTAAGTACCTATAAGCAATATTTGCGTTTTGGTTCATTATGTATGACATTCCGCCACTACGCTTATTTAAGGTAAGGTAAGATGGTGATGGTGATGGTAATGGTGATCTGCCTAGAGAAATATTTCACCATCAACATCATCATCACCATCATCATCATCACCATCATCACCATCATCATCGTCATCATCATCATCACCATCATCATCATCATCATCATCACCATCATCATCATCATCATCGTTACCGTCATAATCATCATCATCATCACCATCATCATCATCATCATCCATCATCCATCATCATCACCATCATCATCATCATCATCATCATCATCATCATCATCATCATCATCATCATCACCATCATCATCATCACCATCACCATCATGATGACGACGACGACGACGACGATGATGATGATGATGATGATGATGATGATGATGATGATGATGATGTGTACCACTCGGCCGTCAACTTAGATACTCGGCCGGTAACCCCGTAAGTCCCGGCCTCTGCAGTAATGTACTATTCTTCAACGAAGCAAAATCAGCTTAGAGCGACCTTTCAAGTTCAGAGGCCGTATTGTCTAACGCTTCTGACGCTTGCCTTCGCTTTCACCATCTCTTACTGTCATCATCTTTTACCGTTTGATAGAAAGAAATAGTGATTGCGAAGGAAAGCGCCAGAAGCATTATACAATAAGACTGCTGGTCTCTTTTGGATAACATAGGTGTTTCATCTAAAAGAAGTTTGGAATGTTAAGGGAAACAATGGGTAAAAGCCTATCTCTACACCGTGAAATTTTAGTGGTTGTTTTCCCGAAACGAGGTAATTTAGTTTCGATTGTACAATCGATTTATAATTACTATTTTGACTAGAGTCAAAAATCCAATTGTGAAAAACGAAAGTCGAAAATGACCGCAAACCAATAGTAACGCTTCGTTGGTACAAGTAGCGTACGATCGTACGATAGGTTAGGTACCAACGAAGCGTTACTATTGGTTTGCGGTCATTTTCGACTTTCGTTTTTCACAATTGGATTTTTGACTCTAGTCAAAATAGTAATTATAAATCGATTGTAAAATCGATACTAAATCACCTCGTTTCGGGAAAACGACCACTAAAATTTCACGGTGTATATACCTATCTATACATATAAATACTAGGTATAATCGACTAAGTAAGTTAACCATTTTTTATGAGAGTTCCTAATGATTTGTAAGTGAAAATACACGTACAACTGATTTTGTACCTTAGGGTTGTAAAGGAATTTCTTGGTCGACTATGGGTGAAGTCCTTTGAGTAGTTAGACTGAAAGGAGATGTTATCGCCCGTAGGTTGCTAAATAATTTTTCTGCCAAATCTCGCGGGGGGGGCAATGCACTCACACACAAGCAATTTAACTACAAATGAAAACAGAGCAATGTTTGTACACACGCACACAAACCGAATTCGTCAACACAACAGTGATCGCCATAGACACATTGAAAAACATCTCGTCTATACATGTCACACGTACATCACACATAGACAACAATCTAGAGACAGCTAGAGTTAGGGCCATGTCGATAAGAATGTCGATAAGCATTCACTCGTTCATACATTCAGTCGTTCAATTAATCCCTAAGTTGATAATAGAAAATTCGTTTTCTAAATAAATGTGATTGCTCTATAAGGTTTAAAAGTGGAGGATTTATTAAAATATGTACATATAGCAAGTAATATTAATGTCAGATGTGCCAAATGTCTCTTTTACTTTGTAATTTTCTGTAAATAGAATAGACACATCACTATGGTTAACATTTTGTTGAGAAGGTACCTAGACAAATTTTAATAGACTAATAATAAAGTACCTAATAGGTACTAATTTTACCTTTCAGCATCAGCAGGAAGTTGAAAAAATTACAATGTTGATTTTATCACCGTTGAATTTAGTCACCCGTAAACACTGCAATACACAAATTCTCGTGACGCCGCCATTATTAAAGAAAATATTATAATATGTACCTAGTTACTTTGTACCGAGCGCTTATTGCCACGTTACGGAATCGAAACGGGGGCGAATAGAGCGGGCGGCGCGTCACAGCACTCACTCAACCGGCGACCGAACTGCGCGGCGTGCGGCGTGGAACTGCGTAGTTTTGTCTGGCGAAGATTGGTTAGCGGCCGCGGCCGTGTAAGAGGCTTGGCTGTGTGTGTGCGTCGATTCGGGTGCTCTAGTATGAAGTCGAATCACTGCCTGTTACTTGTATTGAATCATTAAAAAGTATTTGTTAATACTTTCACGTCAATTTTTTTAACGAGTTCAATACTTTAAACATACATTTAATACTAAACATACATTTCCATTTTATTAGTAACCTTTAAAATATGAAACCATGATAAGACAAATCATTCACTGATTCATTCACTCAATAGTTTATCGATTGTGGAAATATGTGTGTCCCCTCTCTAGTCGATACTAGACCGGTTATCGGTGTGGCCAATTATTTAGTAAGTAAAAATAGCCAATATTACTAGTGGTCGGTGAAATACCACTTAAATAAAAAAAACAGCTAAATCTATTTAGAAAAATAAAAAAGAGAACTAAGCTTCGTCCATAGTTAAATAAAAATAGCAATTAAAATAGCAACGATTCTTAGAATTACTGTCTGTTTATCTGTGCGTTTGTTCGTGGTAATCTCCGAAGCGGCTTAAGCTATAAGGATGTGGTTTTCACTTATTTGTTAATCTCATTAGTCCAATATTTAATTTACGAGTGATGGGGAGTGGGGGGGGAGGGGGAGTGGGGGAGGAGGTGCGGGGGTTTCAAAGGGGGGATGAAAATTTAATTGATTTTGCCGTAGGATGCACCGTTTTCAAGATATTTGACAAAACACCAGGTCTCGTCAGATTAGCGAGGTTAAGCAACGTCGGGCGCGGGGATGAGTGACCGCCTGGTTTCATTTTTGTTTTTTGAATGTTTTGTTATGACGTTGTCACGTTAAACTATCGTCCGTAAGCCGACTTTACAGACAATCGGTTTTTATTTAATAATTGTCTGGCCAGTAGTTTTTTGCCAAGCCACTTGATATATATTTTTTACTGTATTAAATTTGATATAAAATTATTTTAATCCGTTAAACAGATGGGTGATGGTAGCTTCTTCTTTATTATTATTATTTATTTATTTAAGGTTTACCAACAATTGTTAGCACTAGGTACATCAGAAATTGTAGCTTGTATAAACATGTTGAGCTGAGTGTCACATCACAATCACTTATATCTTATAGGTATAACCGCATACAAAACAAAACTGAGCTAGTTCTAGTACGGATCTTAGATTATTAGACCAGGCGCCGACTGCACTTTTTTGTCGCTTCGTTCGAGTCGAGTGCTATAGAATTGTTAGGAATTTTTAATTGAGAGATGAAAACTTGTTTTTTGTGTTGATGGTAGCAGCGGTGGCATTTTGAATGGTGAGCGCGCTTTCATATAATTCCAGCACAAAAATCAATAGCAATCAAACGAGGTGATAAAAAGTTGCAGTCAGCGCCTGGCCTTAAAATCTACATGGATGAAAGTCAATCAAACAATGTAATGAATGTATAAGATCAATCAAAATAATTTATATTTTACCTCGTTAATAATTTATTTATTTATAAAAATTATTAATGGCCAATGTGGCTATTTTTACAAAAAGCTGGCCACACTGACTGACATTAATATTATTATAAACTTCACGTATTTTTACTATTAATCAACAATAACCACGTTACGAAATACTTCCAGATGAAAAGTTACGTTGTCTTTTTGTAGACTCGACGTGTCAGACATTTTTTCACGCCCGAATTCTTTGCATTTTGGTCATTTTTGTGGGAGCTCATTCACTGACGCGTGCCGTTTTGAAATGTCATGAGAGTCGAGCGAAACAGTTTTGTATAACGGTTATACCCGGCGGGTTCATACCTTTGGCAGAGGGGAAAAGCGCTTCAAGGCGCCTCCCTTCAGTCTAAATACTCAAAGGTGAAGTCACATCTATCAGCATCGAATCACATTTAGCTGGATGATTTTGGATACACTATACGCATCGCAAGTTAAAGACAAGTATGCTGTTACATGTTTTCAGCTTCTAAATGATGCCAACACATGCTTCATTCAGTACGCTTATACGTTACGCCGCAGTTGAAGTTGATAACCGTTATGATGGATAGGTCAACTATAAACGTTATTGTTGTCCTAGCGTGTATTCTAGAAGCAACTAAAAGGAAAAATACGCAAAAGACGAAGGACGTGGATTAATCCACTATGAAAAATTAGGGTTATCAATGGAAGTTTTGTAACACTTGTGGCAGATTTAATGAAATATAGTAAGTAGCCTTTCTCATTCGCAAGCATCCCGGCTCACGCTTAAGCAGCCGTTATCAATCGCAAGCGTTATGAATTGATCCAGACGCATCTTTTGTATTACAAAATGCGATTCGACGCTGATAGATGTGACTTCACCCTATATACACATACAGACAAATAGAAAATGGGCTTAAAACATACAATAGCCCTCTATCCAAGAGGTTGAAAGCACATTGAGAGATAAGAACGATACGCGCTACGGATATAATATGAACAAGCTTTATGGCCATTCAACGATATTCTAAAGCTTTTAAGCAGATGAAATCCTTCTGCATTCGGCTGCCACACGCATTGAACTGAAAACAAGTGGGGCTTGTGGCAGCGCAGACAATACAATACAATACAATACAATACAAATATTCTTTATTGATCACCAGAAACAGTAAAGTGACATTACAAAAATAAAAATTCAGGTAGACAATAGGCGGTCTTATCGCTAAAAAGCGATCTCTTCCAGACAACCAATTACTCAGAAATTAATAAATATCAACAGACGAATGTAGGTGGCAGAAATAACAGACAAGAGAAACGCAGTATTACTTAATAGACTAAAAACAATACAAATATAATATAAATTATATAAATAAACAAATACATTCAATATAATACTTATACACTACATATACTTAATACAAAATATCAATGGAAAAAAAAATGTCAAAAGGCCGCATGTGAGAAAAGGATTTAAAAAGGAAATTAAAGAAACAATATAAACAAAAAAGAAAAAGAATAAAGAAGGGTCAAAGAGCAGCTAACGCAGACGTCAGTTCCCACGCCACATTTGAGGATCCGCTTCGTGTAAAGTAAATAACCATTTATAAGGACATAACATAGATTCCGAGGCAGTTTCTTACACTACTGCACTATATGGCCACAGATTAGATAATAGTTACAACGTATCAGATTCGTTACTCGCGTTTGACAACTGAAAACCAATGAGTTTTGACCCCTGGTTGACTGGACTTAAATCATTGCAAATAAGCTGTAGAATACCCCCCTTGAAGGAATACGTCGAATTTCCAATCACCCTGTAGAGATAGACCCAGTGAAAAAAAATTGCACATGTCTCGACATTCATGAATCACCCCCTATTATTCCACCTCTTCTTATCAAAACTCCCACGTAGTTTACCCCACTACACGCATTTTAGATAAGAAACCGTACAAATTTCCTAGAACACGAACCTGCGAACATTGTAAGTGCTCTTAGGAGAGGCCAAGGCATTACAGGGAGAGAGATAAGAGCCCTATCAAATTACTAAAAGTAAGAGGTAAGTTGGGTATTTAGGTGCCTCATTTGGGCACGGGTTTACGTGGGGTCCGGAGTCGTATGTATTATTTATTTGGACTCATTTCAAGTTTCACTTTGGGAACTTTACATATTAGGATATCTTGTTTTTGTTACGTCTCAGTAACCCAAAGGCTGAATCTAGATCAAATAAACTCCACCTAGACTAACAATTTTTTTAATAATGTCGACAATCCATTCTGAGGCCCACTGCACTATTATTATTGTATATTATTATGTAAGTATTGTATTGTTTTTTTTGTTATTTTCGTTATTTGTGTCCGAAACAAAAAAAAAAGTCAAGTGTGGCTAACCTAGTAACATACGCTGGTACAAATAATAATAATAATAATAATAATCATTTATTTTCTCCTCACAAAAGTAAATAGGTAACAGCAATAGTTATAAATAATACAACATTATGGTAGTTTAGTTAGATACTAGTAACTTTTGCGAGGGACTGAAGTCTGAACTAGGTAAAACCTGTATTACAGATCTCCAGGCCCCCAACCCGGAAACTCACCGATGAGTGCTGACAATTTCAGTAGGTACAATTTTCAAATTAATAACTTAGGTACTCGTATTATGAGGTTTATAGGAGGTCAACAAGCTATAAGTAAACAAATCAATAGTAGCCTATACATACTAACATGCAAACTCATGCTAACGTGCATGCGTGCATACATGTGTGTGTGTTTGTGTGTGTGTGTGTGTGTGTGTGTGTGTGTGTGTGTGTGTGTGTGCGCGCGCGTGTATGTGTGTGAATGTGTGTGTGTGTGTATGTGTGTGTGTGTGTGTGTGTGTGTGTGTGTGTGTGTGTGTGTATGTGTGTATGTGTGTATGCGTGTGTGTGCAATTGTGGGTGAGTGTGGGTTTGTAAAATGCGTTACTTAATAGGAATCCTAAATATATCATGTTTGGTATGGATGTTTGTTAATCAATCACGCAATAACAATGCACCGAAATGTAGCCTGTAAAATAGCGACAGGCAAGCTACTCTTCTGCGACGGCGAAGGCTTTGGTAACAAAAATCCATATCACAGAAGACGCCGATGAGCCTCTTCGCTAAACCAGTTCACCAAATCCAAAACCCCCAGCTTATATTCGGCAGAGCTGATATTTGGTATGCTAAATTAGTAAGCACGGGAAGTATGGAAAATTACGTTACAATAGCCGTAGTACGAATTAGATCTTTCGAATAATTTCTTTGTATAACATCTGGTAGCATAGGGAACGGTTGCCATACTCTGAAGATGAGCTCCGATTAAGTTCGAAATGCTTCAGTGTGGTTTGGTGGTGGTGATAGTTGGGTTTATGTGATTTGTGAGTGTTCGTACAGTGTGGAGGTGGAGGAACTGCATGAACACACATGTCTGGCATAAACGTAACTAGGGTAAGTGTACCAGTGAATGAACACTTAAGGAAATTTTCGACTTTTAAAATTAATTTTAGGCAGTTGGGCACAGTTTATTTAACATAATTACTTTTTGTTTAGCACAACCAACTACTCTAGTTGGCTAACATCATCATTATTCAACAGTATTACTGCACAATTTGAAGATATATCACTATTTAAGGGAAAAAATCGAAAATCACCAGTGAATGAACGCAAAATTCTAGTGAATGAACAAATGAAACCAGTGAATGAACAACTTTGAAAATGATGTTTTGTTATACTATAAAAATACAAAAGCGAAGTTATATTAACACAACTACATTCAATATACTTATTTGGTCGTTTCCATTTTCTAAAATAATTAAAATACAAAAATAAGATTATTGTTCATTCACTGGAAAACTTGAACCAGTTAATGAACCTATATTTTACGTTTGTTCCAATACTAGCCTTTCGGTAGATAATATATTTGGATCAATGTCACTGAAAACGAAATCTTAATATGACTACTAGAAGAAAAGATATTGCACAAATAGAAAATCCTGCAGTCCCAGTGAATGAACACCCCCGTTCTTTCACTGGATTTAGGCGATTTTGGGTTCCAGTAAAAAAACACTGGATGAAAAGGTATTGTTTATAAATAAATTACAATAAACTATATATGAATAGCACTAACAGGTCTTTAAAGCTTAAAAAAAACATACCCAATGAATGATAGATGGCGGGGACAAATGCAGTAACACATCAGAAGTATAGTAGCTTTCCTTCTTCCTTAATACTGCTCCATAGAAAAAATGTACAACATCCGTACGTCCACTTTACATCGTCGCCATTTCAAAACTTATGCTTAGGAGTCAAATCATTTACCAGAACCTAAAAAGTAAAGGTGCTAGTCGAAAAAAAAATACGAGGCGTGATAGAAACGTACCAAATTCTTATTATTTCAAAAAATGTTCGTTTTGTTCATTCACTGGTACTGTTCATTCACTGGTACGCTTACCCTATCTTCAGGTAAGGTTGCGGGTGAGCAAAGTACTCGTTTCAGTTTATTAATCTCTACCCATTTAGCTAAAGTAAAAACTCGAATTCCAGTAGAGCAAATAATTACGTGAACAAAACGAAAGATCATTTGTTAAGAAAAGTTATACGGACTTTTAAATGCGTCTTTTCTCTTGTAAGTCCGAATCTCATTATGCGTAACCGATGGTGGCTTTGACGTTAACAGAAGCATTAAGTTTTAACAAGGGGACGATTATGTGAAATATCTTTCGTACTTTTGTGGATATATTATATGCACATTGGGCATAAAAGGAGAATAAAATAGCTATCTGCTACTGATTAAAGTAATATCGATTGAAAAAAAAAACAATTTAGACACTATCTTTCCATTTATTGAATCAGGCGTTACTTTGCGGAGGTCCATATTAATGAACTAAAACAATTACTTTGCTCACCCGCGACCTTACAATAGTTACGTTTATGCAAGAAATGTGCGTTCATGCAGTTCCTCCACCTCCACACTGTACGAACACACACAAATCACATAAACCCAACCATCACCACCACCAAGCTACACTGACGCGTTTCGAACTCAACCAGAGCTCATCTTCAGAGTTACCACAACCGTATGCTATGCTACCAACTGTTAAACTAACAAACCAAAACAAATGTTTTAACTTGTCACTGTAACTTCTCAAGTACCCACTTTATTTTTCTTATTCTCAAACTACCCCACAAAAATTAACTTTTATTGACATATTATAAAACTACCTTGAATTTTTTGTTTATTTATTTATAAGGCATATTTAATTAATACTAACTGTTCAAATTCGACCCAAGCCGCAGTAAAGGAGAAGATACTAAATTTACCTGTTCATTAATAATAGACCCCATAGTGTTGTACCTAATTATTTCCATGCATTCCAGAGCATCCAGACGCAACCCCTTGCCGCAATAATGTAATTAGTAACAAATATAGATCCATCTATTTCACTTTTGGCGCTTTTGGCTGAGACTAAACATTGTGCTTTTCACGACTAATGCGAGGAAATAACAATCAAACAATCGAAACACTGCGTTGCTCCCGCCGATTTTACATTTTCTTTTGTGACATAATTTTTTTTTTTAAACGAGCGAGGCCATCCCAGCCTATATACGTCCCAATGCAGGGCACGGGCAGGCCTCCTGCATGCCATGTACTTACGCGCGATATTTACCTACCGCGGGGACGATCTGCTACGATCGAAATTTCAGTAGGTTGTCACAAGCGCGCGCCGACACACGTTCATTCGTGTTCCACGGAAAAAATATGCCGCCTGGACTTTTATAAGTGAATGGTGAAACAGGGGGCAAATTTTAATATGACTATGCTAAAATTAATAGCTAATATAACAATTTGGGAGTTCGTATCGTGCTGTCCCTCTTACTCTTCTATAAAAAGCTATAAGCGTGAGCGGGATGGCACGATGCGAAGTTCGAAAATTGACCTTCGTATCTAGTATAATGCTAGGGTACTGTGAGCATGACAATTTGTGTTCTGCGCATTGCAATAAAATATCCTTTTTGTTAGGATTCCAGAGCTAAAATGGCAAAAACGGAACCCTTTTAATTTCGCCATGACCGTTTGTCCCTTTGTCCGTCCGTGGCTTAGCTTAGGGAATATTAGTGCTAGAAAGTTTGCATGGATATAATATATAGCAATTATCCCGACAAAATGGTAAAACAACATGTAGAAAAAAAATGTTTATTTAAATTGCCAGCCCTTGTCACTGGCGGCACGCACACATTCTTAAGGAGACGGAGTAGTATAATCTGTGGCTATAGGTAATCGCGGTAAGTACCAAGATTTTGTACGGGATGCAGTATCTGTTACGAAGTAACTATTAAGTAATCTGTGGTACGGGCCTCCTCTCAGAATGAAAGGGCTTGGGCCACAGTTCACACGCGGGCCCAGTGCTGATTATTGGGAACTTCACACACACCACTGAATTTCTTGTCAGGTGTGTGCAGGTTTCCTTGCAATGTTTTCCTTCACCGTAAAGGTCATGGTAAATTTCAAATATAATTTCGCATATAAATTCCGAAAAACTCGGAGGTGCGAGCCCAGATTCGAGCCCACGACCCTCTGTTTGAGAGGCAACAGGTCAAACTACTATGCCACCACGGCTTCATTCACAATATTATACGGTGGCCTCATAAAATCTTTGACCTCACGCCAATAAATCCTTTAATTACGCATAATTTGTAAACTTGAGGCACCAAATTAAAAATGCACAGGCTAAAATCCTCCTAACTTCACTGAAAGCAAGTCCCTAATACTCTGAAGCCGTTCAAGTTTCGAGTGGCCTAATAAGCATTCGAAGATTTGATGGAAATCCTTTTTGAAGACAGCATGAAAGCCGCAGCATGAAGTTTGCTCGCAACTTGACAACTTACGAGAACGCGCCCGCTTTGCGTTCCCTGATTTATGGATTTTAAATTGAATTTAATTTGTTGCAAGTCAAAATGAGGTTTGCCGTGTTGTTTTATGACTATAATGAAAACTAAAAAAATGCTGGCTCCCAAGTTCGTGAGTTTCCTTTTTAGAATTTTTGCTTTCATCGTAAAGCTCATGGTAGGTAAATTACAAATGTAATTTCGCGCATTAATTTGGAAAAACTCCGAGGTGTGGGCTCGGGCTCGAACATAGGGCCACAACGTTACCAGGACTTAATAACGATTAATTTTAGGTATAGTCGGGGTAAAAAAGGTTCGTGTCTTTTCGACCTTAATTCGTTGACATAGAGTCGAAAAGTGACGAACCTTTTCTTACCCCGACTATACCTAACTACCTTAGGTACTAACCATCTCCTGAAATATTCTGCATAGCATCAGGAAAGATACACAACAGAGTAGTTAAACTATCTACAAAAATAACAGAACCCACGTAAACCTATTTCAGATTAACGCCAAAGCGCTTAAATCGCATTTCAAACCCCTGATAGTATTTCTTCCCTTATTCAAATTTCACTCCGGTTATGGGTCGGTTAATCCTCTTACACGTTATTAAGGTCGATTAATCAACAATCGACCCTGTGTAAATGTAATAGGGTACCACTGAGCGAGATATACGATTGACGATGAAATATACAGAAGTCATATGCCGGCTGCCATAAAATTAGAAATACCTATCCAAATCATTTGCAAGGGAATTATAAACAGTATGTTGTACTGCACTGGAATGAGATTGGTAGCTAATGGGCGACCGACGGATGCAAATGCAAAATATTTACCTTAAAATCATGTCAAACGATATAAGTAAGTACGTAATATGGATATGACGACAATTGGTTTAATAAAATCATTACACTTCCTTTTGGCTTTGCCGTAGTCGTGTAAAAAAGAGAACATAATTGCAAAATCTTCTAATATATTAAGTCTCGTGTCACGGTGTTTGTTATCGAACTCCTCCGAAACGGCTTGACCGATTTTTATGAAACTTTTTTCTCTATATTTGGTAGGTCTGAGAAAAGGTCGTAAGCCATTTTTATCCCTATTCTTTGCAGACGGAGTCGTGGGCAACAGCTAGTAGTTGTATAATTTTATTGTTGTAGTAGTATCGTGAGGAAGTGCATGGTGTGTGTGAAGTTCCCAATCCGTACTGGGCCCGCGTAGGAACTACGGCCCAAGCCCTCTCATTCTGAGAGGAGGCCTGAGCCCTGCAGTGGGACGTATATTGGCTGGGATGATGATGATGAGTAAATAATTACAATTATTTCTATATAACATACTATTATTTTCAGTCCATTCCTTTTATTTTTCGCTATCCGCTTATACACGGAAAATTACCACTCAACATCTACAAGTGTTTTGTATATAATGGATTTTATTATAACCGAACCGAACTACAGACACTCAAGCATTATACCTGGTTTACCCTCGCGTACGAGCGGCGAGACGAACTGCGAGACGAGCAACGAGACGAGAGTGTGAACTAACAGGCTCGCTTCGCGCCTCGTCTCGTGATTTGCAGGCTCGCGTCCGGAGCGAGACGACGAGACGAGGCACGAGGCGAGGTAACGAGGCGAGAGTGTAAATCAGGTATTACAATTTGTACGGAGCAGCGGCGACCGCCATCGCATAGCCTGTAAGGCCGATCACGTTCTGGAAATCTCGAAATCCTTTTAAAATTTAGCTTTGCTGTGGTTAAGGGACAAGGTAATATTTTATTATACCTATTCATATTAGTGAAACCACGGAACAGCGGCGGCGGAGGCCATTTTATGAATATAGATGTACTTTTGTAGGTACGTGAAAGGTCACATTCATGGTGAACCGTTGATTACTTATTTACATGTGCATAACGCACGCAATGTTACAATAGAGAAATATATCTCTAGGCAGATGTTCTACGACTAATGGGTTCTTAATAGAAACGTTACTAGACAAATATCACAAGGCGATATAGAGGTGAAAAACTTACGTAACGGACGAGGCCGTATTGTCTAGCGGGCGGTATGGACTTAAGGCATTCGCTGCCGGCTATCAGACTCGAGACTTCTTCAGGTGCCACAAACGCGTGTGCGTTCAAATGACTGGCAAACTATGACAGCGGCACTAGGCGAAAGTCTCGAAAACGTTTATATGCGTTCCTGGCAGTGAATGCTTTAGTCACGAACTATTAATTGCTAAAATTACCTCGACGTTTCGACTACCTTGCAGCGGCCGCGGTCACGAGTTGACTCGTGAAATAATAGTTCGTGATGAAGTCCCAAGAATTATTAGTTATGTTATGATAATATATGAGATTTATGAGTGACAATAGCAAAATTATAACATTATATATTTCAGCAGATGGGGTACTGTCGCTAAATATCCCTGTTCTTTATTGTCGCAATAACGATATGATAAAAAATAAGGTTTATGCAAGCTGTGGTAAAACATAATTATTGCACGAACGTAAGTATCTTCCATAATTTCTACGTGGAATATAATACTTTATTTACATGTTTTACACTCGTTATTTCTCTTATCAAGTATTTTCTCGCTATGCGGGCCCCGTGCCATTGTTACCAATGATAAATGGAGTCGCACTTTTACATAGAATTACATTTTAATACGGGACCATTATGTAAGTTCCAGCTCGCTGTTAGATGAAGCCATTGTAACAATAGCTAAACCAAGGTAATTTAATTTTTATGAGAACAAGGTTCGTATTAAAAGAGCCTGAGATTATTTGGACGACTACTGCTTTCGAAAATGATTTACGTAAGGATGGGCTACACTAGATTGACTGGATTGGATTGGATTGTCAATGATACGGTAAAGATGTCAATGGTATACGATAAAGATGCCAATGATACGATAAAAAGTCAATAATACGATAAAGATGTCAAGGATACAATAAATAACGTTATACTTAATCGGAGACTCTTTGCTCGATGTTATTGACGACTATATGTAATTACCTTCAAATAGATAGGTCCAACTACGAGGAAGAAGTCAATCGACGAATCCCTGCCAAGATATTGCAGAGATATCAAGGTACTATATCAAGATATTGCATCCCAAAAGAAGCAGTGTCTCAAGTCAAAGGACGATGAAGAAGGCTATGCTCGGAGTTTATTTGAGGGATCAAAATTAGAAATGCTGAAGTCCGCACAAGAACTGAAGTCACTGACTTAGCACGAAGAATCGCCAGACTCAAAGTGGCAGTGAGCGGGCATATCGCGACGAGTCCGTGGATTGGAAGACGCAGTGTAGATAGGTCTCCAGCGAGATAGAGCGACGACCTGGTTAAGGTTGCGTGAACGCGTTGTATACCGTTGGCGCAGGACCGTTCTGTTTGCCGAGCCTTGGGGGAGGCCTATGTTCAACAGTGGACGACTTTCGGCTGAAATGATGATAATGGTGACAATAAAGATTATATTTTATAAATAAATAAATAATAAATAAATATCACGGGACAATTCACACCAATTGACCTAGTCCCAAAGTAAGCTTAGCAAAGCTTGTGTTATGGGTACTAAGCAACGGATTAACATACTTATATAGATAAATAAATACTTAAATACATAGAAAACGTCCATAACTCAGGAACAAATATTCGTGCTCATCACACAAATAAATGCCCTTACCGGGATTTGAACCCAGGACCTCTTGCTTCGTAGGCAGGGTCACTGCCAACTAGGCTAAAGCGGTCGTCGTCGTTTGTAGCGAAAGAGTATATTCGTTGTCTTTACTCTTAGAATGTTTTATTTCCTAATTTGCTAATATGTGTAAATACATCCAGTTTTAAAATGCGACAGAACTTACAGATTTAAAACTCTCCCATTTTCTATACCTGAACTGTAGAACAATGGAAGCAAGTGTCATAATCTATAACTGTAACATTTTGCCGTTGAAATTGTAAAAATAACGATAGAGATAGAACTTTCGAGAAAGTCATTGACAGCAAACTTTTACCGCACTAGCAATAGTGCTTACGAGATGGGTTTTATATCGATCGGTACAGCGTTTGGAGTTTGAGAAGCTATTTACATTGTTCGTTTGCGTTTAAAGAATTCTAACGCAACAAAATTTGCAAGATTCTTAAGACCTCTAACGCGCTGACGCTTGCTTCCGCATTCACTATTTCATTCTGTCAAACGGTATAAGCTGGTGACAGAAAGAGATGGCGAAAGCAATGGCAAGCGCCCGCGCGTTAGACAATATTATGGTCTCTGATAGACCGAGCGAGCGCAAAGCTTGGGCAAAAATGCTTTCGTATGTCTGTCAGGCTGTCTGTTCTCTCCAGGTATGACAGGTATTATTACTATACTAAACTGGACTTATCACGCAATTAATATTTACCTCGACATTTCGCCCACATTGCAGCAGCCGTGGTCACGAATTAACTGAAGTGTAGGGTGTCAAGTTTGTTTAGCCGCACGAAGTCTTTCGAACTACCCGCATACGTGGCCGAAACGTCGAGGTAAATATTAATTGTGTGATAAGTCCCGTTTAGTATAGTAATTATGAGTGAAAATCACGAAAGTTTAAAACAGTATATCACAGGTATGACTGTGTGTTGACCTCTACAGGTCGCATTTCTCAACCGGTTCTCGTTAAATTTTGTGAGCAGGTTGGATAATGATATGGATTTTTGTCAATTCAAGTTTCGGAAATTTTTCAAAATGGCGGAACAATAGGGGTTGACAACATAGAAAATACCATATTTTAGTCATTCTGAGAAACCTGCGAGGTTTACAGCACACTGCTACAGATAACGTCACGTAACGTCAAACCGTTTTAGCGTGAAGGAGTAATAAACATCCATCCATACAAATTTTCACGTTTATACTTAATAAGATACTTTTAAGTTATACTTGATTGAAGGAACATAAAAGTCTAAATCATGTCATCAAAATGCACAATAAGCACATACAAAAGATAAAATATAATTTAGCAAAAGCACAGGCGTTGTTGAGGCTTCATCAAAATTCAGGACCTAAATCATTTCCACCGGAGTCAGCGTCATAAAGCAAAATATATATTCAGTTCACAACTAATGCCGTCGTATGTATACAGCGGGAGACATATTCCGTGTCGGAATCGCCTCGTATATGTAAACAGGTCGCCGGGAACATCCAATATTACCTACAATATATCAAGTTAATGCGTCTGTAATATTGAGAGGGCTTGTTCCTAAAAACCGGCCAAGTGCGAGTGGCAATCGCGCACCGAGGGTTCCGTACAAATGAGTTTATAAATCTCAAACTCCAATATGACCACAACAAATGACATGCAGATATAATCCTTATTTTCATCACGATAACGAGCATATCTCCATGTAATTTATTGCACACATATTGGAGTTTGATATAACAAGTTAAATAAAATCTAGTAAATAAAGTAGAACTTTGCAAGATGAAATCTAATTAAACTAGCTAAGGCGCAATCAAAAGTTTGGTCAAAAGGCCAACTCAAGAACAACTTAGGTTATATATTTATAAAGGAACTTGAGCACTGGAACTGAAAATTGGGTGCACATTTTCTATTAAATTCAATTTGTGTTGTTTTTCCTGGTTCCACATTTTTATTTAAATTTAATAAAGACAGAAATATCTAATCAAAACACAAAAGTAATCGTTGTAGGTAATTCCAAAAATGCTCATCATTACGCAAGAAAAATAATTACTTTTAGCGATCTAGACATTTTTTTGTTTTCACTAGGCATTGTATAGTTGACCAAGTGAGTGCTTTACCGTTTTTTATGACAGTTCCTACATTTACGTGATTTTAGTCTTATTTTTTTAAGCCGAGTACAGCTGATATTGAACTTTAGGGTGGCAAAAGAATTTCTTGGTCAAAAATATAAAATTATGTAAAACTAAAGTTCCTGAATAAACATCCCAGTTTCCTTGAGGCTGTCCGCAAAAAGTTATAACAGAAACAAAAGCCAGTTGACGAGACGAGTAATTATCGCGAACCTCCCTGTGACAGCCTCACAAATGATGCCCCAATCACCCACGCGATAAATAACCGTGAATCCCTTATCGCACGAATTCAGGAATGTTGCCATTGCTACAGCAATTGCCGTTTCACGGCAGTTCCTAAACACATCACACATCTGAGTCTATATGCGTCCACCGCAGGGCACAGGCCTCCTTTCAGAATAAGAGGGCTTGGGCTGTAATTCTCATCCAGGCCCAGCGCGAATTGGGCGAATACACCATTAAATTTCTTCACAGGTATGTGCCATGTGCCGGTTTTCTCAGGATGTTTGCCTCCACCGTAAAACTCATAAGAAATTTCAAATGTAATTTCGCTCATAAATTCCGAAAAACTCAGTGGGCTCAAACCCACGACCTTCTGCTTGAGAGGCCATAGCTCAAGCCGCTGGGCTCTCGTGGATTTTTTAATAGTATTACAAATTTAATCATTGTAACTCAATTAAAGAACTCTACATTTGACTTTCGGGATTCTGTACTTGAGGTCATTTGAAAATAAGTAGTACTTCAAGCTTTTGTATACCGGCTAAGGGGCATTTCTTATTTACTCAATTAAACAACTAACTACTCATTTAAACAAGGTTTACCAATTAAAATAAGTTTATATAATTTAATACCATTTGAAATCACTTCATTAGACATGAATAGGTTTAAGACGAAACAGTTTTTTGAACTACATGCACTGTATTCAGTAAATGAGTTCACGGACTTGTTCAAAGAAACGTCTAAATCTGATGTACTTAAATTGTTTAAGCACTTAGATTAAGAGTACTTATATGATTGTAAATAGTTTTAATGACTAGCTAAATGTGACTGATGTTACTTGGCCAAATAAACGAATCTTGAATCTTGAATCTACTGTATTTTGATTTTTGATACCTGGTTTACACTCGCGTAGGTACGAGTGGCGAGACGAACTGCGGGACGAGCCACGAGACGAGAGTGTGAACAGGCGCACCTCGCGCCTCGTCTCGTGATTTACCTTGATTTTGAGGCTCGCGTCCGGAGCGAGACGACGAGGCGAGGCGCGAGGCGAGGTGACGAGGCGAGAGTGTAAATCAGGTATGATGTGGTATGCGTTGATATTTCAGATGTAGGTATTAAGAATTTTCCGTAATAATTATGAAGGGTTCACGGAAAGAACATGTCTAGTCACCTAAGCAACATTTATTAAACTTAGTCATCACGAACATTTACTATGGTAACCATTTCTTTAAAAGTGAGAAAATATACATATACCTGTTTTCAGACATCCATATTTAATTCAATGGTAAGTCATAGTACATTGCGAGCTCTAAATTTTGAGATTAAAATCTCAGTTCTCAAAAAACGTGACTAGAAATGTTCTTTCCGTGGACCCTTCATATGATCCGTACCCATTTCGCACACGTGATGGCAAGTAACAGACAGAATCTCACTCTAACAAATTCAGCTATTTTTTTCATGCGGCATTTTTCTTCCTAACATCTAAATCCTACGCTGGCAACACAGTCCGTGTACAAAATATATTTTGAGATTACTTCCGCCCCCATCGATCTTGATTACCTGCTGGTCTGCGCAGATTGACGTTGGTTTACCTGAAAAAAGAGGGAACGTTAACAGATTTCTTTACGGGTCAAACGTGCTACGTTTACGGGTGAATTGCTGCTAAAGATGCATTTGTTTGATGCCACACTTCGGGACCCAAGTTACGAACTCTATTAGATTCAGTATTTATGAAGCTGAAATGAACTGAGCGATAATCTTTTTTTTTTATTGAGTGGCAAGTGAACACCACCACCTATGGACGCTCGCAACATAGAGGATTTCCGAGGCATTGCCAGCCTAGAAGTCTAGGACGGAATGACAAATATGCCAGTAATTTCATCATCAGATCTGTCTTATGCTCCTAACAGGAATATAGCAGCGGCAGTATTAGGCAGCAAGATGGCGGCACTTCCATGCATGAGGCCGTCCCGCAAAATATCATCTTTGAACCCTAGATACGAGTATAATCACGTTCACCTAAAACGAACTTCAAACGTTTTGATCTCAAAGATTTTGAAAATCGTACGTTTTTCGCATTCCAATTATTCACGAAGACATTCGTATGAAATTTGTTCAACTCAATTACGAATAAGGCCTGAAATTCACATGCGAGACGTGTATAAATTGAATTTTGCGTCAGCAGTGCCAGTCGTCAGACGACATGACAGGGGCAAGTGCGAACTGTCAGGCAGACATCTTGGGTGCGATAAGATTAGGCTGCTTTTTGTGCGGTTGTTTTTAGAAAGCTTTAGGAATGACACTGAAGGTAACGGGCGCAGTGAATTATTTGAACGTTTCCAAAAACGTTTTTACATTACATATTTGACTACGATTTGCAAGAAAACAAGCATCACCCAAAGTGTCCTATAAATTCCCTTTTTATGACCAAAATTCTTTGGTTTAAGGTATAAGTACAATAAGTAGGAACATCGTTATCTCAAAATTAAAGGCTTTGTAACGGGGATTTGTAATGGGGTTGTGGTTTTGGCGGGATATATCATAGAGTTTTAACAGGGGAGTTTAAAGCCAACAAAATAGATAAAGAACGTATTTGTGGATGTGGTATAATAGTACAAATAATAAATTGTATGGTGGTTGTGTGAGATAATACACCGATGTTAAACAGGTGAACACGTTTATTTTCAATGTAATTTTTGTTTTTAATAAATAGTGCGAAAAAATAAAGACTAGTTTTATTTATGAGTGCGACAGACAGATTTTATTCACAAAGAGTTGCAGATCCAATATAGCAAAATCATGTTTAGCAAGACTCTAGCAAAGCTAAATGTCACAGAGTCAGAGAAAACGTTTTAAAATGTTTCATTATCATAAGCTAAGCAAATGTTTTATAAGCATTGCTCGAAGAACTTTGACGATGAAGTTTTGAATGGCGGCCACGTACCGAAAGACACAAGGTGGACTGATAACCTGAGGGCTATTTATCTAACGCACTCGGAATCACACTTGCTTTCACAACTTCTTTTTGTCACAAGGTATAGGTTATCCTGGGTAGAAAAGAGATGGGAAATGCGATTGCGAGCGTCCCCGCGTTAGAAATATGACCTCTGGTAAATGCGGAATCCAATAGGGGTGGGCGGCACAGAACCAGTCATTGTGACGTTGTTTGGGGGATGCCTATATCCAGCAGTAGATGTCAATGGGCTGACGATGATGTCAAACAAATGCTTACGAGTAGGAGGGTTTGTTTAAACAAAATATTTGTTAGCAAGCTGACGTCCTTTTATCTCAGTTATTGGTTTAGTTCACTGACGTAACAGATTTATGTATATTTCAAGAGATTGTGTCTGTTTAGCTTGGTAATAGGATTATTCAGTAGCATTAGGGGAATCTTAGTTAAACTCCCCAAATAAACAGATTATTATGCCGGCGTAATAAATTGCCAGCAATGATATTTACTACGCCAAGCCCTCGTAATTTCGTCCCGTTTCTCTCAATTTAGAGTTATACAGCGTTCGTTTTTCCTGTATTCACGATCCTGTAGCTAGATAGGTATACCGGGGTTACGCTTTGGAGTTAAAATTACGCATCTGCTTATCTCATTGAAATTGACGACGCGCCCCACTCCTGCTGTACATAAAATAAAATAAAATAAAATAAAATCACGCCTAGCAGAGCACACGAAATACGTTCCGAGACCAATTTCAGCAAGTTTAGGTTTAAAGGTAAAAGTGGTATAATAGTGACAGGTTGCTAGCCTATCGCCTACAATATATGGATTTTAAAGAAAACACAGCGTGCAAAACTGAGAAACGTACAAAAGTTTTGCTTTTGCTGGTAACTAACGACTCCTGAGTTATTTGTAATATTGTTTGAACAAAGAGAACCTTCTTCTGCTGCATAGATAATTATCAATAGCTCGTCTGGCAGATGCAATCACGCGAAATTTAAACTGGGGTGATTGATTACATTAGGAAGAGATTAGGCAATTAATTATCTATGATTACAAAAACAACAAATAAACCATAGTTCTTTTTCACCAAAGTTACATAAAAATAATGGCACAACTAAACAAGCCAATTCATGGCATTATACTCGTGAAAACGGCAAAAGCTACGAGTATAGCCAGCCGCCAAACTAAATTCGGGTTTAATACACAAAAATTGAATAAAGCGAAACAAAATGTAAACAAGACGGAAACGCGAGCTCGGATGCGCTATTTACGCAAGCAAGGGAGTGCTCCAATTTTTTTAGGGTCATTTCTAACATTTTTACGATAGACTATTTTACTCCGACACTTATTTTCAAAAATATTGCCCTTTTCCGCCTTGTTTCTATGGCTGCCAACATTTTATGCGGTTTCATCTTTTCAATTGATACCAAATCTGGTCGGTTATTCACAAAGCCGAATTCAAATTGAGGATAGGCGTTTCGATAAAATGTTGTTGATTGAGTATTCGGTTTCAGTTCATCACTGTCGAATAACAGGGTATGTTATGTTGTATACTAATATTTTTTCTTATTTAAATCATGAGTTGCCGGCTGCGGGTCTTTGTACGGTCGTGGCCTCTAACTAATAGATAAATTATACACATGTACGTGTATATGACTCACTACAAAAGAGGGAGCACTAGGTATAACGAGAAAACGTAGTCACTTCCCATGCCACTGGTCGAATGTAGTCTGATAGGCATATTTTCGGTACATCAAACCCGATAATCGTATAATTTCTTCTGTAGAGACCATAATGTACGAGGGGCGTTCAATATAAAGTGAGAATGAGATGCAAACTCTTTTAATATTACGAAATTAAATACTGGCCGGTAAAGCTAATCTATCTAGCTGATTGCTATGAAAAAAAAAACTAACTGTCTTTTGTTTAAAAAAATATACGGTAATTTCTTTGCAATGCTATTGAGTACGTTAGCGAAAATGGAGAAAATTGAACTGCGCGCCGTTATCAAATACTTGTATTTGAAAAATTTTTCTACGGACCAAGTCAATTTGGATTTGCGGGACACTTTAGGGTCTAATGCTCCTCCGGATTCGACAGTCGCACGTTGGTGCGCCGAATTTAGACGTGGAAGAACAACGACAGTGGACGACCTCCGCTCCGGACGCCCTACTACAGCAGTAACTGAAGAAATTGTGAAAAAAGTCGAAAACTCAGTTTTGGCGGATCGTCGTGTCACAGTTCGTTTTATTACTGAAAATGTAAAGATTTCAACGGGGAGCGTGCATAATATTTTACATGAACGCTTGGGTATGAAAAAGGTATCTGCGCGTTGGGTACCAAGAATGCTTACTGACACGCAAAAACAAACTAGACTAGAGATTTGTCAAGAAGCTTTGAACCTGATGCAGCAAGACCGGGAACTTTTTTTGGCGCGATTTATAACAATGGACGAAACATGGCTCCATCATTACGACCCTGAAACGAAACTGCAGTCTATGACATGGAAAAGGCCATCATCTCCAACTCCGAAGAAATTCAAGGTGAGCCCATATGTCGGTAAGGTCATGGGCTCTGTTTTTTGGGATGGTAAAGGGGTATAAATGATTGAGTATCTCGAGCATGGAACCACTATTACGGGCACTTGATCCGCGAAAAACGACGAGGTAAACTCTCGAAAGTTGTGCTGTTCCACCAGGACAATGCCCCGGCACACAAGTCCGCCGTTGCAATGGCTGCAATTCGTGATGCTGGGTTCGATATCCTTAAGCATCCTCCGTATTCACCAGATCTCGCTCCCAATGATTTCTACCTATTTCCGAGATTGAAACAATACCTGAGAGGCCAGAAATTTGAAGACGACGACGCGGTAGTCGCTGCAGTACAAGATTTTTTAAGTACTCAAGATGAGACCTTTTTTAAAAATGGAATTTTAAGTTTAGAAAAAAGATATACTAAGTGTATTATGCTAAAAGGTGACTATGTCGAAAAATAAAATGACATTTAGTAAAAGTTGTTTATAACATACTCATTCTCACTTTTTATTGAACGCCCCTAGTATTAATATCAAGAACAGTATTAACTAGTTCAAACAATCTATACTAATATATAAAGCTGACGAGTTTGTTTGTTTGTTTGTTTGTTTGAACGCGCTAATCTCAGGAACTACTGCTCCGATTTGAAAAATTCTTTCAGTGTTAGATAGCCCATTTATCGAGGAAGGCTATTATAGGCTATATATCATCACGCTAACTCCAATAGGAGCGGAGCGGAGCGGAAAAATGTTTCAAAATCGGGGGTTTTTCAAGTAAAACTTCTATAGGCGCTAATCTCAGGAAGTACTGCTCCGATTTGAAAAATTCTTTCAGTGTTAGATAGCCTATTTATCGAGGAAGGCTATAGGCTATATATCATCACGCTAACACCAATAGGAGCGGAGCGGAGCGGATGAATGTTTCAAAATCGGGGGTTTTGAAGTAAAACTTCTATATAGGCGCTAATCTCAGGAACTACTGCTCCGATTTGAAAAATTCTTTCAGTGTTAACACCAGGGGGTAGTAGTGGGGGGGGGGGTAGAGGGGGGTGCGGGGGCTTCGGAGGGGGGATTAAAATTTCATTGATTTGCACCGTTTTCAAGATATTTGACAAAATCACCAAGGGGGTGGGGGGTTGCGGGGGGGGACGGAAAGGGGGGGCTTAGGAGTGGGGATTAAAATCTCATTGATTTTGCCGTAGGATGCACCGTTTTCAAGATATTTGACAAAACACCGGGTGGGGGGGGGGGTGAGGGGGTTGAGGGGGGTGGGGGCATTAAAGGGGGGATGAAAATTTCATTGATTTTGCTGTAGGATGCACCGTTTTCAAGATATTTGACAAAAAAAACTTGAAGTAAAACTTGCGGGGGGTAATTTTTTTAATATCGAGGAACTAAGGAGAGCCTAAATTGATGAAAAAGCAAATTGGATAAAAAAATAAGCTGCCCAAATTACTAGTTCCACGCGGACGGAGTCGCGAGCAAAAGCTAGTGTTAAAATAAGACGCACTGACACGTAACGATTCAATATACAGGCGATCGCCGGCGTGGCGAGTGTTTTCTCTGCTCATTGCCGGGCAGCCAGTAATCCGTTGTGAAGCGAGCGTCTCGACCCCGCAATGGACAGAGAACATAGTAGAAGAGAAGAGTGCTAAGTAAAATATTTTCGGAGCAAGTTTTGCGGGGTTATGTTTCAAATACAAAAGGAAATAAATCTTAGCAAGCAAAGCAATTAGGGTGCGACATGGAAAAATGATTGCGAGACAAGGAAGCTTGCGAGAAAAATACTTTTAACCTTAGCCAATATTGCAGCGGGAAAACGGCAAAACGGCGTTTTTAAACTTGGAAGAAATGTTCTAAGTTTTTAACAGTTTCTTTTGTTTATGTTTGCAACGGAAGGGGGTTATATTTCAAAAAGTTTCAAGCAGGAAATTTGCGAGTTTAATGAGGCAATATATCTGTGCTTCTTTGTCGTCAAAGAGAATGTGATCACAACGTTTATTATTGTTGGTAAAGTTTGCTAAGTAATTGATTTTAAGCAGCTTTGTAGTACATTAGCACGGGTCCCGCTCTCCCGCTTTAAAATTCTTGCTTATATAAAATTCATATCTGAACGTCTACTATTAAAGTCGTGTTCATAAAATTTAGAATAAAAAAAAGTCCTGACTGATTGACTGGCCGGTACAATGCCATGGCCCCTGGAAGGCTGAAATTTTGCACAAGTAGTGTTTGCCTTTAAGATGTAGGCAGGGAATAAGGACGAGATTTATAAGTTCGATTCAGAGTGATGATCTGATGATAGCAGTAACGTTTCAACTCTAATACTACTTTCATTATTATTATTATATTATTACTAGCTTTTGCCCGCGACTCCGTCCGCGAAGAATAGGGGTAGGTATAAAAAATAGCCTACGACCAAACATGGATAGAAAAAAATCATAAAAATCGGTCAAGCCGTTTCGGAGGAGTTCGATAACAAATTAACAAACACCGTGACACGAGATTTTCATATATTAGATTGTTTAGCCTATAATTTTGTCCTACTGCTGGGCAAAGGCTTCTCTTCTTGACTTCCAAATCTCCCTCCCTATCCAGCGCTATATTTGACCACTCCCTCAACTCTACTCAACTCTATTTTTATGGAGCGATAACTTTTTTCACACAAAGAATACTGCGGCTGCTTTCACGAGGCGACAAGCCCAGTTCTGAATAGGGATGTTTCCTAGGTCAAAAAATAATAATTCTTATTAGTCCGTATTTTACATTATCAAAAAATATTAGACACGTAATTTTTCTTTTGACAATTAAACAAAAAATGACGAAGATATGGCGCGTTGAAGTTCCGCGTGACGAGGCGTGACGTCACTTGTTCCTAAAACGCTCATACAAAGTGTAGGAACAAGTGACGTCACGCGAAACTTCAACGCGCCATATCTTCGTAATTTTTTGTTAAATAGACAAAATTAAAAATACGTGTCCAATATTTTTTGATAATCTAAAAGACTGACTAGTTAGGAAAGTAGCCTATTGTAAGAAAAATTTTGCAAGTTGCATTACATTACGAGCCCGTAAAGCGAACGAGTTTGAAGTGGTCGGTTGAGCGCCGCAATGTAACTTGCTCGATTTTCTCGTAGGTCTAAACTGGACTTAAGACTGAATAGTACTTAAAAAACCGGCCAAGTGCGAGTCGGACTCGCGCACGAAGGGTTCCGTACAATTATCTATAAAAATCACGTTTGTTGTATGGGAGCCCCCTTAAATATTTTTTTTATTTTAATTTAATGATTTATTTTTAAAGTCAATATATAATCTGTGGGCACGGGAGTGCCCCCGCCATGACGAGCCGAGCGAAGCGCAAGGGCACTACCTACCTTTTCTCGAAACGTTTCGTCGTTTTTTTGAACTCTTATAACTTTGCTTTGGATTAAATATTCTGTGAATATTTCAAGCGTTTACCTGTTGCCGTTATCAATATCGAGCCAAAACGAGCAAAAAAATCATGTTTGTTGTATGGGAACCCCCTTAAATATTTATTTAATTCCATTTTTTAGTAAGCTTAGCTAAGCTTGCTGTGTTATGGGTACTAAGCAACGGATAAACATACTTATATAGATAGATACATACTTAAATACATATTAAACAACCAAGACTCGAGAACAAACATTCGTATTTTTCATACAAATATCTGCCCCGACACGGGAATCGAACCCGGGACCTCAAGCTTCGTAGTCAGGTTCTCTAACCACTAGGCCATCTGGTCGTACATCTGGTCATACATCA
Organism: Archips crataeganus; assembly: GCA_947859365.1. NCBI lineage: Eukaryota > Metazoa > Arthropoda > Insecta > Lepidoptera > Tortricidae > Archips > Archips crataeganus. The sequence continues at coordinate 5,143,003 of OX402061.1, read as the reverse complement.
TCTGTGAAAATTTCAACTCTCTAGCTATCACGGTTCCCGAGATACAGCCTGGTGACAAACGGACGGACGGACGGACAGCGGAGCCTCAGTATTAGGGTTTCCGTTTTTACCCTTTGGTTACGGAACCCTTAAAGAAGAGACATTTAACCTACTTTTATCAATTATCAACCGACGAAAACAAAAGGAGGAGGTTCTCAATTCGACGTGTATATTTTTTTTTTTTATGTATGATCACGCATAACTTTTTACAGAGTAGTCCGATTTTGATGATTCTTTTTTTATTGGAAAGCGTATACCCCGAGGGTGGTCCCATTTAAATTTGGAAACAATATTCCTACCCTAAGAGTAGAAAAACAGGGGATGATTGATTGTTCAGTTACTGATTGTACTGTATGACCACGCATAACTTATTACAGAGTAGTCGGATTTTGATGATTCTTTTTTTATTGGAAAGCGTATACCCCAAGGGTGGTCCCATGTAAATTTGGAAATAATGGATGGTAAATAGGGCATGATTGACTAACTTTTTACAGAGTAGTCTGATTTTCATAATTCTTTTTTATTGGATAGATAATACCTTGAAGTTGGTATTATAAATTTGGAAAAAAAATTACCCCAAGGATTGAAAAAAAGTATAAAATAAAAACTTTTTAACAAAAAATTAAACCGCCGAAAAAACTGAAAAGCAAAAAATAATACCTTTTTTGTTTGACCTTAATCTAGGTACCAGTTTGAAGTCGGTGCCTCAGCACGGGCCAGGAGGAGTGATAGAAGCCAATCAGGTAGAAGATTATAGGTCCACTCCTCCTGGCTAAGTGCTGAGGCACCGACTTCAAACTGGTACCTAGATTAAGGTCAAACAAAAAAGGTATTATTTTTGCTTTTCAGTTTTTTCGGCGGTTTAATTTTTTGTTAAAAAGTTTTTATTATAACTAGTTTCAGTGCACATAACTTGTTTGTTACCGATCGATAGAAGCAAGTCAGGGCTATTTAATCAATCAAGTAATTATTACTTTCCCGCCTCATTTGCTTGAGGGCACAAGGTTGAGTTGGCAACCCTGACCCTTCGTGAAATTAATGTTGCTAGAACGTACAAATTATTATTGTTTTTTAATTATCGGTTTTCTATACATGTTTGTATAGTCGACAGAGATTTCTTGGCCCTTTTCAACAAGAAGGTTTCATGTCAGTTGTACAGGTACCTAAACATTAAACACTTTGATGCGCCAAGAGTGGCGTAGCTATAGAAAATAAATTAAATGTCACTTGAAAATCAACGTGTTCAGCCTAATTGTTTTTTTTTTCTATTATAAGAACTGTCCTAAAATGGTAAAGCACTTGTGAACTAAGTAAGTAACTGAAATGCTTAATCCCGGGGTGACGTGGGTATGGGTGAATTGAACTCAGAAATCATTTATACTTAGTTAATTCCTGTATGATTTAAGTGGTAACAATTTCGTCTTTGTCAAATGAAGCTATTTTATTTGCGGCAACCGGTCGCTTCAGGTTTTAGCGTCATAACTAAGAATTTTTGTATAATTTATTGAATCAAGCGTTACTTTGCGGAGGTCCATATCAATGAACTGAAACAATTACTTGTAAGAAATGCGTGTTCATGCAGTTCCTCCACTTCCACACAGTACGAACGCACACAAATCAAATGCAAATGTAGGTACATTTGGTAGCGCAGTGAACGGTTGCAGTCAGAGTTGCCACCCGTCCCGATTTTGTCGGGACCGTCCCGATTTCGAAGACATTGTCCCGGCTACCTATCGATTTTGTCCCGATTTTTGCAATAAAAAATAATAAAAAAAGTAATAAAAACACAAAATAAAGTTTCATTTTCTTTAGACTCCGAACGTCTCTGGTGGATGCTCGATTTGTCCCGATTTTTTTCCCCCTAAAGGTGGCAACCCTGGTTGCAGTGCTCTGAAGATGAGCTCTGGTTGAGTTCGAAACGCATCAGTGTAGTTTGGTGGTGGTGATACAACTATCACCACCCTAAAAAGTCTTGTTGTTGTTGGTTTGTGTGATCAGTGTGGAGGTGGAGCAACTGCATGAACACGCATTACTTGCATAAGCGTAACTATCGTAAGGTCGCGGGTGAGCAAAGTATTAATTGTTTCAGTTCACTAAGAATTTTTGCCCTTGTAGTAAGGAACCGTCAGTGTGCAAGTCTCACACTTGGCCGGATTTTTCCTATGGTTGCTATTGTCAATATTCAGAAACTTCATTGTTATGCAATTTGTATAGTTAGTAAACCATTGTAATGGAAATAGCACTTATCCATAAATGAAATTAATATTCTTAGTAAAGTATTTTTAAGTAATTTAGATGCTCATCTTAAAAGCTACCATCTAACGAACATAATTGATAGGTATCGGATACTAAGAGTTTACCAGAAGCGAAATTTAATTGAGATAAAGTTCCTAGAGCTGCAGCGGTTCATAAACAATCCATCTTGCAGGCTGCCCGCTGCGGTATTATATTATGCTAAGCGATAGTAATTAAAATGTTTTATAGAATGGCTGCATCTCATTAAGGGAGGGGGGAGAAATTGTGAGCAATTTGTAACACATTCTGCGCATCTGCTCGTCGCAGAAACTGTTTTCCGCAATGGCATGGCAATACGATTATTTAATAATTTATTGAATCGGGCGTTAATTTTCGGAGGTCCATATGAATGAACTGAAACGTCAACTTTGCTCACCCGTGACCTTTCGCTTTTAAGGTCGCGGGTGAGCAATGTTGTCGTTTCAGTTGATTATTTAATAAGTTGACGCAGAGTATACATAGAAGAGTTGCTCCGGAGTAAATTTACATTTAAATTATATCAATGACTTTATTTATTTCTCCAGCTCAGCCTGCAACAAAGTTGACGTTCAAAAAAACTTTTTAACAAAAAATTAAACCGCAGAAAAAACTGAAAAGCAAAAAATAATACCTTTTTGTTTGACCTTAATCTAGGTACCAGTTTGAAGTCGGTGCCTCAGCACTTAGCCAGGAGGAGTGGAACTATAATCGTCTACCTGATTGGCTTCTATCACTCCTCCTGGCTCGTGCTGAGGCACCGACTTCAAACTGGTACCTAGATTAAGGTCAAACAAAATAGGTATTATTTTTTACTTTTCAGTTTTTTCGGCGGTTTAATTTTTTGTTAAAAAGTTTTTATTTTATACTTTTTTCCATCCTTAAGGTAATTTTTTTTCCAAATTTATAATACCAACTTCAAGGTATACCCTAACTATCCAATAAAAAAGAATTATGAAAATCAGACTACTCTGTAAAAAGTTAGTCAAGCATCCCCTGTTTTTCTACCCTTAGGGTAGGAATATTGTTTCCAAATTTAAATGGGACCACCCTCGGGGAATACGCTTTCCAATAAAAAAAGAATCATCAAAATCGGACTCTCTGTAAAAAGTTATGCATGATCATATAGTGTCACAGTATAGGTATTGGTCTTGCGGAGAGGAATTAAACCATAACAACAAGTACAGACGTTTATTAGGAACGCTAAACTGTGAGCAAGCAAGAGACTAGAGGGTCGTAGGTTCTAAGCACTTGAGTGGGATTCGCTTTCTCCGGACAGACACTGCCCTGGATTCAGGAGACCGTAGGACGCGCTGCGGGCGTTGCAGGTGGATCTCCAGAGACGCTGCTGACTTGCAGGGCTGAGACCAGGGTGCTTCAGGGCTCAGAGTGTGCTGGTGGTGTAGAGCCAAGTGGTGGAGACTGCAGTTCCGTTCGGCGGTTTAACCCCGACTTGGTTGCCCTGGAATTTGGTTAATGTCAGCAGGGGCCCATACAATTGCTCTGTCCACCGGCCCAACGTCCATAACGGTCCCTGACCATAGGTCCGAATTTAAACGCTGGCTGTGTGGCAGAGCAATCATACGGAATTTACAAAAAGAGAAAGATGAAGCTAAATGTAATACAAAAGAATAAAATGATTTATTGAAAACGAAAACTGTTCTTTTTTTTTGAAATTTAAATTTGAACTAACTGAAACTGCCTAACGGTCTAAGAAGTTTGACATAATTTACAATAAATGCAGACCGTTGGAGTTAGCTAGGTGAAGAAACAGGAGATAGTGATAGAATAATTTTGTAGATAGAAAGCTAGAAATAAACAAATAAAATTAGACAAGGTAAAATGTTGATATTTGCTTTTGGAGAGAACTTACCAATAAACGGGCAGAGTATCCACAGGATTATTATATGGTAGATGTACTGTTTTTAGATAGCTGTGTTCAGATTCAAAATGTGCCGAATTTTTGGCGGCACTGGGTTTTAAAGGCTTAATTAAGTCACGCCCCTCGAGATAACGCTAACCGTAATTTGTGTTATGTGGTTTGACAGTTCGTGCCACAGAGAAGACACTGCGCAACAAAACGATGTACTTAATTTATTTAGCTTTCCTCACTATTTAATTAATTAAATATTAAGGAAAGACAAGAGCTCAGATTTTGTCCGTATTTACTTAATTATATTAAATAGATACGCCCAAAAATCATAGCAGCGGTAAGTTTGATAATAGCGCCATCTAGTGCTCGCGGGGTGAGGCTTGTTGCATTGAATCGAACTAACTTCGCTAAGGATATCGGTAATTACGTCCAAAAACAAACCAAAGAATGATATTGTCCCAATTGCATTGTGACAGTACCTCCCTCTCCGCGGAGGATTTTTTCGTCTTAGCGAAAAAATCCGCCTGAGAAAAATCCCTAACGTAACACATTCAAAATAACCTATCAATCCTATCATACTTCCTAACATACTTCATTCATTCAACCTAACACAGACAGGTCTGCCGTTTAAGACACTGCAAGACCATACGCTACGAGAAAAATGGCGAGATGGTAAAGAGGTAGTTATTAGGAGACACAGTCGCCAATCTAGACAAGGGTTGCCAACCGCCCTTATAAGATTATCCAGCACTACGCGCAAGGTTTAGCTGCCTGGCCGCGCAACGCTAGATATAGCTTTCATTAGGCATTTTTAAGGAGTTGAAATTAGTAAAGACCGCTCCGGCAAAGGCTTTGGATTAAGACTAGCATTGGTAGTGAAGTAATTGTGTCGACCTAAGAAACTAGTGTACGTAAACAAAGCAACTAGAATTTTTATAACTTAGAGATAAATAGAATTAAGCACGGAAACCATGTGTATAGTTTATTCCTAACACGCGGCTAGTATTTGTTAAATTTAAGTAGTTAACTATAATTAGTGCGTCTCACTCTGACGAGGTAGACGCTAAGGTAGTCACAACGATCACGAACGAGTCGATGCGTTTTTATTTTAAAACTAGATTTAATCATACAGAAGAGTATTTTACGAGTAGGCGCAAAATATTTATAAGTAACGTTAAGTCGTTGACCTTGCTATGCAGTAGCGTTGTTTAAGATAAACAAACTTGACGATACGATTGAGAAAATAAAACAGGGTAGGTAGTTAGCGCAGCGCGACAATTACTGCCATGCCACCCTCTTTTCAACTTAATATAATCATGAACCGATGCCACGACATTTACGTAATAAGAGTGCAACGTTGTTACAATATTAAAAATAAGTTTGTAAGTATAATGAAAGACAAGTTTTTTTTTGTTTAGAAATAGTACTAATTGAAGCTATAACGTTATTAACGAGGTTAATTATTCGTACGTTATTTAAAAGTTAAGTTGAGGTTTGTTACTATTTATTACCTGGAGTTAATTTCAGATCTTTTATGTGCCATACGCCTAAATCCTTGCCAGACATATCTTGTAGTTCAAATATTAACGGTGACCTTTTCTTGGAAATACGGCATTTCATAAATTTAGGTGCAAGTTTTATACTGAAATACTGCGATTTATCACTAAAATAAAAGGTTCGCTTCCATACAATGTCTCCTACTTCAAAGTTTGCAGGCTTACGTCGTAAGTTATAACGACGCACATTTCTTTGGTGCGCGTAGTATAATGAATGTTGCACTTTGTCGAATAAATTCGTGAGGAAACCTGCATTCTGCGCGTAAACATCGCGTGGAAGGCAAATTAATAAATAGAATAATAATAAGAAATAGTAACAATAGGAAATTTCGAGACCTGATTCTAGAATATCGCTTGCGAGCATAGATGGCGGTAGCTTTAATATTTGTTTACGTAATTCTTGCACAGAGTCTGCGGGTGTAGAACCACGAATTAAGACTTCATAAGTTAGCTCACTCTTTTGAAGTGACAAATACTTGATTTCGTACATATTAGATATTTAGATTAAGTGATCGCGTTGAAGTTAATAATTAGCTGATAATGAAATTTAGAAAAATAACAAATTATAAGGCGCGTGCCAAGCGACAGCTTATAAAAAGGATGTAGTACTGTACTGAAGTTAAATTTACTAAAAAACAGTCTTAACGATACTTTGTGATAGTGATCGTTAAAATGTAAGGTATGGTTTTAGGTGATTAAGTAAAATGCCTACTGGGGTAGTCTCCAATAGCAAATATCAAGTAATTTGACTATTCCGTACGTTACAAACATGGAGTAATCTAAGTATGTACCTTCCCACTCAATTATATCCTCGCAGTAGATAGAAGTTACAAAAAAAAATAAGTAGAGTAGTGTTGCCTATATTTTAGAACGATTTGGATGAAATTTAGCATGCAGTGGTTGTAGGTTAAATAACCGTTGGTTATTAACTTCCGATTTTGTATGAAATTTACCGTTGTAGAATAACGGTTGGCAGTTAAGTTTAAAAATTAGGTAGGTAGTTCAATTTAAATTGGGTAGTTAAATTTGAAAAAACGTTACAAATTTAAAAAAAAACCGTTAAGATGACAACCACTGGGCAACGTAATGCCCTTTATTCGCCTCTTACGAAACCTAGGTGCAAAAGGGTGGCACTATTCTTAACCGGAACCACACGGTGATTAGAAAAGTGATAAAAAGAATATTACTTACTGCGAGACACAAGTAGTAGGAAAGTGCACAAAATACCAACACAAACACAACGAATAAAACCAGAAAAAAACGTTTCCCAACTCAAGACCACGTTAAGAGGCGCCACTTGTCACAGTTTAGGTATTGGTCTTGCGGAGAGGAATTAAACCATAACAACAAGTACAGACGTTTATTAGGAACGCTAAACTGTGAGCAAGCAAGAGACTAGAGGGTCGTAGGTTCTAAGCACTTGAGTGGGATTCGCTTTCTCCGGACAGACACTGCCCTGGATTCAGGAGACCGTAGGACGCGCTGCGGGCGTTGCAGGTGGATCTCCAGAGACGCTGCTGACTTGCAGGGCTGAGACCAGGGTGCTTCAGGGCTCAGAGTGTGCTGGTGGTGTAGAGCCAAGTGGTGGAGACTGCAGTTCCGTTCGGCGGTTTAACCCCGACTTGGTTGCCCTGGAATTTGGTTAATGTCAGCAGGGGCCCATACAATTGCTCTGTCCACCGGCCCAACGTCCATAACGGTCCCTGACCATAGGTCCGAATTTAAACGCTGGCTGTGTGGCAGAGCAATCATACGGAATTTACAAAAAGAGAAAGATGAAGCTAAATGTAATACAAAAGAATAAAATGATTTATTGAAAACGAAAACTGTTCTTTTTTTTTGAAATTTAAATTTGAACTAACTGAAACTGCCTAACGGTCTAAGAAGTTTGACATAATTTACAATAAATGCAGACCGTTGGAGTTAGCTAGGTGAAGAAACAGGAGATAGTGATAGAATAATTTTGTAGATAGAAAGCTAGAAATAAACAAATAAAATTAGACAAGGTAAAATGTTGATATTTGCTTTTGGAGAGAACTTACCAATAAACGGGCAGAGTATCCACAGGATTATTATATGGTAGATGTACTGTTTTTAGATAGCTGTGTTCAGATTCAAAATGTGCCGAATTTTTGGCGGCACTGGGTTTTAAAGGCTTAATTAAGTCACGCCCCTCGAGATAACGCTAACCGTAATTTGTGTTATGTGGTTTGACAGTTCGTGCCACAGAGAAGACACTGCGCAACAAAACGATGTACTTAATTTATTTAGCTTTCCTCACTATTTAATTAATTAAATATTAAGGAAAGACAAGAGCTCAGATTTTGTCCGTATTTACTTAATTATATTAAATAGATACGCCCAAAAATCATAGCAGCGGTAAGTTTGATAATAGCGCCATCTAGTGCTCGCGGGGTGAGGCTTGTTGCATTGAATCGAACTAACTTCGCTAAGGATATCGGTAATTACGTCCAAAAACAAACCAAAGAATGATATTGTCCCAATTGCATTGTGACAATAGTACAATCAGTAACTGAACAATCAATCATCCCCTGTTTTTCTACCCTTAGGGTAGGAATATTGTTTCCAAATTTAAATGGGACCACCCTGGAGGAATACGCTTTCCAATAAAAAAAGAATCATCAAAATCAGACTACTCTGTAAAAAGCTATGCATGATCATATAGTACAATCAGTAACTGAACAATCAATCATCCCCTGTTTTTCTACCCTTAGGATAGGAATATTGTTTCCAAATTTAAATGGGACCACCCTGGAGGAATACGCTTTCCAATAAATAAATAAATAAAAATAAATATCACGGGACAATTCACACCAATTGACCCAGTCCCAAAGTAAGCTAGGAAAGCTTGTGTTATGGGTACTAGGCAACGGATAAACATACTTATATAGATAGATACATACTTAAATACATATTAAACACCCAAGACCCGAGAACAAACATTCGTATTATTCATACAAATATCTGTCCCGACACGGGAATCGAACCCGGGACCTCAAGCTTCATAGTCAGGTTCTCTAACCACTAGGCCATCTGGTCGTCAATAAAAAAAGAATCATCAAAATCGGACTACCCTGTAAAAAGTTATGCGTGATCATACATAAAAAAAAAATATATACACGTCGAATTGAGAACCTCCTCCTTTTGTTTTCGTCGGTTGAAAATTGGGTCATTGCAGAGTTGGTGGTTCATTGGTGAGTACAGTAATCTTTTGACGACCAGATACGATACGAGTAGCGTAGTGGTTAGAGAACCTGACTACGAAGCCTGAGGTCCCGGGTTCGATCCCCGCGTCGGGTCTTGTTTATTTATTACGATTAGTGCGTTTATCCGTTGAGAGAGAGAGAACCCATAACACGAGCTTTGTTTAGCTTACTTTGGGACTAGGTCAATTGGTTATGGATGTTTTCTATGTATTTAAGTATTTATTTATCTATATAAGTATGTTTATCGTCGTCTAGTACCTATAGTACAAGCTTTGCTTAGTTTGGGACTAGGTCGATTTGTGTAAGATTGTCCACTAATATTTTTTTTGGTCCTGTGATATTCATTTATTTAGTTATTAAAACCTACATATAATGTACCTACTTAAAGACGGCGAGAGAGGCGAAAAAGAGGTGTAATCGATTATCAAATGAAATAAAAAAATAACATTTTCACGACACTGCTCGAAAATGTGGCCATAGATAACCTAAATCCAGTACTCAAAACTGCCTATATATGTACATTTAACAGCTGACTCATTTATGGCGCACAAACACGACAACAAAGTTACACTAATCGAAAACAGGACGTATCAGTATATGTATTTCATTATACGATACGACTTTTTGAAAGATAATTTCTGAATTTCATTCCTGGCGTGCTGAAACGACGTTATTGGACCAATCAACAGTAATCGTCTGCTGCATGCGATGGATGGATGGATGAATGGATGGACGGACGGACGGACGGACGGACGGACAGACAGACGGACTGGATGGACGGATGGACGGGATGGACGGGATGGACGGGATGGACAGAATGGACGGATGGACAGATGGACGGGATGGTTAGGATGGACGGATGGACGGATGGACGGATGGACGGATGGACGGATGGACGGGATGGACGGAATGGACGGATGGACGGGATGGATGGACGGATGGACGGATGGACGGAATGGACGGGATGGACGGGTTGGACGGGATAGACGGGTTGGACGGGATGGACGGGATGGACGGGATGGACGGGTTGGACGGGATGGACAGGATGGACGGGATGGACGGGACGGATGGATGGGATGGACGGAATGGACGGGATGGCCGGAATGGACGGGATGGACGGGATGGACGGGTTGGACGGGATGGACGGATGGGCAGATGGACGGGATGGACGGATGGACGGGATGGACGGGATGGACGGAATGGACGGATGGACGGGATGGATGGACGGAATGGACGGGATGGACAGGATGGACGGGATGGACAGAATGGACGGATGGGCAGATGGACGGGATGGACAGGATGGACGGGATGGACGGGATGGACGGGACGGATGGACGGATGGACGGGATGGACGGGATGGACGGGATGGATGGATGGACGGGATAGACGGGATAGATGGACGGATGGACGGATGGTCGGATGGACGGGATGGACGGGATGGACAGGATGGACGGGATGGACGGGATGGATGGATGGATGATTATGATGATGATGATGATAATGATTTCCTCGCATTAGTCGTGAAAACCACAATGTTTAGTCTCGGCCAAAAGTGCAATAGATGGACTCGTACTTTCGAGGGCCTCCGCTACGCGTCGGCCCTCAAACAAACTCGTCCATCTATTGCTTACTTTCCAGCCTCTACAACAATGTACTATTCTCTTCCTGTTATTGTTAGTTCTGTGATGCTAACTAATCAATTTAGTCTAGACTGGAGAGATAGTTCTACTCGTCTCGATTAGTGCAACTCGTCTTTGAAACTTTGAAATGCCACGAAATTTAATAATTGAAGTCAGAGCGTACTGCGAGAGCGAAAGCCGCCATTTAATTAAAAGTATTTTTACTCATTTAAGTATGTTTATTTGATACCTACTACCCATATAACAAGCTTTGCCTACTTTAGGACGAGGGCGATTAAAGTCAATTGTCTCGTAATATTAATTAATGTAATAACGCGCAGAAAACTTGTGTGCCATGAGATTCATCACATTAGCTGAGTTTAGCCTTCAAAGCATTATACACTTAGTCACATAGTTAATAATGAAAAGGCTTCAAATCTTTAACTTTAGATGACAATCAAGAGTTAACAAGTGGCGATAGTATCCAAAATACGCCAGTTTTTTACTGAAGCGCGCGATTTAGCTGTTGAAATAGAGATGAAGATTAATCGCAGGGAGGTTACCCTAGGCCAGTGTATAAGCTCAGTGAATAATCTCCAAACTACATAATAGGTACGCGCTGTCCATACAAAGCCATTACTAAGCACTCATTTTTTTTACCTGACTTAGTTTATAACCTCAAATTATAGTTACACTTTTTGTCACCAAAATATTTTTTTCAGTAATCAGTAACTTTATTTGCTAGAACATAGGTCGGTACAATAGTGGATGGTCGTATTTTACATTATGGTCGCTACGTCTTACCCGCAAATGCAGGTGTACAAATATTTATCTATTTATCCTAAGTAATTTTATCATCCCAATTAAATAAAAAACAATATTAAAATTATAATTAAAGCAATCCATAACAATTAGTAAATGTCAAAAGATATAATAATGATGGAGTAAATATAATATGATAATTATTTAGCTTAAATTTAGACTTATAAACAATTTAACCGCTTCGTTCAAACATTGCATTGTGTAACAGAATAATAACATTTAGTAATTAATAATTCAGTCATTTTCCTTTAAAATATTTTTAAATCTAGTTGTATAATCGCTAAGAAATGAAAACACCAATACTTATAACCAAAAGTTTAATTTACAGCTGCACTTTGTTTTATTACAGAGATGAATGAGATTTTAAAGACAAAACGGCATATTTTAGATGGATATATGCCAAGAATATTAATTCCCGCCTGGTTTTTCGAGCGAGCTATGGCAAATGCAAATTTTGCGTTCTATGTCGATGACATACTGTTTTATACTGTGCATGGACTTACCCTCCCTCCTTACTGGGAGGGAATAGTTACCTTTGTTATACACAGACCATTAGGTTATAGCCGATCAATTTAATAGCACATTAACTGCCTCGGTGTGACCAGCCTTAACGACCGACATTGTTACCAATTTGAACCTATGGTAATCTTAATTACGGGTTGAGGTCATAAACAGGATAGTTTCTGAGTTAAGGAAGTATCTATGACAGTGAAAACGATACCCAGTTAGGCTAAATTGGCGGGTAACTTTAATCAGAGCGTGAAACAGATTGGTTAACCCGAATGACTACATACAAAAGATTTTTCTAGCTGAAAAATTGAGCAGTCCGGAAAAAGTAGAGAAAAGCCTTTTTATTTTGTCCGTTTTCAGAATTTTCGAAGTTACGACGATTAAAGCCGATTTGCGAAAAATTGGCTATCATCATCATAATTTCAGCTGAAAGACGTCCACTGCTAAAACATAAGCTTCCCCGTGGTTCGCCAAACAGAACGGTTCTGTACCATCCGCATACAACGCGTTACCACAACCTTAACAAGGTCGTCGCTCTATAAAAATTGGGTATACCTAGGATCAAAGAACATTTTGTATTGTAATATCTCCAAACGCCATAGCATGCAGCCTACTTACACGTTGCGTAAATAATGGACGACCAGCATTACATGGCAGAGCATTGGTGCTACGGATTTGTAACTGGTCGATCGCAAAGAGCAATATAAAGCAAGCTGCAGTACCGTTAGTGGACATTTACCTGTCTCGGTTGGACAAGAAGACGACGACGGAGAAGGTCTGCGAGCGTGTCCGCGAGGCAGCACGGGGTCGGTTACAGGGATCCCAGCTCCAGCTGTTCATCTACCCGCTCGAGTCTCAAAGGGCTAACAACTTCAGCTCATTTAGGCTCCAAGTGCCTGCCAAGCACCAGCAGGTGTTCCTGCGCTCCTACTTTTGGCCAGAGGGTGTGGTGTTCCGTCGTTTTAGAGAAGCGACGAAGACGTTTTTCAAAAATCCCTAAATAGTTATTTAAGTTTTGTTTGTATTTTTTGAATTTTCCAGCGCGTTGGTGTATACTGTAATGCTGTAATTTTTATTGATGAATAAATAAATAAATAAATAAATTGTCCAAACAAGTCTTTAGTCACCGGGCCTCGTAACCAAACGAATGGACACATCGCCTGCCATGAAGTGTCTCTCGGTATCAGTCGCGTTTCGGGGCCGCCTCGAGAGCCCTCCTCGGGAATTAGAGCAGAAGTACATACCTACACGTGCGTTTGACAGGCTGGTATCGAGTGTTACAATGGTGAATTGAGCAGATGTGAATCTCATGTGTATAAGTTCCCTGCTCAGAATATTGATGACTTCATGTGTGGAAGATATGTAAAGAAAGTAACAGGTTTTATTATCGAAGTATAGATTACTTGTCTGCTATATGATAAGTTTGTCATATTTTATGTTACAGATAACTGTGATGGCATCTCTATTTTTGTTTGAATCATATCCTATCCTACTATGATATTATAAATGAGAAAGTTTATGAAAATGTTTGAATGTTTGGAGATTTGGATGTTTGGATGCTTGTTATTCAATCACGCAATAACGGCTGAACGGATTTAGATGATTTTTTTTAATTTCAATGTGATTAAATTTCCTGCTAACTGTAGCTTATTTGAACATAAAACTACCGTGACACTCACTCATAGTGAACAAATACGGATAACTGACCTCTATGACCGAGTTTGATGTATGTCGAACTAAACTCGATCATAGACGTGAGTTATCCTTATTTTTTCACTATGTAGCTTATTTCTTAAACATATGCGACAGGATATTGAGTGCGTTTGAAACGCTCGTAGAACTCAAATATCAAAAGTGTCAAACTGACATCACGATACTGGCGTAACTTTCTAAACTGTATAGCTCATTTACACTCGCCTACGAGAAACAACACTCGCAACGAGATAGGAGTGTGAATAAACGCTCGCGGCTCGCCTCGCGCCTCGCTCGTCTCGTGATTCGCAATGCTCGCGTCCGGAGCGAGGCGCCGAGCCGAGACACGAGAAGCACGAGGCGAGGCACAAGGCGAGAGTGTAAATGAGGTATGACAGAAACCCCTATTGAGCTCAAACAATAATTATAAATACTTCACAAGTTCATAACCTAAATCGATTAAAAAGTGGGCGGTCAAACATTGCGAGTAATCAAATATCACGAGTATAACACTCCATAGGTTATTGGATATCTTTATGACATTGTGTGGCATGTCATGCGATGATTCACGGCTATTGAAATGATAATGCATGCTAACATGTGTGTGATGATCCTAATGGATGACAGACACTCGATCGTGGTTTCAAATGACGCTCGATGTAAATTGAGTTGATCAATTTTGTTGTAAATTAGTCGTGTAGATTACGAGCGAGTCTTCCCCTGGGATATTATTATCCTTTGTTTATTTTTACCGGAAATAGAAGCTTGATGGTTAGCGAATGTTATCGTTTACATTTGTAGGTTAATTTTGGCTAATATTTACGGGGGCGGTACAAATTCTGCGGGAAGCTGTTTGTTTACGCTTTAAAGAACGTTTAGATATAGTTTAGCGTGTAATAAATAGTAGTCAAAACTTTAAAACGTATAAAAGTAACAAATAGTTATCACTTTCTGATGATTCATCACGATTAAATGAGATCATACTCTGTATAAGTATATAAAAGCAACCGTTACTGACTCTTCAGACTACTGGTCCTAACGTAACTAGAGTTATTTTTTTTGCCCGATGTGGGCTAAAAGACTTAGTTTACGGTGAGGAAAAACAAAAATAATTTCTCGCTCCGCTCCGTTATCTAGCTCCACATCTATGGACAGGCATTGTCCACAACTCCGCTCCGCTTTATCTACTCGTTCCGCTCCGCTGCCTCGCTCTGCTCTAGTGGGCATGCAGCCTAAGGCCTGAATCTGAATTACGGCACATTCTGCGTCAAAGTTAACACCAACATCCTTTAACCCGGAAATATGAAAAGTTATTCACCGTAAAACCGCTCTCAATACTTTAGTATAATTCCTTAGGGATGCGTGCCCTAAAACTTAAAAATAATAGTGATGCATTCGGCAAAACGTTGCTGCTGGTGAACATAGATTATTTATACACTAAGTAGATAGAGCTTAGGCGGTATGAAAACGTCCCAAAAAATATAAGCCAATAGTTGGCTTATATGCCACTTGACCCCTTCAGTCTGCATTGTGACAGCACGGGGAACGTATGAAGCTGTCAAATGGGTATTTGGACGTTCGTCCCTTCCAAATTTCCTCGTCCTGTTAACTTAAACTTCCTTCTTACACTAACTCATACCCGCCTTATAGATGTATTATGTAAAGTCATAAAAATTAACAAATTGTATTTGTAGGTAGATTAACTAACTTTATATTTGTAGGTAAATTAACAAAATTTATGTTTGTGTTGTCTATTTTAGGTTCTCATCCGATTACTGCACACCAAAGTCACCGAACAACGGCCAACCGATAGTGTCTTTCTCAACCTCGACATTGGCAGAATCATCGATAGTATCGATGGAGGTATTATTTTAAAAATTGAATTGAATTGTATCGCAGTGTTTGCTACTGGCACTATATGTAGTGTATAAATAATCTAAGCTGATGAAATATTGTTTATTTTAAATCTGTTTTACGTACGTTATAGTATTAAATTAAAATAAAAAAAAATTACAGCATCTACTGACGATTTGAGCTGCACACACTTGCGAAAAATTTTAATGGTCTATGTGTAGTACCCAATCTGCACTGGGCCCGCACGGGAACTACGGGTCAAGCCCTCTCATTTTGACAGAAGGCATGTGCCTTACAGTGGGACGTATATAGGCTGCTATGATGATGATGAGTCTTATCGATTAAAATACCTCGCAAGGAACCAAGGTAAACAAGTATAAATCTGTCCTTCATTTTGAGAGTGGAGAATTCTTCTTCCCACTGCCTGTCTGTTCCAATTCAAAAGGTTCCGATATTGGTTCCAGAAATGTATAGGTAACTACGTATTTATTTGGATTTTCCTTTAAGTTAGTGTGATAATTTCATTACCAAGGCTACAATACGATACCGTTTAGGTTTTGCGTTAGCTACAACAGAACGCTTTTGTTAGTTCTCCAAAATAGTTTTACTTACTGCCCCAACCCTAATTACGTGCCCACATGCCCCACATTAATCACGTTTTTGGAACCTGACCCACTAACTACTTAAATGGGTTACCTATCAAAATTTAGAATTATTTTTTCCGAATATTTAAAATCCCGAATGCTTCATTTATCCGAATGCATTTTTTTCTGAAACTGTAAATATTTCAGGATTTTTATAAAACAACCCTAACCTGACCTAAAGGGTTCTACACGATGGTCCTGAAATAAATCCTGAAATATTTACAGTTTCAGAAAAAAATGCTTTCGGACAAATGAAGTTTTCGGGATTCTAAACCTTCGGAAATAAAATTTTCTAAACATCGATAGGATCCCACTTAAATGTTATCTTTTACATAGGTGCTACTTTCAAAGGCAAACCAACTAGCGGGTACAGACCACTTCTCTCTTGGTTTCTTTGGTCACACGATTATCAGTTCCATTGAAGGAACTAGTTGGAATTGTCCCAGTACCTATTAAAAGTTCATCAAAGTTTTTAAGTTATTCAGCTAGTTAGACTTTTTTCCAAGTCAGTTTCCAACTACTGGGACGAAATATTGTAACTAGTTCTATCAATGCAATTGATAAAAGAACTAGAGGGAACAGACCAATTGTTTTCCTAAAACTTTGTGTCAAATAAATTATTGGCCTCAACGAGCTTTTTATCACAAAACAGGACTGAAGAGGGGATTGGAGTCCATATCATAAATCAAAGCGGCAACAACACTGTCACCGCCGCGTCATCATTCTTCGACTGACGAGTCTCCGGAGAGTATCTGTCAGTTATTCTCCAGAGACTATAATATCTATGTTTATATCTGCACGGACCTTGAATCTACAACAGGGTTTTTCAACCTTTTGTTGTCAACGGCACACTTTTAGTTTCAGTAAACTTTCACGGCACACCAGTAAAGAATTCGGTATATTAGAGGCTTTGATTTATATGTAACGGACGTAGGGGTTGTATTGATACCCTTTAGGTTGGACTGCAATTAAGCATCGCGGCACACTTGAAAATGTACGCGGCACACTGGTGTGCCGCGGCACACCGGTTGAAAAACTCTGATCTACAATAACGACTCGAGCCATAAGCGAGAAGCTGTTCATAAGGTTTGATAAAACATTGTTTTAAGCTTTCAAGATTTTCACTCATAACACAGGGGATTACATGAAGAAGAAAGCTTACATCCATCATCCCGATTAAAAAAAATACTTTCTGATTTCAATCGCTTCACTCACCATTCTACAGTAGAAATATTATGACGTTCTGTAACAATATAATAATGAACTGAAAATCGCTTTAGTCGCGGGTCAGTTCATTAATATGGACCTACGCAAAGTAACGCTTGATTCAATAAATATAATTATTGTTTAAACACATTTTTCACAAGGGTCAAACATTATGTTCTTACTTACTACGCTGAACCCGAAGTGGATCTTGGCCTCTGATACGATATGACGCCAAAGCTAGGGATCATGCGATCGCCTTCTAGTTTACTGCGTTTAAGGCGCGGAGCGGAGGTTTTTCTCCACTACACGCAAGTATCAAACATACTGGGCGTTACCACATTCGCTGCCACGTGTTGCTACGCGCTACACTCGTAACCAGTCGCAGCATTTTTCCGCTTTGTAGAGAAAACTGCCTACTATCACAGAACACGCCTAGCGGGTTCTTTGCAATGAATGTGTTAATTATTTATAAGTATAACGGCGTGATCCGCTTCATCTCAATACTTGTCACAAAAAAGCCGATTTCGTAAAACTCCCACGCCCCATAACAATATTGGATGCCACGTACAGTCGTACATGGCTAAACTTCACGGAATGTGACACTTGACGCAACGTAACGCCGCTGACGCGTGACGTGCCGATATTGACGCTGCTTAGCGGCGGTCGAAGTCTTAGTCAGAACTGTTATTTACTAAAAAAAGATAGAATCACCAATTTGGGACCAATAAAATAACATTAAACTGTCGAAACATAATTCGACGGAAAAATAACTAAGTACCTTCAAAATAAAAAGCCTTGCATCTATCTGTTAACAGTTTTGACTACAGTTTCCAGTCTACTCGCTCTTCCTGATGTTTGTATTTGTATGAAAAATTATGAAAAAAACAGACGATGAAAGCTGTACCTAATCAACGCCCGTAAAAATTCCGGTCACGGAGCAAAAATCAAATTTTGAGAAATTAAACCCAAGTATTCGAACAAAACGGGATCCTCAAAATTAATGATAAAATTAACTTTTCAAATTATTTTACACGAAAAGGAAAATGCTCATGAAATATTCATGACGAAATAATATAGCAGGGGAAAGTTGCCGACAAGTCTTGGTACGGCAGGCGCTGTAAAGTGCGGTCCGGTTGAGCGCCCTATCTGGAACTAGAAGGTTTCAACTTTCAGACGAGGACGGCTTACGAATTGATAACCCAATCCGATTAAGGCGAAGCCAAAGTACAGACAGAGAGGAAGATACCGCTGAAGATGATCTTTTTTTCTACACTATTTGATTGGTTTTTTGGTATATAAATAAATAACTAAATTAACTGCTCATCATCTCGGTCTATACAGGGTGTCCCAGAACACAACGATATTTTGTCGATGTATTAAAGCGATAAAATCAAGACACTTTTTTCCAAAATATCTAGCACTAAAAAAAAAAGACTAAAAATGATAAGTTATGTGATTTTATATTATCGCTTAACTAAGTGACATGGTTTTTTTTTAATTATTTGGTATAACTTGATTTCACTTTTAAGACTCTTTTTAAAATACTTTTAACCTCCAGGTGTATAAAACTAAGTTAAATTAATTGATATGTATGTTAAACAGACTAAAAATACATCGGAGAACATAAACATGCTATCAAACTTCGGTTCAGGTGGTAGAGAATACCTCATAAACTCTACAATCCGTCATCATCCTTCACATACGAAGTGGCGGGCAAACCAAGTATAATATCCACTTTGTTGCTATGTAACTCGAATTAGTAAGGAAAAGCTGGTAAAAATATTTCTAAGAACTTTTTACTTTCCCGTGATTAAAAGTTAATGGACGCGTAAGTGCTGAGTCTTACGATTAATTCAATAGTTCCAATAGAATTTAGGTCATTTATTATTCTAATACTTTACTTTTTCGCCCGACTGTCGGTCGAGGAAGGATTATGTTTTTCGAGCTTATGTGGATATGTAGGTATGTATCATTTTTTGGCACGCCCTGCAGCCTAAACGTCTAAATGGCAACAGGAATTAAACAGGTTACACGGATTTCCGATACTACTTATACGATTTCAAAACTTCCTGTTGAATTCGAGTAGAAAAGTACTCTTATACAGGGTGTATCAGGTAACACGATCAATAATTAAATTATACATCCTTTAACTAATCAGTAATTAAGACCAAGAGGTTTAATTTTTTTAAATGAAAAAAATATCGTTATTTTTTAACATAATTAATCGGGCAGCAATGTACGGCATGTCCAGTCGAAGTATTTGACATTTAGGTATTATCGTTTCCAATTGAAAATGTTCTAAATACACCAATTTTTTCCTTAATAAACATGCGCAGTTATTAATTAAACGATCAGTTCTTTCAAAATTACGTAATAGTTTCCTCATCAAGTACCTAGGTGTGGGCGAATGATTAAAACACTAAAATAACGTTATCCTGTCTATTTAACGATACCAACAAAATAATATCACTGACAATAGTGAAATGCCAATCTCCCTAGGTAACTTCTTCTCTAGAGAACTTGTATTTTAACAACGAAAATACCCATCGACCGTATGCTGGCTGCACACCAGCGGTCACAATCAGAATCACATCCGGTGATCGTGACAACAACACGAATCAAGATTGTTTTTTTTGGAGTCTTTTTGTATTTTTTATTTTACAACTCCTTATTTCTACTTTTAGGATCTTCCCGTGATATCCATATATTTCATACTAAATCCTCCTTCATCTTGGTTCTTTATTTTACCCGCCCTCGCATATGAACAACAACAACAACAACAACAAAAAACGCAAAAAAAAAAACAAAACATTAAGCATTTTTTCATCGCAAACGTAGCTGTTTAGCATGACTTGGCCTCACTACTTAACGGAGGATCAAGATAGGTATTCCATTTAATTAACATTTTGCCCATGAAGCTTTGGTATCATCACAATTTCCATGCAAGGATACTTAATTATATTTTTTAAAACAAAGCGTTTTCACACGGTAGGTGCGATAAATTTAAATTATCTCCCTGCCGCAAGGCCCGTATTTTTTATCCCATAGATAATTCTAACTAATGAGGTTCCGAGGCGAGCAAGTTTAAATTTGAATAATAAGTTTTGTTAGCTTTGACAGAATGAGCGCCTTCCAATATAGAACTTAGAATAGAGCACTAAGGCTAAGGTTACACCGGAGGACGATTTGGAGACAATAATTAATTATGCATCCTACCCAACTAATGTTACAATTGGTTCGCTTTCCCGCTTAATGTATTCAACCGATCGTGACAAAATTAGGTTTTTTTTTGACCGTGCAAAATTTTCCCAGGCTTTAGGTATCAATTAAAGATGCCATTTCTAAAAAAAAAACATAGGTAAATTTTCCACAAATAAATGTGTTGTCCGAAAAAATAATTAGTAACGTGTGGCGTGTGGATAATCGGGAGCCGAGTGACGCTCGAGGTTAGCGGTGCGGGGGTAGGGGCGCGCTCACCTATCTTATCTCGACCCGCCGCACAGCTGTCCACAAGCGCATAGTTAGGATATCTTTCGCCTGATGTGTATCAATATTTTAGTACTGAAAGGTACTGAAAAAAAAAAACGCATTTTTTCTTTCACTAAGGAAACCAGTATGAAAATTTGCACGGTTAAAAAAATTTCACCCTGTATAGATAGTCTGAGACCCTAAGAAAGACCCGAAAAATTGTACAGTTCACGCGGGAGCGGGGTCGTTCATCGCGACGAACGACCGCCCGTGTGTTCTTAGCCTAACAGTTTGCGGTAAATTGAAAATTTCCGCGCATTCGACCGTCGATAAATTGTCGACAAGGGGGCGATTCTGAACGGCAGTGTTTCTTAAGCGTGTGACACTTGAAAGCATACGATAGAACTATTAGAATACGTCGGTCGCATTAATAAAACGGGCCTATGTATTTACATAGACATTCGCCTGCGAGACGCAAATAATTCATCGCTTAATACCTAAGTTGAACAAAAAAACATCGTCATCATCTTGACCTGAATTGCCCATTGCTTGGCATAGGTTTCCTATTAGAATAAGGGGGCTTGGGCTGCAGTTCTTTCTTACGCCGGCCCACTACTGTTTGGGAACTTCATACACCATTAACATGCTTTGCAGGTGTGTATGGGTTCCCTCAAGATGTTACCCTTCATCGCAAAGCTCGTGGTAAATTTTAAATGTCATTTCACACAGTGTCTTTCGGTCAATGCCGCGGGGGGCACCTTTTGTTAATTTTATCTAGTTTTAGTTTAGGCTAGGTTTATTTTATTTATAACTAGCTGTTGCCCGCGACTCCGTCCGCGAAGAATGGAGGGGGGGGGGGGGGGATGAAAAAATAGCCTACGACCTATTCTCAGACCTACCGAGTGTAGAGAAAAAAGTTTCATAAAAATCGGCCAAGCCGTTTCGGAGGAGATCGGTAAAAAACACCGTGACATGAGATTTTTCTATATTAAAAATAGAGTATAGTGTTAATTTATTTAAAGATATTATGTTTGTTTAGCTTTAAAATGTATCATGAAAGCAAATTAAGCGACTAAATAAAGTGGTATATCCCTTTCACACATGAATTCTGAAAAACTCGAGGTGCGAGCCTGGGATTTGAACCCACGACTATACGAGTACTTGAGAAGAGGCCATAGGTCGAACTACTAAGCCACCACGGCTAATTATTATTACTAGTTGATAATTCCAGATTAAGTCGTTTTGGATGTGCGTTAATCATGCAGGACGAGCGATTTTAATAATATCATCTGTTCAAAAATCATTTTAACTTTTATTTTTATACAGTTATGTTGTGGCCGGTCCAATGCGGTTTATTTACCACGTTAAACCACAATGTATAAATAAACTAATTCACTGTAGGTTTCAATTCGTTTCATAAATGGTTACCGGCCATTATTTGTTTTCAATTGCGGATTTCATTACGCTATAGAGCTTTTATTAGTTCAATGTAAATAGGGCGAATAAAATATTGCTTGGATGTATTTAATGGCAATGAGGACAAAAACAGAATAATCACTGTTCAATTTAGATTTCAAACGTGTTTTTTTTTTAAACCACGTTTACTTTGCGGAGGTCCATATTAAGTTTTTCACTGACAGTGCCTACATATTTATACTATTTATACAGGTACCAGGCGCGAAAAAATCCACGTCGCTAAATTAAGCCAATAGTCGCGTCTGAAATAAAAAAATATTATTATTATTATGATATATCACTTGAAGTGTATTAGATTCATCACAACCTATATATGTACGTCCCACTGGAGGGCACAGGCCTCCTCTCAGAACGAGAGGGCTTGGGTTGGGCCGTAGTTCCCACGCGGGCCCAGTGCGGATTGGGAACTTCACATACACCATTGAATTTCTTCTCAGGTGTATCCAGGTTTCCTCACGATGTTTTCCTTCACCGTAAAGCTCATGGTAAATTACAAATGTTATTTCGCACATAAATTCCGAAAAACTCAGAGGTGCGAGGGCGCGAGCCAGGATTTGAACCCACGACCCTCTGCTTGAGAGGCCATAGCGATGGCCCAAACGAATAAACGTGCAAAGGCCCTTACACAAAAATATTTTTTTTGCTTATGCTTTTATTACCCTAAGGCAATCCGATTTATCGTTTATGAATAATATGTATTTAATTTTTATTTTCCATATAAATTAGCACGAATAAGATTCCAAGAGAGTGTTGCCGTTTTAACAATTTTGTTACTACACACGAATAAACGTGCAATGGTTTTTTACATTGACTTTTTTTTATTCAAATTTTAGTAATATTACTTTGCACGTTTATTCGTATTAAACTTTGTTAGCAAGATTCGTGTAAACTAGCATTAAACCTTTGATCGCCTTTAATCTTGTCAGCCAAATTTTAGTTATACTAGCTTTCACATACACTCATTAACGTTTGAGTCATAGAATAAAAAACATTTTAATAAATTAACACGAACAAAATTGCAAACACCGAATGTGAAATCAAATAAAATGCAAAAATAGATGTTAATGTACATTGCGCTAAAAGCAATTACACTTTTTAACACGAATAACGTGCAATGAGCCATAACACAAAATGACCTGAAGATTTATGATTCGAATAAAAAAACAAAGAGGTTGTTCACTATTTACGGGAAAATGGTTAAAAATAAGGGTCAAATATTTACACAGATCTGTAGGTATTTTTTATATCTATCTAATGATATATTATAAGCACATATATTACTATAACGGCTGCCAGAACTGTCAGTTATCTTTGTTAAAGTTGATTTTATTTTTCCTGAAAAGTTGTCGTTTTACGATTACACGTTTATTCGTCCGGGCCATCGAATTAGGTAGAAGCAAGATCGCCACTCGAAAAATGGAGCCATCAAAACAAGGCGTAAATCATTAAATGCCTTCTTTCGCTCTCGTACTCGAGATTGTAACTTTATGATTAACTAGCTTTTGCTCGCGACTCCGTCCGCGTGGAATTAGTAATTTGGGCAGCTTATTTTTTTAATCCAATTTGCTTTTTCATCACACATCATCATCGCACCCCCCAGAACCCCCCCCCCGCACTCCCGCACCCCCCACCGAACCACCCCGCACTCCTGCGTTCACATTCACCACCGTACTCCCAAGTCAAGCGTGCCTATAGAAGTTTTACTTCAAAAAAAAAACCCCGATTTTGAAACATTCTTCCGCTCCGCTCCTATTGGTGTTAACGTGATGATATTAGCCTTCCTCGATAAATGGGTTATCTAACACTGAAATAATTTTTCAAATCGGAGTAGTAGTGCCTGAGATTAGCGCGTTCAAACAAACAAACAAACAAACTCTTCAGCTTTATAATATTATTATTATATATTAATATTATTTTAGATTTTTCGTTTTATTTCTCAACACCTTTGTTATGCGTTGTCACTGCGTTGTCAATGTTGTCATTCCATTTTTGATAACAAATGGTAACAAAACTGATGCTCACACAGATTATTTACGACGTCATGTTCTACTACGTAAGGTATATATTAAAACGTACTACATTTACTATATCACTTTTAATCTGTCAGTGTTGTCATAAGTCAGTAATGGCGCGACGGAGACGATTTTTTGAGTTTGATTTCGTATCGGACCTTGCAACGTATTATGTGATCGAAATGGAAAACCCTTTATGTGCAGCTGTCACTTCTATTTCACAAAACTCGCAAAACTATTTTAAAACTAGCTGTGCAACAAGTTCAACAAAAAGGCAAGTAAAATAAAAATGTAATAAACCACATGCATTAATAGCACTTTATATTCCGAGCTTTTTTCCTGAAATATTTTCAAATAATACAGCGCAATACCGTTTGAATTGAAGTTCGCATCGGAGGGTTGACAATAGGGCTTTCATGCGCTTTCATGTAATGCTTCACAATATGATGCGGGTGCAGACGTAAAAATCAGCTGGCATTCAGACCTCGTATTGGATAACTCTTACGTAAGCTCAAGAGACTCCTAGCTTCACAGAGAGAATACTAAACCTAAAAAATGCTAGCTTTAGCGGCTTCGCCCGCTTTACAAATACTTCTACTAGAAACCTTTTAAATCTACGAATTTAGCCTGAAAAATGAGCTAGGAAACTTTTTTAACCGACTTCAAAAAAATGAGGAGGTTCTATTTTATAGTGCAACGTTCGCGCGGTTATCGCCGTCTGTTGATTGCATACGAAGTTATCGCGTCATCTAGAAATAGTAGAAATCCGAGGTACTTCAATATTCTGGTACAGCGCCATCTATTCTTGTCTAAAGTTAAAATACTATTCCACGGGAACGCATTACCGGAATATTAAGTACTAGCCTTCCGTCCGCAGCTTCGCCCGCGATAAATTAATTTTCCCGTAGGAAAAGGTATTTTCCCGCGGCAAAAAGTAGCCTATGTCACTCAGTGATAATGTAGCTTTCTAACGGCAAAATAATAATAATTAATAATTAATTAGTTAATTTTTGAAATCGGTCCAGTAGTTTCGGAGCCTATTCAATGCAAACAAACAAACAAACAAACAAACAATCAAATCTTTCCTCTTTATAATATTAGTTAAGTATAATAAGTCTCAATAGCTAATTAATAATAATCAATGATAATTAATAACAATATATGTTCCTATGTGACACACGCACACTGCTCCGTCGAAGTTGGCACTTATTTTGTCACAAAGATTGTACGCTGTTGGTGTTGCACGATGTTTTGTTATGCCTACCGAAAGGGAAATGCATAATATAAATAAATAAAGTATGTATCTATGTATATTATACATATACATATTCTATACATATGTATATGTATAAGATATGTATCTATTTTATTTATTTGTTTATTTTGTTACACACTTTTTTCACCAACTTTTTTGTGCTGATTCCGGTCCAATAAGTTTGATGCAATGGTATGAAGGGTTTGACTGAAAATCAGCGCTGCAGCAGGCACCTACTGCAGCTTAATGCCGAGTCAAATTCCTTTTCGACATCTCAATTATGTTTTTTTGTTTTCATTATTATTATTGTTTTCTTTTTTACTCGCTTTATATTAGCTTCACCTGTATGTTTGTATGTTTGTAACCGACTTCTTAGGGCGCGGTTTTTTACACGCTTTATATTAGCTTCACCTGTATGTATGTTTGTAACCGACTCCTTAGGGCGCGGGTTTGACCCACTTCCCGGTTTCCGATTGAGCTGAAATTTTGCACATATGTGTAAATTGGATGACAATGCAATATTATTGTAACATGGAGCTGATCTGATGATGGAGCTGGATGGTGGCCATAGGAACTATGTAATAAAACAACACAATCCCGACGAGTTTGGGCTCGTTTGATTCGTCTTGACGAGCACTTTGATCTCAGATGGTAACCAGGGTTTGATGATGGAGCTGGAAGATGGCCAAAGGCACTCCACAATAAAACTACACAACCCCGTCGAGTTTGGGCTCGTTTGATTCGTCTTGACGAGCACTTTGATCCTAGATGGTAACCAGGGTCTGATGATGGAGCTGGAAGATGGCCAAAGGCACTCCACAATAAAACGAAACAACCCCATCGAGTTTGGGCTCGTTTGATTCGTTTTGACGAGTACTTTGGTCCTAGATGGTAACAAGGGTCTGATGATGGAGCTGGAAGGGGGGTAGGTGGCGGGGTGGGGGGGAATGGGGTATGGGGTAAGGGGGTCGGGGGTTTAGAGGGTTGGGGGTTTAGAGGGTTGGGGGTTTAGAGGGTTGGGGGTTAGGGTGTGGCGGTTGGGGTTAGGAGATGGGGGGGGGGGGTTTACGGGGAATAGGGTGGGGGTGTAGTGGGGTTCGGGGGTAAGTGATTTTGGGGGGTTGTGGGAAATGAGGAGGGGGTAAGAGGCCTAGATGGTAACAAGGGTTTGATGATGGAACTGGAAGGGGGGGGGCGGTAGGTGGCGGGGTGTGGGGGGGGAGGGGTTGGGGGCAGGTGGGGGGGGGGGGTCCGGGGGTTTGGGGGATTCGGTGTTAGGGGGGTTGGGTTTAGGTGGTTCGGGGGTTTGTAAAATGAGGAGGGGGGTAAGGGGGGTTTAGGGGATTGGGGGTAAGGGTGTGGGGTTTGGGGGGGGTTGGGGAAATGGGGTGGGGGATGTTGGGGGGTTGGGTTTAGGGGGTTTGGGGGTTGTAGGTGAGGGGGGTAAAGTTAGAAAGAAAAAAAATGCAACTAAAAAATAGAAAATAAATAATAGTTTAAAAAAACTAAAATACACGCTTTAAAAAATAAAAAATAAATTTTAATAAATTTCAATTCACTATTCTTATAGTGCAGTAAAAAATCTTAATAAGCAATTATTATATTGTTATATCCAGATCAAAATTTGTAAACAATTCTAAATATTGATAAAATAAATAATAATAGTTTAAAATATTTTATTGTAAAAAAAGCGTGGGGTGCTTTTTAAGATGTTATCAAAATGATAATCCTTGACAATTGACACCATGCACCCCACGCTTTTTGTACAATAAAATATTTTAAACTATTATTATTTATTTTATCAATATTTAGAATTGTTTACAAATTTTGATCTGGATATAACAATATAATAATTGCTTATTAAGATTTTTTACTGCACTATAAGAATAGTGAATTGAAATTTATTAAAATTTATTTTTTATTTTTTAAAGCGTGTTTTTTAGTTTTTTTAAACTATTATTATTATTATTTTTCTCCTGTATTAGTCAGTGTATTTTTCTTTTTTTGATGTCGAATAAAGTTATGTCTATGTCTATGTTTTTTATGTACACATAAATAATCAAGGATTGTAACAGGAACACAATATAAGCGGGTTCAAAATCATCCTATTAACTTTCGCGCGTAAGTATAAAGATATCCGAACGCACGTAACACGAATGTTTTTCGTACTATGACGGTAAAATTAAAGCTCAATAATTCAATCAATTTTGGCAAGGGATTGTTGATAAGGCGGCGTTGATTGCAGGATACCGTTTATTTTGGGAAATCAGGAAATTCCGGGGAAAAATCCCGATTTATTTGACGTTTCTAGGATAATATTTTACTTTAACTTCTTTCTTTATAGCTTTCACAATTTATGGATCATGTGTTGTATGTTGCAATGTAGTGGTTTTCATTCATTTCTACTTGGCGAAGAAGCTGTTTTTGAGATCAAACGTCGAAAGTAATTTTTGCCTTCGTTCTTAAAAAATATGAAACAATTATCTCAAGAATTAATTCGTTTTAGTAACAATTTCGTGTTTAATACAAGCTTTTTTAGTCTGTATTTTTTCTAGACTGTCAAATAGGTAGTTTTTGTTGTATTGTCATCCAACGTACCTACATAATCAATCATGTATACAAAAATTCAAGTCAATCTGACACATGAAAGTGGATCAAATTTGATTTGCAAGATTTGACCTAAGCAAACATACAAATATATATTGCAAGTTACATAAATAACAGCTTGTAAAAAAAGCCAACAGCTTGTAAATATGAGCATAGACAGACAATCTTAGAGAAAAAAGTATCGTTATAAGAATAATTCAGAGTTCTTGCTACAGTATGTCTTAAATTATCCAAGTAAAGTATCCATATAGCCAGGCATAGACGGGCTGAGTGGGGTCGCAGTCCGTTTGCCCCATCTACCCCAGCTATTACAGGCTTGTTTGCCCCGCCTTTCAGATGAACTTACAGGCTTCAGCGCTCTTTAGAAGGCAATGTAAACAAAATACGACATTTCCCGTTGATTTTTCAGTTGCGCAATTGAAAAGTTTAACTTGAAGCAAAGTGTCGATAAAGGTGATCCTAGCGAAGGGTTATTTTCCTTTTGAGGTACGTAACCTAAAATATGTATATGACGTTAAGCGAACTTGAAAAATACCCTTTACCCACACCTTTGATACCATACCATACCTTTGATACTTTCGCCAATACCTTTGGCCACATCTCATCAGGTGGGATAGGGGTCAGATCAGTCACAGTAACGTTGTATTTTGTGACAGACCTAAATAGAATCTAATGTGATCTAATTGCACGCATTTTCATAAGTCGTTTTCCTAGTGGTTTGACCTATGGCCTTATGAGCTGAGGGTCGTGGCTTCGAGCCCCAGCTCGCACCTCTTGAGTTTTTCGGAATTTATGTGCGAAATTAAATTTTAAATTTACCATGAGCTTCACCTGCGTAGAAATTCAATAAGGCATGCGAAGTTCCCAATCCGTTCTAAGGCGCGGTCGCAGCCTGAAATTTTGGAGGGGGTCACTAATAATAACACAATTTATCGAGTACCTAAATTAAACTGGCTTCATTATTTTGTAAATTTTTCGAAAAAATTTCAATTTGACGTGTACGATTTTGGAAGGGGTCGTGTCCCCTGTGACCCTCCCCTTCGGACCGCACCTGTCCGTACTGTGCTCACGTGGGAAGTGCGGCCCAAGCCGTCTCATTCTGAAATGATCTTTGTGCCCTGCAGTGGGACGTATAGGTATAGCCTGGGAACAAGATGAATTCCATGCGGACAACTAATCCTAAATTAATATTATAAATGCGAAAGAAACTCTGTCTGTCTGTCTGTCTCGCTTTCACGCTAAAACTACTGAACCGATTTAAATTAAATTTGCTGCACAGATAGTCTAGTATAGTCTAGCTAGACCTAGAGCCTGAGAAAGAACATAGGGGTTTTTGAAGTACGGTGGCAAATGAGAACGCGGGTGTGCGTATTTTAGTATTTTTTATATCGAGGAACTAAGGAGAGCCATAATTGGTGAATTACTAATTCCACGCGGACGGAGTCGCGGGCAAAAGCTAGTTACAAATAAACGAGGATAACAATGTAATGGAAATGCTTCTATTTGTGGTGAATCGAACATAGTAGGTACCTACCATTGCATACAACATCGTATTGGATTGGACATGACGACGGCTGTGCGGCTTGTGTAAAACTAAATTGTTGCGTAAATTTGGTTCGCGTTAATTGTTCTCCGTGTGTTGTTCAATCAATATCCATACTTCCATACCTGGGAGTTTTCAGAAAAAAATGTACCCGTTTTCCTTAATTATCCTTAATTTTTCCATACAAAATTTATTAGTCAGTTTTCTGACGGTCCATACAACATGTATGGTTAACTGCGTCACAAAACTGACAATTAAGAGAGGGACACTTTTTTTTATTGCTTAAATCGATAGTGCTTGTGATTTTGAGTAGAAATAACCCAAAATTTGTTAGGTTTTTAAAAAAAAGTACAGGGTACACTTTTTTCTGAAAATGCCCACCTACTTAATATTACAAATGTGAAATTGTGTTTGTTTTGGCTGTTTGTTTGTCCTTCTTTCAAGTCAAAACTGATTTTTTGTATGGACATAGTTGGATGGAAAGTGTCATAGGCTATTTTTTACCAAGGGAAAATATGCCATTCCCACGGGAAAACGAGTTTTAATCTACTTCAGAGGGGGCGAAGCCGCGAGCATCAGCTAGTCAACCATAAAGCTATTACACACTGGGTATTAGGAACACTGTCATTTATCATATAATTCTATTAATCTAAATATATTAACGAGTAATACTGAACTGACTGTCTGACCCATCAACGCCCAGCCCAAACCATTGTACAGATTGTGCTGAAACTTAGAACCCAGATAGCTATTGCGACGTAGGCATCTTCTAAGAAGTTATTTTTGAAATTGCCACGGGACGGGGACTCTAACATCAAACCCCAATTTAGGTAGAGCTGCTGCAAATTCACAAATTTATTTAGCAAACGACAACCATTTAGAACAAAGTCAGTAGGTAATTAATAAAGTCGCCACACCAACAATGTTCGAGATAACAATGTCAGGGCCCAGCCTGATTTTATCTCAATTTGGTCATTTGTATTTGCAGTAACTCACCATTATCACATAAATATAAGTAACAATGAGTTTCCGCCCTTACTTACTTTTTATAAAGGACCACTTTGTATGTCTGTTAAGGTGTTTTTTTTGCGCTGCAAGGCCTTACTTCTTTGATACTTTTAATAATTAATTGATTGTCAACGGGAACAAATAGACAAAAAAAATATTATTCAAAATCAAAATTATTATTCAAGCTATTATATTAAATACTGGTTATCTATATTTTCTAATATATAAAAATCTCGTGTCACGGTGTTTGTTATCGAACTCCTCCGAAACGGCTCGACCGATTTTTATAAAACTTTTTTGTGTATATTTCAGGCCTGAGAATAGGTCGTAGGCTATTTTTATACCCCTATTCTTCGCAGACGGAGTCGCGGGCAACAGCTAGTATACCTATATTTTATTAAGTTCTGACTGACTGACTGAGTGATATACCAACGCACAGCCCAAACCCCCGAAGCTAAAACCTGAAATTTGGCACCTTGAGTGTCATAGAGGTACACTAAGAAAGGATTTTACGAAATTCCCACGAGATAGGGAATAAATGGGATACATATATATACATTTTTTTATTTTTTTTAATATTAGGTGACAATCTTACACAAATCGACCTAGTCCCAAACTAAGCAAAAAGCTTGTACTATGGGTACTAGACGACGATAAACATACTTATATAGATAAATAAATACTTAAATACATAGAAAACATCCATAACTCAGGAACAAATATTCGTGCTCATCACACAAATAAATGCCCTTACCGGGATTTGAACCCAGGACCTCTTGCTTCGTAGGCAGGGTCACTACCAACTAGGCTAAAGCGGTCGTTAATTTATATTTATTCTTCATAATCATCATAATCATTTCAGCCGAAAGACGTCCAATGCTCAACATAGGCCCAAGGCTCGCCAAACAGATCGGCCCTGCGCCATCCGCAACCAACTCGTTACCGCACGCACCCTTAACCAGGTCGTCGCTCCATAATTATATAAATTATCTATAATTATTAGAGACTTCAAATTTGCCATGCCATGCCATGCAAGTAGGTAATAATAATCACTGATAATAAAAATAATACAAAAAAAAAACAATTTTATTATTTTCGGAAAATCCCACGGTAAAGGAAAAACAGTATTTCTATATTTAATTCAATTCAGTGGGACCCTATCTCCTTAACCATTCCTTTAGGTTCATAGAGGTGCAGTAAAAGGGGATTATTGAAATTTCCCACAGGATAGAGACCGGTAGTCGACCATAAATTTTATTTGTGCCGGATAAAGTCTCAGGCAAAAGCTAGTCGAGTTATATTTACATTCCAAACTTCAAGTCAATACATTCTAATACTGGCATTAAAAGTGGGTGACAAAGGACTGGTAAAATAAACACTGGCTCTAATGATACAAAATACGTACAAGTCGCTTTGAATTGCGGGGCCCTGAAGCTAACGAGTCAAAAGCGTTCGAACGAGCGCCGCAACGGAATGCAAATTGCATGACTGTTCTCGAATGGGAAAACTGGGCTTTAAAACGAAAGCTCGTAGCGATGGCTCGTAGACGCTGTAGACGTTCTACGACGTAGCACTGTAATCGTAGACTTCATATAATACAATTTATCGAGGGTTATTCATCCACAAGGCCAGGCATTATGCACAATACCTAAGCAATTACACAACGCCGTGGAATTAATTATGCCCGAAATAAAATAATGTTGACCTCGAGGTTTGGATTACATCGCGAGTAGTAGGTAAAAGTAATATTGCGTGTATATATTATATTGCACATTAAAATTTTAAAATATAAATGGAATACAAAAACAATACAAATATGAACTTTTCCTTATTAAGGGATATCTTCCAGTTAACCTAGGTATAGCATTTGTGGAATACCATTTCAAAGGAGATAAATTTTTGAGATAAAACACGTGTCAATAATAATATGTTCCATGTCTAAACTTAGAGATTCTTATAAAATTAGACACACATGTCTATAGACAGTGGCACCTCTGTCAAGTCTTTTTTATCTTAAAATGTACTGCCATTTGCTAAACTCCCAGTCCGTGGCGCCCAAACCAATATAACAATGAGATTGACATTTATAAACGAATCGAATCGGCAAACTTTTCTCGGGTTTCCTCTCACAAAGGATCCGAGACAAATAACCCCATGAGCCCCACCATATGACCCACGCCCCCCTTCCCTCCATTTTACTTAAAGAGAAATGGCCGAGCACAAATCTTGCGCAATATTTTTGGTCCGAGCTTGAATAATTCCGGACTGGGGGGAATGAACCTCTAAAGCGGATGTAAGCGATGCCGCCGGATATACAATCGGTCTTTTTAGGGTTCCGTACCCAAAGGGTGCAACGGGACCCTATTACTGAGACTCCACCGTCTGTCTGTCTGTCACAGGACTCTATCTCTTGAAGCGTAATAGCTAGACACTTGAAATTTTCACCGTTTATGTATTACTGTGGCCGCTATCTATAACAGCAAAACTAGAAATAAAATGAGTTAAAAATTAAAGGGGGTCGTCATACAAGAAACGCGCTGCATGGTTGATAGGCGACAGCTGACAGTTGCAAGGCAGGCAACGATTTTATAGTAAAATTCCGAAAAAAATAACCGAACAAACTGATACAAAATTCAAATCCATTGTGAAGAAGACATTAATATCTAAGGCGTACTATAAAATTAATGACTATATCATGGACAGGGATGTTTGGAAACAATTCCAATCCGCATTGGCGATCCCTTGTCTCAAATAGCCTATCTACTGTGTTAAAAAATTTAATTATATTTTGATGCCTAAATTGAATAAAGAATTTTGACTTTTGACTTTGACTTTGAGCTTAGTTTGTGATTTTAGTGCTTCATTTCGGCGACATTTTATTGAACTGTTTTCAAAACGTTGTATGGAGGTACGCAACCCTCTATGTACGAGACCTACTCGCACTTGACCGGTTTTAGTTCTATTCGTGTACTTTAGTCCGCGAATTACAATTTCACAAACACGCAAAACAACTCACAAAGACGTTCTTTTAAGTGTTGCAAGGAAAAAAACCCCATTAAAGTTCTGTATGGAGGACCGAAATGAGTTTCAAAAAAAGGAGGTCGTGATTCAAACTCGTTCTTCGCTGAATTTGCCAATTTTTTGCTGATTCCTGATTGGTTAAAATTATTAAATTCATTAAAATTATTCAATATTCGCAGATAAATATTTTTGACTACATTTATTTTCATTTAGACCTTAAAGAAACTCAATTAAATCTACATTAAAATGGTGTATTATTTTGAGGTGATGCATTCTTGATCTAGGAGTACGAAATGCAGTCAGCAGAAAGCTAACAATGTTGACTTCGAGCTTGTCTCTAGTTCTCTAAAAAATGATTTCAAGAAAACTCAATAAATTTAAAACGGTTTGAGATTTTTTAGTTGTGTGAGGCAGCGGAGACTGCGGTGGGGCCCTAAGCCGTGAAGCCCCTCGACTCGCCTCTCGTCTATTGTTCGTGGACTGCACTACACAGCGCAATATCACCGAGTATGCGCTCTGTGAGAGCTCACCGCCGTGACAAATTGAAACACAGTCCTGAATTATCTCTCTTAAATTATTCTACACAAGTTTTGGCCCGCGAGTTCGTCCGCGCAATCGACTCACGAATATTTCCAAAGTGCCTAATGCATTGATAGTGGTCCAAAACAATCTTCGCGTTATTGGTTTTCAAATAAAACCGGTTTGGGGCACATTGGTAGGGTGGTTTTAAAGTCTGTAACGATCATAGGTAGAAACATTTTTTGTATTTTATTATATACATCTATCAAAAGTGCCTACAGAAATTTCAATTCTAGACAGTTTTGAACATATCAATATATAATATCAAAACATCAAAGGCCGTGCCAGATATATGATTCTGCCCCCCTCGAGTTTGGGCTTCTAATTTTTACAGATGATGTGCCTCTCTCTACATTAGTAATTAATATGCAAAATGTCACCCCCTAAACTTTACAGTTGAGAACATGGAGAAACCTTTACATAATATACTTTACACACATTTTTTTATAAAAACCTAATGAAATGTAAATGCTGAGTACTGCAGCAATATCAAATATAAAAAATACCAAGTCCATTTTACGGCTACAAGTACTTACGAAACGTTCAACATTAATATTTCGTGTCCTCGACACAGTTGCATTAAACGCTACGTTAACAGAAAATTCAATAAACTGAACGCATCTATTCTGTCCGCATTTTGCCGCCAAATTACCGTTTGACAGCTGCCAATCTCACTACTGCGGCAGTGCTTTGTGCATTATTCATTTAGAGTTTTGAATTTTTCATAATACTAAAAGAGTTTCCAAAATAGTTTCATAATTTATAATAGAGCTCTAATAAGTCCAGAAAAAACCCCAGTGAACAAAAAGTAGAAGTAAAATATTCCGCATAAGCGCACCGGTTTTAGAACTGAATTGAATAGCGTGTGCTGCGCAGACTGTAGTTTTTTAGGCAAAGTATTTTCGAATATTCTGCCGTTTTCGAAGAGAAATAATGTAAGTCACAAAGCATTTCATTTTATGTTCTATTTTAAAAATAAAATGAGGATTAAGTGCCGCAAGAGAAAACTTAAATGTTGGACGCCAATAAAGTTTCTTGTGAACATAAAATAGTAACGTAAATAAACCGATACAAACCGGATCGTATATACAGGGTTATTTGTAATTCACTAGCATCCTTTTAACCCTAAACTCCTACCACTTAAACAAATGTTTTTTTGTTTTACGGCTTTAGTCATAACTTAATATTTTTGGTGTAATAACGTTTTGAAAATTTGAGATTACCTCTTATTTTTACGATACTCTGTGTATTTGTATGGGAAAAAAGTGCTTCATTTTAAAATGTAAAACAAAAAACATTTGTTTGAGTGATAGGAATTCAGGGTTAAGAGGATGACAGTGAATTACAAATAACCCTGTATAAAAGCTTCAATAAACTATTGAAAGTTTACCAATTACCGACGTACTGCATTTTCCTATACAATCACATTTCATGTGCGTTATAAACATAGAGATAAAAATAGGTACGTCCAAGTGCCATGGGGGCAGTGTGTATTGAGAACTTCACACGCACCAGTGAATTTCGTCACAACCCTCACGATGTTTTTGATAACGATCGTAGGTGATACGACATCTTTCGAATTTAAGTCTATGGGAATTTCGTCATTAGGAATTTTAATTTAAGAAGTTTTGCTACGGCCAAGTAGGTAAGGGGACTGTATTTTACTACTAAGTCATTCAATTGAGTAATAATTCAATTGGTGGCGAAGTTAGATTGCGTCGAGCCCGATCCTTGCCCCCAGGAGGCTCCGACGTACAGGATTATTCCTCTTACAATATTCAGGAGCGCAGACAAAGCGAAAGCCCTTTCATGGATCTTCTTTGATACACTTGTACTGAATCTATCTTTTTCCGGATATGTAACAGAAAAAAGAGGTCGTTAAACGCAGAGGGGCATGTATGTATGTATGTATGTATCATTCTTTGGCACGCCCTACAGCCTAAACGGCTCAATGGATTTTGAAGTGTGAATGTCATTATAAATAGTCCGTCAATCTCGTGCGCGGCTCTCCGCGGAACCCTGTCGCAGTCAGCATTTGCCGCACTTATCAAAAACAATCTCGTTAAGGACAGCAGAGGCTCCCTGCGACAGGGTTCCGCCGAGCGCCGCGCACGAGCTTGTCAAGGTATACAGGGTTATTTTTAATTCACTAGCATCCTTTTAACCCTAAACTCCTACCACTTAAACAAATGTTTTTTGTTTTACGGCTTTTGTCATAACTTAATATTTTTGGTGTAATAACGTTTTGAAAATTGGAGATTACCTCTTATTTTTACGATACTCTGTGTATTTGTATGGGAAAAAAGTGCTTCATTTTAAAAAGTCGTAAAACAAAAAACATTTGTTTGAGTGATAGGAATTCAGGGTTAAGAGGATGTCAGTGAATTACAAATAACCCTGTAGATTCGTCTCAGTTCCGCGAGCGACATAGGGTATGTATTTTCCCGGAATTCCCATGAGAACGGGAATTATACAGGCGGTTTTTTTCATCTAGTATTGAAATTAAAGTTATGTTATCTTCGTATTTACTACTCACGATTCACGAAACAATTAATTAACTTTGCAATGGCAACATATCCACTCGTACACCCGCAACGTACCTGTAACATAATTAACAGTAGGTATATAAATAAAATCTTAATCTATCTATGTGTAGTTTATATATAAGTACAGAATAATACTATCTATTAATATTTATCTAGTGTTATTCGAATATAATAAAGAGGTACTAAACTACGTACTAACTTAAACTATTTAAAAAATCATTAATAGAAAGCTACACTATCTCAAACTTACTTTCCTCCTGGAAAAGTAGTTTCAACCAAAATGGCTTGGTTTTGAATACTAAAAGGTAATACGTAATAGGTACGTCGAATGTATTAAAATATCGAATGGTCATAATATCGTTTCTTTTTTCTAAAACCGTAAACTTCTCAGGTTTTATTAAAAAATTTTTGAGGTCAGTTTTATAACAATCTTAAAAAGTTAACGGCTTAAGAAAAGATTTTTTCGATATTCCATTCGATATATAAACTTTCGATATTCCGATGCTTGCGTGAAGAAATTGACAGCAAGCCAGTCTTCAATGAAAATTAAAGTCCTGACTGACCAATCGACTGACTCATCAACGTCCGGCGTAAACCCTTGCCTCTAAGACAATAAAGAATAAGAGTAGAGTTCGCTTTAAGACGTAAAAAAGGAATGAGGACGTATTTAGCGACACCTTCACGGAATATTGAATTATGAAATGGGCCGAAGCCGCCGACAAAATCTAGTAGTATTTTGATATTTATAAAAAACTGACCTAATTTTTATAACACGGGGAAGCCATACAAATTAATCAAAAGCGATTAGACTGATTGATTGCTGTAATGAGTTCTGGAAATATAAAAACCTAATTGAAAACGGTCGTTGCCTACGCACACAGAAATAGGCAAAACAAAACTTCATCCTAAAGATTCCCGCTTCTCAGAACTGTTCCCCTAAAAATCGAGTGACATGTCAATGTGTACCTTAACTGTTGTGAAACAAAATATTCGCCTTGGGAGCACTTCGCCACGAATTTAGGGTTGGATATAGGGAAAACATTCTGTAAATTCTGCTATGAAGAATTCGTGGACACTTAAAGAACAAACGGCGAGTGACGAAGCATTTTGCATTACAGACACTACGTAATGCAATTTTACTTAAACGCAAATGAATGCAAATATACCATTTTTCTCCACAGTGTGGTTTTGTATATTTGCTAAATAAACAATGCCGGTTTTTTATTGCTGTTGCTTTTTATGAGCAGGTTGCTAGGAATAAAAATGCAAACAAGTTCTCAGCAAATAGTATGTTTCTCTTTTTTTTTAATATGGCTCTGTCCATCAGAGGGCAATTTTGCCAGTGTGAGCGACATGATGGATGAACGATGACATCATTATATATGCTAGAATTTAAAGTTTTTTTTGTTCGAAGACTGACAGTTAGGCTCAAACATGTAGTATTAAATTAATTCCTTTATGTGGTCTGACAATTAAATTCATAATTTTACAATATATAATCAAAACATGATTAAAACTTATAACACCCCGTCGTTTTGCGTCAGGGGTTAAAAATACCATCGTAATTTTGGAGTCCAATAAAATCCTTTATCAGGTAAAAGTACAAAAACAATGAAAGAATTTTCCAAATCGGTTCATAAATGACGGAGTTCTGAGGTAACACACGTTAAAAAAAAAAACATACAACCGAATTGAGAACCTCCTCCTTTTTTTGAAGTCGGTTAAAAATTAGCCTTAAATTGAGTGCACACTATAAATTTCAGGGTTATGAAAATTTCCTTAATAAATTTAGGTTGATAAATAACTTCCCACTTTATTTTATATTTAAAACGAAAGCCTAAGTTGTAGGAACTACTACTAGCAAAACATACCAAGACGTTGGCAAGGACTGCAATTGCTAAGCGGTGGCAGACATTTAATTTGCCTTAATGAAGACAATATACCAGAGTAATGGTAATGGTGCGACGTTTGAGCGCTGAGCTTGTTAGAAAAGCTACCCCAATGCGTTACTCTTTTCCGAGGGTTTGAACCAATGGCGGTGGCAGGTCGTTGTTCAGGATAACCAGAGGCCTTTGTTAGTGTTTAACGCACGGGTGCTGTTGTTCGCTTTCACCATCTCTTTCTACCTTCCTCCTTAACCCGACAGAGGTGATGATGTAATTCCGAGTGTGCTAGACAATAAAGCCTCAGTGTTGTAAGGTACGGTGATTACACGAGGCCACTTATTGTTTACAAGCGTTTACAAATGTAAAACGCTAATCTCATTATATTTAGAGACACGTGAGAATTGTCTACCACGCTCGGAATCGCAATCACTTTGACCATTTCATTCTGTCAAACGGTGTAAATAAGATCAGGGTGGAAAGAATGGTAAATGCGATCGCGAGCGTCCGCTCGTTAAACAATACGGACACTGGACTGGTGTGTGTTTATTAGACAAGTGGTTAGTATCTCTTGACTTAAACTGACGCTTTCGGGTCCTCAGGAGAATTTTAGAAAAAATACAACGGGGGCAAAGCCGCGGGCATCAGCTAGTTTAGAATAAAGTAGCGTAATCGGTTCTGACGGATACACATTTTTTTGTTTGCGTATCTGTGGACATAGCAAAAGTTAAGGGTAGCCATTATTTTTAATCAAGTCTACATCGTCGTGTGGCCCATTTAAATAAATCTTAGGTATGCTGGCTCTGAGTCGCTAAATTTATGTCCACAGGATAGACGGTTTATGTCAAGGTTTATGTCTTACGCTGTATATGACACTGAAGCAACTCATGACAATAAAAGGATTACAGCTGACATAAGAAAAAAAAGTTTACCCTAACACGTCCTTTTTTGTTGACTTTGTACTGTCACCAGTCGCGGAGTCGCCATCATAAACGTAGAACACATTCAAGGTGGTCAAAAATATCTGTACACGACCGTATTGTCAACCGCATATGTGCGTGTCCAGATATTTTAGAGTACCTCGACTTAGGCTGGGATGACGATGATGATAATGATGAGCCTCATTTTAACAATACTGTGTAAACCAGAGACGAGCCACTTTTGTTTCTAGCCTTCATTCAAAAGCGCGTCACGCCACTCGAATAAACGCAGCGTGATAAGCA
The DNA here is from genome assembly GCA_947859365.1 of Archips crataeganus. Taxonomy (NCBI): domain Eukaryota; kingdom Metazoa; phylum Arthropoda; class Insecta; order Lepidoptera; family Tortricidae; genus Archips; species Archips crataeganus. Next base: position 5,103,069 of record OX402061.1, on the reverse strand, counting down.
GGGCGCCAAAAGAAACCTACGAGAACCATTTTCATTTAGAGGTCCCTCGGTTCGTTATTAGTCTCATAACTATGGGATTTACATAAGAACGAGGGAAGAATGAGACCGCTGCCGACATCGCGCTAGAAATATATTTTATGCAATGAATACTAAGTGTGAACGGGTGTATGACCTTATTTGGAATGTGTGGGATATTCGCTAGGGTTTCAGAATACGCTTTGAAAGTTAGGGCTCGGAATGCTGGAGTAGTGTTTGTTGAGAAAATACTGGGTTATATTTCCCCAGGCGATGGCGTGATATTAAAAGGAAGGCAGAGACGCCTCGGAGTTCATTTTTTACTCATTAGTGCGGTATTAAGGCTGTAAGTCTCTCGGCCACTTTTATCATACTTTGTCTACGGGTTTTTAAGTTATTACAGAATTTTAGCATTTTTCGGAAGAATAGGTGCTTACAATGTATGTCAATTTATGTCTACATACAGGGTGGAAAGATCGAACGCCACATGGAGGGCAACTACCATAAATATTGGAAATAGGACATTCTATACAAACGAGACATTCCTTTATTTTTAAAAACAAAAATATTGAAAATATGGTTTTTTGAAAAATCCCTAACCATGCTGATAAAATGAACAAATAAGCCACAGGTCAGTTAGTGGGGCATTTTCAATTTAAAGTGTAAGTACTATTTTTTTTAATGAGGATATTTTGGGTTTTCTTATTTAAAATCACGAGTAGGTAGGTACTTTTCATTTTAAAAAGGAAAAAAGTTTCTCATTTTTTGAGTCACTTTTGTGACTTTTTTCATATACAAAGTTAATGTCACGACTCGCCACAAAACTGACAAAAAAAATGGAACAATCAGGGTCATTTTTTAATCATCAAAATCAACAGCACTCTTGATTCTGAGCAAGGAAACCCCAAAACTATCTTATACTGGAAAAAAATAGGAGGAAATTTTTAAATTGAAAATACCCAGATATCTCGGGGCACGGTGGTGTCCCGCTAAGACGAGCCAAACGAAGCACAATAACACTACCTACTATACTACCTTTTCTCGAAGGGCTTCATCGTTTTTCTAAGCCTTATTTTATTTATTTGTAATAAGGATAACAACAGCCGTAGATATACAACATAGTACATAATCTGTTATATCATCAAGGCCAATAACAGCTATCCATTGCTTACCTACTTAAACTATGCTATCATATCATAGTAGAAACTTGTGTTTGTATATAGTTAATATTCTTAGACATATTTTCTATGGAATGAAAAGTATACCGTGGCTACCTTTAACACGGTCCCGTACTTCCCGTAGCAAATCTGTCCAACTAGCTTTTACCCGCGGCTTCGCTCGTGTACATAGACATACACACGCACACACACACACACACACACACACACACACACGGGCGTTTGTGTGTGTGTGTGTGTTTGCGTGTTTGTTTTGTTTGTTTGCGTTTTTGCGTTTTGTATCAGATTTAAAACTTCGCCTTATGTAGATTAGATGGTTTGATTCTTAAATTTTCTTAAAAAAGATTAGATATTAAAAAGAGTCATTGTATTACTTAGTATATGTAATGTAATTAACCATAAATCACTAAAGTATATTTAAATACTGTTACTTCCTTCCAAAACCTTTCAAATTGTATTTTAAATGAACGATAAGGGCAATTTGTTATCTATAACGTTCATATACGAAACAAAATGAAGTAAAGTTGTGAAAATAAATGAGAAAAGTTTCCCGACGTCATTAGCGGCCAGAGGATGCTGCCAAGATGGCGCTTGATCTCTGACATTCTGTAATTTATAAAACAAAATTACTACGAGTATTGCTCGTAGGTACAACTATACCTATTTAAAATAGTTTATTGCCACAAAAAAACTGAAATAAAAAAACAATTGATCACTTTTTTCTCTTTTTTTGTTTTTGCTCTTTGTATTTTTATCGTGTTACTCCATTGTATAAATTACCTGTGGCATATTAGCTGGCAAATGTATAATTTAAGTTTTTCTTTAAGTTAACTCTTTCATAACGTTGTAATTGTAACGTTTTTTGCCCAAACAAACATTAAACATCACTTATGGATGATATATCTGTGCACCTCGCGGGGACCACCAACCAGTGCTGCGTCACTTCATTCATATACTATGCGGCTTTCACACGCAAGTTTCGATTTTTTTACGATGTAACTATTATCACAGAATAACTAATAGTACTAACGTACAGAAGGATCACTCTCGAACAAAAGTCAACTTTAGGTATAAAAATTTGCCTACTCTTACGACCGTTAACTGCTTGCACGCGAAATTGAAACTTATATTTCATACTAAATACAAACTGAAACAGATTCACAGAAAAAAAACCCCAGAAAAAAGACCAATGCTGCTAACCCCCACACCACGTTTAGCACGTGGCACGGAATGCCAAGGACCTGGGTTCGATTCCCAGCATTGGTCTTTTTTTTTCTGTGCATCTATGTTTCAGTTTGTATTTAGTATCAAATATATGGATTCCACGAGATGACCTTAAAAGTAAAAAAAAAAATTAAGTTGAAAAAATAAAAATTCAAAAGATACTTCAAACTAAACTTGTTAAATTTAAACTTATCGTGTGATACGAGCGTTCATATTCCGTTGGACACCGCTGACCCGAAACCAAGAGCACAGGGTTCTCACTCGCCGATATTAAATACCCATTTAAATAAATCTTAAGTTTGCTGACAAGGAGTCCCTAAATTTAAGTCCACAGGGGAGGCGTCTTTTGTTTCTTTCGCCGTGTATGACCCAGGTATATAAATCAAGAAAGATAACAGTGTGTATTAATTCAGTAAACTACCTTTAAACGCAACAGTATCTTTTATACGGATTATAAGATCGTTTAGAAGCCATTGTTTGTTGCAAAAATTACAGAAAAAAAATGCTAAATTACGCGCGACGCGACTAGCCGAAAGCCGGGCGACAACCTACTACCATACGCCTGCCCGGGCGGCGCGCCGGCCGAACATACCTAAACTGCGGAGTGAAACCTCCTGGTATTATGTTATCTGTGTTCTACCCTTGCTTCATGTATTGTTGACCAAGAAATTTCTTTACCACCCTTACCCCGGCGCCACACATATTACAAATGTTTGAACACAGTTATTTGATCACATGTGTAGCACCGGTATTTGCTTATTTGTTCAATAGAACATCCATACAATCAACCATAGATCAAATATGTGTTCAAATATGTGTTGAAACATTTGTAATATGTGTGGCGCCGGGGTAAGGTTCAATGCCAGTTGTACGGCTTAAAGCATCAAAGGCTATTTTTACATAAAAGTGTAAACATGTGACAGTCAGCCATGTTGTTTATATTCTGACATAGGAACTGTCATAAAAATTGGTAAAGCACTTACTTGGTCGACTATACGTAAATAGTACAAAAAGTATAAAAAAGTGACAGTATGCAGATATTTGGATTTTATAATTTTTGGAAAATAGTCCTTTAGTTAATTTAATCCGTCGCGTTTTAACGCTATAGAAGACAAAAATGGCTTGTAAAATGTCTATAAATCACTTTTAGAGAATCGAATTTCTACAAAAATAATTTCCAAATACTGATGGGGTGATGGGTTAAGGTTTCTCAAATACTCATTGTAAGTTAATTAAGCATAAAGTATTATTGTAACCATCGAACTTTTTGTGCTATATTAAAATGTACATCAGCTATGTTCAAATTTGAATTAGACAACCAACCACATGTTGATTATGTTTGCTTCTTCATCCGGACGAGCAAGCCAAGTCTTATCGAGGTATACTTATAAATTCATATCACAAAATGGCGTCGTGTCGACGTCATCGAGCCATTCTATTTCTACACTTTGCTCAAACATTTTTACAAGAAACAGAATATATTGCAAAGGAAGACTTCGGCTGGAGCTGCTCGAATTTGGAAATTGGTTTCTCATAAATACAAGAGCGACATCTTGCATTTTGTTTCTACATTAACTGTCAATTTGAAACAGTTGCACATTTATAATAACAACAACAACAAATTATAACAGTTGTACATTTGTACATTTATACTTAAATTTAACATTTAATATTATTGTAAGCGCGGACCGAACCGCGCGATCTCGCCAACTGTTACATAAACCAGTTATGGTTTTTAACAGTGGCTAGGAATGTTAAAAATGTAGAAATCTATTATATGATTAAATAAAATAAAAAAAATAAAAATTTCTAAATGTAAAAAAAAAATCTCGAACAGATAATCGTGATCTATCAACGATACTGAATCACGTATCAAAATTTGTGCACTGATTAAAAAATTGCCCTGTATAATATACTTTTGCTTATGCTTATATGATTTTTGCTACTCTATATACTTTTGTTCCATGTGCCATGTGACACCATTATTTGTACGTACGAAATAAATAATTCAAATTCATATTAAATAGCAAATTATGTAACTAGTATTTGCTAATGAATCAATAGATCTTACGAAAAATAAGATATCCCATCCAATTTTCTCATTTTTGAGCCAGTATTTACACATTTCTCGACGCAAAATTTAACCATTGTTGACAACTGACACGGTCTATGGTCAAAACAAGACTAATCTCAAAACTCGGAACACAGTCGAAAAGTTCCGAGTTTTGTAGTACCCATTTATTCCGACTGATTGTGTATCTATGGTTGTCTAGAATTAAATGGATACACTACTCATTCACCTGTCACTGTCATACTCCCGGCAGATATAAATAGTGCGCAACGTAAGAAGACGTCAGAGATATATTGTAAGATCAATCGCTGTTTCATACCAAAACTTTAAGATCTAGAATGAGAAATTAGCGAAGCCAATTATGTAAGAACTTATAGAATTGTTTTAGTCCACGTTCTGCTTAGTTAAATTTAAAAAAAGAGGATCTCCGTGAGCTAAAACAAAACGCGACTCCTAAAAACCGAATTTAACGAGAAGGTCGTTCTAAATGTTTCCTCTGAATTACTATAGCGGTTATTTCCCTTCGTGGCCTGCCATCATTAGCAGGGTTGAGCCACTTCAAATTCAAATTTTGAAAACGCCAAAGGAATAAATAATTACGATTCGCCCAACTGGCGAGTTCTGCTAAAATAAAACAGACATTCTACTAAGATTCAATTACGGATCTGAATAAAAAGTAAGGATACCGGAAGAAATATATGTTAAAGACGGATTATTTGTAAAATTTTTAGAGGTAGAGATTAAAAATAAAACAAAACAAGAAATAGGCTATTTTACTACACATTACTTTGATTTATGTAAGTACAGCAGATATATACAGATCACTGAACTGCACTGGTTGCTCTAAACATCTATAACGCCCATTAATCAATGCTATTAGCTGATGATCTTTGGCAACATACACATATTTTGCTGTATTCCGGAACTATTGGTAATTCCACTTAGATAAATTGAATACTGTCTGTCAATGGCCACCACCAGAATGGTTTGAGATGACGACTTCGTGGACTTCCCCTTATCAACAACAATGCCCAGTACCTATTTTGGAGATTGAACGAGGTATTTTCCTAGCTAAATCTTGCACAAGATTCGATGTGTAAATAAATAACAAATTAAATGTATATGTACTAAAGTTCGCGTTAGTGGCAATTCACACAAAGACGTGACGCGACGCTGCACATTTCAATGACAGAATAAGTCAAATGAGTACTTATTGAGGTATACGTATATGATGTGTCTCGGTGTAAATAGGCCCTTATTTTACTGTAATTGTAAGTGTTCTGCACTGCAACTCACGACGCACTCAAAGCGATCATAAATGAACATAGCCCGCGACGTATAAAGTCAAGGAAACTGAATCGCGTCGCGTACCAAGATGGAACCTTTTCACAACCAATTTCACGATCATTTCTTTGGCAGTTATATGTAATGTCAACATGACATTTTGATATTTCGTACTAAATACAAACTGAAATATAGATGCACAGAAAAAACCCCAGAAAAAAGACCAATGCTGGGAATCGAACCCAGGTCCTCAGCATTCCGTGCCGTGTGCCATACCCCTACACCACCACTGGTCTAGAGATTAGACACGAATTTTTCCTATACATCATACATTTCAGTCTGCTAAATCATCACCTTATGCAGTGACAAGCGCACATCTATGTTACACCCTCTATCGAGAGATTTTAACACTTCTTCGGAACTAACCGCTCACCTGGACAAGAGATGGCGCTACTGTGCAACTTTAAACAAGTTAGCTATGAAGTATCTTTTTTGTATTCTACAATTCTTTTCTGTATGAAGTTTCTTTTTTAAATATATGATTTCACGGGATGACCGTAAAAGTAATAAAAAAAAATGAAGTTGAAAAAATAAATACAAAAAAGATACTTCATAGCCAACATGACATTTTGAATTAAAGGGTTCACCCTGGTACGTAATTCAGTTTCCTTGACTGTACATACATTGCAAGTTAAGTATGAAGTATCTGTATAGTGTACGATGTATGGGAAAGATTCGTCGCTAACTTCTAGACCAGTGATGGTGTAGGGGTAAGCACGCAGCACGGAACGCTGAGGACCTGGGTTCGATTCCCAGCATTGGTCTTTTTTCTGGGGTTTTTTCTGTGCATCTATATTTCAGTTTGTATTTAGTTTGAAATATATGTACATACATTGCTCGCGTCGTTTTACGTCTGACGAACTCTATAAAAAGCGGTTCAGTTCGAAAGGCCCTAGCCTTTTCTAAACCGCTGACTATTAAATTATGTCCAGCTCCAGACATGATCCAGTCCTAAGCCGCTGACCATTTAATATGTCCAGACATGATTAAGGCAGTTCCATTTGACCGGATTTCAGAATGCAAAAGTATGAATAATCTTAATAGGTTTACCTAATTGCAAACCTCATGTATGTACATCGACATAACTACTTTGTAATCAACAAATAAATCAGCCAACATTTGTAGTTGATAGCCTTCACATATTGTTACTTTACTCTGTGGCCTACACTTTCAAGAGCTTTAAGTGTTGCCACGTAGGTATTACCTAGCAAATAAAGTCAGCAGAGTGACCTAAATATTAAAATAAAATATTTCTGTCACGTCCCAGGGCCCTGCATGCGAAATATTTCGACAAATTATGTTTCCCACCGTCGGCGAGCCAAATAAATATGACCGTAAAAACTGAAGTGAATTTGTAACTCATTGCGTTTTGCGTTTCGTTTATTATGCCACGTTGAAGATTAAAATGAGAAGTTTTTATTTACCAACTTTTAAGTAACGAAAGACAATGAGCATCTGGCATGCAGCAAGTGAACTAATGAATTAACCTTGAATTAACCTTCCCTATGTATTTTTATTTCAATCTTTTCTTACCGTAAAAGGGCAAAGGGGCTAAGGACATAATGCCAAGTTTATAAACCATAGACAATAATTGATGACAACAGCATACTCCAATTAACAAGAAAAGGCCTTCGTTGTGAAATATTTGAAACTCTTCAATGGCTTCGTAATTTGCAAGAAGATATTAGAATTATGTAAATAATTTACTTAGCTAGCTCCAAACAATTTTGGCGGCGCTACGCGGTCTGTAGCGGACTTCGACAATCTCTGAGTTAATTACGGCACATCATTTTCAGTTAATTAATTTAACTCAATAAGGGTTACTAAATGAGTCACTTGAAAAGATGTCGTTTTCCTCAAATTTTAAGAAGTGGCTTAATTAGGAAGGAACGGTTAAGTTTTTTTTTTCAGAAAATCAGCCATTTTCTAAAAAATCTATTCGAACAAACAGCATACATTTTAGAGTCTAATGTTCGTAAGATTGAAAAGAGATTTGTAGATAGATCCGTGTAAGTTTTCTTCAAATCATTAAGAACAATTTAAACACCTATCAGAAGTGAAAAATATTAGCTAAGAATTCCTGCATTCATAATTACTAAACTAAAAAAAAAAAAATTGTTAACTCGTGACCACGGTTGCTGCAATGTGGCCGAAACGTCGAGGTAAATAAATAAATATTTATTAAAAAAAAAAAAAAAAAAATATATCACGGGACAATTCATACCAATTGACCTAGTCCCAAAGTAAGCTAAGTAAAGCTTGTGTTATGGGTAGTAGGCAACGGATAAACATACTTATATAGATAGATACATACTTATATACATATTAAACACCCAAGACCCGAGAACAAACATTCGTATTTTTCATACAAATATCTGCCCCGACACGGGAATCGAACCCGGGACCTCAAGCTTCGTAGTCAGGTTCTCTAACCACTAGGCCATCTAGTCGTGGTGGTGGTCGTCTATTGCGTGATAAGTCCCGTTTAGTTTAGTAATCATGAGTGTAAATCACGAAAGTTTAAAACAGTATAATTCCTGCATTGTCCTCCCTCTGACTAATTTGAATGAGGATAATTTTACGGTTTTATCATTTACCTACATTAAATAAATGTAAGTAATATGCCTGTAATATGATTAATTTTGATCCGTAGTACTTACCGGGTGACCAATGGGAAGTTGCCTAAAGTAATCACTTATAATTTTGAGAAGGGTTCAGGAAAAAAAATAAAAAAAAATAAAAACGTACATTGAATCACTGAAGTAGTCATTTTTATTTGAAACAGGTTTCAGTTTAATTGAACATTTTCAACAGGCACAATTAAGTTTTTAAAAAAAATGACAAAATCTGGCTAGAGAATGACTATTAATGGTAAATATTTTCGAAATGATTCCCATGTGAACTTGCACAATAATCAAGTCGTTTTTGAAAGCTATAAAAAATTTGTTCAATTGTAGATGAAGAAATATTAGAAATTCCTTTTCTAATAGCTTCTCTCAAATCATCTTTAGTCTTGGGTTTTTCTGCATAACAGTAATCTTTCAGGAAGCCCCATAAGAAGAAATCACACGGGTTTAAGTCCGGTGAATACGGGGGCCATTCTATACCTGCGTGTGCAAACTTGGGATATCCTAAACCGATGACGCGTTCACCATAAACTTCGTAAATGGCTTCAAATACCTCTCGAGTTCTATGCGGCGTAGCACCATCTTGCATAAAATAATAGTTCTTGACTAATCCACGTTTCTTAGCGAAAAGAAAAAATTTTGTTTGTAGCATTTCTCGATATCTACTGCTCGTTATTGTCCCTTCGAAGAATTCTAAGTGTACTCCTTTAATTGAAAGAGCTGCCCAAACAGTCACCTTAACAGGATGTAAGGACTTTGCCTCAGTTAAATGTGGAATTTCAGTACCCCAAAAACGGTAATTTTGTTTATTGACATATCCGTTCAAATAAAAGTGAGCCTCGTCTGAGAAGATTATGTGATTAATATTGATCTCGTTGTTTTCAAATTTATTTGTCATAACTTTACTAAACTCAATTCTTTTTTCTTTACAATCTACGGTGAGCAATTGATGAGTTGTGATTTTGTAAGGATGTAACTTGATGAACTTTTTCATTATTAATCTTAGTGTCTCTCGATTCAGTTTTAAAGCTGCTGCAGCTTTTCTTATTGAATCCGTTGGGTTATTCTTAAAATGATCTTCTACCACAGCAACCTTATCTTCTGTGGTAACTGTGTATGAAGGACCAGGAAGATCATGACGACGATCGTCAAGAGTATAATAATTGATGAAGTTATCAATTACTCTGAGAAAGAAGTAAAAAAAAATAATACTTTATTAAAGAATGCGGTCATACTGTGTCTCTCGATTCAGTTTTAAAGCTGCTGCAGCTTTTCTTATTGAATCCGTTGGGTTATTCTTAAAATGATCTTCTACCACAGCAACCTTATCTTCTGTGGTAACTGTGTATGAAGGACCAGGAAGATCATGACGACGATCGTCAAGAGTATAATAATTGATGAAGTTATCAATTACTCTGAGAAAGAAGTAAAAAAAAATAATACTTTATTAAAGAATGCGGTCATACTATACAGTCAAATATATTTTTTTCATTCTTACCTTCTAAGAGTATTTTTACTGGCTACTCTTTTACTTCCAAACTTGGTACGAAAACCTCTATATGCTTCAGTATAGTTTTTACCTCTAGAATAAAAGCACTCCATGAGATACACCTTTTCTTCGTTCGTAAGGTCACTCATTTTAAAGTACACGTACTGCTCTTTACGGCGTCTCAACAGAAACTGACAACATTCTAGAATATACCTACGTGGGCCCAGCCTTATACGGTAGAGTAAAGGAGGAAAGAGATGCATATACTTTAGGCAACTTCCCATTTGTCACCCAGTACTACAGGCATAGAGAGCAAAATTCTGCTACACATTATCAGTTAGTAAACTAAGCCGTCGTTTTATTTCTAAGCCGCAGAAACCACGCGTTTGAGAACTTTGAGATTAGTTCACAAATACCGTCAGGAAAAATCGCTTAATGAACGTGAAATTATTTAAAACTGTCAAGATTATTCCCCAGCGCTAAGTGGTCATCTTGAAGCACCCGCTAGCTAATCTAGTTTACGATTCCCGCTTTTAACGCCTCAAAAACTGGCATAATTACGGCTATGCTCCCCTTGTCCGTGATTCAAAGGAACAAATAGAAAAAAAGTCACTTCTAGGGTTGTGCGATTCACGTTCAGACGATGTCGATGTTTGACATTCTGTTCGATAATGTTGAAGCGAGGTTGTTGTTTCACTAAGCACAAATATCACTTCATTTCAATGCAATCTGCAGTATGTTTTGAGAAATCGGAAAATTACTTTTCGTCGCATAAAAAAAACTATAAGCTTTTATTGATCTTGCAATGTTCGTATACATGTACTTATGTAAGTAAGTTCTTTTTAGATCTAGCAAGTCGAAATTCATCCACTGCCAGTGAATTTAGAACAGTTAAGTAAATAAGATGACAATACATGTGTCGAAATAAGAGTAAAGCTACAATTCAGCCAAGAAATCCTGTATTAGAAATAAAATGGTTGGCAACAACTTGATAATTCAGAAAATTTACAACTAAACGATCGAAAAATCCAAGTAAAGAAATAATTGACATCTCCAAGTAGGCTGTTGCGTAGTTTTAGTAATCAACATGCAATAGAAATTGATTAAGTATAATTAAGTAATAATACATTCCTAACATCGTAGCTTTGTGGAAGTAGGTATGTGTATTGTAGAAACGTGGCAACGAAAAACTTACGGTTCATCATCAAAACACAAGCAAGATGTAAAGAAAGTCGTTTATTTGTTGCAGTTTTACACACATCAGAAAAACATCGATGTTCTCGATTATCGATGACCTAGATCGTCCCTACCCTCTTGGCTCACGCCTGCCCTGTGTTAGACGCCTTTGTCACACGGGACTGATTTGCTTAGAACAATATGTAAGAATTTTTTCAAGCCCGGAATTGAAAGAAGAGCTTGCTCCATCCCCCAGTTTTTCGACTTTCCTTTTGAATCGACTTCAAACGAAATCTTTTCAAGTCGACTGTTTTTTTATGTATTTTCGTTGGTCTTAACAACTCATAATGTGAACCATTTACGATGTTATTTATATTATTTTGTTATAAAAATAAATCAGCAGCTACCTTAACGAACCTTACATCAGGGCATGCACCTTGTACTCAGAACAACATTCTACGAAGAAGAGTAGGTAATACAATACAATAACTGTTTATAAAATATAAACCAAGTATAAACTAAACAGTTTAGAGCAATAGTACATTATTAAGATAATTAAACGGGCGTACTTATCGCTGCAGAGCGATCTCCTCAAGGCAAAATTAGAAAACAGAAAGAAGAAAAAAAGTTTAAACACTTTGGAAAGGTGGTGCAATTATCAATATATAACTACCTGTAGGTACATATTATTATGATGAGCATTACTTAACTAAATAAACGAAATGATTTTTTGTCTTATTTTTTTCTAGAACTCGTTTTTTTTATCTTGACATTTCGCCCGGTATCAGTATTTGGTTGAGTTTTTGGACACTGTATACTGAATAGCCATTTATTTGTGATATACCTACTGACTAAACATGCTTAACCATTCTAGATATGTACGAATAGGTATTTTAAAATGCACGTTTAAATTGCTCAATATTATATTACACGTTTAGTTGACAAGGAAAACTGAGCATATGAATAGGTACATACATTTTAAATTGAATATTAAATCATACAGTTGGATGATGTAGGACAAGTAAAGACGTAAAATCAATATAATAGCAGTTTGTTGTTGAATTATACATATGTTTGAACGGACATGATGGATAGTCCACTTCACTGATATGAAATATCCATCAGTGGCGTAGAGTTAATGTAATTGTTTGTGAAAACGTTCTGTCCCACTACGCAAATCAGTTTCTTCGACAGTAATTACATCTAAATCTTAATATATAAAAATGTCGTGTCACGGTGTTTGTTATCGAACTACTACGAGACGGCTTGACGATTTTTTCCATCACGGTAAAGCTCATGGTAAATTTCAAATGTAATTTCGCACATAAAGTCCGGAAACTCAGAGGTGCGGGCCGGGATTCGAACCCACGACCCTCTGGTTTGAGAGAGGCCATAGGTCAAACCGCTCGGCCACCACACACGTACATTAGACATTAGTTATCTATAGCTAAACCGTTTTAAATGAGTTCTCGCCCGCGCGGTACAGGGGCTGCTGGGTGTACGACGACAAAGGGGGACGGGAGAGGTGCGGGCGGCAGGCACACGAGGCGCGCTCGCCGCCCGCACCTCTCTCGCCCCTTTGTCGTCATACCCCCCAAACCCTGTACAGCGCGGGCGAGGACTCATTCAAACGGTTCAGCTATAGGTAGCATAGCATTACCTTGATTTCTCTCTTAGGGCTCTCAGTGGTGACAATTCATTTAATGTTAAAAGACACTCGGAATGAGCGCCGAGCCGTGTTTAATTAAGTTTTACCTTCACCAACCGGAAAATATTAAGTGTTTCTTTTAACATCCAACAAATTTAATAATAAGCTTTTAGGTTAACAGTTTTGATGAAGTAATCTTAATAATCAGCTTTTATGCAACCTATTCTATTTGTACAAAAATATCGTCACTTCAATATCAACAGAAAAGTCACGAATCTGCATTATTCTAGGAAGAGTTTTGAAAGTACAATCAACAACTTTAATTGTTGAGCAACGTGCCACTGTTCGTATTAGCCGTGTAATTGCAAATCGGGTTTAGCCGCTATACTCGTATATCCTGACTTGCATTACAGGGCTAAAATGCGAAGAATGTCAAGTTGCTCAACAATTAAAGTTGTTGACCGTACCTACCACCGTGCATTTGAAACCACTTGGTATCCAAATCATTTTTTACTAAGATTGTGAGTTTGCAAAGGAGGTGACAATTTGTTCTCTTGACGCTCTTTGGGTACAAAGCTAGCCACATACAAATTATTAAGTGTTTAAAAATGATACAGGTATGCTACCTAAGTAAAGCATTCGACGTAATCCATGTATTGCTAATACCGCACCAAAAACCGCTTTGATTTCCCAGTTTCCCCAACTAGAGACTAATTTTCCGCCCATAATATAATTTGGTAACATTACAAAAAGTAATCATCTTTGATTGAAATTGATGAAGAAAGTTCAAATTGAGGAATGCTCGTGCCTTCAAGGCAATCAAATCAACGCATTCCATTCAAAGAACCGATAGCAAAACGATGTCATTGCAAATTCCTAAGAACCAATCGAATAGCTCCGAAATCGAATCTGACAGTCGCATTCCAATGTTGCCAGTTGACTTGAAAGGAAATTAAAATTACCATCTATTTTTACGCGTATGCCTATCTCTAAAGCGAAAACAGGAACAATAAACGACTCTATTTTGGGCGAAGTTATCATAATATCGTTTTGCCGTTCCGAGTTATATTAATATAATACCTTGTGTAGTTGGTAGTATTTTAGGTTATAATAGGGATGATGTACTTTTCATAGGCTGTAGGTATATAAATTGTCAAAATATTACCGCTAAAAAATACCTATATTCAAATTAGGTCTTTGCCTTTGCCCAGCAGTGGGACACAATTATAGGCTAGTAAAAAAAAAAAAAAAAAATTAGAGGTCTTGTTACCATTTTATTTTTATCTTTATCGCTATGTCGCTTTACTGCTAAGGAATGGAATGCGCTCCCGTCGTCTGTATTTCCAGATAAATACAACCTAGGTCTCTTCAAGGCTAGAGTGAATAGGCTGTTACTGAACCAGTGAGGTACACCTTTGGCCTCATCTTCACTTTTCATCAGGTGAGATAGTGGGCAATCACGGGTCAGTTTTGTGTAAAAATAAAAAAATAAAAAAATGTATACCTAGAGTATTTACGATATTAAATTTACTTTTTTTCTACTTTTTTACATACGCCCTTAAATAAAATCTATACCGCGCGATACGTAACAAAGATACTGTACAAATAGGTACAGTATTTTTATATTATCCTGGAATTAGATATCATTACCTAAACCATATCATATTCTCCGAGACCAACAGTACCTATTGGCTTCTGCAAACTATTATAATGGGCGAAATAACCGGAAAACCAAAAGTTTGAAGACGCTAAATGTCATGGTTCTGTAATTTAAGGGAGTGGATACGGTATCAAGACAGTAAAACAGGTATTAAAGCCGACTATGGAAATGGAAAGTACGAGATTTGAAGAGCTGACTGCCAACCTTCAATAATGAGGTGGCACTATAAAAAGAAGAGATCGTTACTTAGTAGACATCGGAAGATACTCACTCATATTGTCGGATACTTGCAGTACCTACCTAAAACGCAAAAACCAAAAATATATCTTCAAAAAGATTATTCTATCTTAGGTTATTTATTTTATTAAATAACAGAAGTATTTTCTCCAGAATTTAAATAACACGCTCGAGCAATTTCTTTAACGAGACATATTAAATTTTTCAAGCGTAATTTTGCCTTTGAATAATGAATATTCAATTAAATGTAAGTACAGAAAGAAGACGATTTAATATACCGTAATATAACTTACAAGTTGTAAAACTTGTACTGTAAAGTACTGGTGGTAATTTCAAAAGGCTCTTTTTAAAATTAACTTTAGATGAAGATAATTGGACTACCTCGTAAAGCGTAACTTATTGAAGAAGCGTTTAAAGATTCTATTTAATGTGTCATTGCGCGTTGGTCTGAAAAAAATATTAGTGATGTGCCGGTAGACGATCGGTGTCCGATGTGTGATGTTGCGTCGATTATGACCTGTGATGTTTTCAAATAAAGTTGTAGATTAAGATTACAGTTACTCTTCTAGTACTTTACGTTCGTATTTACAATACTCTTAAATCTACTTAGGATCATAGTAGTCTTGACTCATAAAACAAACGTAGGAAAATGCGTATTAAGTAGCTACCTTAACTCCTCTTGAAAATGTTCAAAGAGCTTAACAGCAAAAGAGAAGAATACCTTTTTTTAAAGTCTTAAAGGAGAGCTATGTGAAGTTGGTGACCCAAGGACGGACGGGTAATGTAAAGAAATGGATTTTAAACATGGCGACCACTTTTGGAGGTAAATAAGAAAATATTTTTACGCAGTCTGGTTTTTTATGTTTTTAATTATTTTATATCTAATTCCTAACAGAAAACAATGATGAACAAGAAAATATTAAAATCCATTTACAATAAGTAAAAAATTAAGTGGATCAATGTTACTGTACGGACTGTACCTAACGTTAACATCGATGACCATCGATGTTTTGCGTACACCCCTAAACTGAATAGCTGATTCAGTCTACATCGTTTCCGGAACTACGTGACTTGGCCACAAAATAAGCGTATAGCGATACTATAACCGAAATTAGCCAAATTCTACATCCCCCAATTTATATGAACCTTTATTGTCCATTTGGGTTTAGCGTAAAGTGAAAATTATTGTTATTACTAAAAGAATTGTCTCTTTTATAGGCAGATTGGGCAAACTGTGATTTGGGTCACGTTAAGCAGTTAGTTCTATGTAGGGATCTGATGTGTTTGTCACTTATTCGATCCAAATTTTCAAGTTTATGTGATTATTCTTCATAAAAAGGCTTCCCGACTAGTACCACTAGGGGCGATACTAACACAGCATAGTTGGGAATCTTTGGCAACGAATACTTTAAAACAAAGAAAAAGTTTTTAAAATGTCAGTTCTATTCGTAGTTAGGTACATTTATAATATGGACGATGCCATGCCTTTCAGAACCAACGAAATAGATATTAGATACTATTTAGAGTGAGGGCGCGTAATTTCTGCTCCATTCATTTTTAATACCAAAGTCCAGTTTGTGCCACATTGCGACGCAAAATGAGTTTTACTTTTGTATGAAACCAGAATTACGCGACCGAAAGTAACTACGCGACTCAAAACCAGCGATGCCAGATCTACGGAAAAATCCGTCGATCTACGGCTTTTAGGCCTTGTGCCCAGACCTACGGAAATGCTTGGCTAATCTACGGAATTTCAGATTAGCCTCATTTTTTAAAATTTACCTACTAGTTTCGCTGACAACTAGCAAAACTGAACAAAACGGAACGGAATGAACGGGAAACCGAAGCGTATGAATAGAAAATTTCTTCCTTGTCAGAATAGATTGCCAATTTTTTTTTTTAATTTTTGGCGATTTTCTATTGCTAATTTACTTTAGCCAAACTGTAATCTAATTTTGAATAGCATTTAAACGTTCAGGTGCAGTCGAATATACCTAATTAAAAAAAAACCGTAGATCTACGGATTTTTCTTCAGGTGATCTACGGAATTGTACGGGTTTTTTCGCCTGGACCTACGGATTTACATAAAATGGATATGGCAACACTGCTCACAACTCAAAAAATTACGTAGGTAAGTACGTTTGGCCTCACTCTTACCTACTTTATCGATATTTTCGATAAGTCAGTCCTTTTCCAGGCCTAGATTTTATTTTTTATAACTTAAGGGAAGTATCTCAGTAGGTACAAACCGCAGCTCTGGTAAATCCTGTTTGTCGAATACCTACTCGTACTAAGTAGCTGCGCCGGATCTCCGTCACAGTAATGAGATTTTTCCCTTGTCTAGAGCAACCGTGCCTTGTTACGCTGAAGGATTAACGAACAAGAAACAAACCTTTTTCTATATACTGTCGGTGGAGCAAAGTAAATTTCAGAGAGGATAACGAAAAGCGCGTGGTAGACTGAAAACGGTGTATTTCTACAAGGAAATTTAAAAGAGATTACGCTTCGTACCATCAAAGGAAGCTAGGTACCTACTTAAAGGTATACACCGTGAAATTTTAATGGTTGTTTTCCCGAAACGAGGTGATATAATTACTATTTTGACTAGAGTCAAAAATCCAATTGTGAAAAACGAAAGACGAAAATGACCGCAAACCAATAGTAACGCATCGTTGGTACCTAACCTATCGTACGATCGTACGCTACTTGTACCAACGAAGCGTTACTATTGGTTTGCGGTCATTTTCGACTTTCGTTTTTCACAATTGGATTTTTGACTCTAGTCAAAATAGTAATTATAAATCGATTGTAGAATCTAAACTAAATCACCTCGTTTCGGGAAAACAACCACTAAAATTTCACGGTGTATAATGCTAAAAGTACTTTTATTGGTTAAAAACAAACATAATATAGGTGTAAAAAAGAAAAAACTATAGCAAGTATGTATATTCCGTCGCTGTACGGCTATGCTCAATGTGCTTAGTATAAGTTTATTTCATCAAATACTTCTCGATCGCGTTTACGTAAAAAAATCAATTACTATAATTAGTATGGAAACATGGACAGCGCCCCCACGCGCGCGCGTCCGTGTTTCCATAGAATTAAAATTTTTACGTAAACGCGATCGAGAAGTATTTGGTGAAGTAAAACTTATACAAAGCATACAGCCTCTGGGCGAAAAAAGGTCGCCAAAGACGCAGTGGCGTAGCGTGCCTTGGAGGGGCCCGAGGAGCACGAGATTAAGTGACATTGTGGATAACATTTTACTAATTTTTGCTTACACACGTAAGGGGCCACTGTAGCCCGGGGGCCCGTATCATTGACACGGCTGATAAGGCGGTAGCTTATCCAAAGAAAAAGAAAAGGATTTATCAAAAATGTCGACAGGTTAACTACCTAGAATCAGACCTGATATTGCTGTATGTTTTTTGTAGAGACACTACGATACGCTCTTTCGTCGCTACGATACTAATATTTTATAAAAAAACTAGCTGTTGCCCGCGACTCCGTCCGCGAAGAATAGGGGTACAAAAAATAGCCTACGATTTATTCTCAGATCTACCAAATATAGAGAAAAAAATATATAAAAATCGGTCAAGCCATTTCGGAGGAGTTCGATAACAAACACCGTGACACGAGATTTTTATATCTATACTAATATATAAAGCTGAAGAGTTTGTTTGTTTGTTTGTTTGTTTGTTTGTTTGAACGCGCTAATCTCAGGAACTACTGCTCCGATTTGAAAAATTCTTTCAGTGTTAGATAGCTCATTTATCGAGGAAGGCTATAGGCTATATATCATCACGCTACCTAACCTATCGTACGATCGTACGCTACTTGTACCAACGAAGCGTTACTATTGGTTTGCGGTCATTTTCGACTTTCGTTTTTCACAATTGGATTTTTGACTCAAGTCAAAATAGTAATTATAAATCGATTGTACAATCGAAACTAAAACACCTCGTTTCGGGAAAACAACCACTAAAATTTCACGGAGTATACGCCAATTACCTTCATCATCATTTTAAATGCTATATTACCTTTTAAAATAGTCGTCCCACTTAGAAAACGATAAAAATTATAATAATTCAATGCGTGTGACCAACCAAGTTGTGCTCAATGACGATCATGTCATAACCTTGAATAAAATATTAAAGAACGATTTTAATTTCCCTGTTAGTAATCAAACTAACGTAAACGCTGGGGCCATATTGTCTAACGCACGGGTGCTTGCTATTTCATTCATTATCTCTTTCTGTCACCATCTTATGCCGTTTGACGTTCATCATTTCAGCCGAAAGACGTCCACTTCTCCCCCAAGTTACAACGAAATTCGAAGTTCGAAGTTCGGATCGTGCGGTCCCTCTCACTCTCGTAATAAATACCATTAGCGTGAGCGGAACGGCATGAAACGAAGTTCGAATTTCGCGCTTCGTAGTATAGGGCCAGTACCTCTACCATGAGTTTACACTAGTTTACGTGACCGTGCTCGCTAGCGACGGCGTAAATTATTTGTATGGAGAATTGTACAGCGCCTCTAGCGGTCACTTACGGAAGTACAATTCTCCATACAAATCATTTACGCCGTCGCTAGCGAGTACGGTCACTGTGAACTAGTGTAACTCATGGTAGAGGTACAGATCGATCCCGTGCTATCCGCATACCTCCTTACCCACCGTTACCTAGGCCGCTACCATCATGGCCTGGAATACCGGGGCCGCCGGGGACAAGAGGCCGTTTTTTAGTTGGACTAGCCATTAGGGGGTTATTGCCATATTCGCCACGCTTGGCAGGCGGGTTGGTGACCGCAGCGGGATACCGAAAGATATTAAGGACGTTGCTGCCCGTCCTCCGGTATTATTTGGCCGCAGTTTTAGGACATGCCCGGGTCCACCGTTTGACGTTAAAACAAAATAATAATAAAATAAAATGTCCAAAAGCAGTACCTATTAAGAAAGAAGTGTCATAATTGAAAAATTACATTATTAAATTTGAATTGGTAGAAAAAATAAATGGCTAATAATAATTCTTTAAAAATCAGACATATTTCAAACACCATTATAGTTGGTCCATTTTTTCCTCTCACCGCTGCTAGCTCCGCTTATTCGTTAATCGTACATCTCTATTGAATGCGCAGCCTTATATCTGACCTTAATGGAGGCCATCTTTAAATTACGTCACACATTTAGGGTGAGGCCACACGAGCGTAATTTTGTGAGTCGTGAGCGGCAGAATTTCGGTTCGCGCCATACAATATGCGGGCCATCACGTGACACTCACTTGACACAATGTATGGCGCAACCGAAATTCTGCCGCTCACAACACACAAAATTACGCTCGTGTGGCCTCTCACCCTTTGGGATGGGGGAAATCTGGCGATGGATACGAGAGCAAAATAATTGCGGTTTTCATAACAAGTGTGAAAATATTAATATTATTATTAGTTAGGCTAGAGAAGTGTCCCACTGCTGGGCAAAGGCCTCCCCCATTTTCGCCATTCATCTCGATTTTGAGCGGTGTCCTTCCAGTTTCTAAGGTACACGTCTAGGTCGTCCCGCCAACGCCTCCTGGGCCTACCTCGTCGTCGCCATCCATCCTGTGGTATCCAGTCCGTGGCTAACCTAGCCCACCAATTTGGCGTGGCCTGCCTAGTCCCACTTCAGCTTGGCAGTCTTGGCACCAAGAGAAAATAGGTCTTAAAAAATCGAAATCGCGACATAACTAGGCTGTTTTAATAGCTTTTTTTAACATGTTTAGCGTTGGTAGCTGTAGCTGCAGATATCTCAGATCAATCACGGCTTATCTAAGAGGGAGGCGCGTGATACCTCCCCTTATTCCGTTCATATTACTTCCAAGTCCGTCAGTAATCTGACATCTGACGGCCTGGCAGCCCGGCCACCACTATACGCGCGATTACCGAACGGCGAGTTTTAATAAGGCTGTGGTCTGTTCAAAACGGTATCCCTTCATCCATACTAATAATAATAACTATAAATTCCAAAGTGTGTCTGTCTGTCTGTTACCTCTTCACGCTTCAACCGCTGAACCGATTTCGATTAAATTTGGTATAGAGATAGTCCGAGTCCCGGGAAAGGACATAGGGTAGTGTTTATCCCGGAGAATTGAATAGTTCCCGCGGGATAGCGATAAACGAATTCTTCGCAGACAAAGTCGCGGGCAACGGCTAATGGATTATTATGTCGAAAAGTTTTTTTCTGAAAGCTTTGAATTCTCAGAATGTATTAAAACTTTTCGATATTATAACCCATTCGACATTTTGATAGCTACATTCGATATACTTATTAACTTTCGATATTTAGGTAATTGCCCGTTACAACCTTATAAAACTAAATACACTTATGGACAAGTCTCACCCCGGCGCCACACATAGCACAAATGTTTCAACACATATTTGAACACATGTGAAGCACCGGTATTTGCTTATTTGTTCAATACGTGGGTCACTAAATAAGTTTTGAGATAAAGAAAAAGTATTCAACATATAGCTACAATTTATTTTACATTTTTTCGAAATACTCTCCACGATGCTCTATACAAACTTCTATTCGTCTGAACCAACTTTGGAAACACTTTTGCCAGTCTTGATCTGACAGGTCAGAAATACCTACTTCGTAGGCAGCAACGGCTTCTTCGGGACTCGAAAAAAACTTGCCTTTAATTTTTTCTTTGACTGTTGGAAATAAAAATAAATCACTAGGAGCTAAGTCAGGGCTGTAGGGTGAGTGAGCTAGGATTTCAATACCGGATTCCTCAAGAAACGCCTTCGTTCTGAGGGACGTATGTGAAGAGGCGTTATCGTGATGCAGCATGATTCCGCGAAGCCCGGCCTTTGGTCTACGCTCTTGCACAGCTTGGATAACTTCCGGCAATCCTACTGTTGTATACCATTCCGAATTAACTGACCTACAATTTTCCAGCATTGATGTCGATAAATGACCGCTTCGAGAAAAAAAACTAGCCACCATTTTTTTACCAACGTTACGAGGTCTTTGCAATTTTGTTGGTAACTCTGCCCCTGAGTAGACCCAAACTGACGATTGCTTCTTAGTTTTGGGATCATACTGATAGATCCATGTTTCGTCGCCTGTAATGATTTCCGAAACACGTCTTGACGCCCCGTTTTCAAAACGTTGACGCATTTCACGGCACCAATCCACACGAGCCTGTTTTTCGGTTTCGGAGAGCAAACGCGGGATCCAATGGCAACAAAGCTTCCTGACTCCAAGATGTTGGTGTCAAATGGTGTTCACACTCCCCGAAGTAATACCCAGGATCTTCTCGATGTTCTTGTATGTAATTCGTGGGCCTTCCCGTACCAACATTTCCGTAGTCCACACATTTTTTGCAGTTACTGCTGTTTGCGGGCGTCCGCTTCTTTGATCGTCTTCAAGGTCAGTTTTACCCCTTTTGAATTCACTAAACCACCTAAAAATTATTGTCCGTGAAGGAGCAGACTCTCCCAATGCAGACTGTAGTCGTTGCAAACTTAACTGTTCAGTTAAACCAAATTTAACATCGTAATAGATCATGGCACGCAAATGTTCGCGGTTAAGTTCCATCTTGTCAGCAAAAAGCACGGGAAACGTTTTTTTTTTTTTTTTTATGATATAGGGGGCAAACGAGCAGACGGATCGCCTGATGGTAAACGATTACCGTCGCCCATGGACACCTGCGACACCAGAAGAGTCACAAGTGCGTTGCCGACCTTTTAGGTAGGAGTACGCTCTTTTTTTGAAAGCTTGAAGGTCATATCGGTCCGGGAATACCGCAGCAGGAACCACATTCCAGAGCTTTGCTGTGCGAGGCAGGAAATTTCTGGAAAAACGCACAGTAGAAGACAACCAACCATCCAGATGGTGAGGATGGAAGTGTTGTCGCGTAGGGCGGTGGCGGAAGGATGCGGCAGGGATCAACCCGAATAACTCCTCGGAGCACTCTCCGTAGTACATGCGATAGAAGATGCACAGTGAGGCTACATCTCTACGCAGCGCCAAGGAATCGAGCCCATCAGAAGTTCGTTGGCAGCCGACTATTCGAGTCGCTCTCCGTTGTATGCGATCCAGAGGGAGAAGCTGGTACCGGGGAGCCCCCGCCCACAGATGAGAGCAGTATTCCATATGTGGGCGAACCTGCGCCTTATAAAGCTGAAGGCGGTGGGCTGGAGTGAAATACCGTCTCGATCTGTTGAGCACGCCGAGCTTCTTCGAGGCTAATTTAGCCTTACTCTCCAAGTGGTCGCGGAACTGGACTTCACTCGAGATGTCAATACCAAGGATTCCGATACTGGCTGTGGTAGCAAGGGGAGTGCCTTCGAAAAGAGGTGACGCGACAAACGCAGACTTTTTTGCGGTAAACGCGCAAACCTGTGTCTTAGTGGGGTTAAAACGGACTAAATTAAGTCGACCCCATTCTGAAACTTCTTTTAGGGAAGTCTCAATTTCAGACACAAGTTTGTTTCGGCACTCTATAACGTTTTCCCGAGAAATACCGGCGCGGCCGGTGTAAGAGGCATCAACCGTACTATCATCCGCATAACAGTGAATGCCGCCGGATGGCAGCATATCATTGACATGCAGAAGGAAGAGTGTAGGCGATAGCACACAGCCTTGAGGGACACCAGCATTCACAGACATGGAATCAGAGCATGCACCGTCAACTACAACCTTTATGCTTCTGTCCGTTAGGAAGCTGCCGATCCATCCGCATAATTTCTCAGGAAGCCCAAAGGACGGAAGTTTTGAGAGGAGCGCTTTGTGCCAAACCCGATCGAAGGCCTTCGCCACATCTAAACTAACAGCCAATGCTTCACCCTTTGTCTCAATCGCCTGTGCCCAACGATGTGTCAGGTAAACCAGTAGATCGCCGGCCGAGCGGCCGCTACGGAAACCATATTGACGGTCACTGAGCAATTGTCGGTCCTCAAGGTATCGAAGGAGCTGGCGGTTGATAACGGACTCCATTATCTTAGAGAACAGGGGAGTTATGGCTATTGGCCTATAGGTAGATGGATTAGAGCGGTCACCTTTTTTAGGGATCGGGTGGACCAGAGCAGACTTCCATGAGAACGGGACTACGCCAGAAGAGTAGGAGAGCCGAAAAAGACGCGTTAAAACCGGAGCCAACTCAGGAGCGCACATCTTCAACACTACCGGAGGGATTCCATCAGGCCCATTGGACTTATGGATATCGAGGGAGAGAAGTGCTTTACGCACTGAGCTTTGGTGGAACCGGATATCCGGCATACAGCTCTCACAACGCGGTATGGTCGGTGGCATGCGTCCCCCGTCATCCAAAGTCGAGTTGGACGCAAAGAATTTACCTAGAAGATCGGCTTTTTCCTTTGCGTCGCGGGCCAAAGAATCGTTAACCGCGTGTAGAGGCGGAAAAGAAGGCGTGCAGAAATTCCCCTGGATAGCTTTGGCAAGAGACCAGAACGCACGAGTTCCCGAAGGGAGGCGCTCTAGTCTCTCGCCAAGGGACGTTGTAGTAAAATGACTGGAACATCATATATTTTTTTAAATTGAGGAAATGGTTCATTGCGTTCTATTTTTAAATAAATTTGCTTTTTAAAAACATACAACACAGATGTGTTCCATTTTTAAATTTCGAGCATCTCAAAACTTATTGAGTGACCTACGTAAAACAACCATAGATCAAATATGTGTTCAAATATGTGTTGAAACATTTGTGTTATGTGTGGCGCCGGGGTAAGACTATGACATTCGATTTTATAACTTCGTATCGTCCCGTTCCGTTCACGCTAATAGTATTATACAGTACGCTTAGTATAACCCCGGCGCCACACATACCACAAATGTTTCAACACATATTTGAACACATATTTGATCACATGTGAAGCACCGGTATTTGCTTATTTGTTCAATAGAACAACCATACAATCAACCATAGATCAAATATGTGATCAAATATGTGTTGAAACATTTGTCTATGTGTGGCGCCGGGGTAAGTTTTACTTCACCAAAATACTTCTCGATCGCGTTTACGTAAAAATTTCAATTCTATGGAAACATGGACGCGCGGCCGCGGAGGCGCTGTCCATGTTTCCCTAGTAATTGATTTTTTTTACGTAAACGCGATCGAGAAGTATTTTGGTGAAGTAAAACTTATACTAAGCGTATTGAAGCGTGATGGCACGATACGAACTTCGAATTTCGTAGTAACTCCTCTGACCACGACCACGTCTACGCGCGACCAGCGGCGCAGCGAGCATTTTCTCTGTCCATTGCGTGTGGTACCTAGGAGCCGTGGTGGCCTAATGGGTTGACCTATGGCCTCTCAAGCAGAGGGCCGTGGGTTCAAATCCCGGTTAGCACCTCTGAATTTTTCGGAATTTATGTGCGAAATTACATTTGTAATTGACCATGATCTTTACGGTAAAGGAAAACATCCTGAGGAAACCTGCATACACCTGCAAAAGAAATTCAATGGTGTGTGTGAAGTTCCCAATCAGCACTGGGCCCGCGTGGGAACTACGTCCCAAGCCCTCTCATCCTGAGAGGAGGCCTGGTCCCTGCAGTGGGACGTATATACTTAGGCTGGTATGATGATGATGATGATTGCGTGTGCTGCCAGGTAACCAGCGCGCGGCGAACGTCTCAAGCGCGCAATTAACAGAGAAAACGCTCGCCGATCTACTGATTACGCGTAGGCGTGGCCGGGCAGTGACAAGCCAAAATAACAGCTCACTTGTATGGAAAGTGCGACCCACTATTTTTACCCGACTGCGAAGAAGGAAGGGTTATGTGTTCGATCCGTATTTGTTCGTCAGTATAGTCCTTGACAATTTAATCCTTAAAGTGATAAAGTGATCCTCGGTCTATGTCACTTGTCACCTTTTCAGGGTTCCGTAGCGTTCCACACAGGCTGCATGAACCGTTTTGGACCGTAATTAGTAAATATTTATTCATTCAGATTCATGTTCATTTTAATACCTATCTATGTATAAGAACAAAATTAAGTTAAACCGTTTAGACGCGAGTTTTCTTTTTAATGGACTTCTAAAAATGAGGAGGCTCAATCTTCGTCTGTACCTATGTATTTTTTTTAATATATTTTGTAAGCAATTTTTTGACTAAGTAAGTTAGTAGATAGGTACATACATTTTCACAGAGTGAAACTATTCCGCTGTAACAAAGAAACTGGTAGAAGTAAAATACAAGTAACGTGTTTTTCGGCGTTTTTGTTTAAGTTATATACGTATAAGTGATAATTAATAACAGTAGTACGAAACCATTTATGTGCGAGTCAGGCTTGCACTTGACCGGTATTTTATCTATCCACGACGTAATACAGTATTAGAGTATCAACTGAAATACTCGTATGGTTTATAACTAGCATTTATTATGCATCTTATCTAACTTACCTTTACCTCTCTACTCACGGCTTCTCAAGTGTTGTTTTTAGGGTTCCGTAATCAACTAGGAACCCTTATAGTTTCGCCATGTCTGTCTGTCTGTCTGTCCGCGGCTAAGCTCAGAGATCGTTAGTACTAGAAAGCTGTAATTTGGCATGAATATACATATCAGTCACGCCAACAAAGTGGTAAAATAAAAAATAAAAAAATAATTTTTTTTAGGGTACCTCCCATAGACGTAAAGGGGGGGTGATTTTTTTTTCTCGTTTAATCCTATAGTGTGGGGTATCGTTGGATATGTATTTTAAAATCATTGCGGGGTTGCTAACATGATTTTTCTATTCAGTGATCTGTTTGCGAAATATTCAACTTTAAAGTGAAAATTTTCATTAAAATCGAGCGTCCCCCCCCCCTCTAAAAACGAAGCTGTTAGGTGGAAAAATTTGAAAAAATTCAGAATGGTAGTAAATATATCAAATTTACTAGGAAAATTATAGCGGCTAAGATTGCTTGGAAATTATGTGTAGTTTAAGAGTAAATAGTAGCCTAAGGTATAAAACATACCTAAACTTGGATGATTCCGTACACATACGAAATCCTTAGATAAATATTACTTGATTTTTTTGTAATGGCTACGGAACCCTACCTTGGGCGTGTCCGACACGCCCTTGGCCGGTTTTTAAAATTTCGAAGAGGCGAACTACCTGCTGTAAAGCAATCACTGCCGCCCATGGGCAACCATTAACAACTTACTTATTAAGTAGAATTAAAAGTGCGTTGCCGGTTCCTTGAAGTTAAAAGATCCTTAAGTTGTATCCGAACATTATACACATTCAGCTTTAAGAGCGCGCGCAGACAGAGAGCGGTCTGGAGTTCCGCGTTCCGAGTTCCGAGTTCTGCGTTATTTCGAATGTACTGAGTCCCTTACGATAACGCACACAGCAGGCGGTCGGAACTCTCGAGCGGTCAAAACACAGAACTCTGAACGCGGAACTCGGAACTCCAGACCTCTCTCTGTCTGCGCGCGCTCTGAATTTGACTTGTTGGTATAACGCTTGCACTCAGAATCGCATTAAAAATTTCTCTCTATCCTTATTTTAATCTCACAAAAAAAATGGTGAATGTGCTTATGATCGTACACCCGTTAAATAATATTCGTCGTTGAGAATGCCAAATCCGCTATGTGTTCGATTTTAGTCAAACCAATTAATACCTATATGTTTATGTTTCAAGGTCCCTATTTGACAATCAAAAATCGAACACATAGCGAATTTGGCATTCTCAACGACGATATGCCCTTAGGTATCCTATCCAGCGATGTATCCAAGTTTTATACGTGTTATTAGTTTAGTACCTAATTGTAAAACGGTTTCAATGATAAGCTGGTTTACAAATAAAATTGTTTCGAAATGTCGTCAGTAGCTCTCTCCGTTAAAAGTGACCGTGACTTTTTGCAATCTAAAACCGATCGGCGTTATTTACACGACGTTATCTTGTTTCTTTGAAAACGTAGTCGTGTGTAACTACATACGTCTAAGTAAATTTGACAAAGTAAATTTGTACAAATCTGTGGCGCTACTTATAGATAAAATTTATCAACAAGCACTCATGTTTAAGCCATCAGCTTTGTGTAAACAATTTCCAATTCATATCGATAACGTCAATATTGGTTATAGTAGATAAACTCTGTGTCGGCTTGCTGATTATTTTTTAACCGATTACTGCTGTTTTTAAACGTCGGAGCAGATTTATTCTTGCCATTCACAATCCCGTTAACATTATAAATGCGAAACTTAGCATACGCGTTTGTCTGAGAAGGTAGATTGTGACGCCACAAAAGTAAGGCGGCGATAGAGCGACATTATAGTACCTACAAGGTTCTATTAAATTATGTGTGCAGTGTATAGTGTGACGCTGTATATTCGTGTTCGTATAAGTTGTCATATAACGCACTCCCAGATCAAAACAGCGTCAACTAAAAATAATGTACCATTTTTATTTAAATTTCAGGCAACTTCTGGAAGGTCTCAATTCAAACGGTAATTATATCGAGTTTATTCTGATAATCTAGGAGCAGGACGCATTAATGTAATGAACAGGCCCAGCGTAAATGGATGTCCTCTTCTTCTTCTTGCCCCCCCCCCCCCCTCCCATCTCAACTGGGGTCGGGCCTCCTTGTACGTCGGCGCCAGGACGCTCTGTCCTGGGTTGTCGTTGGTGAGATATTCAGGGCTTTCAGGTCCCTCTCAACATTAGTCCACCATGTAGAGTAGACAGCGGTCTTCCTCTACCACGGGGTTTCGTAGGGATGTTTAGCGCTATCTTTACGGAGTAGCTCTCATCTTTCCTATTTATGTGGCCGTACCAGCGAAGTCGACTCTCCTTAAGTTTCTCTGGATGTTGACTGATTTAATTGCTTTATTGAAGCAATAACATAATGTATACTGTATTTAACACACACAAGGAGCGTGATTATGACCCCGTACTTTTTCTTCTCTACATTTCTACAGTACAAATACTACCACGAAGATAGGAAGCCAGCGATATAAGCCTATCGTAATAGAAATCTAGGACTAACTCCCGCCGCGCTTTAAGTCGCCTTTAACTCAATAAACTCGTCCAAGATTTAAACAGCGCCAGTCTGCCACTTATCTCTAACAGGGTAAACTCGGTAAATTCAAGGAAATATTAAATGCAATCATACTCCAGGGAGGCCAACAATGTTGAAGGGATAATAAACTCGGAAGCCGATGTAAGCGCAGTAACGGAAACTTAAGACGATTTCGGACTTCAGATATGCATTTAATGGTGAACTCGAAAAGTTCGGAGTTAGATTGTGAACACTTTTTAAATTAGAGTTTAAAATAGCCTGTCAATTGTTTTGCTCAAAATTGGCAGCTGCCTGTGTAGTGGCCATAGGATGCCGTACGAACAATTCATGAGGTCAATTAAAAAAAAAACATAATTAAGGGCTTAATGTAAATAAAATCACCATAGCGTAACGTTGTGTAACGAAATTTACTGTAACAAAAGTTACCCATATAGTTTGTATAAGACTTGTATATAAATTAAGTTTTGTTTTAACTAAATCGCTTAATTGTGTACAATTTTTTTTTGAAAACGGCGGTCATATCAAAAATATAGGAAATACCCTTTTCGCGTTTAGTATAGTATACAGAACTGATATGGGACTTAAGCCATTTTTATAATTTGGGACATCAACGTGTCTAAACGGACACGTTAATACCACATACAAGAGGAGCCTTTTTAAAGTTTTTTTCCTATATGGTGCGCTTTCATAGAAATAGCGCGAAATAGAGATGAGTATAGTATAAATCTTCCCAGGTGAATTTTTCGCTTCGAGCCCTTATCTTTCAAAACAAACGGTATCGTCATAGTATTAAGGTTCAAATTTAATGTAATGGCTCGAAGCGAAAAGTTCACCTGGGAAGATTTATACTATAAATAGAGCCGACCGACAAACTAACTAACTAACTAACTACCAGGACCACAGAAATAATAATAAAGAGGATAGAAGTGCCTTAGACGCGTGACCTTGGCGCCGCGCTTGTGACTCGTAGGTCACAAGCGCGCGACTTGCGGCTCTGTGCTATTTGAAACGTGGGTATGATAACAAGTGCTTTAAAATGGTGTTTTGCAGCATTAGCAATTGCGGAAACTCGTCCACACTGTGTAATTACACTAATAAGGGGATTACATTTCATTGGTATGTATTAATTTAATGTAATAATGCGGTTTATATCAAAATACAACTTGAGAAAATATTTCATTATGAAATATTGGTTTACACGTTATTAATACGAAACTTCATATACCATTGCTACTCATGCCCATAAAAACGCAGATCGTTTTGAATTATACGCAGCAATGTAAAGTAATTTTTGATTCTGTCTTGCACAAAAGTTCGTGGTACGGACAAAAAAACAGGTTACGACTAGTACAGACATAACGCCGACGCGGCCAATAAAGAGCGCCGTTGTGTAAATGTGGGTATGACTTACGTTGAGTGTTATTTAACGCTATCTCTAAGGTGTAAGATTCATATTTGTTTGTAAGCAAAATTATTAGTAATTGTGTGCGTGATTGCGTAGTACGGTTCCGGTCTTTTGCGTGTGTGCATTAACACAGTAAGTAGAGGGGATGAAGCAGCGACACGAGTTCCGGAAGAAAGTAGGAACTAAGGCATTTCTATCCTCTTTATTATTATTTCTGTGACCAGGACGCAGTAACCCAAAGTGGGTCTTGGCCTCCAACACCAGATTACGCCACGCTTTGCGACCGACAAAGATTAGTTGAAATCCAAGACACATAGACACATTACAATGGCATCGGGGGTTCTGAGAGATGACTGAAGAATCCTTATAACATGAGCTTGCGCAATGGGTAGGTCCTCGTGTATCCAAAACTTGTGGGTGGGAACCTTCTCGATCCGTCTCCGTGGGAAGACAAGTGCCTTGACCGGTAGACTGGGGCATCAGTTAATGATTTTCTGATCAATTTATGGAACATCATTGGCCGATGTCTAATAACTGACTGTCATACTGTATAAGTTTTGATCGCAGTTCAAAATTGGGCTTCACTGGAACCTGAAAGTACCTACTAAAATGCGACGCATGTCTGCGAAAATACACAATTTTGACCTTCGAAATTCAGTATCATAGTCACGCGAGAGGATTATAACCGTTTGCCCTTGCCGACAAGTCTTTTTACAGTATTTTTTATTATATTACTGACATTGGCAGAAGCCGATTGAGGCAGCCATTAACGAAGATTAAAAATAGCGTGACCTGCACCATCATTCATTCATTTCAAGTGGTCTGGCTGTACAACTCCTTCATTTTCTCGACTAAATTCACACAGGTACAAATAGCACTGTACCGACGAGAACTTTTCATGTAAAGTTCCTAGAAATCTTAATCTATGAAACAACGAACTTATGTCAAGAGCTCGCTCATTAGACATGCCTTATTATAGTTATTATTATAACTATTTGAATACACGTAGCCTGCCTTATGAATATCTGATATGTAATCTTACTAATCTTACTTTTTTTTTAAATCTGCATGTTTTTTTTTTGTTTCTAATTTAATATTATTATTTTTGCATGTTTTTTTGTTGTTTTTTTTTGTAAGTGATGTGACAGTAATGTCTCGATGTGCGGTTGCCCTTAAATGTGTTATTTTAAGAACCCATTGTCATTCAATTGCCACATCCTTCATTAACTCCAAGTGAGAATTTATTTAGGGTGCATTCTACATTCTTATTTATATGCCTTGTTTGATAATGATTGTGTGTGTGTATCTGTTTTTTTCTCCAATAAATAAAATAAAATAAAATAAAATAATATTACAAACGCGAATTTTTGTAGGGATGGATGGGTATATGTTACTCTTTCACGC
Source organism: Archips crataeganus (assembly GCA_947859365.1). Taxonomy (NCBI): domain Eukaryota; kingdom Metazoa; phylum Arthropoda; class Insecta; order Lepidoptera; family Tortricidae; genus Archips; species Archips crataeganus. The sequence goes on along the minus strand of OX402061.1, from coordinate 5,071,585 downwards.
TAAAACGTTTTAGCTGATTCTGAATGAAAGGCACACAGATAGTTTATAACCTGGATTAACATATAGGATAACTACTTTTTATTCCGTAAAATTGCATAATTTCCGCATGATAGCAATAAACGAATTCTCCGCAGAAGGAGTCGCGGGCAATAGCTGGTTATTTATTATTATTAGCCTGTAGTAGTGTCCCACTGCTGGGCAAAGGCCTCTCCCCTGGACTTCCAACTCGCCCTGTCTGCACATGTCCGGCCAGTCGCCCGAGAACGTGTCTAGGTAATCTCGCCGTCTTCGTCTTGGTCTACCGCGGCGCCGATAACCATCTTGGGGCATCCATTCAGTGGTAACCCGCGCCCACCTTTCTGGGTGCATGTGACAGACGCCAGCCAAGTCCCATTCGAGCCTGGCGGTTGCTTTTCCTACATCAGCGATGCAAGTTTTTGGAGCGCAGTGTATTGTTTCGGACTCGATCGGTCCTTTTGACATCCATTCTATGTAAAATGCTGCCTTCCATAGCTCTTTGGCAGACCTTCAATTTGGGTCTAGGACCATGTTTGAGCACTAACTAGTATCAATCATAATACATTCATGAAAACTTCCCACATGAAACTTACCAAAAGGCGACTTGCTTTAAATTCACGTGCAAGTTTGGGAACTTCCAAGAACTTTTCTGCATTTTTGAGAATGTTCTGCAACTTAGCGACTTGTACGTTGCTAGGTAAACCTATTTGAACAAAATTAACCAGCTCCGTACTAGAGAAGTTAAACAAAAGGTCTATTTAGTTAGGAACAGTTTATCAACTTCCGGTTACTAATGCTGCTGGACGTATTGAGTCCGGTCACGTAAAAAGGGCCAGGCGGGGAACGTCGACAAATGCACGGAGAACTACGACCAGACAGGGGTGTGGGATCGATTTATAAAAGTCGAGGCCCGTATAGAGACGAGGACTTCCAACAGAGCAAATAAAGTCATAAACATCCATATAACCCAATACACTCATTGTCTAACGCGCTGACACTTGCTTTCGCATTCAATATTTCTTTCTGTCAAACGGTCTAAGATGATGACAGAAAGAGATGGTGAAAGCGAAGGCAAGCCTCCGCGCTTTAGACAACATGGCCTCTGTTGCAGGCATAGTGCAATAACTATTACTATTAACGGGACTTATCACGCAAACAATATTTCCCCCGACGTTACGGCCACATTGCAGCCGTTTGTAGTAGATAATAGTTCAGTGAAAATCACGAAATTAAAGAAAGATAGATACCACATATTTAATAGATACCTTGTTCCCAATATGGTAGAAAAACAATTGAATTTGTTCAAACTATTCTTTGCTTTTAAAGCTGCATTGGTAAAGAATACAATGATTAATTTTGTAGTAGCGTATACAGACGGGGCCTAGTAAAGTTAAGTTGACATTTTATCTGCTTGCGTGGTGCAACAAAGTGTTACTTTAACAACAGAGCTCGATTTTATAATACTGCAGCAGTGAATTTAATCTTTGGCCTCATCTGGACGTTAGTCCTTAGTAGGTGTAAGGTCAAAAGCTGATCAATTTATTAAGCGATATGTGTTCAAATACCAATCATATTTAGTCATTAAAAAATATATTTTTAGAATAAATTTAAGTCCATATCGCATGAGAATTGTGTATGTAATCTATATAATCTATAAATAATTAAAATATCACATGACAATTCACACCAATTGACCTAGTCCCAAAGTAAGCTAGGCAAAGCTTGTGTTATGGGTACTAGGCAACGGATAAACATACTTATATAGATAGATACATACTTAAATACATATTAAACACCCAAGACCCGAGAACAAACATTCGTATTTTTCATACAAATATCTGCCCCGACACGGGAATCGAACCCGGGACCTCAAGCTTCATAGTCAGGGTCTCTAACCACTAGGCCATCTGGTCGTCTAAACATCATCATCATAACAGCAATAACTTAGAATTAGCCTCTCGCCGTCGTATAAATTCATAATACTATGGAGCAAGAGTAGGGGTCAATCACTATTTCACATAAGCACATTGGGGCGGTGTTAAATCTGTGACTCAATTTATCGTATACTTCTAAAAACCTAAATACGATGCCCTTTGAACAAAGCTACCCAAAACCCTATAACACCATTACACTTTACTTAGCAAAATCTAATCGCAAATGATCCAATTACTACAAAAAAGCCGAGTCAGAAACAATACATTGTATAGCTTACATCCTGCTAATAATGTAACACGAATGTTTTGTGTGTGTTCAAACAAGATTAGAGCGCACTATCCAAGACGTTGAAGTAGGTACTTCGGTTTTCAAGATCACGTATTAATTTCGTCTGCAATCAAAATCTGTCTGCAAAATGTGATGGAGTTGTCCGAGCAAGCGTTGTGCTTCTAAAGTGTCACCGTAATCTTTTTTCATAGATTTCTAACACGGCCAAAGCCGAGAGATAAAGCCAGTAATAAATAAATATCGAATCGAGACGAAAGAAACCTTTATTAGTTAGACCAATAACTATCCCACAGGAAAACTCCTTAAGACTTCGAGCCCTCAGAGACTTCCTTGTCTAAAAGGACGTGACAGACTTTCCTAACAAATATAAGGGTCGGCACAAGATTTAGATTCTATTGTGAGAACATAAAAGTTATGATAAATTCAGGGAGCTTTTGTTCAATTTGGTGTATTAAACGGAATCATTTTACCTTTCCATACTCTTATGTAGTGCGGGTGTCACTACTCGTAGAGACAAATACACTTGACAAATCAATATGGGTACTGTGAAGTTTGAAATATGTCACGTTAGTGAAAGTGACAATGTAGTTAAGTATTCAGCGACTTCTGAGGCCGACCGTACGTATTTCAAACAATGTGCGTAATACGTACTTGTCGGTCTGTTCTTAAATTGATTTTAGAACAGTTTTTTTATCAGATCTTAGCAGAATTACACTGCATAATCGAATTCGGTAGTCCTGAGGTCATATGGATAATCTTCACAGACACTAGTGAATTCCTTCTCAGGTGTGTGCAGGTTTCCTTCACGGTAAAGTTCAAATACAATCACGCACATAAATTACAAAAACCCTCAGAGGTGCAAACCCGGTCTCCAACCCACGACCCTCTGTTTAGCCCATTAGGTGAAACAATTTATCGAATCAAGCGTTACTTTGCGGAGGTCCATATTAATAAACTGAAACAATTACTTTGCTCACCCGCGACCTTAAAAAGGTAAAGGTAAGGTAAGCTAGAGGTAGGTAAGGTCTCGGGTGAGCAAAGTAATTGTTTCAGTTCATTAGGTGAACTAGTGTCCGACCGAAACACGATTTTTAGCCGAAACCGAAACCGAAACCGAATATTCGGTTTTTTTCTGATTTCGGCCGAAACCGAAACCGAAACCGAAATTTTTGAAGACGTATCATATCAAACAAAATATTCAAAATTACTGTACAGATCGTAAGGAAAAGGTTATTGCAAGGATTTCTTATATGAGAACAGTTACTTTTTTGTTAAACAAAATAAAAAACGATTATTTTTAATGAAAAATGTCTTGGCATAGGTATTATATTATTCAAAACAAACAACCTATTCTTATCACGTCTAAACTAAATTCACAATCCTAATATCAAACGTATTGTTCATTAATCACAGCATAAAACGCAGTAACAAATAAAATAAATAAAATAAATAAATATTAGGGGACAATCTTACACAAATCGACCTAGTCCCAAACTAAGCAAAGCTTGTACTATGGGTACTAGACGACGATAAACATACTTATATAGATAAATAAATACTTAAATACATAGAAAACATCCATAACCCAGGAACAAATATTCGTGCTCATCACACAAATAAATGCCCTTACCGAGATTCGAACCCTGGACCTCTTGCTTCGTAGGCAGGGTCACTACCAACTAGGCTAAAGCGGTCGCCAAACAGATTCTAAAAAGTAAATAATAATTTAATAAATAAACAACACTCATACATACTACTGTCGCTGGTCCCAGCTGGGCCGGCCGCCGATGCATTACCTATACCCTATACCTACCCGGCCGAGCGTGTCCGAATTAAGCCGAGCGCTCCCGATGCGAGAGCCGCGAGAGGCCGCGAAGTAATTTCGGCCCGGCCGAAGGTTTCGGCCGGATTCTGGCCGAAACCGAAACCTCGGCCGAAATCACTTTTTTGGCCGAAATTGGCCGAAACCGAAACCGAAACCGAAACTTCGGTCGGACACTAGGTGAAAACATTACCACGACTACTAACTACCACTGCTACTTATTAAAAAGTTCACGACACGATCGAATGTTCATTAGCAGTGATGCCACGTAGCCGATCTATGACCAGAGGTAGACCTACATATTGACCGACAAAGTTTTAGTAAGAGTTTAAGAATATACGGGCAATATGTTATCCGGAGTTTTTAAAGTTCACATAAAACGTAAAGAACAACAAATTCGCTTTTAATATTGTTCAACGAGATTTCAATTTGAAACTTTTGCTGGTTTAATCCGTGTGTGGATAGCCGCAGCGCCCGCAACTATTAAACTGTCGTGGTAGCAACTGCGACAGACATCTGTTACAAACTTCTCCTGAACTTGTAATAATAACTTTCACGAAGAACACTGCCCCTAGATTGTCAGAAATAATAAACAAAAGTAAAACACATCTGGTGAGATGTTGGGCAAAAGTTTAGGTCCGCAAGCAACGGTTTTTTTGGGAACAGTTCAGAGTTATTTAGTAACACAATAAGGTGACTTTGATAAATTTATGTGAGTAAATGGAAATTTATTCACGTTGATATTTTTTTGGCATTGTAAATGCGGTACACAGCACACTCCACTTTCCCGAATAGCTGTTGCAACTACAACTCTGGTGTACTGAGGTAACCAACATTTGCCGATTTTGAGATTTTAGCGTAGTTATTTGAAACTATCTACATGAACTGAAACAATTACCTTGCTCACCCGCGACCTTACGATAGTTACGTTTATGTAAGAAATGCGTGTTCATGCAGTTCCTCCACCTCCACACTGTACGAACACACACAAATCACACAAACCCAACCATCACCACCACCAAACTACACTGACGCGTTTCGAAATCAACCAGAGCTCATCCTCAGAGTTGGAACTATTTACATGCCATGTTAGTTTCCGAAAAAAAAAACGTGTTTTAAACTTGTATCTAACATCATCCCAGCCTATATTACGTCCCACTGCAGGGCACAGGCCTCCTCTCATAATGACAGGGGTTGGGCCGTAGTTCTCACGCGGGCCCATGGCGGGTTGGGAACTTCACACACACCATTGAATTTATTTGCAGTAAAGCTCATGATAAATTCCAAATGTAATTTCGTACATAAATTCCGAAAAACTTAGAGGTGCGAGCCGGGATTTGAACCCACGAACCTCTGCTCGAATTCGAAATAAAACGGCACGGTACGAAATTCGAAACATATATACATATTGCACTAACATACGCCCCGCTTTCAGCGTAATGCCCATTTCACACGAGGGCAGAACAGTCGGGCAGGACAGTAGGCAGCACAGTACTGCTACAATCTGAACGCACACGCCGAGACGGAACAGTACTGTCTTGACAATATCCTAGGCAGAACCGTTAATAGCTCGCCGGTCTATTTTTTGGGCAGTTTGCTTCCCCACCACCTTTCTCGCTCGTCTGTCTTGTGGCTGGACTTGTGTGAACGCGAGGGCAGTGCAGTGCAAAGGGCAGGACACATATGTCAAACTTCATGATCGCGCATGAATGTGTCTTGTCGTTGTATTACCGGACTGATGAGGTGCAACTAAACTCCATAACTTTCGCGCGTCATACGCATAATCAATCTAAACTCTTTGGGATCTGCATGTTGCATGTTGCCCGAGACCTAACTTCTTGCCCGCCCGCAACTTTTTCTAAACCTACATACAATAGCTAACTAGGTAGATATATCTACTAGGTACAAAAATTATCTTACAATTGCGGGCCCGCCTTTATCTATTTTTTTCACTACGTGGCCCATGTCTGCCAAAAGGTTGCCGACCCCTGCTCTAAAACTTGAACCGAACAACCAAGCTCTGGTCTTCTTGCCATCCAGGGTCTGACCCAAAGCTTTTCTTTCCTATTTATTTCACTCTCTACAATTTCAATTAGCTCATCCAGAGCTATTTTTGCAGCAATTTTTAGTAAGTGGCGTAAATGTTGCCGTTGTCGCCGTCGACTTTCCATCGCGATTTCACTCGGACTGTCCTACTCTTTCGCTCTGCATTTGAACGCCACTGCCCTTCCAAACTGTTCTGTCCCTGTCCTACTGTCCTGCCCGACTGTTCTGCCCTCGTGTGAAACGGGCATAATGCGCGACAGTGTATTGATGTTTATTGAGAAATTGAGATGGGCGATGGGCTCGGCTCGGCTCGGGCGCGGCTAAGTAGCCGTGGTGGCCTAGTGGTTTGACCTATGGCCTCTCAAGAAGAGGATCGTGGGTTCAAATCCCGACTCGACCCTCTGAGTTTTCGGAATTTGTGCGAAATTACATTTGAAATTTACCACGAGTTTGACAGTGAAGGAAAAACATCGTGAGGAATCTGCAAACACTTGCGAAGAAATTCAATGGTGTCTGTGAAGTTCCCAATGCGCACTAGGCCCGCGTGGGAACTACGGCCCAACCTATCTCGTTCTGAGAGGAGGCCTGCGGCCCGCAGTGGGACGTATATAGGCTGGGATGATGATAATGATGAGATGGGCTCAGTTTGGTTGCCGACAACAGACGCGAGGGGACGTTGTTTGTTACTGTTTTAACAATTACATTTTGCGTCTTTTTTGATAGCATTCGTATCAAGTTCGCTCCCATCGTCGGTATCACTACATAGTATAATTTTTTTTTTCAACCTCTTTCATGATGCGACCCCCCTGGTATGAAAAAATATCTCGCGACCCCCCGACCCTTCGCTTTTTTATCATGTATGTAGGTATGTGTATGTTACAGTGTTACAAATATTAATTCCATACGACGTTTTTATGCATCTCCATAATTGGCTACTTTCCTAACTAGTCAGTCTTTTAGATTATCAAAAAATATTGGACACGTATTTTTTATTTTGTCAATTAAACAAAAAATTACGAAGATATGGCGCGTTGAAGTTTCGCGTGACGTCACTTGTTCCTACACTTTGTATGAGCGTTTTAGGAACAAGTGACGTCACGCCTCGTCACGCGGAACTTCAACGCGCCATATCTTCGTCATTTTTTGTTTCATTGTCAAAAGAAAAATTACGTGTCTAATATTTTTTGATAATGTAAAATACGGACTAATAAGAATTATTATTTTTTTACCTAGGAAACATCCCTATTAGGATTCGGATATAAGTACCTATGGCGACCCCCTACAGAAGTTTCGCGACCCACAGGTTGCAAAACACTGGAATAAAACAAAGTCGCTTCCCGAGTTCCCGCTGTCTGTCTGTCCGTATGTATGCTTAGATCTTTAAAACTACGCAACGGATTTTGATGCGTTTTTTTTAATAGATAGAGTGATTCAAAAGGAAGGGGCGGGTCACTATAGTCCGACAAGCTCGTGCGCGACCCTCCGCGGAACCCTGTCGCAGTCAGCGTTTGCCGCACTTATTAAAAACAATCTCCTTAAGGACAGCAGAGGCTCCCTGCGACAGGGTTCCGCCGAGCGCCGCGCACGAGCTTGTCAAGGTATAGTTTCCAGATAGAGTGAATAGGCAGTTACTAAACCAGTGAGATACAGCTTTGGGCTCATCTGCACTTTTCATCAGGTCAGTCAAGAGTCAGTTTTATGTAAAAAAAGTTATTTACAAATCATGTATCAATTGTACTAACTAACATAGTGGTACCTATTTAAAGTTAGGAGAACATAATCCATTATTTTTTAGGGTTCCGTAGTCAACTAGGAACCCTTATAGTTTCGCCATGTCTGTCCGTCTGTCTGTCTGTCTGTCTGTCTGTCCGCGGCTAAGCTCAGAGACTGTTAGTACTAGAAAGCTGTAATTTGGCATCAATATATATATCAGTCACGCCGACAAAGTGATTGAATAAAAAAAAGTAAAAAAAATTTTTTTAGGGTACCTCCCATAGACGTACGGTGGGGGTGATTTTTTTTTCACGGCTAACCCTATAGTGTGGGGTATCGTTGGATAGGTATTTTAAAATCATTGCGGGGTTGCTAACATGATTGTTCTATTCAGTGATCTGTTTGCGAAATATTCAACTTTAAAGTGAAAATTTTCAATAAAATCGGCCCCCCCCCCCCCACCCCCTCTTAAATCTAAACTGTTGGGTGGAAAAATCTGAAAAAATTCAGAAGGGTAGTAAATATATCAAATTTACTAGGAAAATTATAGCGGCTAAGATTGCTTGGAAATTATTTGTAGTTTAAGAGTAAATAGTAGCCTAAGGTATAAAACATACCTAAACTTGGATGATTCCGTACACATACGAAATCCTTAGGAAAATATTACTTGATTTTTTTGTAATGGCTACGGAACCCTACCTTGGGCGTGTCCGACACGCTCTTGGCCGGTTTTTATTGTTACGATCGCACCGGCAGGGCCGGCCTACTTTGCACGGCATACAAAGTGAGGTGTAGGTATGTAACGAGTAATACAAACAACACGTTGTCAAACAAAACTATTATAATTAACATCAGATAACTTTAGAGCTCACTGTCACATCACAAAGTCATTCAGATACATGAAAGGATTCGCATAATTTAGTTTTGGCCTTGGTTTTGTTTTAAATAGTTTTCAGTGCAAACACAATACCGCAGAATCGTGTTTCTATTCAAGAGCCAGACGGTTTTGTTTTCCCTGTCGTTAGTCCGTATTTTTGTAGTTTGAAAAGGTAAGACTGGCAAGAATAAAATAGCATAAGTGATAAAAAATTTACGACTAACGTACTTAAACTTAAATTAAATATCCTCATTCAATCATGGAAATTTTACTTTACTACCTACTCGGGTTAGCGTATACCTCCTACAAGATATAATGTTACTTCTAATTTTCCTTTGTTTTTGTATATGATTTAGAAAAAATTACTAGTAATAACATATTTGAATTAATACGCGCCTCTTACGCGTCTAATCTGCTCATGACGCGGTTTGGTGGCAATGGTTGTTAATTGTGTTAAAACAATTAAAATGTAACTCAATTCTTGGCATTTGTTCGAGAAGAATATTTCAGTCAATGCCGTACAGAAAATCCAACACTTTAAAACAATAATTGATGGATTCAAGCGTCATTTAGCTGAGGAAGTACCTAGAGAAAATGAGTCTTAAACTAAAATATTTTTACCTTACTCCTCCATTATCAAATACCGCTTGGTAATGGAGGATCTTTAATTCCGCTGAATGAATTCTGAAAACCGTTATAATTAAACGTTTCAGGAGTAACAAACTTTTTTCTATTGGACAAATTACTGCCAGACTAACCTTTTATCCCTTTTTTTTTATTCAGTCAAACTAGTTATCCGGCTATTGTTACCTACCCGGATTACGTGTTTGCCGATAGTTGGGGAATACTTTTGTCTAAAATAAAAGCATATTTTTAGCATAATAATAATAATAATAATTTTAGTAATGTTTTTTAAAATTAACGAGTTAGGCGTTTTGGTGCAAACTGTAAGCCTGGCTTTGTACTGAATTGCATAAATAAATAGATAAAAGATTTATTATGTCTAAATTCCGCGGTTTAAAATTACACCGAGTATATTTTATTACGTATTATTAAACAATGATTATAAATTTAAGTATTTTAAGTACAACATTCAAGTTCTACATTTAAGTTTCTTTGCCTTTCTCACCACAGATTTAAGACACGTTTTTTGACTAGTAAACTACCTCTAGTAACACTGAAAAATTACAGAATACTCGTAATATTTTCAGATCCGCTGCAGCCGGCCGTTGCCAAAACCACATGGATTCAAGCAAGCAATTCCTTTTCGCAAATGTTTTCCCATTCATTAGTTACACTTAACTAATCCGTCGCGTGCACGGCGTAAGTGAATTAGTTAAAGTTATGTTTGCGTTAGTATCGAGCCCAAGGATATTTCAGCTTCAATATTTACGAAACGCGTGCAAACAGGTATTAATTAGATATTCAGTTTGTACGTGACCAGTAACGAATGAATCTCGTATCGTACCTATAGTGGTTTTAGTGGACTAACACATTTTAGGACTTCAACTTTGGAGGCCCGTTTTTATAACCTCCGCAATCCAAAGACAATTACCATATCAGTTAAAGTAAAATTAGTAATCCAATAATAAAGGGTGGCTTCTTACGTTTATTAGGTTTGTGACTTCAGCCCAAGATAAAACATTTGTTCGGTTCTTCGCATTATGTAATAGGTACTCTATTTTTTTACTACAAAAGTAGGTACTGCCCATAGTAAATACTTAGTATGACATGCTAATTTTTTTCTAATAAATAATTAATCGTTTGTATAATTATGCAAGAGGTGTTGGTACAAACTTGTTAGTTATTAGACTAGCTAAAGCTACATCTTAATTTAAAAAAAAAAATATCAATCGTCCCCGTATTGTTCGACCCTGATCGAACAACAAAAATGCACGACCTGATAATTCTTATACCAATAGAGGCGTTTTAACTGCACCCGTACCGAAAAATTGGAATTCCTATCAGAATAAAAATATGCTGTCGGGCAGTTCTTTTAATTTCCAGACAGTTTCGACAGTTGTTGTGCTGCAACTTTTGATAACACGAATTTGAAATAAGTCGCCTTGTCATCATAAAAATCGCAGCTGTCTAGATGCTGAAATTATCTGAACACGACCGTATTGTTAATCGCGAAAGTGCGTGTTCAGATGTTTTTAAAAAACAAGCTAGAGTCTAGGTCCTGGACAGCTCGGATGAAATGAGCATGATGGCGACTGTCCCTACAGGACGACTTATGAAATAGACAATCAGTCTAATCTACTCCTGCTTTACCGTTAAGTCACCATGGGTCTATGCACCATGTACCTATAAAAAGACGTCGATCGTTCAGTGAATAGAAAATTGTGTATGCTCAAACAAGTCTCCTGCTAAGGTTGAAGGCTCTTTTAAAGCGACATGTTGATCGTCTGCTCGCTCAACGATGTGTATCTATGCGGAAACTTGCAAAGCTTGCGACTTTGAGGTGAGCTAAACTTGCTTAAAGCGGGTGGCGATGTGGTGAAGCTAAACTTCCCTTTGCTGGCCTCGGTGCGACCAGTTCAGGTTAGGAACTAGAAGTAGAAGCAAGCAAAAAGCAAGGACGTAGATTTATTAGTTTGCGAGAGTAAAATCGTCTCTACTTTGATCAAAGCTCGATAATCTGGCCATGTGAACTTTACCGAGTGTGCATTAAGGTTTAATTTGGTTTACATATTGATTTGAGATACGTGCTTTTTAATCTAGTGACGAAATGGAACAGTTAAGTATCCCATATAATGTATTTACGTCAACGTTAGGTAAATTACCGATTTCTCAGTCCCTAATAAGTAATAATATCGAACAACTAAATCGAGTCCCATTGTGAACTTTTTACTCAAAATGTCATTCATAGTGACATCGCATTGCCTGATAAGGTAAACCACTAAGACACTTACTGTGACAACGTTCTAAATTGAATCACGAATGCAATTGTTCGACTTTACAATGTCATTCCAACTACGACAGACCTGCTTTACAACATAACTGTACAACGACACGTTCATTGCGGTCTCCATTATATCAATAATCGCACAAAAACAGATACGATTCAAACTAGTACGTTTTTATATTTCTTAGTCTATTTTTATTTTTATATTTCTTGTAACACTAGCGAGTATTTGAATTCTATTTAATTTACCTACCTATACACAGCACACAAACGAGTTGTTTTAGGCATGAGTGTGTTAACTCTGATTTCGCGGAGTAGCGAGGTAATTTGGTCCAATTGGCTTTTGACACTGCCTGTATAGAGCTAGCCAGGAGAAAAGAGGCCATTATAGTATTTAATTCACCGACGAACAACTTTATCGTGTAATATAATCAGGTGCTGATAAGTTTCGAGTGTTAATGGGGTACTTAACGGCGATTGAATGATTAATCTTTCAAGCTTAACGCAACGTTGGCAATCCAATTAGTGACTAACTATGAAGTCACTATTAGTTAAGTAATGAGTTGTGTGTATCTGTGTAGTAATTTTTTGCTTATCATATATTTCTAGGTACAGACTTGGCCGGCTTTTTAACGTGATGTGGCTTATATGCAAATAATTAATAATGAATGAATTTGTAGAAATTAACCTCGTTTATTTACCAAATTGCATGATTGTACGTACGTCAATGGAAAGTAATTTTATTCGGTAAGTAGGTACTCTAAAAATAATTTAAAATAACATAAAAAATATATAATTTAACCTTCGATCAATACCAAAGATACCTACCTAACAGGCGGGTTACCTAAATCACAACTAAATATCGTCCGCTTCTATAAGGATATAAAAAAAAAAAACATTGTAAATACCACGAAAGGTTTCAAAAGGTTTCAAAATTGTACTTTTCCGGGTGAAAAAAGATGTTTTAAAATGGCAACTGCAGCTCTGGCGAGTTATCACCACAAAACCTACCTAAGAATAAAATCTCCGACGAATCATCAAGCTTTTACGGAAAACCGTAGGCAAGTCAATGAAACCGTTGTCAAGAAAAATAGGAACATTCGTTTTGTGCACAAACGAACAACCTCTCACCCTAAACACATATACCATCTCCGTTCCGTCGTGGGTAAACATATGTATGTAGTAAACGATGCAATAGCTTAACAATAGTTCTAATCTCAATCTGTACCACTTAATAAATAAAAGAGCCACAAATCTTCTAAACAAAAATTTACTCTTACGATCTTTTGCAACAGAACAATATTAGTGTTGGTAACTGTCAAAAACTATTAAAAATAAGTATGCAGATAGTACACCACCGCAGGTTTGTCGACCCTGAATGCAAGACCTGATAATTCAAATCCTTATGGCAATTAGGTGAGGGTTTGAATTATAAAGCCGTGCATTATTGTCATTCATTCACGCTCGAGAAATAAAAGTAGAATTTTAACCTCACTCAAGAATAAGACCCCACTTAGGCAGAAACAGAAAACTTTTAAACACTGATCCTTTGTATTTCGTGTTATTAATAAACCGGCCAAGTGCGAGTCGGTCTCTCGCACGAAGGGTTTCGTACCATTATCTATAAAAACGAAAAAAAACACGTGTGCTCTATGGCTCTATTCTGTGAATATTTCAAGCGTCTACCTGTTTTCGTTATCAATATCGAGCAAAAACGAGCAAAAACATCACGTTTGTTATACGGGAGCCCCCTTAAATATTTATTTTATTCTGTTTTTTAGTATTTGTTGTTAAATCGGCAACCGAAATACATCATCAGTGAAAATTTCAACTGTCTGGCTATCACGGTTCATGAGATACAGCCTGGCGACAGACGGACGGACAGACAGACAGACAGACGGACGGACAGCGGAATCTCAGTAATAGGGTCCTGTTTTTACCCTTTACGGAACCCTAAAAAGAGTTTAACTAAAATCATTATTACGATCACTATCGCATCGCATCGCATGTCATGTAAATAAAAGGTTTTATTTTTCATCATCTTATTTTTTTTTTTTTTTTATTTATTGTCTCTATTTATCAAACAATAACTTCAAATAGCTAAGTCAGTTCGGTTTTCAGCAGGTTCATTATCAAGTAAATACCCCTAAAATAAATAATTTGTTTGTCTTATCAAATCTTTCATACACATGCAGGTAAATTGTGTAAGTAAATAAACATGCTAGGAAAACTAAAAAAATAGAAATAATCTTCCATCTATAGCTGGCCATATAATTGGAGCATGCAGAACAGGAAGGAGTCTCTTGGCAGGATTAGTTCTGGAGGGGTTCAAGTCTGGAAATATAAGGTAATAATTAGTAAAAGAAAAAAAATGGAAACAAAAGGTTTTTTATGAGTTTCAAAAAAGTGGTGAGTCTATGTCACTCAATTAAGCTGCAAACGCACAGACAGCGGAGGCGTGGCGGTGCGGTGGCGGTGACGGTTGTAATATTCTAGCTTGTATGAACGAGCTCGCGGTACGGTACCGCACAACCGTTTATACAAGTTAGAATATTACAACCGTCACCGCCACCGCACCGCCACGCCTCCGCTGTCTGTGCGTTTGGAGCTTTATGGTCACCTGCTGCTGTCTTGTTTTAGTTAAATCTGAATTAAGCTTGATATTGCATGCATACTATTAAACTGAGCTTAACACTAAATCAAGCTGTTAGTGTTAGTATTGTGGCCTTGTGTATCCTAGAGACATCATTGAGTGAGAGTTATGTTTGTATTAGCATCTGATGAATTACTATGACTCATACCCAATAACTACAGAGAAGTGTCCAATGCTAAATAACATCCCAAGATATGTACATTGCATGATAATAAAACAACATAGTAACAGTGATAATAGCATTGATATTTTATTCATATTAACTTGCAGTTAATTATTGATAGCTTCTCAATGCAAAATTGGGAAGGTTCCTACACATTTCACTACAAAATCAAAATCAAAACATTTATTCCGCAAGTAGGCAACACATTACAGTTATTCAGTATTTAGAACAAATTAATGGCTGTAGAAAGAAAGTTGTCAAAGCCATAGTTAACAGCAAAAAAAAACTGGCACACTTATAACAGTTTTTAATTATTCACATTTAATTACCTACATTAGAAACATATTGGGAGCTCACTATAGTTAATAACAGTCTACATCCCATAGCAAAAGTTCACTAGTAGCTGTTTTCAATTCAAAATTCTCTACTCTATAATAAACTCTACATCATACAGATTTATCTATGCAAAATTTCAGGTCAAGAATTTGAGCTGGGTGTTGGATGAGTTAGACAATCATCAGTTCAGTTTTTATGTGTTATGATATCTCTTTATAGTATATATTTTATATATCTTTAATAATGAAAGACAACATGAAGTAGCCATGGTAAGATATTTAAATCATTACTTTTAGTCATTTTTACAAATAAAATGTTAACAAATTTGAGTTCTATTATTAAAACATTATAGATGTGAGGTATCTTTTAATCTGACAAATACACCGTGAAATTTTAGTGGTTGTTTTCCCGAAACGAGGTGATTTAGTATCGATTGATACTAAACAAATTCTATCTATGCATAGGGGTTTCTAATATGTTAAATCTTTATGAATGCATAAGTAGCAAGTTCTATTCTATGTGGACAAATGCATGCTTGTTACTGTTTATTATCTATGTATGCTAGTTAACATCCTATAACAATATACCTTTTGTCTCTTTATAGACATTATTTACTTGAACATGTGCATTCACACAATTACAACAATGATTATAGTGCTAAAACAATGTCTAACTACTCATATTGTTATTCATCAAAAGGAATAGCACAAATAATAATTATAATGAGTTAACTTCACACCAACAATTTAGCTTTACTATCAAAGAAAACAATATTTTTAACAAACAAAAATGTTACCAGTTTTATTATTATCAAATTATCATTCTCTACTTTTATCCCGTTTTCTTATTCATAAAAGAATAAGAAATTAGCTAGCTCCCCATCCCATAGTAATTTCAAGAAATCCCTTGTTAGTGCATTTGTATGATTCAAGGAATATGTTTGCCAAATGTCAAGTCTCTATCTCAACTGGTTTGAGCTGTGGCAGCCAGTCCGTCAGCCACATTCTCTTTTATAGGTATTTATAAAAATTAACAATGTATAACTGCCGTCATTTGATAAAAAGGCACAACTGAAAATATGTTCCAAATAGAAAAAGCATAAGTGCATACTTGATCTTATGTAAACTTCTGCTTTTTTTCTATTTGGAGCGAGTTTGTAATTATGCCTTTTGATGTAGTGGTGGCAGATAAAATAACAGGATATTTTTTAATTATTTTTTTATATGAGAGAGAGGAAAACGAGCAAGCGGGTCATCTGATGGAAAATGATCACCGCTCATAAATATCAACAACTCAAAGAGAGTCACCAACATCTTGCCGGCCTTTAAAGAAAGTATAAACCCTTTTCATTATGGGAAACTCATGTTGTAAAGGATAGCCTTTGCTAAAATTATAAAGTTTGGTTGTTTTTAAACAGTGCCAACCTAAACTGTCCAAGGAGTGTGGACACTGTATCAATGAATAAAACATAACAATGTTAAGGTCAGAGTGAATCACATAACAACAAAAATAAAATTAAAATGATAAGTAAATTTTATAGAAGTACACCTACTCCCAAATCAGTTAGGGAATTAGTTTAGGCTGTATGTAATAATACCATAAGACAGTTTAAAAAAAAATAACCATGTGTTATGTAAAAAAGATTCAATGAAGAAGTAACATAGTGTCATGATATAGGTAAACAAACAGTAGGGAGATAACATTCTAACTAAAGGTATTCTTCGATGCTTAGATGTCAATATATGAAGCAAACCACCTGAGATAGATAAGATATGCCGTCTTTGACACCAGAACAAGAAAGCCTGTTTGCTCTTGATAAGAAACTGTAAACATGAAGGTACATAAATTAAGTTTATGGATTTTATCTAATCATGTTGCAGAGAAATTGCTTGCACTGATAAAGCATTTAGTTTGAAACTTATTTAGTTACATTAATTATAAAAGATTGTTTTTATTTATAGTACATTGTGGTCATTTTAACTGCATAATTGGATGTTTCAGTCTTACAACTTTAATGGAAGGCATCCTTTTTAGTGTCTATTGGAACTAGAGGTCAATTCAATAAAAGGACTGGCCATGTGTAGTCTTGGAACTGAAAAAAAGGCTTTTGAAAATTCTTGATGACCTTCATGACTTTAACATTTGAGATAGTGGCTTCCAATTGGCAGTTAAATTCATTCTATTTATTTCCTTTGCCTCAAAGATCTTACTGGAAAAAAAATTTTGAAGCAACATTACAATAACAGTAATAATACCTACTCGTAAAACTTTGCATGTTATAAGTATGAAAAGCTGTTTCATAACATAAGATGTGATTAATTGTATGATTGTTTACGTCTATGACATCACACACAGATATTTATCCTGAATCATTATTTTAACTATTCTTCTGACTTGGGCTCTTAAGGTGTTCCCTTTACCCACCTACGCTTGAATCCTTGTAATGTTTAGTCTTTAGAAGACTTCCTAATGAAACTAAATAATAGCAAACACATGACAAAATTAGAACAACGCTCGATTCACTCCACGTTCTACAATAATGAATTGATTTCCGTCCAGGTTAAAAACATAGACACTGACCTTTTATGTATCTGCTGCTTTTCTTCACAACTTGCGCCAAACGGGGATAAATTTGCACACAAAAAACAAGTCTGTCCAAAAAACTGCACTACCGTAATTCAAAGTGATGTCCGTAACAATTTCCAGCAATGTGACGAAAATCTGAGTCCGTCGTGGTTAATTATTACACAATCAGTTAACTTGAAGGTGAGGAAAAATTACGAATTACGACTGCAGCGGAATTAAAGATCGGTAAATTCCACACTGCGCTCTCCGTATACCGCAAACCGCAATATCCATTCAACTGAGGTGACGTATGTGTCAGACAGCAAAAATCAAAAGGCTGATAATGTTGCCAGCTCTGAGATCTCATTATCCACTTCTTTTTAATATGCGGTCAACCACTGTCATAAAATGTCAATAAATTTTCTACCGCATATTGTTTTAAGTGACCATTTCAATTAATTAAGTGAAAATTGTGAAACTATATTAATATAGTAAAAATATCAATAATGTAAATGCTTAAAAACTGGTCTCACTCGATACAAAATATGAAACATTGAGGTTATATAAGCCTGAGAATAAGAATGCCTCTTGTTTAGTGACTTCTTTTGTTTTTATATAAAATGATGATTACTCCTTTAGACTAGCTCATCTTATATTCACTAGCAGATTTCTTAATCATCTTAGTCCAGTTTGTTTGATCGATTTATTATACTCAAAAGTAATCAAAAGCAACCCAATTATTCATTTATTATCAGTGGGCACGCTGCACTCGCCCTTTTCACCTACAAGACGGGTAACTTTGTACAATGGTAACATTTGTACGCAGCGCTTCGTTTCAAGCACCTTACAGTTATTTTGTTTTGACTTAATTAAATGTTTATAAAAGCAAATTGGAAATTAAATTAAAAACAACTAAAATTCAAAAATATTTATTTAAACCGCTATTTATTTATATTAGCACATAAACAAATGCGCACGCAAATAGTTGCGTCGATCGGCGACATCGGCGTGTTATACATATTAGGATAGGACGCAATATGACGCAATGCAATCTAATACCTTTAAACGAGCAATTCTTATCAATTAATGTAGATCAATTTTTCATCCCCGAAAACCCCCACATACCAAATTTCATCGTAATCGTTGGAGCCGTTTCCGAGATCCTGATCTATGATATATATATATGATCATCTATGATATTATACAGGGTGTCCCAGGAAATAGTGTCAAACGAAAGTCCAACCAAAGTTTCCATGTCAATCCAAATTGGAAAAAACGCTAGTATGAAAATAAGCTGCAGTAAAAAACCTTAGTGAGAAAAAAAGCATTTGGGAGAAAATGCGAATGGAAATTTTGCTACTAGGAAATAACGATTCTGTCAAATTGATCTAACCAGTCTAGGGTTGCCAGGTGTCCGGCTTTAGCCGGACATGTTTGGCTTTTTGCGGTCGCGTCCGGCCAAATATGTACGTGTTCGGCCTGTGTATGTGCCAAATATGTATGTGTGTTTTATTCGATATTTTTGTCAAAAATCCCTAATTTTTCTTAATGTCCGGCTTTGGGACCCAAAAGTCCGGCTTTTTTGACGGGTAAGTTAGGCTTTTTGATTTTTAGAGATGGCAACCTTAACCAGTCGGACCTTAAGGGGCACCCGTATCCCCATGTAGTTTGGTACAATACGTTTACTTTTAGTTTACCACTGACAGATTGCTTGCCTTCATTTCATTACCAATTTTAACACGATACAAATAATAATATTATTTATTTTATTAGCAGTTACGTCTGCTCACCGAACCTAAGATTTAAAAGCGAAAAAGTTTCCACTGTTGGCGTATGTAAGCGATTAAGAATTTCGGGGAGGTCGGTTGGATGCGACGTGGTTCAGTTGGTAGAACACCCGTTGGGGCGCATACCCGGGAGACGTGGGTTCAAGTCCCACCGGCGCACCCGGAAACTTTATTCGCTTTTAAATCTTACGATACAAATAAAGTAGTTATTACAAAATCTGCAAACGTGGGTAACAGTATTCTAAAATTGGCTTTATTTGTAGGTCGTTAAAGTTGAATATGAAATGAAGGCAAACCATCTTCAAACTTTATGTAATTTTACTGTATGTCCCGCGATTTTTCGAAGTCAAAGTCAAAGCCAAAATTCTTTATTCAATTTAGGCATCAAATGATGCTTTTCTTTATTATGAGAGGGAGGAAAACGAGCAAGCGGGTCATCTGATGGGAAATGATCACCGCCGCCTATAAATATCAACAACTCAAAGAGAGTCACTGTCACTGGGAGAGGGAGGGGGAGAGGTATTGAGCCCCTAACGCTCTCACTGACCGTACGAAACGCAGCAGTAGTACTGCTGCTTCACGCCGGTGTTGTGTGAAAGGGTGGTACTACTACTACCCCGGACGAGCCGGCCCATTCGTGATGCAGCGGCTAGCTACAACATGGCTCTACCACTACTAAAAATGCTCCTATGAAGTTCAGGAGTTATGGCCTTTTTTCTCATTTTCTACTAAAAAGCGACCACTGAGACTTATTTTCTCATGGGTCATGTGACATGTTAAAAAAAAGACGTAACACTAACCAAACTGTACCTAACTAAAAAAAATCATATGGTGATTTTTGGACCGAAGAGGACATCGCTTTGAGACAAGTTTTCGTACCCTGACTGTACTTAAATGACAGTACCTACATCTTATTCAATGACTAGTGGATGCTTATGACGGTCTTTAGTGGGATACTTAGCAGAGTAAACAGAGTCCTCGTATTGCATTGCAAAGACTGTTACATACTCTGTTAAAAAAATCTCGATGTTGTGTAGTTTGGCGTAGGACCCAAGTCCACCAAAACGTGTGTGTACAGAATGCGCTGCTGTATGTCAATTACTTTGTAATGGATGGTGGAGAGGCCGTCCATACGAAACTGCTTCTGGCGCTGGCGGGGTCCGGGGTGAGTCAGTTCATGTCTGAAAATTGGAAAAATATAATATAGTAAGATAATAAAATACAGTAAACGCAACGGTCTAAATTCGAAAAGTCTTCTACAAGGGAGGTTACTACGAAATTTCAAAATTCGATGTCTGTATCTTTTTCAGTCTTTTGGTCAGCATCGGATCTAGTGGGGCGCCAATTAGGGTAGCCGCCCCGGGTGGCTGTTCCAGGGGGTGCCAAAATAATAATGTAATGATTAAAATTAAAAAACTTGCTCCGAAAAGTTAGTAGGTAGGTACTTATACGGAAGCGTGGTTGGCTCACCCTAGCTTTGTTAGACTAAAGCTCTGGGGAGAGGGGCGCCACTATCAAGTTTCTACCTCGGTTCGAAAACGCTTGAGAGGGGCGCCACTATCGGGTTTCTACCCCGGTTTAAACGCTAGAGTGGCGCCACTATTAAGTTTCTAACCCGGTTCGAAAACACTAGAGGGAGGGGCGCCACTATCAAGTTTCTACCCCGGTTCGAAAACGCTTGAGAGAGGGGCACCACTATCGGGTTTCTGCCCCGGTTTAAACGCTAGAGTGGCGCCACTATTAAGTTTCTGCCCCGGTTCGAAAACACTAGAGGGAGGGGCGCCACTATCAAGTTTCAGCCCAGGGCCCAATTGCATAACAAAGTACAAATTATATTACTTACAAGCGGAACTCCCTTTCTAGTTAGTATAACTGAAGCTAGAGTTCCACTTGTAATATTAGTTGTACTTCGCTGGTTTGAAAACGCTAGAGAGAGGGGTGCCACTATCAAGTTTCTGCCCAGGTTCGTTCGAAGAAATCACAGGGGGGCTACTCCGAAATTCGAAAATCGAAGTTCGCATCGTACCGTCTCGCTCGCTCTCGTATTAATACTATTAGTATGAGCGGAATAGCACGATACGAAGTTCGAATTTTACACTTCGTAGTATAGGCCCAGACCAGAGGCCCTACCACGAAGTGCATAATTCGAACTTCGTTTCGTGCCGTCCCGCTCACGCTAATATGATTTGACACAAGAGTGAGAGGGATAATGCGATACGAACTTCGATTTTCGAATTTCGTAGTAGCGCCTCAGATCCGAGGCGGCTTCTGGTCAGTGTTGCCAACAAGGGAAATATAAAATACGCCAGACAACAGTATTTTTGCCAAAATTATGCTAAAATATATCCTAACATGTAATTTAATTTTAATTGTAAAAAAAAAATATTAGGGGACAATCTTACACAAATCGACCTAGTCCCAAACTAAGCAAAGCCTGTACTATGGATACTAGATGAAGACGACGACGTTTGTTTATTATTTAACAGAATTTTGATCACACTTTTGATGAACAGTTATTTAATCGATGTTTTCGGAGAAAATGTTGATATATCGGTCTTTATCCCCAACTAACGTGCTTTTAGAACGTGGTTGAGCAAGTGTCGAGACTGCAACTCTCCTTGATAGTTATAGAGCGCAGTACGCTGTCCGAGACTACGAGTGTGTAGGAAAAGTAGCACTTCCTTGCTTTCTTAAGGTCGAATCTGACATATAAAATGGCGTTTGCTTCACGTTTCCACTTTTAATTAATTGTTTTTTTATATTCTAGAAAAATAATCTATATGCTAAATTACATTAAAATATGCTAAATTTGCAATTTCTTTTATATTATGAGAGGGAGGCATCACTGCCCATAAATAGAATTCTATCAACAACTCAAAGAGAGTCTGAGTCTGAGATCTGTTGCCGGT
This sequence comes from Archips crataeganus, assembly GCA_947859365.1. Classification (NCBI taxonomy): domain Eukaryota; kingdom Metazoa; phylum Arthropoda; class Insecta; order Lepidoptera; family Tortricidae; genus Archips; species Archips crataeganus. The sequence continues at coordinate 5,049,565 of OX402061.1, read as the reverse complement.
CTTTGAAGGAAGTATAAACCCTTTTCTTGAAAGCCCCGATGTCATAGTTGTCTGGAAACACTGCTGCCGGAAACTGGTTCCACAGTTTCACCGTACGTGGTACTGCTTCTAGTTATTACTATTAACGTGAACGGAACGCCTCGACATGGGGCCTGTTGCATAACAACTAATATTACAAGCGGAACTCTCGCTTCAATTATATTAACTAGAAAGGGAGTTCCGCTTGTAATATAAAGCCTGACCAGAAATATATGACTATTCGCCATGTTGCGGAATTTCATTGGAACTAATTTCTTACACTGGCAATAATTTTAATGAATGTCATGTCAGTGTCACTGTGGCGGTTTCTTTGAACAATAACAAAAATGCCCAAAACGATTCTTAGTCAACAACGGATCATTGTTAATAATGTTTGTAATAAACTACTGGAAAAAAAACGCTTGGGGAATGAAACTATTTCGCTACAAAACCTTTCCAAATTAACATTAGAGCTGACAGGTAGGCGTTGTAGACAAGTCAAGATGTCATTGTAGTCTGGTACTGAACTATTGCCATATAAATAAGAGCAATAGCGCCCTCTTGACAATAGTCATATAAGTATTTTTGGTTTACCTTTAAGTTATACTTTGTTATGCAAATGCAACAGACCCATGAACATCGAATTTTGAATTTCGTAGTACCCCTCCTAATCACGTCTCCTCCAGAGAGACTATCACGAAATTCGCGTCGTGACGTCCCTTTTTATCTCTTCTGTTTGATACTTTAGCGGGAACGGAGCACGATACGAAGATTGAAAATCGAATTTCGTAGTATAAGGCCAGAATCATTCTGTATTGCTAGTGAAATGAGATACCTCACCCGTTATTATCAACGTTTGCATCACGATTTGTTTGAGGTTGAAACGGCAACTTTGTGTAAACAGCTATTTTCTTATCGTATCTCACTATCCGAAAACCCATTAATCGTATTCTGTAAAAATATTAAAACATTAACTTAACTATCATTTGGGTCGTTGATGTACTTACTTAGTATATTATTATTATAGTGATATCAAGGACGGTAAAATTTAGAGGATCTTCAATGTTATATACTAGGGGCTTTCAATAAAAAGTGAGAATGAGTATGTTATAAACAACTTTTACTAAATGTCATTTTATTTTTCGACATAGTCACCTTTTAGCATAATACACTTAGTATATCTTTTTTCTAAACTTAAAATTCCATTTTTAAAAAAGGTCTCATCTTGAGTACTTAAAAAATCTTGTACTGCAGCGACTACCGCGTCGTCGTCTTCAAATTTCTGGCCTCTCAGGTATTGTTTCAATCTCGGAAATAGGTAGAAATCACTGGGATCAAGATCTGGTGAATATGGAGGATGCTTAAGGATATCGAACCCAGCATCACGAATTGCAGCCATTGCAACGGCGGACTTGTGTGCCGGGGCATTGTCCTGGTGGAACAGCACAACTTTCGAAAGTTTACCTCGCCGTTTTTCGCGGATCTCATTGCGCAATGTTGCTATTTGTTTGGCGTATAATGTGCCCGTAATAGTGGCTCCATGCTCGAGATACTCAATCATTAATACCCCTTTACCATCCCAAAAAACAGAGCCCATGACCTTACCGGCAGATGGGCTCACCTTGAATTTCTTCGGAGTTGGAGATGATGGCCTTTTCCATGTCATAGACTGCAGTTTCGTTTCTGGGTCGTAATGATGGAGCCATGTTTCGTCCATTGTTATAAATCGCGCCAAAAAAAGTTCCCGGTCTTGCTGCATCAGGTTCAAAGCTTCTTGACAAATCTCTAGTCTAGTTTGTTTTTGCGTGTCAGTAAGCATTCTTGGTACCCAACGCGCAGATAACTTTTTCATACCCAAGCGTTCATGTAAAATATTATGCACGCTCCCCGTTGAAATCTTTACATTTTCAGCAATAAAACGAACTGTGACACGACGATTCGCCAAAACTGAGTTTTCGACTTTTTTCACAATTTCTTCAGTTACTGCTGTAGTAGGGCGTCCGGAGCGGGGGTCGTCCATTGTCGATGTTCTTCCACGTCTAAATTCGGCGCACCAACGTGCGACTGTCGAATACGGAGGAGCATTAGACCCTAAAGTGTCCCGCAAATCCAAATTGACTTGGTCCGTAGAAAAATTTTTCAAACACAAGTATTTGATAACGGCGTGCAGTTCAATTTTCTCCATTTTCGCTAACGTACTCAATAGCATTGCAAAGAAATTGCCGTATATTTTTTTAAACAAAAGACAGTCAGTTTTTTTTTCATAGCAATCAGCTAGATAGATTAGCTTTACCGGCCAGTATTTAATTTCGTAATATTAAAAGAGTTTGCATCTCATTCTCACTTTATATTGAACGCCCCTCGTACAACGTCGCATACTCGCATTCCTGTAAAATAAAAAAACTTGCTATACCTAGCTACGAGTAAATTACCCACGACGGTACGGAGAAGGCATAATGCGTTTGGTGTGAGAGGGTGTTTGTGCAAAACAATGTTGCCATCTCCAAAACTACTAAGTAGTTCGATTTTAAAAGTTTTTTATTAACTTGCGGCGGATATATCTATATATGTACGGGTCAAATCTTGCAAGTTGAATTTGACCCACTTCCAGTGGTCGGATTTACTTGAAATTTGGTATACTTGAAGCTTGGATGACAATGCAAGTCCAGTCGACAAAAAGTACAGTCAGCGAAAAGCTTGCATTGAAAATGAATGTTTTGACAAAAACTTATTGTTTTACTAAGTATAGTAAGGTCTCTGGCTCATTAAATTCGTATGACATTTCGACCTCTGCTTAACATAATAGGGCCATCTATGAACTCAAAATAGTCTGACTCTACAGCCGTTGAAACACTCATTGAATTCCGAATTAATTATTATACACCCTGTACAGGGTTTCCCAAGACTCCTAATTGTCCATACAACTTTTCTGTATCAGTTTTGTGACAAGCTATATAAACTGTATGAAAAAAACGTCACAAAACAGACAAAAAAATTTGGGACATTTTTTATCATCAAAATCAACAGTGCTCTTGGTTCTGAGTAAGAAACCCCCAAAATTTCCTCATTTGAAAAAAAAGTAAAAAGGGTACAATTTTTGAAAATTTTAGAAATAATAAATATTTTAGAAAAATGTCTATTATCGTTTAAAAAGTGACATAGATTTTTTTCTTCTTTTTCTTTCTCGCGCATTTTGGTATAACAATAAGACAATAAGACTATCACAAACCTCCAGTACATGTCCGAATCAGCTCCAAGGCATCCCCAGTAAGTGTTAGAGTACCCATTGACTTGCAAAAAATGCTTTTCAGACATAGACACAACGCCGCCGAACAAATTGTATTTTGATCTGAAATTAAGGAACTGTCGAATTCATTACATCAGCTACACCCTGTATAACATGAGATTAATTTGATGAGCTTACGCTAGCATAGTCATCATCATCTCTATGATCAGCCGAAAGACGTACACTGCTAGACATATGTAGGCCTCCCCCAAAGAAAGCCACAATGACTGGTCCTGAGTTTCCTATATTCATAGGACTCCTGCTATCTTTACCAGTCATCAGTACACCTTGTGGAGGCCTTACTCAAGAGGCGGCTTTTTGTATATGACTGTCACTCAGAACACATTGGCTCCAACGGTTATCATAGTACTATGAGGAATGTGTCCCACTCACTACCAATTACTTAAGCGTTACAATTTTTCCAACTTATCGCTTACTTTATTGCTTCTGCGGATCTCCATAGTTCCGATTCGACATGAGGATGTTTAGCGTCCTCGGAATCGGTCGGAACCGACTGTTGGCTTTCGGGGGACATCGTAAATCAGGCATATTAGACAGATATATGTGTTGATCAAAATCTTTGTTTTTTATAAGGTGTCCACAGACTGTCTGACAGTGGTGGCATCTTTCCTTCTGACGTGCGTTAGGTTACGTAGAGCAGACACTTCAAAAGCTAGCAAAGCGTTGGTCATTTTCGCGCCGTACTGGTTGACGTTTGCGACAAGTTCGCTGACTTAATCTAGGCTACTTTATATGTACATACTGGATCTCCTGCCCTAGTATAGTAGTGCTCATGTGACGCGGGTAGGTGGGACAGGTGTAGAGGATGCGCTCGTCCAGAGGCAACAGGCCGACATCGTGGAAGACCAAGCAGTGCCAGCTGCCGAAACGAAGAGCTTGCTCGTAGCCCGCGTTTCGTAGGCTGCCTTTGTTCAGATCATGTGGCCCTGGTAGCGATACATGGTAGTAAGTAGTAGTTTCTGCTGATTAATATCTAGCTTAGGTAAGTACAAGTAGGACGTAAAGAACAGTAACTACACGTAATTTTTGACTTAAGCGGTGTTGTTGTTAAGCGACGCATAGCCATCACTCGAACGCGTATGAGTTACATGTTTCTATCCCTTTCTACAAATGGCGAAAGCAGTACAAAATAATTTGTCAGAAAATATACCTACCTATACTTACGAGTGGAAAGTGTAACGTGGTCTTTGTTTTTGTCCTGGAGCTATTAGTGCACCTCATAATTTAAACGCAAACGTGGCCATTGTTGTAATTTTTTGCCAATTGTTATTCAATTGTGCGTCTAAAGTGTTTGTCGTGTTACACTTACACGCCAGACCGAGTGACTTAAGGCCACCACAGACCGCAGCGAGGGGCATGCGCGCGACGCCAACGGAGTGGGCCTAACGCGTTGTATATCACTGAATCATATACGCTGCGCCACCGCAGCCGGGCGTGTCACTGTATACATTCACTGTTATACGACCCGCTGGGCACGCTCCGTCGGCGCCCCCCGCGCACGCCCCGGCTTCGGATTGTGGTGGCCTTAAGCCAAGTTGTGTGCAGGTGCACCTAATTTAAGTGATCCACTCGCGAGAAGCCAGTGATATCTACCTACTCTTTCTTATTTATATCTATGCTACAACCGCTGGAACTACACTTACAATTACGAAGGGTACAAAGTACTTACCGGTTTGTTCAATCACAAATATCCGATATTCAATATTTTGCCCTATTAGGAACGGGTGGATGTTGAATAGGAAAACATTGAGAGTTTTTTCGTTATTTCTGAAAAAAAAGAAGTTTTAGCACTCTTTTCTCAAGCCCCAGTTTAGATTTTTTTTCTATTAAGTACTTAATATAAAATATACACTAAAAATAATGCTATTTTTATCCGGATATTCCCGTCTAAATCTCAGTATTAACCGCTAAGTCTAAATTTTGCACGACCGGTCTTAACTATAAAATTCATTTTTTGAACTTCGTATCGTGCCGTCCGTCCTGTTCAAAGCAATAGTATTAAACTAAAGAGTGAAAGGGACGGCAAAACACTAATACGAACTTCGAATTTCGTAGTAGCCCCCCCCCCCCTGTTCTTCATTCAACGTGAAAGAAAGACCACTATGTAAATTTTGGGAATCCACATGGGAAATTAGTAAAACGTATTTCAATTCGACTACACTGCTTCACGCGAGCAAAGCTGCGAGTAAAAGCTAACAGTGACTTATTTAAGTTCATCTATTCGATACTAGATGTCGCTAGTCTACATACCTATAAGGCACAATGATGGCGACCTTATGTCGTGACTGGCATTGGGTAGGCCTGTGGTAGCCTCCCAATCTGACTGTCGGGTAATGGGCTCGCGTTAAATTCACTTTGGTTTCGGTGTTATTCCATTTCAGTCTACCTGGTAATTATAATAGATACAAGTATAAGCGTCTCCTCACACCGATCAAAAAAGGCTTTGTATCCACGCAATAAGAGAGAAAAAGTCTATGATCGGTTCTGCTCAATTCGACTCGCGGAGCCGATTCGGTAGATGTGGGGAGACCCTTAGGCCGTGGTCGCTTTCACCCGCCGCACACGGCCGACAGCGGCCCGCCGCCCGCGGCGTCTGAATGGTGTGTTCGGGAATGCTCGGGAGTGGTCCGTGCGACGTCCCGAACGCGGCGGGCGAAAACGACCACTCCCGAGCATTCCCGAACACACCATTCAGACGCCGCGGGCGGCGGGCCGCTGTCGGCCGCGTGCGGCGGGTGAAAGCGACCACGGCCTTAGGGACACTTGCATGCACAGTCCAGAATTAAAGTAAGAATGATAGTTCCACACATTTGACACTTCGTAACCCTGTGTTAGCAGTAAAGTTAAGTTGGAGTTAAGTACTTAGTTAACCCAGGTCCGCGCAAGCCCACCTTAGAGACACTGGTTCGTATCTGCTAGTTAGTTACTTAGTTAATTTGTAAAAATTATTAATTATTATCCATTAAATAAATAAATATTACGGGACAACCAATTAGGAAACAAATTTGCCAGCGTCAAGTAAAAGACAGTTTTATATGTCGGCCGTTGTTCGGTAATTATATCTTACACCCCTCCCGTGTCGGATTATTAGCCATCAGCCAATGAATATTCATAATTGGCTAGGAAATTATTGACCGATGCACTCTTCTCATACAGACGAAGACGTAATATTTTACGTCTAAATAAAAACAAATACAGTCAATTAATATTTGATGGAATATTAATTTTCAGTACCTAAGTACTTGGTTGGGCAAAATATTACATTTTCTTCCAACCGGAAGCAGTTGGGTCTAAATTTTAAACAACGAGTCATAGAAGCATTATTCAGGATTACACTACCTGGGCGACCGAGCTCCGCTCGGACTGAAATTCGGTACCAAGCGTTTTCCCAGAGATAAGACCAAGCTAGATCAATTTTTCATCCCCGAAAACCCCCACATACCAAATTTCATCGAAATCGTTGGAGCCGTTTCAGAGATTCTGATTATATATAAGTATATACAAGAATTGCTCGTTTAAAGGTATTAGATAGATAGATAGATGGATAGACTATAAAAATAAATAAATAAAAAGTAAAGATTTGTAGCAACAGGAGCGAAAAGACTGTCACAGGGACCCTGTGACAGGGTGAAGATTTTCTAAATTTTTTTAAATGCCTATATTTTTTTAAATACATAACTCAGAATTTTTTAATTTTTTTTCTGATAGCTAGTAATAAGTTGGCCTATCATCTGTTTCCGGCTTGACGTCGACTTCTTGGACACCCTGTATTTACTTACCACGCCCATCCATATTTATGTGACACGGCTCCTTAGCATCCGAATCTCTGTAGAAATCTGAAACTATTTGAAACAAGTTAGCTCAGCTGTATTAAACCTACGGCACGCGGGCCACTCGAGATCCGCCAGCTCTATAAGTGGCCCGCCTGGTCTGGAAATATATATCGTGCTTCCAATAATTAAGACTTTTAATTCAGAGCTTTTCTTCGGAATCACTTTCGTGGATACATTTTTGTAGAAAAGGCAGAAGGTTCTGACAAAGTTTCCAGCGATACCTAAAAAAAGAATTATGAGAATCGGTCCACAAAAAAAAACGTAAAGCTGCGTACGGACTGCGCGCACTCGGGTACGCGTACCCGGGCTTGCGTGTCCTGGAACGCCATGTCCGTACGCCATGTACAGTACGTGTACGTGTACAGTGTACGCGTACATGGCGTACGGACATGGAGTTCCAGGACACGCAAGCCCGGGTACGCGTACCCGAGTGCGCGCAGTCCGTACGCAGCTTAACAGTCGAACACCGAACGTCCACCTTTTTTGAAGTCGGTTAAAAAGGTTTGTTTCTCACCTTTGATTTGTTTTTGCCGTGGCTTAGAAAGTGCCTGGATGTCACAGTCGTTGGCCTTACAAGGCATTTCAGCTGTAAAAAGAAAATGTCAGTACCTAACTTCTTCATAATAAGTTGATAACAATGTCGGTCGGTGGCATGTGACCAGCTATGGGATAAGTATATTTAAGCTAAAAATGATAATGTATGATGAATGTATGTGGGTGTCAAGCAAAGGTTCCTCTGATCGCAAGATATGTATTACCGCAGCTTTGAGGAAATTAAAATCGTATCGTACTTACCTGCCGCTCATGCTAAATAGTAGTATAAGTAGTAGGTAATATATTTATATATAGGTATACGTATTTTTTTATACAGTAAAGGCTTGCGTTTGACCACAATCACGCCTGATGGAAAGCGAAGATGAGGCCTACAACTGAGCACGCTTACCTAGTAGGTAAATGCTCATTCACCCTAGACTTGATTTAGGGTAATAGGTAAGCAGAAAGTAGGCAGTTGAGCGAAGTGTTGCGCGCGCCCCCAAGCAGTGCAAACCGTACCGCAACAGCGCAGCGTATCAAATACGGGGTACTGTAACCGGTACGCGCGCGCTGCACTACTGCTCACACTCTTCCTCCATAATGGCTACTATTAGGCAACAGGCCGGGTGGTGACCAGCCGCGGCCGAAGCCTACCACCGGAGTTGTATCGCTCGTTTAGCACCAGCCAGGGGTCACGTATAGGGTCTCGAGGGTAAACCTTCGGACGCGAGCGATTTAGGAGAGTAAAAGGGAAGGAAGTCCCTAGTTAATTAACGTCTTTGCCGAAAAAACTTCTATGTCTGTACTACATTCTGAGACTTGTTGTGCCCAACAGTGGGACGACTATAGGCCGGAGATAATGATGATTACAAACTGGATGAGTTACTTACTTAAAGGAGTTATAGGTGCCGACACAGTACTTGTTTCTTCCTTTAGAACGACCGTAATATCTTCAGTCCGGACATTCTCATCAGTCTTCTCCAGCTTGCTTAGGACAGCGTAATTGTCCCCGATACGGCAATAGTACACGTAGTACAGAACAACTAGGATTATGATGAAGAGGAGCCAGGGGCTGCGTCCCTCGCGGGGGGGAGGGATGTCCAGACAATCGCGGAGAGTGCTTGCGGATCGACGGTGCCCTGAAATACGACGTTTTTATTTTTTCCCATTAGATTGTGGCGTCTTTCACTACATGGTCCTTATAGCTAAACCGTTTAAATGAGTCCTCGCCCGCGGGGTACAGAGGCGCGGGGGTAGACGACAAAGGGGACCGAGAGGGGTGCGGGCGGCAGACACACGAGGCGCGCTCGCCGCCATCACCTCTCCTAGTTCCTTTTGTCGCCATACCCCCCAGCCCCTGTACCGCGCGGGCGAGGCCTCATTGAAATGGTTTAGCTATAGAGCGAGAGGCCACACTATACGCCCTTCCCTCGAGCCAATTCAGCCTATATCACCTAGCTAAAATTCCACATAAGGCCACTGGTTAAGTAACAGTACGTTCACTCTACCCTCGAAGAGCCCTTGGTTGTATCTGTCCATAAAATACAAACGGTGAGAGAAAATTCAATTACCTAATTAGTAAGTAGTTCACGATGCAAGAAAAATAGGACCATATACCGTTGTGATTAACCTGATTGATTAGCTTGAGGTCCCGGGTTCGATCCGCCGTCGGGACAGATAAAATTGAAAAAAAAAACCAAATATTTATGTATCAAGTCTTGGTTAAGCCCCTATCTATTTAGTGCCCCTAGTAGGTACTTAAGTTTTGTTTAGTTTGAGACTAGTTAGTTCAATGGGTGTGAATTGTCCCATGATATTTATTCTAAGTAAGATGTAGGTATATAAACCTATTATTGTACAAAAATAAAGAAACAAACACATTTAACTAATTAGGCTAACTTATAGCTACCTTTAACGAATTCCAAGCAGTCAACCTGTATGCTGTATGTTTTCATTTAGTCGCTTTTAAGTTATCAATATTTCGTACTTACTTGGTTTTGCTGGTTTACCCAGCACTGTCAGGTTCCTGTTGATTTGCACAAGAACCATTTTAATTATCCGGTGCAACTGCGAGACCCAAAGTGAGTACTTTTTATGAACGGAGGATTCTTTCTGCTGTCATTTGGTGATAAATGGAAGGATGTTGTACACGCGAGGGAATTAACAACAATGCAAGCGTTGTTTTGGAATCTCTTTCGGAACTAGTGTAGAGTATGCAGAAAACGAGAAATGGGTCATAAATAGCGAAAGTGTCGTTCAGTGTCATAATCAACGTAAGAAATAAAAACCGTCTCTCCTGTGGTTACATAAAATTAGCGACTCCGAGTCAGCAAACTTAACATTCATTTAAATGGGCCAAAAGTTGTCCAGGCCAAAAATATTTACTAAACCAGTAACTTAGTACAATACATGTTTCATAATAAAATTGTAACCAGTGGTAGTGAAATAAATAAATATTATTATTATTATTATTATTGGCTATAAACATATTATAGATATATATAGAGAGAGAGAGAGAGAGAGAGATGCGAACATAAAAATGTGTATGACCCAAATACGTGATCTTAATGTCCTAAGTTCATGCATTCGAGTGCTTTGTACCTTTTGATTTGATAGAAAGATACGGTGAAAGTGAATTTAGTCACGAGGTGTTCTGACAATATTACTCCGACATTTTACGTTGGAGAGGAATCAAAACTATCCACACAAGCTCTCATTGTTTGATAAATATAGCAATGTGTTTTTAACCGGTTGCTTGTATTTTTGCTGCTGACAGTACGGGTGTAGCTAAAACACTGCACTACACACTACACAGCACTACGGGTGTAGATAAAATTTGGCACGCGGATGTATACACCGTGAAATTTTAGTGGTTGTTTTCCCGAAACGAGGTGATTTAGTTCCGATTGTACAATCGATTTATAATTACTATTTTGACTAGACTAGAGTCAAAAATCCAATTGTGAAAAACGAAAGTCGAAAATGACCGCAAACCAATAGTAACGCTTCGTTGGTACAAGTAGCGTACGATCATACGATAGGTTAGGTACCAACGAAGCGTTACTATTGGTTTGCGGTTTTCGACTTTCGTTTTTCACAATTGGATTTTTGACTGTAGTCAAAATAGTAATTATAAATCGATTGTACAATCGATACTAAATCACCTCGTTTCGGGAAAATAACCACTAAAATTTCACGGCGTATAACCTGGATTAAAACAGGATACTTTTTATTCTAGTATATGGCATTATTCCCTCAGAATAGCGTTAAGTGAATCTTTGCAGACGAATTCACACACTGGCCTTTCTTATTTTAAATTCTATATGTAATCTTTTACTGTCCCGGTTATTCGGTTGTGGAACTCCCTGCCGATAGACCTAAGGCGTGCTAAATTTTTGGTATCTTAAATCTATGCTTAAAGAGCTCTACCTGTCATTTTGTGCACAAGAATTACTTATAAACTGAACCAATTACTTTGGTCACCCACCCGCAACCAACCAACCGACCAAAAGTACCATACCGTAAGTAAGTATGTGTGTTGTCACGGGTAAGCCAAGTAATTATTTCAGTTCATTGATATGGATATTGCTGTGTATCTGTTTATCTATGTGTTTAATAATGTGTATCGTGTATGGTTGTTAGGTGTGTATTACTTCCTATAATATTAACTATATATAATTAAGGCTAGATCACGTTGAAATTCAGATTGGAGCGCTCGGAATGCAACCTCCGGCCCGAACTGATTGCATCGCGAATATTAATATAAATCCTGATAAATTAATAAGTAATTATGTTCGCATATTACTTTAATATGCATAATGTATTAACTATGGTAATTATAATTACTTTGGGGTCCATAATGAAGTTGATATTAATTTTATAAGCTGAAATTGCATTGTTTTGATCGACACAGGCAAGTAACTACTGGACTGATGTCTGTACGGTAAGATAGTTAAATGTTTTAATGTGATACTTTCACAATTTAGCGATAGGTACAGTCAGCAGAGAAAAGGTCCCCCTGTAGAGATGGTAACAACACTGGGGTGGTACGATCAAGGACTTTAATTCATGAGCCACCATGGAACCATTTCACAGTAAACGTCATAGTGACATCGCATTAATTAACAAGGAAAATCGTAATGACTTTTCCTTTGAAAAGGTTCCGTGGTGGCTCATGAATTAAAGTCTTGACTGTAACCTTTTTTCTGCAGTTGGTCGTACAAAATTACTGCCTCTACTCTTCTAAAGGTAGACAATATAATGCATTTTTCTTTAATTATCTTATATAATTTAGATTGCCCACACTTTGAGTTTGTTATTTTTTTATAATTGAGTTATTGGATTATAATTATGTATTGTCATGCATTACCTGATATAGGAAGACTAATTTTGTTTTAAAAATTCAATCCGTGTACATTCTTATTCATCCCTCCTAACACATCATCATCATACTTATTTTCTTGTTATGTAGTACTTAGTTAGGAAAGTCCAGTTATATCTATATAGTCAGGAGATAAAATAAGATAGTACTTAAAAGCTTGAGGCAAGGAGTTGCTCATAGTTAGTTCTGTTGTCCTATCTCATTTTACTTTAATCTCACACCCGTAACATTACAGTGTAATCCACGCTGCTGAGCGGCAGTAAGTAAGTAAAACGGTCGTAGTGATCCAGACCGACTTAAAACAAGATTCACCCATGTTTACTTCTTTCTATTCAATTATATTATTAATTAGCCTGGAGAAGTGTCCCACTGGTGGGCAAAGGCCTCCCCCCATTCTCTCCATGTATCCCAATTTTGAGCGGTGTCCTTCCAGTTTCCAAGGTACACGTCTAGGTCGTCCCGCCAACGCCTCCTGGGTCTACCTCGTCGTCGCCATCCATCTTGTGGCATCCAGTCTGTGGCTATTTTAGCCCACCGATTCGGATCCATGCGGCTGACGTGGCCTGCCCAGTCCCACTTCAACTTGGCAGCCTTGGCACCCACATCAGTAATGCGTGTTTTTGAGCGCAGCGTGGTGTTCCGGATCCGGTCGACCCGCCTCACCCCGAGCATACTACGCTCCATTGATCTTTGGCAAACCTTCAGTTTGGTCTTCTGTAACTCCGTCAATGACCATGTTTGAGCACCGTAAGTTAGGACAGGCAGTATACACATATCCAATTACGATTATATAATCAATTACGATTTACTAATTTATTATTTACTAGATATTGCCCGCGACTCCGTCTGCGAAGAATAGGGTATAAAAAGTAGCCACGACCTATTCTCAGACCTACCGAATATAGAGAAAAAAGTTTAATAAAAATCGGCCAATCCGTTTCGGAGGAGTTCGGTAACAAACACCGTGACACGAGATTTTTATATATTAGACTAGCTGTTGCCCGCGACTCCGTCCGCGAAGAATGGGGGGGGGGGATAAAAAATAGCCTACGACCTATTCTCAGACCTACCGAGTGTAGAGAAAAAAGTTTCATAAAAATCGGCCAAGCTGTTTCAGAGGAGTTGGGTAACAAACACCGTGACACGAGATTTTTATATATTAGATAGATTATTCGATGTTTAATTAATTACTTCGTAAAAATTAAAAAGACGGCATGTAGTCTAAAGATTTGATCTACTTATGGCCTCTCAATCAAAGGGTCGTGGGTTCGAACCTAACTTTGCACCTCGTGATGTTTTTGAAATTTATATGCCATATAGATTTTGAATTGACTATGAGCAACAACATCGTAAGGAAATCTGCACGCACCTGCGAAGCAATTCAATAGTGTGTGTTATTAATAGTGTGTGTTAAATCTGCACGCACCTGCGAAGCAATTCAATAGTGTGTGTTATTAATAGTGTGTTTAAATCTGCACGCACCTGCGAAGCAATTCAATAGTGTGTGTTATTAATAGTGTGTTTAAAAGCTAGAAATGATGATGATGTTTTCGCAAAGAGGCTATTTTATGATTCATCTAACATGGAGCTTTATTGCAAATAAAAACCGGCCAAGTGCGAGTCGAACTCGCACACGAAGGGTTCCGTGCCATTATCTATAAAATGGCAAAAAAATCATGCACCCATTAAATAATTGTTTTTTTTTTTAATTTAACTAAGTATTTATTTTTAAAGTGAATATATAACTAAATATTCTGTGAATATTTCAAGCATCTACCTGTTGCCGTTATCAGCATCGAGCAAAATCGAGCAAAAAAATCACGTTTGTTGTATGGGAGCCCCCTAAATATTTATTTTATTTTGCTTTTTAGTATTTGTTGTTATAGCGGCAACCGAAATACATCATCTGTGAAAATTTCAACTGTGTAGCTATCACGGTTCATAAGATACAGTCTGGTGACTGACGGACGGACGGACGGATGGACAGACGGACAGACGGACGGACAGCGGAGCCTCAGTAACAGGGTCCCGTTTTACCCTTTGGGTACGGAACCCTAAAAAGAAATGTCGAAGTTGACTATCTATAATATTTATTGTACGTTGTCTCGTATCGATCCATCGAAATATTAATTTACTTTCATTCCACGTAGCAGCTTGGCGGGGTGCAGCTGCGTAGCATAAATATAGGTATTCTCGTAGCTCGTAGCGTTCGTAGCCGCGTAGCACTATCTACGTCACGTGCTACGGTCTGCATTTTGAAATGAGAAGAGACGACCCCATCAAATACATTTTAACCACTATACCCAAGTTATTCGAACACAAATAAGTGAAGGTGGAAACCTTTCTTCCGTGCGAAGATATTGACAGAAATTTTGCAAAATAATTCATTTAACCCTTAAATTGACAAAATTTCTAAAAGTCGGGTATTCAAACCCTGTCTTTCCTTCAAACCTTTCGTATGCCGAAAGTAAAAAAAAAGTCATGCATTCTAGCCTCAACAGTTTCATATAAATCCAATGATACAGATTTTAAAAAAAATACAAAAAGAAAGCCTTAAATTGGGTACGGATCCGGTACAAGGCATCCGAAGGGTTAAATTAGAAGTCCTGACAATTCTATATAAAAAAAAAAAACACAAAAGATGGTATTAAATAATGTGACTTGAGTGGTACATTGTCAAACTAAGGGTTAAAGGCAATGTTTTTGAGATTCTGAAAAAGTAACCGTTATAGCTAGGTACCTATAAAAAATACTGAAATATACACCTGCGTAGAAATTCAATGGTGTGTGTGAAGTTCTCAATCCGCACTGGGCCCGCGTGGGAACTACGGCTCAAACCTTTTCATTCGAAAAGAAGGCCTGTACCCTGCAGTGGGACGTATATATGCTTGGATGATGATGATGATGATGATGAAATATACATACGTTTCGATTCGTTACCCAAATATCGGTAAATAGCCATCGGCCAGTGAGGTTCCGTAAATTGGCCAGAAAATCATTGACCGCTACCCAGAGTGCACCGGCCCAAGCCTGGTCGCGTATTGTTTAAAGCGCAGGCGCATGCTATTGCGATAGTACTATTTCTTTCTGGCAAACGGTATGGGATGATGTCAGAAAGAGATGGAGAATTTTTCAAAATACTACATTACCTATTTACATTTACTTACTTACCACATTTATAGCTGAACAGAATCTCGTTGCACCACATTAGGAAATCGACGGAAGTGATTTTTTTGGTGGAATGTCTTATTTTGGATATCTGGTATATGGGCATTTTCAGAAAAAAGTGTACCTTGTAATTTTTTTAAAAAACCTAGCAAATTTTGGGTTATTTCTACTCAGAATCACAAGCACTATCGATTTAAGCAATAAAAAAGTGTCCCTCTTTAAATTGTCAGGTTTGTGACGCAGTTAACCATACATGTTGTATGGACCGTTACAAAACTGAGTAATAAATTTAGTATGGAAAATTAAGGATAATTAAGGCAAAACGGGTACATTTTTTTCTGAAAACCCCCATATGATGGTCCCATCATTATCTCATTCATATCATATCATCATTATATGGTCCCAACATTGGAAAAAAAAGCACCACCGAAATTACGATAGTGACAGCGAAATTACGTCTTTATTAATTTCATAGGAAATAAGTTCAAAATTATAAACCATTACTATGATTTATGTATGTAACTTTAATTAAATTCATGTAGGTGTACATATTCGTGTATAGTTAGATTAATAAAACAATAAATTAAAGTTTTAAACTATTTGTTTAAGTTTTTCTTAGGAACAATAGGTACGTTGTCAAAACGTAACAAATATTATATAAAAAGTATGTATTTGCCTTCACAAATAAAAATAAACAAGTAGAAAATTCTAAAGACTCATGTCGAATGTGTCATGATCATGATTAATTTAAAATATCATAATCAACATCGTTGCTAGGTATGCTTGCTTGCATGCTGATTGTTTGCTTACTTGCTAGTATGCTTGCAGGTTTAATTGCTTCCTTAAAATGCTTAAGATACTGATAGACATAATATGCTACTATAAATTGGCTTGAGAAACGCATGTTCGTTTTAAGCATGTTCTTAAATTAGGTATGGTCATTTCAGGTAGCAATCGCTCATTAATAGCATGATTTTGTGCTAATAGGTAATGAAGATAGGTCTATCTATAACTATATAAGTATAGGTACATTATGCAAACGACGCAGCGGGTAACATTCTAGTTATTAGTACCTATTTTTTAACATGAAACTACCGTCAGAGTCAATCGTAGTGAATATATACTGTTTTAAACTTTCGTGATTTTCACTTATAGCTAAAATACCATAAAAAAGACTTATCACGCAAAACACACGAATAATATTTACCTCGACGTTCCGACTACATTAAAGTGGCTGTGGTCACGAGTAGATAGACTAGAGGTCTACTCGTGACCACGGCCACTGTAATGTGGTCGCAACGTCGAGGTGTACTCGTGTGTTTTGCGAGATAAGTCATGATTATGGTATTTTAGTTATAGTTATGGTAAGAGAACTGATAAATATGTACTGCCATCTATTTTGAATACCTTGCCAGAGGAAGTCTTAAACAAAATGTCAGATTGTAAATACGAAAGAGTCAAATGTAAAAAACTAATTAAGAGCTATTTTATAGGGTGCGGCGGGGTCGCGGATCTTTCCTAGCTGCGGGTAGGCCGGGCGGGGCTGGCCTGCGGCGCCGGCGCACCCTACATTTGTACATTTATACTTAATTTTAACATTTAATATTATTGTAAGCGCTGACCGATATGGTTTTTAACAGTGGCTAATAATGTTAAAAAATGTTAAAAATGTAGAAATCTATTATATGAGTAAATAAACTAAAAAAAAAAGTTAGTAATTTCGCTGCCATATCTGTAATTTCGCTGGACAAAAATGCCAGCGAAATTACGCCACCAAGGATTACGACAATTAGGTATTTCTGCGATTACTGCTAAATTATATACATGATTAATATAAGCTCTTTACTGTGAAATAAGGACTAAGTAAACTAGTAAATAAAAATATAACCATTTAATTAAAACCACTATATATCGCACAACAGGAATCCACGGAAATTACTTTTAAGCGAACCAAAATACATCGCGCGAAAGAATCACCTTGGTAGGCACACAAAACTCACGTCCCACTCCACGTGACAACTGGAGCACAACTAACATACTCTTCCACAAAAATGTGAACATGGCGATATGATCCTTCACCAATGAGATATTAGCAGGTATTTGCGCAAGGTAATATTGGTAGCTAGAGGTGGGACAAACACAAAATGGCCAACTTATTTTTAAATAACATTGTATTTAGTATAAAAAAGTTATAATCGAATGCGTTATGTAATTAGCTTCATTTTGATATAAATTTAGTCGAAAAATGGCTCCTAGACACAAAGTTATGCTCAATTGATTCAACAAAACCGCGTGTGGGACAGGCCTCACAGACTTACTGCAGTTAGTGTTTCTAAGATTTGGATATTTTTTATGCAGTCTTAATTGAAGTCAACAATGTTTGTAATGTTAAAACTCATTGTATTGTGTACAATGTATATAAAATTGTGTGGTAATCATTTTTTGTGTGGTTTTTTTTTTAATTGACTTGGGACGTCAAAAAAAGTCGCTTCGAAAATTCACCCGGGAATGTAATAAATAGGTATTGTAATATTTTGAAAATGTGACATTTTGGGAACGTGCTATTTTAGGCACGAGCAGCTCAATCCTCCGGCTATATTTTCAACCTCGCCGAAAGCTGTTTTGTTTTTAACCGTTTTGACCTGACGACGGACAATGAACTTACAAAATATCGATAATATTTGAGAAGTTGTCTCGATTTAGTAAGAGAATATTTGGTCAGAGAAACACTTCTGGCTCTCCGGTTTATGCGACGATCTGATTAAGGTTGAGGGGCCGCGTTGGATGCGGATGGCGCAGGACCGGTAGGTATGTTAAATAATAAATAATAATAAATAAATATTAGGGGACAATCTTACACAAACCAACCTAGTCCCAAACTAAGCAAAGCTTGTACTATGGGTACTAGACGACGATAAACATACTTATATAGATAAATAAATACTTAAATACATAGAAAACATCCATAACTCAGGAACAAATATTCGTGCTCATCACACAAATAAATGCCCTTACCGGGATTAGAACCCAGGACCTCTTGCTTCGTAGGCAGGGTCACTACCAACTAGGCTAAAGCGGTGTTTGGCGAACCTTGGGGGACCTATGTTTAGCAGTGGACGTCTTTCGGCTGAAATGATGATGATGATGAAATACAGTAAATATACAATAATATGACGCCGAGATGGCCTAGTGGTTTGACCTATGGCCTCTCAAGCAGAGGGCAGTGGGTTCGAGCTGAATTTTTCCGAATTTATTCGCGAAATTACACACATTTCAAATGTACCATGAGCTTGACGGCGAAGGAAAACATCGTGCGGAAACCTGCGCACACCTGAGAAGAAATACAATGGTGTGTGTTAAGTTCTAAATCCGCATTGGGCCCGCGTGGGAACGACGGACGAAGCCCTCTCATGCTGACAAAAGGCCTGTGTCTTGCAGTGGGACGTACCTATATAGGCTGGGGTGATGATGCTGATGACCATGAATATTGTTCTAACTTAGTACCTATCGTATTTCGTTTCATAGTACAGATTCCGTGCCTCTAATGGCATGAAATAAATATCTTACAGAATTACGATTCAATTCATTATCAAATTGTAACAAAACCCATCGACAAAGATAACATTTGCAAATAACGCTATATTGTTTCAAGTGGAAATGATAGCAGTTAAAATGGACCATTTTAACCTGTAGTCCGTTCCTTAGGAATCGCTACGACTCAGGTGGCAGGATAAGTTGGTTGTTTGTAGAGTTTAATAATAACAGCGCTGAATTTCAAATTCGGGAATTTCGGCTAATCACCGTAATTTATTGAGACTTAAGAACCAGAGGTCTTCGCACTCACGCTATGAATTGGGGGGGGAATGCCTGAATGATCACGTCGAGGTTATTTGAGATTGGTTTTATGGCTTGATAATCTTAATTTGTTTCAGGTGTTATTGAGATTGTATGGAACGCTCGTGCCTAAAATACCACGTTCCCAAAATACTAGATTACCCACTTACCTAAAGCAGATAGATGTTAAAAATAAGACATTCCACCAAAAAAATCACTACCTCGAGTAATCTTCGATTTATAATGTGGTACAACGAGAATCTGGTACCTAAGCTACAAATGTGGTAAAATAGGAAATGTACTTAGTCATCATCATCATCATCATCATTTCAGCCGAAAGACGTCCACTGCTGAACATAGGCCTCCCCCAAGGCTCGCCATACAGATCGGCCCTGCGCCATCCGCATCCAATGCGTTCCCGCCACCTTCACCAGGTCGTCGCTCCATCTTGTTGGAGGCCTACCTACACCGCGTCTTCCGATCCGCGGAAATGTAGTATTTTGAAAATTTTGGTATTTTGGGAACGGTATTTTAGGCATGAGCGCTATGTAAAGGTTGATAATGCATGATATAAGGCCGGGGCCGCACTGGTAAGGCAACCGGCGACGCGACGCGACGGCGACTAAATCAAACATAGTTCGAGTTATGTGAGCGGCCATTGATCGATCAATCAATCAATCAATCAATCAATGGCCGCTCACATAAATCGAGCATGTTTGATTTAGTCGCCGTCGCGTCGCGTCGCCGGTCGCCTTACCAGTGCGGCCCCGGCCTAAGTAAGTAGCATCGGAAATCCAAGTATCCTGTTTAATCTCCCGATCACGGGAATTCTGGAACTATGACACTCTTGAGACGAATTTGGCACTGAATCTGAAATCTGAATGACCAATCGAGACTTTAAATTCCATCGAGCTATTTAGGATGCAGGGTGTGCCCAACAATGATACATACTAACATAACCTACATGAAAATTACTCATAATGTACCTACGTACTTAGACGTAAAAAGTTTTGTGGCCTATTCGCATTTTTGAATTCTGGAGAAAAACACCATTCTTGTGTTGATAAGAGCTTTAATTCATAAAAATCTAACCATTAAACGCAAATCATTTATGTAAATTAGATGTAACATCAAATAAGTACCTATCATCTAACTATATCTTCGGATTATAAACCCAATTTTATTGTCCGAATCCATGATTTCTTGAATGACTAAAGTAATGTTGATAAAATGTTATTCAGACACAAAATAAAAGTAATAAAAGAGGATTAAATCATTTAGGTTCGTGTGTAAATGCACCCACTTAGTGGCTTACAGTGTGACTTCGATACACCATCAACATAAAAGGGTGTTACAAACTAAAATTGTACCAATACCTTACCATCAAATAAGTTTCAGTAGCCTATATCTGGGCCTGAGCCAGTTACTGGGACAGTTAACTTTATGGATATGTAAAAGTTAAGGAATTATTTTTTGTACTTCTTCAGCCAGATTCAGCGCAGTGAATTTTTTAACCTTGTGCAATAGTTTACATACATCTGGTTCCGTCACAAAATGACATACGTATATGTCACCGCTATCCGTCTCCAACGCTAGTCGCTTCATAACTTCCTCGATTTGTTCTACGTAAGGTGTGACTCTCTCTTCTGGCAGCAGTTGGAACTGCCAAGGTAAGCAGATCCTTAGAACATTCCAGATGGCTTGTCGACTCACGGCATACACCAGATTAGGGTCCTCCCGTGGTGAGTCACTCTTGTGCTCTTCCTCCACTACTTCTTTCTCCTCAGGCTTCTGTTCCACCTCGTCGGCCGCGCAAGGCTGGCATATATACGTAGTCTTCACATCAGCCATCGATTGTGCCGTCTTACTTTTGCTAGCAAGTGACATACTCTTCTGTTTTACCAAGCGAGCACTCTGTAATTCAGATTCAGTCTCACCGATCTTTTTCGACTTTGCTGGCGGCTTTTCTTTACTTTTTCCTTTACCTGCTTTCTTTTCCTCAGCTGGGGGTATATATTCTAATTCTATTACAGTTGTTCCCTCGCATGTATCGACTACGCTATTTATGACCTTATCCAAGAACTGCTGGGTGCACTTAAGCGCGCACGCTAGACAGTCGTCGCGATACTTTTTTTCTTTGATCAGTTTGCAAACCACTTCTTGGCATTCGTCGATAGAGGAACACGTTTTTTTGCCGATAGCAATAGACAGCGCTGAAGTAAATCCCTCTATCGGATCGGGATTTTTACAGAAAGCTAAAAGAAACGCAGAATAATTCATCATGTTCTCTGATGTTTCATACAGCTCGAACAAAAAGTGCTTAATAAGATTTTTTCTCAGTTGCGCGCATGGGTCTTCTAAATCAAAATCATGCTCGAACCAAAGTTCCTCTTTAACGAAGTCGTCTCTACTGATAAGTTCTGTCGAGTTTTGGTCGTTGCAGCGAAAATTGTGACGGACTTGGAGTAGCTCATCGACCGTTGGAAATCTGATATTCAAACAGTAAATCAAGAAATCCCTCCAATCAATATACGCAGTTTCACCGAATAAGAGGAACACCAATTTGGATACAAGTTCAGGATTCACTCGCTTCCAAGCTTCCGGCACGAGGGAGCCTTCACATGTTTCTTTACCGAAAAAGATGAAGTCTTGTAAAAGGTAAATAAACGCCTGTTGTAAAGTGATTCCAGTCGGAGCAACGATTTTGAATTGTGTCCGCAGGCGTGCTAATTGACTAACTTTGAATTCCATATCAGTCACGTAATCGTCAACTTTGAGCAAGCCTGAGGGCGGTGCAGGTGGCGGGAACTGAAGTAGATTAGGATCAATTATGAACGAATCGTGCTCTAGGATAAGACTCTCTGTAATTTTGCGACCATTCTCAACCGCTAGTTGAATATACTTGCATAACCGATCGACAGACTTGATTTCGTTCAAGTAATAAGTATTTATGTCATTTTGCACTTCCATAAACGTTCTGTAAATGTAATTATTAAATAATTTCATATCGCGGTAGCATTTGTACTGAAGGGCAAGTATACGCTGACATGCTCTAAACATCTCCCCGTTGATACCCATTGTCCATTCTTCAATGCATTTTAGAGCATTTTGCTTGAAAATTTCCTGTGAAGATATCGATTCCTCTGAAGTATTGTCCTCCTTTTTCTTAGCTAAGGGAGCCAGTTTAGCATATTCGGTATATTCCCGACTAATAAGTGAGCGATAGGAATCGTTAGTCTCTTTAATTATTTTTAATGCATACTTTACGTTATTTTCTATGATTAAATTGAATGGGTTGTTGCTGTAATCTATTTCGATGTTTTTTAGTTGGAGCTCTAAGAATGCTGATTTTAATTGCCTGAAAACTTTATCTTCTCCGCCTCTCTTGCTTCCCGAAGTTTCGTCTGTATCTCTAGATATTTTTGTCAAATCTTTACACGCCAATCTTTCATTCGGCGGTAAACGCTTTAACTGTGCAAAGTAAAAGTCATGGAATGCTTGAAAGGTTAGAATTGACCTACAAAACAAAGATATTACTTACTTTACTTATAGAGTAAACGCTTAATACAACTATGTGCAAGTGTTAAAAAGTTCCTGAATAATTTTATAATCTTACCTGTTTAGCTCAGCCTGCATGCATGAGATGCATGTATTAACCATCGAAGTCAGTTCTTCCATTGCCCAATTTTCCATTATAAGTGATTGCCTTTGCTGTTCCGCATGTAATTTTCTTTCATCGCAAATATGATAAAGCTTGTTTTGCAATTCTTTTACTCTACAATGCCATTCGTTTTTGGTAATATTAACGTCTCTCCAATCATTTTCAAACTCATTGTAATCCCTCTGGAATTTACTTACTAGATCTTGTTTGTGCGAAGGCAGAGTAATAATTTGTTCCATCTTATCTTTTATGAATCGAGCATAGGGTACCAAACAATTTAACTGAAGGCGTATCGCGAATAATAGCTGCTTCATATCATTGATGTATATTTTCTCCAATTGCTCCCAACAAGTGGCTAATGCTACTCCAACGAAGTCCACAATGGGTATTTCTGCATAATCCCAGTCCTCCTCACCGGCTAAAACTTTTGTTTCCTCATAACTCCCAGAAGATTTATCTTCTTCTTCAACAGCTGGATCACATTCAATTAAAGTGTCATCTGGCATCATATCTGTAGAAGAAACGGCTTTGACCGTTTCTAAAGTGATTGATAGTTTACTTATTTTAGATACCTGTCCCAATCTTTCCCTTGATTTGGTATTGGATACATCCGATTTAACGATCTTTGTTTTCATTCTTTTGTCATCAGATGATGGAAAATCAAGAGCACTTAAAACGTTTTCACCAAACAAGGTATCTGAGGACTTAAGTGGCATTAAACAATCACCAATGATATATTTGCAAATTTGTGCTAAGAACTCTTTTTCGATAACTTCGTAGTACATACTGTAATTAATTCCTAGAACAGCATAAAATCTGTCAATGAGTTCAGAATTTTCTTCGTTTAAATCCCAGATGACCAACTCTTGCAGTATATCTTCTGTTTCTTTTAATTGTATGTAGCATGTAAAGTAACTCTCAAAAGGCTTTTGAATTCTTTTTTTATGAGGATCGATAACCAATTTAGATATCCGGATCTCCTTGTGTGGATCTTTTTCCTTTTTCCTATGCTTAGCAATGCCTTCTTCTAAGTAAATTTCATCTCTATCATCTAGATTTTCTTCGTTTGGTGGTGGTCGGCCAGAAAATGTTTCTTCAAGTATTTGTGCTTCACGGTAAGAATTTGGGTAATTTACTATCACAAATCCTTTGATATCATCTTGATCTTTAATGTATTCCACTATCATAGCTGCCAGTAAATAATCAGATAAAGAATCTCCAATACTTAAAATTTCATAAGCATACTTTCCTAATTCAGCCGCCGCTGACAGCTTTATGTCCTCCTCTGGAATAGTCTTTGGAGTTTGCGTTTGTTTAGTATTGGCTGCTAAAGGGCCAGTAAGAGGAGCAACGTTAGCATCACTACTTTTACTGGTACTTTCGTCTTCAATTTTTACTAACCTAATAAGCTCTCTGTCTGGCTCCTCTTGCGCGGCTGAAATAAATTTGTCAAATGATAACTCAATATCAGTGCAGCCAACCATTTCTGACTTGAACTGTTTCAGGCAAAAATTTATTGCAGCTTCAAGCCTAACGACGTGAATTTTTTGTAATTTCAGAAGTATTTGCATGGCAGAAGTGATGGACTTATCGGGAAGATTTCGTAACAGAGCCTTCGCTGAAAAATCTGGCAGGTCAGCTGGTGGCCTTGGCGGGGGATACGGATACTTTATTTCTAACAAAGTGTACACAACGTGGCCTAAAACGCGCATTCCAATATGTTCATACTTTCGTTCCTCAGACTCTGGATCGAAATTAGGAATCAATCCGTCTAAAGCCCAAGGACCAGTATAAGTGTGATATTCTAAAAATTCACTGTCGTTCATTGCTTCTTGTCTGTTCAATTCAAGCCTTATTATTTCTTCCTCTTCTGAACATACTTCCTCCTCAAATCCAGGTTCTTTGAGAAGATCTTCCGTTGGGGTAAGAATTTCAAATATAGGTTGTTTTTTAAAATACAATGATTTCCACTCGTGTATATAGTGCTCAGGGATGTCATCTCCAATTAACCTTTTAAAATATGCGTACCTTGTAGCATAGTCTACAATGGACAACATAGTTTCGTAACATATTTCGTAGTAATGCTGCCGTTTCCTTTTCATTTTTTCTGCGTACAGTTTTTTGTGTAGCATAATTTGCCGTTGCTTCTCAAAATCAATTTCGACAACTTCTAATTGGATTTGTTCCTTAACGTTATCCAGAAACTGGTTAAACTGTTGCTCTCGTTGTTCGGCAAATTCTTTTTGGGCTTGAACTCTGTTTCTGAACAGATTTCGCGCTTGTTGCTTAGTTTCCATGATTTGAGTACACATCTGTTTCTCGAATTGGGACAGCTTCATGACTTTTTTAGCAAGATCAGTATCCAGTTTGTTTTCTTCTTCATTTACTGACATATCCCAGAGCGAGCCACTAAGCACATTCCGCATTTGTTTTTGAAATTCCTCGGAATCAGATTTCTTATTAATTTTGGTATACAGGTTATCCATGTAATTTTGAGCCCATTCAGAGCCTATGAGCGTTCTCCTTCTTTCGGCGACGTTCGCATCCAAATCGAGGAGCTCTTGATAAGTATAGTTTTTAGATTTGCAAGGATATCTCTTTGAAAAAATTTCCATATCCTTTTTGTCCTTGTCAGGCATTTTTTTAGATTTTGGGGCTTTGTATTGCAACGGTGTCTTTGTTTCTTCAATTCTTTGTAGGATCTTTGAATACTTATGTCGTATGTAATCGTACGTGTCTTTCACTTGCTCCGTTTTCTTCCTCTGCCATTCAATAAATTGTTGTTCATTGAGCAAAGGTTTCGACAAATGCACCACGGCAGGCTCTTCCTCTTCGTCAATTTTCTGAACTTGAAATCTTTGTCCCATTTTAGTTACCAAACTAGAGACGTTCTTTCGTTCCCGCTTAATAAAATCGATACGATCCTTTTTGTCTAAATGGAGGAATAATTGATAGAACAGCCTTAACAAGACCGTGCCCTTACCATCCATCACACCATCTAAGTCAGTGTCAATCATATTGATTTCTAGTTCACGAAGCCATTCCTTCAAATATTTCCAATTGCTCTTGATGTCTTCTATGCTATCACTAATTCTGATCAAAAAATATTTCTCTTCGGTGATGACATGGTAACTAAGGAGAACGCTAGCTACGATGTGTCCATTCCGCATCATTCGACCGAAACTATCGGCGTCCCATGTGATTGGTTTTTGTAGTCTCTCCGTCAGCCACTCCTTGAGTATCTCAGCCATTATTTAAATACCTAAATTAGAAACATGAAAATATAAACATTATCGAATACTTTGTATTTTGTTTGGCAACGTTTGACCAGTTTAATTTTATGTCACGGATATAGATGACATAAACATGGTTTTGTCTAATGATTTCACCTTTTTTGGTTAAATTAGCAGAATTATATTTTGACTATTTTCATACAATATCAATTCTTTAATTTGCCTTTTTCAAATGTTCATTCGATTTAATTTTCTTCCTTCTAAAAATCAGCCGGAAATGCTCTTTTTTTTACAGCGGTAACACCAAATGAGTAGTAATAGTAATAATAAAATATAAAACAAGACTTAACGCTTGCAACATTACGTATTAATTGTCATTCACTCGTTATTTATTATGACTTTTTTGTGATGTTTATTTTCATTAGATTTTCGATGCATATTTCCTAACATTGATCCTTATCGAAAATTCAGCATGAAATGCAACGAGTTTGACAAAAGTGTACATTAAAGTGTTGAGCTCGAATCACGGGATACAAGTAACCTTGTCATCAACAGCCTTTGGTAATCAATCGCTGCGTCGTTGCTTGCAGAAAACTCGCCGCCACATGAATCTGGACAATTTGGACAAGGCGCTGCACGATTTGGGCATGTTGAGCGCGATAACGGAGGCGCGGCGGGACTACCTGCACGAGGCCAAATCTAATTACGGCATGATGCGACTTAACACGCGTTACGTCTCCAACGTCACCGTGGGGTACTGTATGAAGCGAGTGACGAATAAGAACAGGCTGTGCCCGTACGTGTTGCCGATGCGGCATAGAACCAAGAGCGAGAACTCTGACGCGATCGCTGGCGACATGGTGGAAAGTGGGCGCGACTACTTGAATACCTTGCTAGAGCCTTCTACGAGCGGCTGCGGGAAGGACGCGTTCGACAACGTCAAAAGCACGGCCAAGCGCTGCCAGTCGCTCGAGAACCTTAACCTCTCCATTGAACCTCAATCCAGTTCTGACACCCCTGATATGGACGGAGTCTCCACTCGCATCCAGAAACTGCAAGTTGATGAATGACAATGAACGCCCCAACTGCATGGTAGTGTGGTGACACCACTTATTTATAACATAAACTAAGCTGGAGTGACCGCGGGTAGCAAATAGTATTTAGTATGAAGTGATCTAAGTAATGGATGTTGGTATTTTCGATGTATTTGTACGAATGATGGCATGGACTAGTAGTGAGCGTTGTATGTTGATGTTCCTAGCAATTCCTCGGTGTAATTTAATTTAGTATTTGCCTCAGTGAGTTAATTATATTAAGAAAGTTTTTTCGAGTTCTCTCTCCTAAGCATTTAACTAAATTTGCTCAAAATATTGGAATGGGTACAAATTTTAGGAATACAAAATAAAATTTATTTTGTATCCACTTTAGATAATTATTTGATAAAGTTATTGGAGTTTGAATTTGGGTGTATGTAATGGTTTGTCCTAACACAATGGTTACCTTAAAAAGTACTGTCTGTGAGAGTTAGCGGAGAACAAAATCTTATTTGTTCTTTCTAAGTCACAGATGCACTTTTCACTTCCGTACACTTAAAAATAATCTGTATTTGTATTTAATTTTAACAAGGTGTTTATTTGTGTTATGTTGTAAAGAAAACATATTTTATTTTAATTAAATCAAATCACCAAGGACAGATTTGGTTTTGTAATTTATATTGTGCAGCTCTTAATTTTGGTGTGGTCCTATCCTTAGTAATCTCAGTCATAAGTCATAAAATGTAATTCTGACTTTTGTTAGAAAGTAAAAGTGATATATTAATGACTATTGGTAACTAGATAAGTAAATATACACTTATATACTTGCAGTAAGTCCGGTGTTTGCCTCTTTGCAAGAGTAAAATAATGAGCCATTGAATAATATTAACACATTCAGTGCCGGGAACGCCACAGGGGAGTTCTCCGTTCGTAGGCTGTGGCGTTCCCGGCACTGAATGTGTACTGAAATATTTTTGTGTGATTTTGTTTGTATTTTTATGTAATTCTGCCATTACATTTTTAACTTGTAAATCTTGTAATATTGATAGATCTACTTACATGGTTTTGTTTTCTGTGCAAGTTATTAAATGACTGTGTAGATCTCATTTAGTTACACAATATTTTTAAAATAAGTAGCACTTAGGCATAGTTTCATGTTTTAAATATTTTCTAGCATTATTAAATCTTACCACGGTTTGCTTTTGTGACTTAGAAATACTTAACTTTGTTAACAAATTTTGTTATTTTTTTGGTATTTCAAATAAATATTGCTTTAATTAATTTCTGATTACTATGATTATTTTACCTCCTTTGCAATAATTAATTAATGATAGTAAACTACATGTTTACTGCCTCCCTCTTTTATTAACAGGTATGACTTTATACTATTTAAATGGTGATTGTTGCTAGTGATTTACTGTTAATTGAAATCTGGGTGGAATTCAAAAAGTTTTGGACACCCTACGGTTGATAGTTAAAATTACTATCTGGACTGAACTGGTATCACTTGAGCTCTTGCCTGGTACAGCAAGGCAAGAGCTCAAGTGATACCAGTTCTGAAAAAAAAAACGATGATAGTCACATCATATCAATTTTAGTATTAGATATTTTCGAAAGTCCATCATCCATCACACTTCTCCCTGTCCATCACTTAACTATGTGACGTGGTTTTTTTCTTATCTTATTTTGTCCAGAACGGTTACAACTTGACCTCTACCTGGTACTAGGTTATCGCCCCCCCTCCCCCCTGAACACCCTGTACAATGGAAATACTGTACAGTGGGATTTTTTTCCAGTCAGTCGTTGGTATGGCGAACTACAATTTAACATGATCTAACTGATTAGCCGGGTCTCCACTGAGCGAGCCGCCTCGCTAGGCAAGCGCATAAGGCATGATTTTGTTCAACACAAAGCTCAAAATCACACCGAAAATGGCTGCAGTGGAGACCCGGCTATTGGTCTTCGCTCATCTACGATTGCGGCGGGAATGTATCATAATATCGAAATACGAAAGACCGAATGTATTAAAATATCAATTGGGTGGGATTTTTCTGGAACAGTAAACTTTTTAAAAACGTTATGAAACGAATCTTACCTAACCTAACTAATGGGTTCTAAATTCTGAGAAAGTTACGGTTTCACAAAAAAAACTTGTTGCTCTTTTGACCCGTTCGATATATTTTAATAAATTCGGTCTTTCGTACTTCGCTATTATAATATAATACATACCTCTCAGTTAGTGCTGGACAAAATAATGCAAACTACAATACCGCGTAACCAACGATAAAATTGCTAATGCCGCGTAACTGACTTGACCTTGTAACTGGTTTGACTTGTGGCAAATTTTACATGAGAGAATTAAAATAAAATGCCTTTGTTTATTGATGTCCAATTTACTCGAACTTAAATTTAGCACATTTTGTTAGTTACGCGGCATTTAGCCGTTGTTGGTTACGCGGTATTGCAGTTTCATCGACGTAATTCTGTTTTACCTAGTATGCCGTATATTTTGGATAAGATAAAACAAACACCGAATTAATGTAACTTAAATTCATTTAATCGAGCTCACTGAGTATGTAACACTTAGACGTAAATAAATAACAAAATGTATGTACTGTAAATAATATTGCGTTCATTTGACACATCATATCAGTTATACTCGGCGAGCACTTCGCAATATGTTAGCCCAAATACTGTTGCCATTTACTAATTTTGGTTTGGGAGCAAAATGCCCCACTCGCAAAACGTCCCTCCCCAAAATTACGTCCCATTCGCAAAACATCTTCTTTGCTAACGGCGCCTTGTTGAAAATACCTCATTCGCATTACGGCCCTTTCTCAAAAGGTCCCAACCCTTTCGCAAAATGTCCTGTCTGTAAAAGCCCCTTTTGCTGAACGAGCCGTATGCGAAATGTCACATACGCAAAATTCCCAGTCTGCAAAATGCTTGTTTGAAGAAACAGAAACTAGGGTCTCCTCTCATGGATTAGATAGGGAATGATTTCAAATAACGCCTTTGATTTACCCTGGCAGGCGAAATCAATTAATGAATGGGACACTTTGTGAACGGGCCATTCATGAAAGGGAGCTTCTGCGAAAGTGACGTCATTTATGTGAAGGGACATTTCGAAAACGCGATATTTTGCAGTAGGGCCGTTTTTGAAATAGGACTTTTATAAAAGGGATCTCTTGCAAAAGGGAGAAAGGGACATTTTGCGTATGGGACATTATGCGCCCAAACCCATATTTTTAACTGTTGAAAACTAATTATTCTTAGGAAACTAACTTATCAAAAGTGTACACGATATTACAATAAACTTAAGCATGACCATAGTATGACTCGGTAACGTAATAATAAAACATAATTATGTATAAAAATGGATTTCACCTTTTTCAATGATTCACGGTTAATTACATTAGCCATATTTGATACGGGATGTAGAACGTGATTATTTTTAATGATGCATACAACTCCGTCGAAACATCGAGAGTTCAAGAGTCACTTTCAAAAAGGTTCGACACAATTAAGGGATTTAATTTAAATTAAACTTAATTGATTCCTTTGTGTAACGAAAGTTACCAATATAGTTTGTATGACTAAATTTCGTTACACAAAGGACGCGATCGTGATTTTGTTTTTTATTAAGCCCTTAATTGTTATTTCTTTTAAAACGAACCTCATTTAAGTAATCATAGTCCACATCATACTGCCGTCGTAAGAAAAAGGGGCACAACTAGCATTTTTTGTGAAACAGAAAAAGCCTAAGTGCACACTTGTTCTTTGTAAACTTATGCTGTTTCTTTTTTGAGCAAGTTTGCAGTTGTGCCCTTTATAAATACGACGGCAGCATATGTGTAATGGATTTCACCGACAGAATCTCAAGTCAAGCCATCATTTGGGCCTATATACGTCCCACTGGACACCGGCCTTTTAATATGAGAGGGTTTGGGATGTGGTTCTCACGCAGGCTCAGTGCGGATCGGGAACTCCACACACACCATAGAATGGCTTCGCAAGTGTGCGCAGGTTTGTCCTTCACCGTGAAGCTTGTGGTAAATTTTTAAAGTAATTTCGCATAAGAATTCTAAAGGTGCGAGCCCGGGGTTTGAACCTCTAGGCTACCACGGTTCTAGTTCGACTCGCGGCGTCTTAAGTTAACTAACGAATGTAAAGGCAAATGTACATGTTACAGCAATTAATGTTGGTAGAGAACTAAGGGGTCACACATCAAAATGCTTGCAAAATCCTAACCAACATTCAAATTCCTTTCCTCAGGTAATGTATAAGGTTTCTGTTATATTTGATTTTTCTTAGGGTGCGTTTCCTCCAGAGCTGTGCGAGTTAGCGGAGCGGAATACCAGGAAATAATCCACCAATCAGAACACTCCGTAGTTTAAATGAAATATTGGTGGTATTGGTGGTGCAGCGTCTACCTAATTTAATAAGATATATTACCTGCAAAATTGTTCAGTGTGTATCTTGAAATGCGAGAATTCCATTTGAGATTTTGTGGTGTTTTGTTTTGCATGATGTGTCGTTTGTTATAGTGCGCGTCACCTCGTTTAGGTTTAAGCTTAAACATATAATCAGTCACTATCTGTGTGATCCTGTAATTGGCTCTGTGTTACTATTGATAATACCTATATTATGTTATAAGCTGTTGGTTCTCCATAAATAAATAAATAAATAAATATTCCGTTTTAATTTTTTTTCTTGTATACCGTTTAGCTACCTTTTACAGCACTGGTAAAAACGCACCCTTATCGATAGATAACAGTCATAATCATAAATATGCCTGAAAATCGATTCCGTTGTGACTTCTGACGCATTAGATAGCTACATTCAAGCTCAAAATTACTTAACTCCTTAATACGTTTTCATTGACACTTTGAGACATTTCAAATTGTTCTAGTATTGTGGGGCGACAAATTACAAAGGGGTTCAGCAACTTTTGAACTTGACCGTACTTCGCAATAAAGAAGTTACAAAGATTTGAATACCATTATTTTTCAAGGACGAATTCTAAACGGCAGTGATATAAGTTTAAGGACCGTTTGTGGTACTTAATCAAGTTCAATTTAGTTTATTTATTACTTTAACTAATAGAAATAAATACAATGTACATTCGGAGTATGAAAACCTTCGTCAGTTTAGACAGGACTGACAATTGTCTTGGGAGTACTGCCGTTTTGGCGAAAATTATTTCGCAAAATGATTCATTTGGGAAATGTTTCATTTGCCAACTGTTTATTTTTTTTGAAACTGTAAACTTTTCAGGATATATTTTAGGACTATCCTTTAGGTTAGGTTAGGTTTGTTTTATAACAATCCTGAAAAGTTTACAGGTTCAGAAAAAATAAACAGTCGCCAAATGAATCATTTTGCGAAATAATTTTCGCCAAAACATTACTAAACCTGGCTTGGAGCAAGCAAATATCAACTTTAAGGTGACGAACCTTCTCTTACCCTAACTGTACACTATACTCCTTTTAATTTAGAATTAGAAACCACAACAACATAATATTGCGGCTCGTGAACTGTAATCTCTTTACAATTTGTACTAGAGTAACAATTGACGACACGCAAATGAAGTGACATTAAAACAATTTTATTTTGCGGCTCCCAGACTATTGCACTGTACTATTTGCTAGGTAAGAAATAGTTGACCAGACGCAATATAATGTTATCGTGGTTTCTAATTCTAAATAAAATTAAGTATAATTGCTAGGGTCAGTGTATGGTAAAGCACGCATCACGGATGATGAGGAACTAGCTTTATCTGCGTGTTCTCGTTTCGATAGTTTAGAAAAGTAATCAAGTGGCAAATCAAGTTTGCAAGAAGTTATTGCTTTATTACAAGTTTTAGAGCGCCTTGACCTTCAACTGTTTCATTTTGGGAGTTTTGCGTTTCTGTTGGCGCTTCTGTTCCTTCAGTTCCCACCGACGTTGCTTCTCTGGGTCGTCCTCCTGCAAAAGATAATATTGTGAAGGTTTATTTCAGTTTAATACAGGTTATTACTGTATTGCATACAAGGAGCCCTCCAAAAATTAAGTCACATCTTTTAGATTTTACACTTATATTTATTTTGTTCTTGTGTCATATATCATAATCATAAATCGGCAGACTAAATAGGACAGCAAATATTCTTCATTAGTACAATTGTAAAGTACTTAACTGTGCGTA
The DNA here is from genome assembly GCA_947859365.1 of Archips crataeganus. NCBI lineage: Eukaryota > Metazoa > Arthropoda > Insecta > Lepidoptera > Tortricidae > Archips > Archips crataeganus. The sequence continues at coordinate 5,016,378 of OX402061.1, read as the reverse complement.
GCCGGAGCGAGTAACTTGTTTATAATATTAGTACGAGGTTAGGAGTAGGATAATGTGGTTGCCTGCAAGAAATCGCTTGTAGCGACATAGCCACATATTACTAACTAAGTAAATTTTCTCAATGCACCTACTGAATGAGGATTTCTGAGACAGACTAGGCTAGTACGAGTTCCGTTTGACATTTGTGACACAAACGAACTAGTGGGTCATCTGATGTTAAATGATCATCACTGTCCATAGACACCCGGAGCACTTTACGCGATGCCAGTGCGTTGTCGGTCCTAAAAGAGAGAGGAAAAAGGAAAGGGAATAGAGGAGGGGGAGAGGTATTGGGCCCCCGGCGCTCTCACAAACCGTACGAAACACAGCAGGAGTACTGCTGCTCCACGCCGGTGTTCTATGAGAGGGTGGTACTGCCCCGGACGAGCCGGAACATTCGTGATGCAGCGGCTAGCTACAACGTGGCTCTACCACTACTAATTGAAATACCTATATAAATAAATGAGCCAATCGAAAGCAACGGACCTCTAGAGTATTTAGGTACTAACGCCATCTAGCAGTGGCGAAGGATACAAACAACCCGATTCCCCCCGGGTTGACAAAATTTCGAAGTTACCAAACGCTTCTCTCCCATTATTGCACTTTCAAGAAGAGGATAAAATGAGGTTTTTAGGTTTTTTGCTCCGGCTTTATTTGCTAAAATTTTCACGCCCCGCCACCGCCATCTAGTAATATTTCATAGTCCAATATAGTGGTCGCATTGTGCAGTACTTACGGCGAGTATGCGTTCCTTCTCCTGCTTCCGTTTCTCCTCGCGCCGAGCGGCTGCCTGTTCCTGGCGCGCCGCGTGTGCGCCGCGCAGCCACGCCTCCGCCACCTTCTGGCGACGCTTCTCGCACTTGCTCAGCGCCTGCGCAAACATTGTTGGGGTGAATCTTCGATCATATAATACGTAGATGCACGGTCCTATACAAAATCAAACTCAAAAATGATCTCCGTCGCGACAATACTGACAGATGCAGTGGCATCGTAAATGTAGTACATTTTAATATATACCTTACGTAGTAGAAAATAGCGTCGTAAATCATTTGTGTGGGGTGTACGCTATTTTATAGACAAATATTTCATAGATCTTCATTTTATAGAAAATGTTTCTCATATTATCATTTCATAGAATAATCAATACGCAGAGTATTTATTCTGAAGAATTTTAGATCCTTGACTTTTGTTTCAAATATAATTAACGTCAAGAATTTCAAATCATAGAATTTTAATTCAAATATTATCTTTCCTCGTATTGTTTAGTTTATAAAAAACTTTTTACCAAGAAACACTTTCTATCGAATGACAGTTTCTAAACGTTTCATTTCATATGTTTAACAAAACGCATAGGTACCTACCCTCCTATAAAAAAATAACATTCTTTAAAAAATAATTCTACAGTTTTATATTGATTTGAAGAGGCATATTATGTTATTTAACTAACTTAACCTGATCGCCAGCGTGTCGACGTCACCCCGCTTCGCGAGGTGCCTATTTCCGCTCTAAGGGACAGAAGATAACCCTAACCTAACCTACTACTACTACAGGAGTTAGGAACACTTCGCCCCCCGAGCCCCCCCGTGTAAGGGCCATACCCCCCACTCCCCTTTCGCTTACATTTGGTTAAAAAACTCGAACTACACAAGATCTTCGAAATTATATATTTTATAGTTATATCTCGTGAGACGCAGCCTTTACAAAATTACGATTAGCTTAACGTGTATTTTTAAATTTTCATCGAAATAGAATACTATGAATAAATACATCAAACAAATAATATTCTTCAAAAATAATTCTACTGTTTGATAACTTTGTGAAATGAAAATATGAGATCATAAAATTCATTGAATTGTGTTTCTATGAAATAAGTTTAACTAAAACAAATAGTTCCTGAAAAAATAATATTAGAAATGAAAATATAATATGTACCAAATATTATTTGAATAATTTCTATGAAACGAAATTCTATGAAATATATTCTACGCCGCGGGTCGCGCGTAGTCACGGGCGGGCCGTAATATTGTAATGTCTGACCTCTTTGCTGAGCCTTGTGCGCTTGATCTTCTCCAGCAGGTGGAAGACGAGTAACAGCAGCGGGCGAACCTCCGCGCCGCCGCCGTCGGGCCCCAGCGCCAGCGAGACCAGCAGCACCCGCTCCGTGTCCGGGGGCTTCGTGCCCGCCGACTCCCTGAACAACATTAATACCAAGTTATTTTAGGTCACCATCCTTGACATGTACCCTTAGATTATTTAAATAAATAAATAAATAAATAAATATTAGGGGACAATCTTACACAAATCGACCTAGTCCCAAACTAAGCAAAGCTTGTACTATGGGTACTAGACGACGATAAACATACTTATATGTATAGATAAATAAATACTTAAATACATAGAAAACATCCATAACTCAGAAACAAATATTCGTGCTCATCACACAAATAAATGCCCTTACCGGGATTTGAACCCAGGACCTCTTGCTTCGTAGGCAGGATCACTACCAACTAGGCTAAAGCGGTCGGTATACACTAGATAGAGCTCAGGCGGCATGAAAACTGTCCCGAAAAATATAAGCCAACAGTTGGCTTATAATTTATTGAATCAGGCGTTACTTTGCGGAGGTCCATATTAATGAACTGAAACAATTACTTTGCTCACTCGCGACCATATGTTAGTTACGTTTATGTAAGAAATGCGTGATCATGCAGTTCCTCCACCTCCAAACTGTACACACACAAATCACACAAACCCAACCAGTGATGGTTGAGTTCGCAACGCGTCAGTGTAGTTTGGTGGTGGTGATGGTCGGGTTTGTGTAATTTGTGTGTGTTCGTACAGTGTGGAGGTGGATGAACTGCATGAACACGCATTTCTTACATAAACCAAGGATGATATAGACTGGATTGACAGTTGCCATAGTACTGTAGGTATGGGGGTACTACGGGTCTTCCTAGTGTTATTGTAGTTAAACAAAATATTCAACTTACAAGTTTATTGTCCGTTAGCACACGTCCATACACATAACATAAAAGTCAGAAGGCACAATAGAATCGGAAGAATTCACAAGCACAGGCACAAGCACAGCAGAAAGTTTATAGAATATAAGATAGTCAATAAGTATTTAAAGGTGGTAGCGTAAAAACAAGCAACTTTAAAGCGAGATAAGGTTCAATTTCGTAAGCCAGTATTGCGAGAGGATCGAGCGTAGGCTCCGCGTCAAAGTTCGGAATATGACTGGCTTGACCTCTGCGCTGCGCCGGCGATGCACCGGCCGCCTCGCCCAAACGGTAAATTAAAATGTAAGGGCGTTGGAGGTCTCGATAAATTCTATCGACCTATCGATGTATCGATGTTATCGATATTATTGACCGTTCGATAAAATGTTGATATTATTGTATATACATAGTGTTTGTACATATATAATATATATTAAGTAGGTATTTATAATTATTTTGTGTGTTTAGTATTAAGTAGATATAAGATGTAAATAAATAATTATAAGTTAATAAATTATTGTAAGTGTAATGTATTGTTATGTATTATTATAGGATAATTGTAAGGTAATCGTAGACAAGTAGGCTACAGTACGGATCGGCCGCGGTTTTTGTAGTTCGATTATTAAATCTAGATGGCGCTGAAATATAGCCAGAGGCTTTGAAGGCAAAACAATAAGACTACAGATATTTCATATCACTGCAAATGTATTATTATGCATTGAAAAATAATACATTTGTAGTAATATGAAACATCTGTAGTCTTATTGTTTTGCCTTCAAAGCCTCTGGCTATATTTCAGCGCCATCTAGATTTAATAATCGAACTACAAAAACCACGGCCGATCCGTACTATGGCGACTGCCAATCCAGTCTACACCGTGAAATTTTAGTGGTTGTTTTCCCGAAACGAGGTGATTTAGTATCGATTGTACAATCGATTTATAATTACTATTTTGACTAGAGTCAAAAATCCAATTGTGAAAAACGAAAGTCGTAAATGACCGCAAACCAATAGTAACGCTTCGTTGGTACCTAACCTATCGTACGATCGTACGCTACTTGTACCAACGAAGCGTTACTATTGGTTTGCGGTCATTTTCGACTTTCGTTTTTCGCAATTGGATTTTTGTCTCTAGTCAAAATAGTAATTATAAATCGATTGTACAATCGAAACTAAATCACCTCGTTTCGGGAAAACAACCACTAAAATTTCACGGTGTATATCATCCTTGGTATAACGAAAGTTGGTCATACAAATTATATGGGTAACTTGCGTCACACAAAGGAATCAATTATGATTTTTACAAGCTTTTATTTAGCTCACCCCGTTCGTTTTATTCTTGGGTCAAATCTTAGAAGTCGAATTTGACCCACTTCCAGTGGTTGGATTCACCTGAAATTTGGTATACTTATGTAGGTTGAATGACAATGCAAGTACAGTCAACAAAAAGTACAGTTAGCTAAAAAGCTTGCATTAAAAATGAAATTTTTAACAAAACTTATGTTTTAATTAAATCCCTTAATTGTGTACATTTTTTTTGATATTGACTCTAATACCAAGTTATTTTAGGTCACCATCCATGACATGTACCTAGTTAATCATCATCCCAGCCTATATACGTCCCACTGCAGGGCACAGGTCTCCTCTCAGAATGAGAGGGCTTGGGCCGTAGTTCCCACGCGGGCCCAGTGCGGATTGGGAACTTCACACACACCATTGAATTTCAGTGTGCAGGTTTCCTCACGATGTTTTCCTTCACCGTAAAGCTCGTGGTAAATATCAAATGTAATTTCGCACATAGATTCCGAAAAACTCAAGAGGTGCGAGCCGGGATTCGAACCCACAACCCTCTGCTTGAGAGGCCTTAGGTCAAACCGTTAGGCCACCACGGCCGTTAATTAATTGGGAGTCTAAAAAAATTACCAATAGATATACTAATATTGGAAGAGCTACTGGTCCATGAAAGAGCTTATGAAGGGAAACCTTCCATTAACACTTAAGCGAAAACTCGTCGACATGTGCATCCTGCCCGTCCTAACCTACGGTGCCCAAACATGGTCTCTGACCGGAAGTCAAAAGTCCAAGCTTAAGGTTTGCCAAAGAGCAATAGAGCGCAGCATATTAGGTGTGAAAAGGCTAGACAAAATCCGGAACACCACGCTGCGCTCAAAAACACGCATAACCGACGTTGGGAAAAAGACTGCTAAGCTAAAATGGGACTGGGCTGGACATGTCTGTCGCATGCACCCACCAAAATGGGCTCACACAGTCACTTGGTGGGTGCCGGAGAACGGCCAGCGACGACGAGGCAGACCAAGAAGGAGATGGCGGGACGATTTGGACGTGCACGCAAAGGACTGGCCTGACATTGCGCCGGACCGTGAGTTGTGGAGGTCAAGAGGGGAGGCCTTTGCCCAGCAGTGGGACACTATAACAGGCTAACAAAAAAAAATACTAATATTACAAATGCGAAAGTGTATCTGTCTGTCTGTTACCTCTTCATGCTTAAACCGCTGAACCGATTTAAATGAAATTTGGTATAGATATAGTTTCAGTCTTGGGAAAGGACATAAGATAGTTTTTATCCGAAAATTTCATAGTCCTCACGGAATAGCGATAAACGAATTGTTCGCAGACGAAGTTGTGAGCAAAAGCTAGTTTACTATATTATTTTTCTCAAACATGCTATGTAATGTTTACGTTGTGTTCCTTAAAACAGGCTTCAAAATACACCGTTGCAGGCCTAGGCCGGCAATGCGATCGTCTATTGTTTCAAGTCACACAGCACCATGATGTTTATAGGTCTATGGCATCATAGCATTTAGCCATTTAAAAAAAAACTATAAGCAATATTTGCGTTTTGGTTCATTATGACATTCTGCCACTACGCTTATTTAAGGTGAGGTAAGATGGTGATGGTGATGGTAATGGTGATCTGCCTAGAGAAATATTTCACCATCAAATCATCATCACCATCATCATCATCATCATCATCATCGTCGTCATCATCATCATCATCACGACCATTTTGACGACCAGATGGCCTAGTGGTTAGGGAACCTGACTACGAAGCTTGAGGTCCCGGGTTCGATTCCCGTGTCGGGGCAGATATTTGTATGAAAAATACGAATGTTTGTTCTCGGGTCTTGGGTGTTTAATATGTATTTAAGTATGTATCTATCTATATAAGTATGTTTATCCGTTGCTTAGTACCCATAACACAAGCTTTGCTAAGCTTACTTTGGGACTAGGTCAATTGGTGTGAATTGTCCCATGATATTTATTTAGTTTTTATTTATTTATTTTTATCACCATCATCATCATCATCATCATCGTCATCATCATCATCATCATCACCATCATCATCATCATCATCATCGTCGTCATCATCATCATCATCATCATCATCATCATCATCGTCGTCATCATCATCATCATCACCATCATCATCATCATCACCATCATCACCATCACCATCATGATGACGACGACGATGATGATGATGATGATGATGATGATGGTGATGGTGCACGTTTGAGAAAAACACTATACAAGCCTCGGCCGGAACAGGGGTTGCCAGCCTCGTATCATGCCGGCCCGCAACCCCTTAAGTCCCGGCCTCTGCAGTAATGTACTATTACATTATATGAAATTAATTTGATTATTTTTCAAGTTCGCTCTTACATGGAATACTGTTCCCATCTGTGGGATGGGTCTGCTAGGTATCAGCTGGATGCTTTGGACTCGTTGGAGCGCCGAGCGATGAGGATCATAGGTAGTGACTCACTCGTGGGGGCAAACCTTCAGAGCCTCGAACACCGTAGGCGAGTGGCCTGCCTTTCGGTTTTTTATCGGTTGCATTTCGGTGAGTGTGCGGAGGTTTTGCATAACCTGATACCCCCTTCCCCTTTCCGTCACCGAACGACTAGGCGCGGCGAGCAGTTTCACCCTTATGTTGTAGACATTCCTCCATTACGCACGAAGCGGTTTGCCTCTGCTTTCATTTTGCGGACGGCTAAGGAGTGGAACTCTCTGCCGAGGTCAGTTTTTCCGGATCGCTATAATCTGGATATCTTTAAGGTCAAAGTGAACAGACACCTTCTAGGCAAGCGTGTACCATCTTAGGCCTCATCTTCGCCTTCCATCAAGCGAGATTGAGGTCAAACGTAAGCCTATTTTTTTATAAAAAAAAAAAAAAAAAATTATCATTTAGTTCACTACTTTTTTTTTAATTAACTATTGAAACTATTTTCAATGATTACGTCAGAATTTAATCTAGTGCTCCCACACACGTTTATTATGCGTATGTTGAGCACCGGCATTAACTTATTTTTTACCTGTGGTGAAGGGGTAAACTGTCACTAAACGTCAATGTTATCTATCATGTCCATGGACCGAACCTGGACTGAGTACTAACTTTTATGAGTCAATCAAAAGTGACCCATATTACCAAGCCATACAGTTTAATAATGGCAACTAGAGACAGCGGTCCGAGAGATAACAACAAACTAGATAAACTAGAGAATTGTGTCCCACTCGCACCAGTACTTGATCACCCTAATTAGAACGAGATGCAACTCTCTGGTTTGTTTTTTTTCGGCCTCACTTTTTTGTCGCAGTACTTAGTCCAGGTTAGGTATATAAAGTCCATGATCATGTCAAAACAAATGTACCACTAAAGTGTTAACTGTATTTGGTAACTGTAGTATCATTTAAAATAAAAAGAGCAGGTTATGGCCGCGGCTGAATTAAAAAAAAAAAGCTAGTATTCTGTGAGAAATTCGAAAATTACCTTCTCATTACACCTCAATGGTGCTCAAAGCATATGACTGCCAAATCTCAAGACTACCTCCAATGTTTTAGGCGTTGTCAGTCAGTAAGTAACGTTAGGCACTTCGCACACAGTACAATTTAAATGTCGGTGGGCGCTTAGAGAAAAATTCGCTAGGATAAAGATACTCACTCCATCTGCTTGGGCCCCGCAAACTTGTCGGATATGTGTATGTATTGTATGTAGTCGTGGTACTGATGGAGAGCGGCTGTGACGCGCGCGTCCAAAATGGCCGCCGTGGCCTCGCCGCACTCCGACATTACCGACAGCGTGGGCGGCAGACCGTGCTTGTCACCCGGCCGCCGCTCCGGGCAGAACACGCTCTGAAAAAAAAGTTTAAACTTTTTATTAATTCATAGAGCGGCAACGGGAACTCTTCCATACAACCTTGTCTGAGTACTACACGTTCTTTTTTTGTGTATTATTGTTTGTATTAGAGATGTCGCGAATAGTTGTTATGGCGAATAGTCGAATACCGATTACTCGCCATTCCTCATGGCGAATAGTCGAATACTCGGCATTATTATTCGACATAAAAAAAGGAATACACTATGGATGCGTTTAATATCCACCATCGTATTCATTGGTACACATAGTATAGGACTGGTGGAAATGGGTTCAACTAAGCTTCGTTTTTTATACGAACAGATGCGTGCTCTGGATCTTCCTTGAACGGCTACATAGCTTAGCATTAGTGGAAACGGTCACTTAGTTTCGTAGCGTAGCTGTCACTCTGGTGGAAAACCACACTTACTCGCTGGCCTTGGTATAGCGTAATATTTCCTGACGAAATTAAGAAAGAAAGGAACATCTATTCGTGATTACAAGATTTACTACAAAAACCGTAGAAAGAAAATTAGGAATAAATTATCCCGAAATGGCGCTAGTTTTCAAATAAGTTTTTTAATACATACAACAAAGTAGCGTAGCACATATTTCTAGTGGAAAAGCACCTTAACATCTCGGACGCCGTAACGCAGATCTGCGTCAGATTATAAATAATAAATAAATATCATGGGACAATTCACACCAATTGACCTAGTCCCAAAGTAAGCTAGGCAAGCTTGTGTTATGGGTACCAGGCAACGGATAAACATACTTATATAGATAGATACATACTTAAATACATATTAAACACCCAAGACCCGAGAACAAACATTCGTATTTTTCATACAAATATCTGCCCCAACACGGGAATCGAACCCGGGACCTCAAGCTTCGTAGTCAGGTTCTCTAACCACTAGGCCATCTGGTCGTCTAAAAAGGTTATCTTCTTGTATTTTTATATTAATCTGTAGTATTGATACTATTTGAGACAAACGAGACTAGAACGCAGCAGGGTAATCGTGTACCTTTTTTGACACTCTGCATCGGATTCAAATGACAGTTTTCGTATGGCTGTGACAGCTGGCTGTTTCCCATACCAATTGTCAGCCCATACAGGAACTGTCAAAATGAACGCGATGACGATTACGAGGGAGTCGGACAATTAGCCTGCAGGTTTTTTTCTCTTTGTTTAATTCGCGGCGCTCGATTGGCTAAAGGTGGTTCAATGCACTAACCAGGTCCTGAATTTCCTTGGCGAGTTTGTTGGCGATTTTCTTCTGCGCGACGCACAGCACGAACGGGTCGCTGTCGTCTTTGCCGAGCTCCACGCGCACCAGCAAACAGTCCGGCGTCCGCCGCACCGACCCTATTACCACGTGCACTAAGTCTTGACGCTGGAACAAACAAGAGAAAAAAGTTACGAGGGAGTTAGTAGAATACATGTTAGCTGACCTAGGTATTGCCACGAGAGTTGAGGTCACGCACACGAGAACATGTCATGTAAGGACAGCGGGATTTTGATATTTATTCGTAAAGATAGCAAATTCAACAGACTCAACAGTGAATTACAAGATTGACTAATAATTCGTTACCTATTTCGTTAAGAATTAGTTAGGAAAATACATCTAGTTCAAACAAAACGGAAAATAAAATATTATAATAAAATATTTCGATCCATTTTATTTAAATCTAATAAGCATAATTTTCGCTATTTAAAAAAACCGTTGTTGCGAATATTTCTTATCTGTTTCAAATTATTATATTTCCAAAATAGGATATGTGAAAGAAAAATTATAATATGCATATTATTGCGTAGTTAGTTCATCATAAGATCATATAACTCACATTTTTTCACTCACAATTTTTTTTTCAATCAGTACTTTATGTGGCTATCGGCTATGTGTGTAATCATTCGGCTCAACTCTCGAGGCGCTACCTATACGCGTCAACAGCCCCCCTCTTCTCCGACGCTCACCACATCGCTACCTGTCTCACAACTCACAACAAATCATCGTTGCCAACTGTCCCGCTCGCACGTACCTTTATAAGCTTGAGTGTGAGCACCATGCCCTCGCAGCAAACACGGCCGCTGCACCACATGGTGAAGCAGTGTTCGGCTTCGCGCCGCCAGCCTCTCTCCTCCCCCACGCTAACCACGTCGCTACCTGTCTCACCTGGAATAAAGCATCATAATTTATCTACTGAACAAACACCATGTCCCATAAGGCTGTCTTATGCTAGCGCAGAGCGGTGAGCGAGATGAAAATCCACCAATAGAGTTGCATAAAATCTCCACTCTTCTGCAGAGGACAGGGAGTTGCTAACTAGCTTAAAAATCACACAAAATCGGGAAGCGGAATGAGGACGCGGAGCAAGGAACAGGAGCGGGGAAGCGGGGCGGAGAACGTGCTCGCGGCCTAGCTCAGAGGATACAAAGGCTGCCCGTCCACTGGAGCGGAGCGAGGCAGCAGAGCGGAGAGCGAGATAAAAATCCAGCAATAAAATCCGCTCCTCCTCTCCTTTATGCAATTCTACTGGTGGATTTTTATCTCGCTTACCGCTCCGCTGCCTCGCTCCGCTCCAGTGGACGGGCAGCCAATGAGTCCGCAACTCAACTCCGCATTAACTTTCTCGCTCCGCTCCACCATCTAGCTCCGCCTCTATTGACAGACACTGCACTACGCTCCGCATTACCACCTCCCTTCCACAGCCTCGCTCCGGTACAGTGGGCATACAGACTTAATCTGTGTTTTAATTAATCCAAAATATTTCAGTAACTTTACTAAGTGGCATGGATTTTTTCTTATTTTTTCCAGAATTGTTACAACTTGGCCTCTCGCCTTGGTAGGGTCAACGTCATAAATAAGTGATCACTTTTGTACCTTGTCACTTGTACGTTGTTTGAAAAGCTATACGAAATTATGTAACGACTGAAAGCGACAAGGTACAAAAGTGATCACTTATTTATGACGTTGACTGTACCAGGTCATCGTTAAGTTTTATCGGCAGTAAATGCGTTAAGTAGACATTCTACAAGTATCTAATCTACTCACCAACTAGAGTAAAATTATCATCCAACAACGGCTTGTGCAGTTTGAGGAAGTTAGTCGCAATAGCGGTATTCTTGGCACGGCCGATAGCGTAGGCGAGCGCGTACGCGGCGAGCAGGCAGCAGAGAATGCCTTCCAGCCAGTACGCGTCCCAGCGCGGGCGCACCATTATAGGAACCTGAACAAAGAAAGAAAATTGAAATCTGGTTCGAAGGACCATAAAGATAGACTGATACAAAACAAAGATAGATAGAGGTTGGATCAGTCGAGTCTAGTTTATCTTCAAGATATTCAAATAATTTATTGAATCAGACGTTAATTTGCGGAGGTCCATATTAAATAATGACCTGAAACATTTACTTAGCTCACCCACGACCTTACGCTTTTTTTAAGGTCGCGGGTGAGCAAAGTAATTGTATCAGTTCTTCGATATATTCATTTACTTAGGAAAGTTCACTTGGCCAGATTATTCACTTTGAGATACAAACTTTTTTCAAAGTTGTGACGAAATTCTAACTTCTACAAACCATTACTGCCCAAGATTACTGACACTCCATGGGTAATGGGTGGGTTTTTTTTAATAGCCTATGTTTGTGTCCCACTGCTGGGCAAAGGCCTCTCCTCTTGACTTCCACATGTCCCTGTCTAGAGCTATACTTATAACATTCATAATATGCACCATTTGTCTACCTTAGAAATAGTGATCTTTGGCTGCTCAGTATTCCTGGGAACACTGTCTTGGAACCCTTCAAACTCCTCTGGGTCTTGAAAGTGTTCAAACTCATTATCTTCATCCTGAAAAAAAATAAAGCTTTTAGTTAGTAGCACTTGGAGAAACATACCCTATAGTAAATTATAGATACAAGGTTAGGTTGTATGGGAATTTTATGCTGTGCCCCACATTCTAGTTTTCCGAGAAGCTATGTAATTACAAGCTTTTATTTAAGTTGACCTGTTTGTTTATGTCAAATCTTGGACATCGAATTTAACTCATTTCCAGTGGTCGGATTGACTTAAAATTTAAGTATACCAAATTGTACTATGTATAATGTACGTTGGATGACAATGCAACAACAAAAAGTACAAACAGAAAAAAATATTGCATTAAAAAAATTTTTTCTGAACAAAAACTTTTTTGTCCGTTCACAATTAAAGTCAAATATATCAGCTTAAAATATATCTTCTAATATAGAAAAATCTCGTGTCACTGTGTCGAACTCCTACGAAACGGCTAGACCGATTTTTATGAAACTTTTTTGTCCATATTACCTACCCCTATTCTATTGCGGACAGAGTAGTGGGCAACAGCTAGTATAATATAAAACCTAGATGTAAACTTAAGTCTCTTAGTATGTAATTAAAACGGAATTATTTCATATTTTCAAACAGAATTTCCTTGTCAGTTACAGAATAACTTAATTACTCGATGCCAATCCATAATCATTCCAGTCACTATTAAACCAATTAGTATTCACGAACATTACTTACTAATTAATTATTTAATTTGTTTACAGAAACAGTACCATAGGTAGTTAGTTATATGACTTATGTGTAATTGTAAGTCTTCCTTAGATAGCACATTATGCACTGTTATCAGAACTTTGATTTATTTATAACTTTTAAGAATAATATTATAAATATTGCCTGATGATGTACAAGTTCTGACTTTGGCATCTGAGTGGCCCTTCAAAGCTAAAATTAAAAGCCTAAATAATAAATACCTTGATTTTATATAAGCTTGTCTAATTTTGTTCAAAGAACTTTTGAATATCCAATCTATTTAATAGAGTCAACATGAACTCATCATCATCATCATCATCATCATCATCATCATCATTCCAGCCTATATACGTCCCACTGCAGAGCACAGGCCTCCTCTCAGAATGAGAGGGCTTGGGCCGTAGTTCCCACGCGGGCCCAGTGCGGATTGGGAACTTCACACACACCATTTAATTTCTTCTCAGCTGGTTTCCTCATGATGTTTCCTTCAACGTAAAGCTCATGGTAAATTACAAATGCAATTTCGCACATACATTCCGAAAAACTCAGAAGTGCGAGCCCGGACTCGAACCCACAACCCTCTGCTTGAGAGACCATAGGTCAAACCACTAGGCCGCCACGGCTTTTTTACGGAATAGAAATATCAAAGATCAAAGCAGGGTATGACCAAAACACTGAGTACAACAACTTAATCTATCCAACTTTATGACTATCTGGCTGCATATTTGGGTGTTTCAAACTCTTGTGTGAAACCTCATTAACATCCCGTGATCATTAAAGCGAGGTTTACACGGGTGACTAAAGCAGCACGATTTTTGCCGCGTGGCTAAAATAGACCGTCTAAATGGCAAATTAGAGGTCCGAATTGCCATTTAGACGGTTGTTTTTAAATCGATTTTAGCCGTGCGACAAAAATCGTGCGGCGTCACCCATGTAAACCCCGCTTAACACACAGGAAGGACAAGTTGCAAGAACCTTGATCACAACTAGATTCAGCATTGTAACCTATTATTTTCATAAAAGATTAATTTGCTGATACGGTACTGGTGAAAAATTGCTATAAATAAATAAATAATGAATGAATATCACGGGACAATTCACACCAATTGACCTAGTCCCAAAGTAAGCTAGGCAAGCTTGTGTTATGGGTACTAGGCAACGGATAAACATACTTATATAGATAGATACATACTTAAATACATATTAAACACCCAAGACCCGAGAACAAACATTTGTATTTTTCATACAAATATCTGCCCTGACAAGGGAATCGAACCCGGAACCTCAAGCTTCAGTCAGGTTCTCTAACCACTAGGCCATCTGGTCGTCTAAATTGCTGGTCGTGAATTGCTGAACTGTGACCCATCTTTATGGAAATTTTCCTTCGGTAGTTTCATGTTTAAAGTAAATTTTCCTTGTTGAAATGTTTCTAAAAATAATATTTTGTATACCTCAACAATGATCTCATCCTCAGTCTCAACATCAGCTTCGAAGTCTTGCGTGTTCGGAGGTGGCTTTGCTTTTTGTACAGTTTCTTCTTTTTCTACTTCGCCAAAATCTATCAATGAATAAGTTGCATAATTACTTATGTGTACACAAAGAACATGTCACAAATTTAAATGAGCTATGAATAATTTAAATATTCATCCATGAATGCTACAAAAGCAACCGAGTTGCATATTTATGACATTCAACAATTTGACTACAAGTCACAAGTCAAGCCTAGGGACATGTAAAGCTACTTTGAACCTTATAATTAAAGAACACTTTGATGTTGAACTTTTTTATGCATATATTCATAGCTGGCATTAAAGAGGTTAAAAATAAGGTTTTCTTTAACCCTTTACCGACGGGTGTCAACTACAGTTGACAGTATGTTTAGTATAAAATAGACTTTCTGTCACTGTCATTAGGTAGAGAATTCATATTTATTCAGATTGTGCCCGTAGGTAAAGGTTTAATGACACATGTTCCAAACTATTTGTAATTGAGCTGGAAGAAGCAATTGAGACAAATGGTAAGCTCTTGCAAGTCCTAATGTCCGTTAACAGGAACACATCATCATCATTTTTATATTTCAGACCATGGTTAATCTAATCCGATCCCAGTTACTAACCCCTATCTTGGAAACCTTGGTCTCCTCCCGGGAGGTCATCGTCAACGTCAAACTGTTCAAACTCGGCAAAGTCATCGTCCTCCAAGTTGGAGTCCTCATATGCTCGAGCAGCCAGCACTCCGAAGCATAACAGTGCCACACACAACACCACTCTCATCCTGACCCTGAAACAATCAGTCAATTAATTTCTGGCATAAAAAGCTGCTGCTGCTACTTGATTATTGCATCATCATAGAACCTACACATACATAATGTGTGTACGATTGCACGCTTTAATTTGGGACCCATTTCAAAAAAATATCCTTTGAATTCCTATACAATATGACAAGACTGTCAACCATAGTAGTTCCCCAGTAATGGAGACCAAAGATTCAATGCCTTGTAGCCCACCATTCATGGGCTTTACCAATTGGCTAAGTAAAGTTTTTTGAAGAGATGCTAATTACATTTTTTTTCGACAGTGGTTGACTTCAACACAAAGAAACTGCAGCTGTTTTATTTTTATCTCCTTTTATTTATTGGAAATATTTTTTTAAGTGTCCGAGATGACATTTGTGAGATTTTATGGCTGACAAGCGGTTTGTGCTCAGTACTAAGAAGAAATAGAAAAAAAAACGAATTCAACTGTTGCTTCTGTCAATGTCAAATGAAATCTAACCGTTTGCGTTTCGTTTGCTTTGCGTTGTCCAAGAAGCAGTTCCAAAATAGTGATCGAAAGTATTCAATCGTGATCCAATTATTGTGCATAAGTTATGGAGAAATGCGGTAAAATTGAAAGTCCGGATTTTATACGGAGGTTGATAAAAATAGTAAAAAAATCACACTGAGCACACCAAAACGCAAAGCAAACGAAACGCAAACGATTTGACATTGACAGCAGTGACAGTTCACTTCGGTTTTTTTTTCTGTTTCTACTAAGTTCTGAGCACAAACGGCTTGTCAACCATAAAATCTCACAAATGTCATCTCAAACACTCAAAAAAATATTTCCAGTAAACAATAGGAGATAAAAATAAAACAGCTGCAGTTTCTCAATCTCCAGAACGCCGAATGCCGAAAAAAAATATAATTAGCACCTCTTCAAAAAACTTTACTTAGCCAATTATTGTACTTAGTGTTGATAGTTTAAAAATGTAGTGTGGCTGTTTCTTAAAATTTGGGTTTACGGAGGTTTACGGAAAAAAAATCTAATTCTTGCCCATTACTGGTGCTGTCACCCTATGTATACCCTGACCCTTTATTGTGCCCCCTGGTATGAGCTCTGCACTTCTTGCATCTGAATCTGGGATGAATTTGCAAGCAGTTGGGTAATTGTGTGCCAAGAATGCATGAGGTTTTGCAAGAGGATATCCGGACTTTGTCTGTAGTGTACTAGGTCTTTTCTATTTTTGCTGTAAAATTTACATTTTTTTGTGTTGTTTTTGTAATTCGTGGTGCTTTAGTTTTTTAACTGTAAAGCTATGTGATTGTTTGAAATAAATAAAATAAAATAAATAAATTAAACAAAAATAAAGAAAAAAAACACTATTGCCAACTGTTGAGATACATGTATGAAGGCTAACTGATTGCTTTAAGTAATTAGTCAACCGTTGAGGGACTATAAGGAGCACTTAGCAAGGGACTGACAAGAGTAAAACTTTACACTACTATGTGTATGTAGAGTGATATACTGAATTTCAAGCTAAATCCTCAGGAGCGAGTGACAGTCAATAGTAAGATTACATTTCGTACTAAATACAAACTGAAATATAGATGCACAGAAAAAACCCCAGAAAAAAGACCAATGCTGGGAATCGAACCCAGGTCCTCAGCATTCCGTGCCGTGTGCCATACCCCTACACCACCACTGGTCTAGAGATTAGACACGAATCTTTCATATACATCATACATTTCAATCTGCTAAATCATCACCTTATGCAGTGACAAACGCACATCTATGTTACACCCTCATCGAGAGATTTTAACACTCCTTCGGAACTAACCGCTCACCTGGACAAGAGATGGCGCTACTGTGCAACTTTAAACAAGTTAGCTATGAAGTATCTTTTTTTGTACTTATTTTTTCAACTTCATTTTTTTTTTTTCTATCATCATTGCATCTATATTTCAGTTTGTATTTAGTACGAAATGTATGATTTCACGGGATGACCGTAAAAGTAATAAAAAAAAAAAAATGAAGTTGAAAAAATAAGTACAAAAAAAGATACTTCATAGCTAACTTGTTTAATAGTAAGATTTTATAAACACTAGCCTTTACCTGCTGGTTTACTAGTTTGAACCATTAGGCCTGGCAATTAAGCTGAAATTGCAGGAATTTTGCTAAATTACCAACTATTACACTGCGGTGTTCATTTACATTGCATGAAGAACACAGTTTTATTGCATAAATTCATGTGTCTAGACTTAGCTGTAGATTAGCTTAGCTTAATTTTTCGGAATTTAAAAGTGAAAATGATATTTGAAATTTACCAAAACCATGAGGGTAAATGAGAACATTTTGAGGAAACCTGCACCTGAGAGGAAATAGGCTGGGATGATGATGAGACTTAGCTGTTGAGATTTCAGGATTTTATGTCTCAAGATTAGGATCTCAACGGAATATCGGAACAAAAAGTAGCTTGTGTTGTTCCCAAGGTTCAGCAAGTTATGAAATTAAAAATATTACTCTAATTTAACTGAACTACAGAACTAGTGATAGTCAACCTTATCTGAAAGATCTCTTATCATAACCTTAATGTTAGGAAATTGCAAAGAGAATCGCTAAAATAGATACTTCATATTAAAGAAATTTAAGAAGCACGTAATAGATAACGGTGTTTATGTGCTTGATAAAATAATATGGGTTCAAGAAATTCATGCCAAAATCTTCTACACGAATTTCTATAACTATCTTCACATCTTAAATCCCCAAAAAACCGTTTTGAGTGCTGAAATAAAACGTGAATAGCTATATTTCATTGGGGCAGTAAATAAAGTCTCAATCCTTAAATAAATAAAAAATTTAGAACTAGACCAGGGACATTGTAACCTGACTACGCATTTTTTGGATGTTATGGGTGGAAACTGTGTGGCTGTTACGAAAGCAAATTAAACATAAATACATTACCCGTTAGTTTATACTCTTATTTTCATATAAGTCCACTTCATTTATTTAATTAAGCTAGTCGTAATTACTAAAATCTATACAGATTCTTCACGGTTGCAACACTTGAGTGAAGTTAGGCACACAACACAAATTCGGTCAAGTGCGTGTCAAGTGTCAATGTCACACTGAGATGAAGTTGGCGTTTTTAAAACGTCAGCGAGTCTGTTCAAGACACGAAAAAGAACAAATGTTTCTGAATTAAACTTGCGTTCCAACGGTTTTTCTTGTAATACAAATATCCCATCCGACTGGAAATGACAGGTACATAATACATTGACTTCGCTGTATGGTTTCAAACCTTTGCCTTTCCCCTAGCGGGAAGTATTTAAACTACAACAACAATAAGTTCACATTTACGCGGCTACTTACAAAATAAAACAGTGATGTGAAAATGAAAATGAAAAATTAAACAGTATATTTTTATTTATAAAACAATTTTCACCTTAAATTTGCTAATGAGAAAGGATAAAATTGTGTAGCAGTATAAGGTAACCGCCGATTAAAGATTAAGATTAAACTTAAACAATTGAAAAAAAATGAACCGTATGTTAGAGGATTTTCTGAATAATGCATTATGCATAATTCTACCGTCATCGACCGAGCCGAGGATTACGAGGCCGTCCACCGAGTAATCGGCCGTGAACTTTTATTTAAACCGATATTATCTACGTCTCGCAGTGAAGACGTAAAGTACCTTCCCATAAAATGTTCCTACATTATCACGTCATGCTACCTATTTATTTTTTTGCAGCCAGATCATTTTAAGATAGGAAATAGATTATGACGTCGACATGATGTAAAGGAACTGTGATAATAACACGACCGTTCTAAGTTCTTTTTAATTTTAACTTTTAAGGATAGGGTAATAATTTGTATTTGTTTTAGAACCATAAGTAACAGTAGAGTCTAAGTAGGTAAGTACATCTAGAGTATAACCACAGAAATAATAATAAAGAGGAATAAAGAGAATCCTCTTTATTATTATTTCTGTGAGTATAACAATGAGGAGAAGAAATCAAAATTTGATTTTTTATTTACCTATAATAAGGGCTCCTCTATCTTCGTAACGAAGTTTAAAATTCTTGACGTACTTAGGTACAGTAGGTACGGTCAAGGACTTTAATTCATGAGCCACAATGGGACCATTTCACAGTAAACGTCATAGTGACATATCATTAATTAACAAGGAAAATCGTGAAGTCTTTTCCTTTGAAAAGGTTCCATGGTGGCTCATGAATTAAAGTCCTTGACTGTACAATCAAGTATGAAAATATGGGGGCATACAACTTACCCATAAATAAGTCGCATAGCTCTTACGTCGTCGAATTAAGGGATCGGTACATAATTATGAGCGGATTATATCGATACATACATATATTATTGTACTTGACTCTACAGTGTACAGTTATGTAAGAAATACACCTAATTGAATTCCTTCTTCGTCAAGATTTGTACTTTTTACTGTAATACTCTAGAAACCTAGAACCCTAGCATCAGCCTAAGTCAAAAGGGATTACACGCTTATGTCCGCCCCCATTGGCTTTAACCCTTTGGTAATATAGCATCCCCCAACAAGGAGTAGGGAATAGATGAAAGAGGAACTAAGTAAAAATTCCGAAACAAAATTGTTGCCATACCTAAGAATTTTACGTCAAAAATGTGGCAGTTACGGACAAAGTGACGCGTTGTTTAAATTTTATTCTTTATTGCGGCAGCCCACACACCTCGAGTCATAAGTATGCATGATATGAAAATGTCACCTCATGCACCTTGATGATGCGTCATTAGTTGGTATCCCAAGGCAAACCTATGAGCGCGTTGATATTGTCTCGTCTTAAATGGTATGCGGATTTGCACATTTATTTATATTGCAAAGTATCTGGCAGTTGTCAATCGTTATTGGGCTTTTTCCTGCTGTTTGTGTTTGTTGTTGAGCAGTGAAATGTGGCATACGGCTAGCTAGTGGTATCTTCATCATTGCCGCATGCGACTCAAAGGCTCTAGGCTCGGCGACAAAAGAATTAAAGGCTCGCACAAAGAGTAGACAGACATTAAATGAGGGCGCCACTTTCTATGCTAACTGCCACGTGTCATAAAATGCTTTGGCTTTTCCGTAGGTATGACAACAATTTTGTAAGATACCTAACGTTTTAGTTCCTTTTTAATTACGTATTTTTCATTTTTATTTGGTGTTCCTATATAAAAGGCCAGCAGTACAGTCATAAGCAAAAGTGAACGAGAGCTGATGGATCTTAAAATGGCCTACACACCCTCATACTACCTAAAGCGGGGATTAGGTACACTGAGTCGTTCACCTAACGCGGTCGCTGAACTTGTTTCAAACTACATGGCCAACGAACGTCGTCTTCATTATCTTGTTCTGTACACTTTTGCGGTCGCCGCATGCAGCATGTATTGTGGCGAACGACTTAGTGCGATTGCCGCATAGCGATAGACTCATATGTGGCTCATTTTAAGTTCTACAACTGCTCATGCACTTCTGCTGCTGACTGTATATTGCGGACCTAAGTAGAATGATCGATAACCTTAGCCCGGATGCCCCGCAATGTAGAGTAAAGTGCAGAAATATGTATCGATTTAATCCACTCATAATTACCATAATTGATAACATTTCATAATTCCAAGACTATAATTTGATTAGTTCTCTGTATTCTGTTTGGAAAGAGAAAGACGCTGATTGTTTTAAATTTTCACTAGGATTATTAATTAATTTGTTACAATTTTTTAAAGATGTGTTTATTCTAAAAGAGCGTAACGATATAATAGATCCATTACTTTTGTCTAGTCTCTATTAAAAAAAAGTGATGGCGTAAATTTGACGTTATTGTTGTCATCAAATTAGAAATTATGACAGCTCTTTTTTCTAGTGAAAAGGGTAAAGGAAACATATCTATTCTGTGGCACTATTTGTAAGTACATATATGTTTTTAAATTTGTTGCATTTTTTTAAATATGGAGAAATAAATTATAATAAATATTTTTCCGTGTTCAGGAGGCGAAACTCTTTCGATTCCTGTAGTAATTTTCAGGTGTTACAAAAATTAAAGGGCAGACCACAACCTTTTTCATGTGATTTTTTTGTTTTTATAGTTTTTTTTACTAATTTTGAATATTTTTTGTTTTGGAATTCTGTGATCTTGTTTTTCGTTGAATGCCAAGTCAGTCTCATTACAGCTACTATACAGTGCAGACGTGTTTGCTTGTAGAATAGACTCAGCTGACCCTTAAGGTCCAGTTTAAGCTCTTAAGGCCCCAGTCAGTTACAGTTACCTTAATTCGACGTCATGTTAAAAGAGCTAGATGGGCCATATTCATGAGCAAATTGTTGCACCCATATTTTTACACTTGAATTTACTTAAAAACTGTATACTTGTATGCTAATTGTAACGAGCTCAGTCAGCACTATATAGCTTGTCTAATTTGGATTTAGGATTTCAAATCCTGTATGTCAAATGCGGTGGTGGGGCGCGTCATTTTAAATTAGACAAGCTCTACCTACCTAATTCACTCGGGTGCGGTTAGCGTACGACCCTAGGTCGTACATTGTTGTCACAATTACATGTCGTACTTTAGCTACACCAAGCTCATGTTGAATTCCTGCTGTTAGGTAAGTGAAGTTCGTAGGTAAATTCATAGAGATCAAGTTGGTGCGAAAGCAGCAAATGGACTTTCTTTTGCTGCTCACATTACGGCAGCGGACGTTGCAACACGACTCATAGTCAAATTTTCCAGCCATGTAAAAAAAACCACGGAATAAATTAGTAGGTACGGTCAAGTGCAAAAATAAGTATCGATTTAATCCTCCCATCGTTATATACCTATACCTTAATTCGACGACATGAGAGCTATGGGACATATTTATATTATGAGCAAGTTGTGTGCACCCATATTTTTACACTTGACTGTACACACAGACATTCCGGATGTGATGGGGAATTTACTTTGTTTTAAACAAGAAATAAACCGCATCCTCCGAGATAACCATCGTATCACGATTTGCTCGTTCGACTGAACCGTAATATATCGATACTGATGGCTATTGATTTATTTGTAAGGATTCCCTAAACCAATATGAAGAGGAAGTTGTTATTTACCGATTAGAATATTACTTATGTACCAATTATTATCCTTCCTACTAAAATTATAAATGAGAAAAAAGAAATCGAGAGACACAGAAAACTTTCTTGAAAAACAACATAGTAACGTAATTGTTATACTAAACGGAAGCCGTGGTCACGAGTTGACAACTCAACTCAACTGGTGACCATGCGGCCGAAACGTCGAGGTAAATATTGTTTGCTTGATAGATAAGTCCCGTTTAGTAAACCTAACTAAAATAATTGCAGAGGCTGTAGTTCAAACTCGATTACAGTTTAGTGAAAAGGTACCTTAATTTACTAAAACCTATGGAAATACAAAAAACTTGTGCATATTATAGCGGAAGATGCGAAAAAGGGGTGACATCGACTGTAGAAGGAAATACACACTATAACATTTTTATTCATCTTGTTATTAATTTTGACACTATTATTTAAACCTACTGTGGTTCAATGCATCGGACACGATGATGTCACTGGAAAAGTCTTAAAGACGACGCTGATCTTAAACACAGAGCTATTCGTGGACGCGTATTTAATGAAACAAAACAAGAGTAGGTAAGTACACTATACAAAGCTAATGTTACACGTCATGCTCGTTACTAGTGTGCTAAAAAGCGCGCTTAATATGAGCATGCTTATGACCTTTTACGTTTGCTAGCAATAAGTATGCTCCCGAATAAGCATGCACAAAGCAAACACTCCAATACACATGCCATTTCATTGCGTGCTCTCTGCCAGTTCAACCAAAACCATGGAAAATCAAACAGCCATCAGCATGGAGCTGAATAAAATTATCCGTTTGTGGGTCATCTGATGGAAAATGATCACCACCGCCCATAAACATCAACAACTCAAAGAGAGTCACTGATCTGTTGCCGGCCTTTGCAAGAAACGTGTTTTTTTAGCGTTTTTTAAATCGATCTTTATATTTTTAATACTGAACTATGCTATTATGTAGGTACAGGTACGGAACCCTTCCTGTACGAATCCGATTCGCACTTGACCGGTTTTGGTGTTTTTATAAGTTTTAATTTTACCTACCCACAAATGAAATTTAATCTTTTTAGGGTTTCTTACGCGGCGGATGACAAACGAAACTCTTTTAGTTTATCCATCCGTCTGTCCGTCACAGGACCGTATCTCAAGAACCGTAATAGATAAACAGCTGAAATTTATACATAATGTGTATTTCTATAGCCACTACGATAACAAATAAAAAAATTAAATTAAATTCAAATTTAGAGTGTTCCCAACTAATAAAATACCTAAATGTAAAATAACTCCACACTGCGGACATTTCCTTGCTTCATTCGTAGTCTTATATTTTCTTTACACAAACAGAGGCGTATCGGTGGCAGGTATGACAAAACCAATTTATTTTAATAGATGTTCAAACGTTACAATTGTATAAGAAAAGCTTTGTCAACGTTTCGTAGAAATTCATTTGTAACTCATTCGGATGATCTAACTGGCTGTATGACCATACTTTTAATTACTTTGTCTACCTAATTAGTGGCAACTGCAATGAAATTGACGCAGCTGGGGCTGAAATAAATGAAACAACAGTCTGGAACAGTTCCCAAGTAGCACAAGTAGCATTATAAGAAATCACTTTTGGTGTACACGGAAACTTTAAGCTGTACAAGACAGTGTTACAATGGTGTTAACAGCGCTGTTAACACTGAAATAACTCTTATTTGGGCACAAATTATTCAGCCTATAGTTTTAGTTTAGTTCACATTTCTGTTTAACAGCATTACAGTAGCACTATATTGGAATTATTATGGGTCAACAGGCTGTTTATCAGCTGCTTAACAGAATACGAGTGTCCTGTTATACAGACTAAGCGTCAGGATTGGGTGACTGCTAGTCTTATATAATGCTTTAGGTTTTACATTACCCTTCGTTCATATTGAAATTGCTTATTATATTTGCAGATTTGCTTTTAATAGTATTAAAGCGGTGCCGATAAATTTCCAGAGTGTGATGTGTAATGGCGAAGTAAATGTCACAATTTTATTGAGAATTTGTGTTAACTCACGAAAGTACACCTTTATAGCCAACCTACTGTGAAAACATTTGGGAATGCAAGTTTACTGTGAATGTTTATATGGTTTTTTAGCAAAATTTTTACGCGCTTCGGAAATATCTCGTTTTAATTAGAAATGTTGTGAAAAAAGTAACACACCAAAAATATATGTATACATTTTTGAGCGATTTACATAAAATTATACGAAGTTTTATACTATACTATAATAAGTGTATATGAATAACGTGTAATTTAGGGCAGTAAAATATAAATAACAACAGAATAATTATCAATATATACGATTTAGGTTAGAATAAAATGGCGCATTCTTAAGAAACTTTTGTGAACTCTTTTTATTCTGAATTAATTACCATGGCTGTACAAGAGTACACCCCGGTTCCTTTATTATACTTATTGCAGTAAATAAGAGTTCAAGTGAACCAATATTCAGCCTGTCAGCTGTTATTAGTTTTATTATGGTTCACATAAACGCTAAAAACATTTATTTGAACTACTTAAACGCATTACCTTTTAAAAGTTATTTAATTTTTATTTAGTGTTTTAATTTTAATTCAATCTTGTTTTAATTTTTCAATTTTTTTAGCATTTTGTATAATTTAATACACAATCCAGGCCAACTGTTAAAATGACCGCTTAAGAATTTAATGTTTGACTAACGTGAACCTGATTGCAGCTTCGTGCGTTATAATATATGTAAAGTGTTCTTTTATGCAGACTAAAACAATATATTGGTATATTTCACAGCCAAATGCTGCATTTCTGAGTTAAACAAGGATCTTGAAATACCTTCGGTGTTCACGTGTATTAATAAAACACCTTTTACGTGCTTTGAAAAATAGGCTTATAACAGAGCCGAGGCGAACCGATGTGGAACTTTTTGTGTTAAATTACTCTAAGTGTACACTACTCTAAAACTGTTGGCTGTACGGTAGTTCACAGTGACACTTTTAAGACGCTAGCATTTCAGTGGTATAATTCTACGCCATTAAACAGCAATAGCATATTTTACTACCACTATAATGCTCTTAAGCAACCAATGCAAAAGAGACTGTAAGAAGGCATTTATGACATCTGCACTAACTCTGATCCCGTAACAATAGTATCCGTTTCTACTTTTATGATGCTGTTATACAGACTAAAGCGTAATACGCAGCTCTAAGTTCTCAGTTGAACCATATTAACTGTTTATTAAGTCATGAAGTTCCGAGTTATACCCAAAGTGATTTCTAATAATGCTAACTGTGCTACTTGGGTTTGAAATGTTTTTAATTTGTAGACAACTGGAGTTCTTTTTAGTAAAACAAGCCTTAGCGAGACGAGCATACAGTTTATTGTGATATTGATATGCACGTTTATTTAAAATCATCTTCAAAAAAATTTTACATAGTTAAGGGCTTAACAAAGCAAAATCACTATCGCTACCTTTGTGTAAAGAAATACAAAATATATGGGTAACATTGTTACACAAAGGAATCAATTCAGTTTTGTTTTTATTAAATCCTTTAATTGTGTACAATTTTTTTTTAAAACGACTCTTAATGCACTTAGAACTTTGTATTATTGATTGGATGCAGAAAAGACGCGATCTAGTCGCAAAATGCGTGCAGGCAGTACGCTTAGTATAAGTTTTCCTTCACTTCAATACTTCTCGATCGCGTTTACGTAAAAATTTCAATTCTATGGAAACATGTAAGCGCGCGAGCGGAGACGCTCTCCATGTTTCCCTAGTAATTGATTTTTTTACGTAAACGCGATCGAGAAGTATTTTGGTGAAGTAAAACTTATACTAAGCGTTCAGTACCTCTACCATGAGTTTACACTAGTTTACGTGACCGTACTCGCTAGCGACGGCGTAAATTATTTGTATGGAGAATTGTACAGCGCCTCTAGCGGTCACTTACGGAAGTACAATTCTCCATACAAATCATTTACGCCGTCGCTAGCGAGTACGGTCACTGTGAACTACTATAAACTCATGGTAGAGGTACAGATCATCGGCTCACAGCAATCGAACTCTGCCGGGGCCGCACTGGTAAGGCGACCGGCGACGCGACGCGACGGCGACTAAATCAAACATAGTTCGAGTTATGTGAGCGGCCGAAGCGGCCGCAGCGGCGACGGCGACTAAATCAACTACGTTTGATTTCGTCGCCGTCGCGTCGCGTCGCCGGTCGCCTTACCAGTGCGGCCCCGGCCTAAGTATAACGAATGAAGAAACTATACCCTCAATTTTGGACAAAAATATAAGCTATACGTAAAAGAAAATTGGGAATGTCTAAAAAAAATATCAGTAGGTAGTTTTTATATTTTTTTTTGTATAGAAAAGTCAATTGTAAGAAACTAGTTTCAATATTTTGTCATTTACTTCACTACTTTTTTCATAATTAATTATTGAAACTTTTTTGGTTGATGACGTCAGATTGTAATTGAGCGCGCCCACACTGCCTAATTTCTAAATCTATCTAAATGCGTACGATAAGCTTTGAGTATTTAGACTGAAGGGAGGCGCCTTGAAGCGCATTTCCCCTCTGCCAAAGGTATGAACCCGCCGGGTATAACCGTTATACAAAACTGTTTCGCTCGCCTCTCGTGACATTTCAAAACGGCACGCGTCAGTGAATGAGCTCCCACAAAAATGACCAAAATGCAAAGAATTCGGGCGTGAAAAAATGTCTGACACGTCGAGTCTACAAAAAGACAACGTAACTTATCATCTGGAAGTATTTCGTAAAGTAATTATTGTTAATTAATAGTAAAAATACGTGAAGTTTATAACAATATTATTGTCAGTTAGTGTGGCCAGCTTTTTGTAAAAATAGCCACATTGGCTATTTTTAATTTTTATAAATCAATTAATTATTAACGAGGTAAAATATAAATTATTTAATATTTTGATTGATGTTATACATTCATTACATTGTTTGATTGACTTCATCCATGTAGACTTTAAGGCCAGGCGCTGACTGCAACTGTTTATCACCTCGTTTGAGTGCTATTGATTTTTGCGCTGGAATTATTATGAAAGCGACCTCACCATTCAAAATGCCACCGCTGCTACCATCAACACAAAACACAAGTTTTCATCTCTCAATTAAAAATTTTTAACAATTCTATAGCACTCGACTCGAACGAAGCGACAAAAAAGTGCAGTCGGCGCCTGGTCTAATAATCTAAGATCCGTACTAGAAATAGCTCAGTTTTGTTTTGTATGCGGTTATACCTATAAGATATAAGTGATTGTGACACTCAGCTCAACATGTTTATACAAGCAACAATTTCTGATGTACCTAGTGCTAACAATTGTTGGTAAACCTTAAATAAATAAATAATAATAATAAAGAAGAAGCTACCATCACCCATCTGTTTAACGGATTAAAATAATTTTATATCAAATTTAATACAGTAAAAAATATATATCAAGTGGTTTGGCAAAAATCTACTGGCCAGACAATTATTAAATAAAAACCGGTTGTCTGTACAGTCGGCTTACGGACGATAGTTTAACGTGACAACGTCATAACAAAACATTCAAAAAACAAAAATGAAACCACCTGGTTGGTCAGCCATCCCCGCGCCCGACGTTGCTTAACCTCGCTGATCGGACGAGAACCGGTGTTTTGTCAAATATCTTGAAAACGGTGCATCCTACGGCAAAATCAATGAAATTTTCATCCCCCCTTTGAAACTCCCGCACCTCCTCCCCCCCGACTCCCCCTCACTCGTAAATTAAATATTGGACTAATGAGATTAACAAATAAGTGTAAACCACATCCTTATAGCTTAAGCCGCTTCGGAGATTACCACGAACAAACGCACAGATAAAAAGACAGTAATTCTAAGAATCGTTACTATTTTAATTGCTATTTTTATTTAACTAGGGACGAAGCTTAGTTCTCTTTTTTATTTTTCTAAATAGATTTAACTATTTTTTTTATTTAAGTGGTATTTCACCGACCACTAGTAATATTGGCTATTTTACTTACTATATAATTGGCCACACCGATAACCGGACTAGTATCGACTAGAGAGGGGACACACATATTTCCACAATCGATAAACTATTGAGAGAATGAATCAGTGAATGATTTGTCTTATCATGGTTTCATATTTTAAAGGTTACTAATAAAATGGAAATGTATGGTTAGTAATAAATGTATGTTTAAAGTATCGATCTCGTTAAAAAAATTGACGTGAAAGTATTAACAAATACTTTTTAATGATTCAATACAAGTAACAGGCAGTGATTCGACTTCATACTAGAGCACCCGAATCGACGCACGCACACAGCCAAGCGTCTTACACGGCCGCTAACCAATCTTCGCCAGACAAAACTACGCAGTTCCATGCCGCACGCCGCGCAGTTCGGTCGCTGGTTGAGTGAGTGCTGTGACGCGCCACCCGCTCTATTCGCCCCCGTTTCGATTCCGTAACGTGGCTATAAGCGCTCGGTACAAAGTAACTGGGTACATACTATAATATTTTATTTAATAATGGCGGCGTCACGAGAACGTGTGTATGGCAGTGTTTACGGGTGCCTAAATTCAACGGTGATAAAATCAACATTGTAATTTTTTCAACTTCCTGCTGATGCTGAAAGGTTAAATTAGTACCAACATTGGGATTGATTGAACGACTGAATGTATGAACGAGTGAATGCTTATCGACATTCTTATCGACATGGCCCTAACACTAGTTGTTTCTAGATTGTTGTCTATGTGTGACGTACGTGTGTGCGTGTGTACAAACATTGCTCTGTTTTCATTTGTAGTTAAATTGCTTGTGTGTGAGTGCATTGCCCCCCCCCCCCGCGAGTTTTGGCAGAAAATTTTCTTAGCAACCTACGGGCGATAACATCTCCTTTCAGTCTAAATACTCAAAGACGATAAGGCACCCCCTTTAATTATTTTTTGCGTAGTGGTACACTTTAACTAGTGTCGCTTTACTGGCGCTGTCAAAGTGCTTGATGTCAGGCAGCTGGTCCAAATCAAACTCCGTAGTAAAATCCACGCGTAAATTGTGAAGAATTCTAACCACACAGAATAAAGTACGACTTGGACCGGTCACGCAATTTACACCAATGTCAAATGAAGGTCATTGTGTAACCTTACAGACCTCAATCTGTAATGTTCCATCTTATGTGAACATAATTTAACTTTGCAAAATAAAATTATTCCATACACAAATAGGGTGGTTTAATTGTTAATTTATCAATAACAAACTTATCACCTCCATATCAACTCTTTTATTGTGATAGGAGGCCTGTGTAAGGCGTGTATAGGATGTGGAAATGATGATGATGATGATGACGATGATACAATATTTCATTACCAAATATCCAAATAAAATCACTGACAGCACCTACCGACCATGAGAGGTCAATGTACAAGGCACGTGTAACCTTCAACGGTTGTTGACGGTTCAAGATACGAGGTTTTCAAAGCAATTTCTCGGCCTAAGCGGTCCAAACGGCCAAAACGTTCCTTGCGGCAGCGGAGGTCCGGGGGGACATTACGGTTATCAAGGTCGGGGTGGCCAGTATGGAAAAACAAGCTACTATTTTAGTATAAAAGGGGAGCGAGACGTGGGAAGAGGATTCTTTTTATTTTGCTACGGGTTCGAAGACGGTTCTCCTAGTGTGGTTAAGGTATCATTTTCGTTGTAACTTTTACTGTGTTTTCTCTTACTGTGCTTTCTTTTATTGTGTTTTCTTTCGTCGTGTTTCTTTTATTGGGTGTTTAATTGTTTCTTGTGATAGTTAACGGGGGGGGTTTTGTGTGATTGTCTGCCTTTGTGTATTTATCGCCAAATATGGTGATGGAATATTCATTGTTGGATAATTACATATTTGGTGTTAGTTGAATTGGGGTTAAGTGGGTTTTGCGGGGACAGTGTATGGGTTAGGCTGTGTTAGTGTATGAGAACCTATTCGAGCATCAGCTGAAGTAATAGCTGGACTCTGAGAACAGATAGACGGCCAACCTTGCGGTGCTAACTGTAGTTTAGCTCTTCTCGGAGGCGTTTAGGGGTAGAATACCATCTATTGGAGAAGGATGGGGGTCTGTATTATAACTCAAGAGTCGGACCTAATTTCTCCCTGGATGTTGAAGGGCTTGAAGCGCCACAACCGGTGTTTTAACCTCATCGATATCTAGTCCCACTTATCTATTTATATATATATTACACTCTGGTATTCGTCTAACCCAATCCCCTCAGATGGATACCAGAAGCACACAGGTATAGGGGATAGAAGCTGAGTTAACCTGCTCAAACGTAGGCATTAGTTTAGGATAGGCCCTCTCTTATCAGTTGGAGACGGGCCCCGCGGTAATTATAAATGTGGAATCCGGATTCCTAGCTTGCCAATGTCGTATAGAATAGATGGATAGTTTAGCTGCTAGGAAAGGATTATAGGGAGTAGGTGTTATTACCATTCACTAAACTTTACTGTTCTTGAGTCTACTATTTAATGTTGGAGGGCATTGTATGCTATCTGACTTTGCTGTTCTTCATTATGCTGACTTACTTAATTTTATTACCATTAACTAAATATTACTGTTCTGCTATATGATATTGTGGGAGGGATTATATTTGTCCGATCTACTTATTGGAGTCTTGAGACTTTAATATTTTTTTGACTGACTTTTGACTTTGACTACCTCTAGTACTTACCGACGGATGGAAGATTTCAGGGTTTGCTTTCATCCATATGTCCTACATTACAAACGCTGGTAGCTGCTATTGAGTGAGTCAAAATAAAACTCATCAAACTCACTATGAATATTCATTTGCTGGAAAGTAGAATCTCCTTTGAAGTCGGCGGTCGTCCCTGGTGAAATAACCTTGGATTATCTGGTCCTGTAGTGGCTAGTTATACTTACTAAATCTAAATGGTAAAAGCTTTACCAAATACTTATATTTACAAACCGTCATTCTGACTATAACTGAGGCAGATGCAAGTTAGTGGTTTACTGGTACCAAAGG
This sequence comes from Archips crataeganus, assembly GCA_947859365.1. Classification (NCBI taxonomy): domain Eukaryota; kingdom Metazoa; phylum Arthropoda; class Insecta; order Lepidoptera; family Tortricidae; genus Archips; species Archips crataeganus. The sequence continues at coordinate 4,985,219 of OX402061.1, read as the reverse complement.
ATCTGGTAGCTACTCAATAGTCATTATGATAAACCATCGAAGTCTACAATTACTACCGAAGTTCGGCTAGCTATTGCAGAGGCAATGTGATCACAGGTTGGATCCAAGGACGGCCACAGGCTGTAACTAACTTCCCTTTGAATATCCTCTTAATTAATATAATGTTATGTTCTTATTACCTAAACAAGGAATAAGGTAGTATGCTTCTTCTAAGCTAGTGGGAGAGGCTTCGCCCAAGTCTGGATGACGAGGAGCCATCTCCAGAGACGGGGAGTCATGGGTCTCTGGACACAGCCACAAAGATAAAATACCTTTTTCCTAAAGAACATAATAATATCATAGACTATGGACAGACGACTCTTATGAAACTGTAGGCAATTTATCATCTCCATTTATTCATCATTAACATATCTTCATTATAAACTTAAATTATATAACTATAGGCAACCGTCATCCTCTTTTATTCATCACTAACATATCTTTATTATAAACTTAAATTATATGACTATAGGAAATTATATTATAAACTTAAAATTAGATGACAATGAACTCTTTTCCCATATCATACTAAAAGTTCCAAAGGGTTATTTGACGGACACAACGTGGGTTCCTTATCTTAGACCGCTAACGATCACTTGGCCAATTTTGTGACGTGAACAAGGTAAATCAGCTTAAGTTAGGAGCTAGGTATTTTGAGGACCCATATATATAGGCATACATAGGTACTATACGAGGGGCGTTCAATATAAAGTGAGAATGAGATGCAAACTCTTTCAATATTAGGAAATTAAATACTGGCCGGTAAAGCTAATCTATCTAGCTGATTGCTATGAAAAAAAAAACTAACTGTCATTTGTTTAAAAAAAATACGGTAATTTCTTTGCAATGCTATTGAGTACGTTAGCGAAAATGGAGAAAATTGAACTGCGCGCCGTTATCAAATACTTGTGATTGAAAAATTTTTCTACGGACCAAGTCAATTTGGATTTGCGGGACACTTTAGGGTCTAATACTCCTCCATATTCGACAGTCGCACGTTGGTGCGCCAAATTTAGACGTGGAAGAACATCGACAATGGATGACCCCCGCTCCGGACGCCCTACTACAGCAGTAACTGAAGAAATTGTGAAAAAAGTCGAAAACTCAGTTTTGGCGGATCGTCGTGTCACGGTTCGTTTTATTGCTGAAAATGTAAAGATTTCAACGGGGAGCGTGCATAATATTTTACATGAACGCTTGGGTATGAAAAAGGTATCTGCGCGTTGGGTACCAAGAATGCTTACTGACACGCAAAGACAAACTAGACTAGAGATTTGTCAAGAAGCTTTGAACCTGATGCAGCAAGACCGGGAACTTTTTTTGGCGCAATTTATAACAATGGACGAAACATGGCTCCATCATTACGACCCAGAAACGAAACTGCAGTCTATGACATGGAAAAGGCCATCATCTCCAACTCCGAAGAAATTCAAGGTGAGCCCATCTGCCGGTAAGGTCATGGGCTCTGTTTTTTGGGATGGTAAAGGGGTATTAATGATTGAGTATCTCGAGCATGGAGCCACTATTACGGGCACATTATACGCCAAACAAATAGCAACATTGCGCAATGAGATCCGCGAAAAACGGCGTGGTAAACTCTCGAAAGTTGTGCTGTTCCACCAGGACAATGCCCCGGCACACAAGTCCGCCGTTGCAATGGCTGCAATTCGTGATGCTGGGTTCGATATCCTTAAGCATCCTCCGTATTCACCAGATCTCGCTCCCAGTGATTTCTACCTATTTCCGAGATTGAAACAATTCCTGAGAGGCCAGAAATTTGAAGACGACGACGCGGTAGTCGCTGCAGTACAAGATTTTTTAAGTACTCAAGATGAGACCTTTTTTAAAAATGAAATTTTAAGTTTAGAAAAAAGATTTAATAAGTGTATTATGCTAAAAGGTGACTATGTCGAAAAATAAAATGACATTTAGTAAAAGTTGTTTATAACATACTCATTCTCACTTTTTATTGAACGCCCCTAGTAAGTAGATAGGTTTCATACAAGGGTAGGTATACATAAGCGTATACATAAGTTTTAATACGTAGGTAACGGTAGGATATCTAGTTGGGGTAGAAGAATTAAAAGGGTAGGACGGGGGGGTGTTACAATTGCTTATTTGTTATGTAATAAATTCATTACATAATATTAAAATTAAATAACTACAGAAAACGAGTTAAAAAGCATTTATCTCGAAATGGTTTTCGGTTTACTATACATTGCAAAAAAATAGACATTCCCAATAGGGATGTTGACGCCATTAAAAAATAATTCGAAGACTCGACTCCAGTAAAAAAATGCTTTTTTTCGTCCTGAAAACCAGATTAATTTTCAATTAACTGCAAAATTAGAATTAATTAGAAATTATATTTGCTTTAAAACAGATAAATAGTTAAGTAGTTAATTGAGTTGGCGAACATTTGACGTCATAAGTTGCTATTGCCATTCAAACTCTATGGGAGAATTGTGTTTAAAAAGTACGTCAGTTAATTGGTGCTGTCAACATCCCCATTAGTGTCAGAGATAAAGTACAGTCACTCACAACATGGGATTCTTGACCACTTACCATTGTTCGCTATTTAGCCGTGTAACTGTCACATCTTACCCATAAGGGCACACGGGACCAGTGCCTAGGGCCCCAACCTCACGGGGTCCAGAAAGTCAATTTTTATTGTCAATAACATTCACTTTAACACTTTCCGACGGGCCCCATATTCTTTGGTGGCACTTGGATGCCATAAGACGACTCGAATCTGCGTCTAAAGCAAATCGGGTTTATTTTTTAGCCATTCACTACGAGTATTACTCGGCTAAATTAGTAGCAGGTGACTTAATTTTCCTATGTATGTACGTACAATCGAGGGCATCTATACAGCCATCTCGTAAAAAATACCTACACACCAACGTTATGGTTAGTGACATGGAGTTGTATAGATATATTTTTGATGCTTTGGTAACGTACACATATTTATGACTTTGACTGTACCAAGGAGATAAAAAACGAGTATTTGAGCTTGACTGGCCAGTACATTGCAATGAAGACTAGGGTGGTATGGTATACGTAAGCTCTCCAGGCAATAAAACGACATTATTTAATGGCCATTCTTTAGGGTTGCACTACTTGTACAATACAATACAATACTCTTTCTTGCACACCCCATAGAAAGCAATATACACAATGATTTTTAATTGGTGATCAGGAGTTGAAAAATATTAATCCCTGGCCAAAATAGAATTTAATAGATGAGGTCTCAAGCATTTAAATCTCTGTTTAATTTTAAAAAAGTTATTGTTATGTTATAACAATCCTACATCTGTTGAACTTAAGTAGTTTCGTTAAATATCATCGCTTTGGAGGGAAATTTGACAGATCTCACGTCAAAGTTTGTATAAGACACTGACTTTTCAAAGAGGTTTTAGGCTCATAGACTAAACCATGTGTAGGGTGACAATGATTTTAATCAAAAAAATATTTTCCAAATAACTAAACATTATTTAAAAAATAGACGTTTTGTTTCACGTAATTGCGACTTCAACGTGACCGCCACCGAATACTGATCTAGAAAAACTGGTTCCTGATCATCGATTTAAAATCATCGTGTAGAATAGCAGATGAAGAAAATATATATAATGCGGTCTTATCGCTTTTAGACAACCAAAGGTTGTGAGGTTTCCAAAAAGTATTACCTAAGTACAAATAATTAGATAGATACTTAGTTAAAATTTTTTTTCTTCTCGAAAACAAACGTGGCTTGAAATAACAATGATAAACAAAATAAGGACGACAAGAATAAGAATGACTTAAAAATTAACATGCAACAGCGTTACAAATAGACAATTTTTTACTTTCGCACCCTAAACTTTAGTCAATATCCACATCAGGGCCCAATTGCATAACAAAGTACAACTAATATTACAAGTGGAACTCTCGCTTCAGTTATATTAACTAGAAAGGGAGTTCCGCTTGTAATATAATTTGTACTTTGTTATGCAATTGGGCCCAGGTTTCGAGATATCACCCGGTAACCCTTAGAACTAATGGCTATCTACGCCCTTCACGCATTGACTACCTAAGCCTTAGGATTTAAAAATTACTGCCCATTTAGTTCTGGGCCGACCGGTTTCTAGATGCAGAACGCAGCCAGTTCTCTAATAATAGACCAGTATCAAATGATAATTACGGACGTTCAATGCCTACATTATGTACCATTAATGGCTCTAGTGAAAAATGGGTTAAGTCTTCAGAAGTTGAACAGCTGATTTCGACTTAGCCCCTTTACACATAAAATAGAAAATAGCTGTTTAATTTCTGCAGACTTAACCCCTTTTTCACTAGAGCCACAGTTAATATTCCCTTAGTAACACTTTCAGTGCACTGTGAGCTTTTATGTGCGTTCATACCATAGAACTTTCATACGGCCCGGTGTCGACTACGTGCGATTTGTCAGTAGGTACATTGCACGGTTGATATTCTCACTGTACTATAGTAATTTGACTTGACTTGGCGAATTGGATGACACGTATGGATTTCACTTATCCACTCAGCTGCTCATTATCATCGTCTCACTGCAGAGCACATGCCTCCTCTCAGAATGATAGGGCTTGGGTCATAGTTCCCACGCGAGCCCAGTGCGGATTGGGAACTTCACACACACCATTGAATTTCTTCACACGTGTATGGTTTTCTCACGATGTTTTCCTTCACCGTAAAGCTTATGGTAAATTTCAAATATAATTTAGCACATAAATTTTTAAAAACTTAGAGGTGCCAGCCGGGATTTGAACCCACGACCCTCTGCTTGAGAGGCCATAGGTCAAACCGCTATGCCACCACGGCTACTCAGCTGCTCATTTTGCATTTATTGACAAGTGATGTTTAGCTCCGCCGCAATGAATGCACCATTACACCGACCGCCGCTGTGCAGCAGGTTTATTTTTATAGTGAAAATAAACGGATCACTCGTTTTAAGACGTGAGTGTTCCGTTTATTTTCACTATGAGTGAGTCTCGCGGTAGTTTCATGTTTAAAGATAAAGAGGTCTATTTTTACTTTATCATAATTAAAACTCTGCGGTATCGTTAATAGTGGGTATATTCCTTAGACTATGTCATCATCATCATTTCAGCCAAAAGTCGTCCACGGCTGAAAATAGGCCTCCCCAAGGCTTGCCAAACCGATCGGTCCTGCGCCATCCGCATCCAACGCGTTCCCGCAACCTTAACTTGGTCGTCGCTCAACAGGTAGGTTAGACTATGTGTTTAATTGTAAAGGAAGACCCCAAAATGTTATCAAGTGAGTACATGTCCAGGGGCGTAGCTACCGCCGTATCAGCCGTATCAGTGATACGGGGCCTCCGGGCTACCTACAGAGGACCCTAACGTGTGTAAGCAAAAATTAGTAAAATGTTATCCACAATGCCACTTAATCTCTTGCTTCCCGGGAAAGCGCCCCAACTAATTTTGATACAGGCTCCGCCACTGTAGGGTGACAGCACCAGTAATGGACAAGAACCAATTATGGTATTTTTTTCCCTAAACCCAAATTTTAAGAAACGGTTACACTACATTTTTAAACTATCAACACTATGCTCAGATAACTCGTACTTATAACTGGTAAAGTCCATGAATGGTGGGCTATAAGACGTTGAATCTTTGGTGTTCATTACTGGGGAACTACTGTGCTTAACATGTCCATGATTAGTACCGCCACATGTCAATCACACCAAAATGATTAAGGCTAACATAGAGGTGAACTCGAACTGCCTCGGAATTTCCCGGTTCCAAAATTATTCACATCACATCTGAATATTATTTTTTACCCTGATGATATGTACCAACCCACAAATTTAATTAACCTTAAACAAAATAATATAATGTTGTAGCAACAAATTGAAAACAAGCTTAACTTACGGGAATAAAGAGGTTGGAACACATTTTAAATAATTGGGCAGTAGCTACAGAGTTTATTTTGTCTACGGAGATATGAGTGATCATATTGTGGTTAGGTTTTGGGGAATGGTTGGGTTGCCTCCCCGAAGATGCCGGGTCCTTCTCGTCAGCCAAATAAAGAACCAGTGAAGTTAAATACACTTTAATTCTCGTTAACACAATCGTTACAAAATAGCACACATATATCGCGTCTCGGCAAGTTCCCAGCCAGAGCGTAATAGACAAGTGTCATAGTGTTACTCGTTGACAAAAACTTATACTGAAAACTATTCGAGTCAGGCGTTAAGACACCACACCACCCCCCCACGGAGAAGGATAGGGCATAGAGTCATACAGCCAGTTATAACAAAAATCATTGCTATCCTTAAACTTAACATGACGACCAGACCGTGTTGTATAAGGTAGTTTCGCATGAGTAGTGGTATGTGCCGGTGCTGGTGCAGGTGAAGGTGCAGGTGTAAATGCAGGCTGCGCTGGACTTGAGCAGTTCGGCGGCGAAGTGACAAACACTGGTTTTTCGGAGTTAGGGCATTTTTCAGCCTCAACGAAAGCTGGTTTAACACGATCGACGCTCACTTCAACCTGCCTGTTTCTGATATCCAAGGTCATAGTCTTCCCGTCCAAGGAACGTTGTAGTACAGCGAAAGGACCAGTATAAGGAGGTTGTAATGGGCGTCGAACGGTGTCGTCGCGAACAAAAACATGAGACGCTGTGGACAAATCCTTAGAAACAAAGATAGCAGGAGTCGAGTGGCGAGAAGCTGGAACTGGACGGTAAGATGCCATCTTTCTTCGCAACTGGACGACAAAATCAGCAGGATCTTCGCGTTGGTCGTCGTCAGGTTCAGAGACCAACATCTCCCCGGGCAGACGGAGAGGTTCGCCGTAGACCACTTCGGCAGCAGTAGCTTTCAAGTCTTCCTTGTAGGAGGTACGCATGCCGAGCAGAACGAGAGAGAGGGCGCGAGTCCAGGAGCCGGAGTGGCACATCAGTGCAGCTTTTAACTGGTGGTGGAGCCGCTCGATCATCCCGTTCGCGCAAGGATGGTATGCCGTTGTGCGAATACGCTTGGTTGCGCAAGTTTGCATAAGGCGTCGGAAAAGATCGGATTCGAACTGGGTACCCTGGTCAGTAGTTATGATAGATGGGACACCGAAACGAGAAACCCATCCTTGAACGAACGTATCACCTACTTCGTCTGCAGTAATGGAGCGCATGGGCCACACCTCAGGCCACCTAGAAACCCTGTCAATAGCCGTGAGGCAATAACGGAAATCGGCACAGACGGGAAGTGGGCCGATTATGTCAATGTGGACATGTTTGAAACGACTAGATGGTTGCTTGATATAGCCCAGAGGAGCAGAGGTGTGTCTGGAAATCTTGCTGCGCTGGCACGCGAGGCAAGACCTGGCCCACACACGACAGCCCTTCCTAATGGACGGCCAGACATAGCGACCTGTCAGGTGGCTCTGACGCCGGGGTGACTCAAGTTGTGTAACTTGTTGAACACCACGCGACGAAACGAAGGGGTCAAATAGGGGCGCGGCTTACCGGTAGAAACGTCACAGTGAACAGATACGTCAGTGCCAGGGATAGCGACGAGAGAGAGCTGAAGGCTGGAATCTCCTTGACGTAAGTCGGCTAGCTCCGGATCTTCTTGCTGAGATTTAGAGAGAGCTTCGTAATCTTCTTCTAACGAAATGGCCTCTTCGAATTCCCGTTTATGACCTTCGGGTTATACTCAAAATTATTCAAAAAATGTTGAAACATTCCCTATTTAGGTGATATACACCCGAAATAGTTTTGATTGGTATTATCCTTATCTCGATTAAGTACCTAATAATTTGCTCTACCTTGCTTGGTGTAGCTAATGAAAGAACAAAGTAACTACGGAACTCTCAAATGAAAAAGACCATCAGAGCAGAGTAGGTACTAACCGAACTAAAAATGAAGGTAAAACAGTGAAGCATAATGGACAATGCTATAACAAAACAATTTTTCGACCGATTTCCACCGAACATAGTGAATCAGATATCCGTTCGTCCGTCCATATAAGCCATGCAAAGGCCAATCAATGCCAGTCCACCACTGTAGCGCGGGAATAACCGACGTTTAGCATTCCTAAGTTTTTTTTTAATAAGTTTGTTTTTAATTTCCGCCGCAATGGCGTCAGCCGTGATCAAGTTCAGTGCCATATTGTTTTTTGTCGCCGCGTGTGCTGCTGATTTTTGTTAGTATTTTTGTTTATATTAATTAGTGATTAATTAAATTGTTTGACATATCGTCAAGCTGATCTGAACCGGTCTCAAATGAACTCTACAAAGATTAATCTCATGAAATAAAATGAAATCGTTGTCTAAAGTAAACTAAATCTATGGTAGAAAAGCAAAGTGATACCTAAAGTTCCTCTAAGTATTTGTTTTAAATCATAAAATCATGTCACTTACATAAAAGAATAGCTGCTGCCTGCGACTTCGTCTGTGAAGAACTTGTTTATCGCGCGCTCGCAGGAACTATGCAATTTTCCGGAATAAAAACTGTCCTATGTCCTTAGGGTCTCAAAATATCTCCATACTAAATTCATTACGATCAGCTGAGTACTTTATGCGTGAAATCGTAACAAACAAACAAAGATACTCACATTGTTTATATTATTTAGTTAGGATACTAGAATCTACTTTAAAGTTCTACTACCGGCCGCACTCTAAAACGAAACTTAATTATAATGCAAATGGAATGGACTCATCTCATAGGCTAGCAAGTTCCTCGCTAATAAATTACTAAAAGATATGTGGCAGTATTAAGTAATTTACATATGAAATACATTGTTTTCAATGACCGCTAATCTCGAGAAGGGCGAATATCTTCTTCCTTATAAATTCAAGAGGATAGATAATAATTTAAATCACCTACATACTTAAATACCATATTAAACATCAAAACCCGAGAGCAAACATTCGTATTTTTTATACAAGTATCTGCCACGACGCGGGAATCGAACCCAGGACCTCAAGAATCATAGTCAGGTTCTCTAACCACTAGGCCATTTGGTCGTTAAATTCTTTGTCCTATCAGAATATCATTGTCTGTGCCTGTACTTAATAATTTATTAATTATTACTTAAATTTACGTACTTACTTTATACACTAAAACATCTGGTTTATTTATATCTAGGTCTACGTGAGTTAGGTATTTAAATACGTTAGCGATGACAACAAGTCGTCCTTAACGCTTAATTTATTACATATACCATTATAAAACACGTCTTTTCCGCATAATAGTATGTTAATATGTTATTGGGATATGATAACTATGTAAAACATTACAAAGAAATATCTTTAGAAATATTTTATTTGTTGTTTGAGGCCTACTTCTTAATGAACTAAAACAATTACTTTGCTCACCCGCGACCTTACAATAGTTACGTTTATGCAAGAAATGTGCGTTCATGCAGTTCCTCCACTTCCACACTGTACGAACACACACAAATCACATAAACTCAACCATCACCACCACCAAGCTACACTGACGCGTTTCGAACTCAACCAGAGCCCATCTTCAGAGTTACCACAACCGTATACTATGCTACCAAATGTTAAACTAACAAACCAAAACAATAGTAGATTGTACACCAAGGGGATAAAGCACTGCATTATGTCACGGGCGCGATATTGAATTCTGAACGAAACGAGGGACTCCAGATTTAACTCCCGAGCGTAGCGAGGGGGTTTTTAGTTGATTCCCGAGCGGAGCCCGAAGTCCTGCGATTGGTGAAGGCTTTAAGCGCGCCCAAGGCAAAATCAGTTTTATCCCCGAGGAGTATACTCTACTTTTCTCACCTTTTGCGAGACAATAAAAACCAAGGCTACTAGAAAAATACTCGAAATAGACTCAGAAGCACTGATTCCGACACAGATTTTGCGCCTTTCGCAGTTTTCCATTTGTCGAAATCGTCGTAAGCTTTTAAGTATTTTTCCTTCGACTTCTCTGGAATTAGATTATTAACAATGCCTAAGGCCGGCTTGCGCGGACCTGGGTTAGCTACTTAACTCCGAGTTAACTGCTGACCTAGGATTAACAAGTGTTAAAATGAATGGAACTGTCATTCTTAACCCAGGGTTACCGATTTCATTTTTTAACCCTGAACTGTGCAAGTGGCCCTAATTCTAGGCGCCTAATTTAATGGAATCCGGAGTGAAATCACTTTCGTCACTTGATATTTTCTTAATTTTTTATTTCCATCCATCCATCTATCCATCCATCGATCCATCCATCCATCGATCCATCCATCCATCGATCCATCCATCCATCCATCCATCCATCCATCGCCCCATCGACCCATCGATCAATCGATCCATCGATATCCATCCGTCCGTCCGTCCGTCCGTCCGTCCGTCCGTCCGTCCGTCCATCCATCCATCGATCCATCGATCCATCGATCCATCCATACATCGATCCATCGATCCATCCATCCATCCATCCATCCATCCCTCCATCCATCGATTCTGGATCCAATCCAATCCAAACGAACAATAAGAACTATGAAAAGTGAGAATCACATTACTGCCCGGCGGGTTATAATGAAATTCAGTACAACATTACTGCCCGGCGAAAGCCAAGGGCTATAATGATTTATTTTGAGAAAGGTTTGCATGATATTTAATAAGGCATTGTCGAGCAGGTCGTGTGAAAATGTTTTAACTTGTCACTGTAACTTCTCAAGTACCCACTTTATTTTTCTTATTCTCAAACTACCCCACAAAAATTAACTTTTATTGACATATTATAAAACTACCTTGAATTTTTTGTTTATTTATTTATAAGGCATATTTTATTAATACTAACTGTTGAAATTCGACCCAAGCCGCAGTAAAGGAGAAGATACTAAATTTACCTGTTCATTAATAATAGACCCCATAGTGTTGTACCTAATTATTTCCATGCATTCCAGAGCATCCAGACGCAACCCCTTGCCGCAATAATGTACACTTCATAAGAATCTGAATCTAACAATGAATGATTTGATTCCAACAAATGTTTTGCAAAATTCGATCTATCTGGATGCTCATTCCTATATGCCGAAACATGCTCTTTAAATCTAGTATTAAAACTTCGGCCTGTCTGTCCTACGTATATCCCATTGCAGTCATTACAAGTAAGCTTGTATACCCCCGATCTAGTTCCCTTATCTACCTGTTCTTTGTGGTTACATAGCCTAGAGTACAAAGAGTTGTTAGTCTTAAAGGCAACATTAATATTGTTTGATTTTAAAATGCCATAAATCTTATCAGACAAATCCCCAACGTAAGAGATGCTAGATCTATATTTGTTAGTAGACAGACTAACCGTACCTGCTTCTTTTGAACTAAACTATCTACCATTGATTTTGTATAACCATTTGAGATCGCTATCTGATAAATAGTACCTACTCAACTCTAAATCAAAATGTTCCTTAGAAAGAGGCACAGTCAGCAATCTATTAACATAACAATGGAAAGCAGCCAGTTTATGCTGCCACGGATGATTAGAAGATGCTGGTATAACAGCATCTGTGTACGTGGGCTTACGGTATATTTTAAATTGATGTTAACCATTTAATTTTGAAATCGTTAAATCCAAAAAGTTCAACGAACAATTTTCCTCCAATTCTTTTTTGAACTTTATCTTTACGTGCTTGTTATTCAAACCATTAATAAACACGTCAAGCTGTCTCATACTCCCCCTCCAGCATAGGATCAAATCATCAACACTACTTTTCAAATTTCATCATCTTGATCTCAACGGAAAGTAGTCTATAAGTGCTCGTACCATAGGGTTTTTCCATCAACACACTTTCAAAAGATTATATATCGCGCGGACTTAGATACTTTGCATGAGACTACTCCTAAGTACCTATTAAGTATTACAATATTAATTTCAATGTTTATACCTTTACCCGTTTAGCTGTGAAAATAGGGGTCAGAGAATAAGGAATCCGTTTTTTTTTTCTTTGTGTGGAACGGAACCCTAAAAATAAAATTTGATTAAAAGAGCGTAGATTTAGTTATTAAGAAAAACTTGTATGGAATGCCCTTAACCTAAAATTAGCAAGATACTACATAAATATGCGAAAAACAAACAAGTAATAAATAAAACTGACAAGAAAATAGGGCAGATAGGTACTAAACAAAACAAAAACATCTTCTCCTAATAAGGCAATAATCAAGTTCATGTCAAATGAAATTACCGGCATATCGATGGCGTTAATGGTTTATTGGATATTGTTTGATGATTAAATGACTTAATTGCTAGACAGTTATTAACGAGATAATTGCATTATTACACGTACGGTTTTCTGAAAGTTACGATGAAGTTTTTTAGTTATAATAATTTTATATAGGTATATCGAAAATATCCATACATTCGTCAGTAGGTACACTATTTGGGATAAAATTTGCGAAGCTGCAGCAACACTGCCTAAATTATTTAAGTCCTTCTGTGTACCTACTATAGGTATACGGTTGTATAGTATACATAATACATATCATCTTGCTACTCTCTTGATTTAGTTTTTTTTCGGATGTTGCAAGTGCTCTTATAGCCAGTCAAACCAGTTCTGCAATACTTCCAGACAAAATATCAATAGCTACAAACTGAGCACTTTGTATGTGTAGGTACTTTTTATCCTGTTAACTACCTAAGTATATTTCAAGGGTAGATACTAGATAGACCTTTATTAAAGAATTGCTAGCACATTGTAAACGTAACGGATGAAAGAGATAGTCTTTTTTCCAAAGTTGTTCAAGCATTTTTCTTCAAGATGTGAGTTACATTGAATTTCGCGCCTAGAGCGTGCGCTTCCACCTTAAGTATAGATACTTAAGGTATTTCGAATCATATTCTGGTAATATTATAGTTAGTTTTCATTGCAGTGCGATGTTTATCTTGCGTAACCCACGAGTTCACACTTGACCTCCGGCCACGATTGGTGTAAATGTTGACACTTGACATGAATTTACTTATGTTCAACGCATATGAATATGAGGAAAGTTTGCGAAATAAACAAAGTAAAGCGTCCCAACATTTCGTTATAAGGTCCATAGTTAGTCGCCTTTATTGGCCCACTGCATCTACTTCACATGCAAGAACTCAACTTAAGGGTCTAAGCACACTACCAAAAAATTACGTCCCATTTTTACGTGCAACCGAATTTCGGTCGGGTGTAAACCGAAGTTTCGTAGCTGACCCTAGTGCGGTTAAAAATACGATATTACAATAATGTACAACCTGATAATTCAAACCAATTCATGTTAATGCCACAAGTGTTTATTCAGGTCGTTCATTACGGGTCTACAAATACTTACACTGCGTTTTAACAGCATCCGCTAGTTATGCTAAAACGTGATATAAATAATATCGGCAAATGTGTTACTAAAGTAAATAATAAATAGTAATTGAAACAGCATTGCAGGCGCATCACGCCGAATTTTTGTCGCATAATTTCTGCGGTTATGGTGTCACATCAGCCCAATATCTACATCGGAACGTGAAATTAGCCGTAGAATCGGTATCTTCGGCATATTTAGTAATGCTCGGACACTAAAAGCTGATGGTTATCATCTAAGAACCGGTTTACCGTTAAAATTTAGTTTTTAGATTAAATTAACCACATTGTAAAAAAAACAGAAATGCAAGTAAACGCTGGAGTCGGGGATGTGAATTTGGATTGACGAAGACTCGGGTTCACTTCACGGGTTTTCTGGTTTTTTCAATGTGTTTTACTTACATTAGGTATTATTTAAAAAGGAAACCGTTGATTATCGTCATCTCGTTTTAAGTCCTCAACACCACCCAGCCGCAACCGGTCTAGCACCAGGCGACTCGTTTGACTGCATGCTTTTGAGCTCCTTGGATACTCAACGGTAGATTTACTGTTTATGTTCGCAATGTTTTAGTATCGTTTTCAGTTTAGGGTCGAAGACCGAAGTAATTAACTGTGGCATGCAAATTTAATGTTTGTTTTTATTGACTGTATCTGTCTTGTTTTTATTACTCGACTTTAAGTTAAGTCTATATGTAGGTACACACCTTAATGTATGTATTTGTGTTCCAGTAGAATACCGAAAATAGTGACTAGATTTTTTATTAATGAAATTCAGATACATCGTTGTTATTAGTCCGAGTAAGGCTCTACATCAATTCTAGTGACTTTATATCTACGTAAAGAAAGATACGAATGTTGAAATATTTTTAGGGTATATACCTAGGTATAGCGGATTTAGATATAGAATTCTGTATGATGCCGACATAACGCAGACACACTGGTTTATATTTTCTTGCCATGTTTTATAGTCTGTATCCGGCAGACAAACAGTTTTGCAGGGCTCTGCAAAAAACGTTATTTAGTGAAAATTCAATAGGTAAATTATTTCATTCATTCACTAGTTCTGTTACTGTCACAACGGACGTAGCTCTTCCTAACTTTTTTTCAAACCAACCATCTTCACTAGGTCTACGGTTATGGTTGATGGAGCGTGCAAAATAATAACACCCATAACATGGAAGTAGAGTCGTAACACAAAACTTTATTTTGCCCTTCTCTACCGAACCATGTTTTTGCCGAAAAAAGTCAGAAGAAGGAATAGAAATCGCTTTTAACCCTTAGGGTAGCTTTGGTTAAAGGAGATGTTCGGAATCAACATTATCATAATACGAGGAGAGTGTGGCTAGATGAGCACTTTAGACAATGAGATTGGTCAATTCGGGCCAAAAGACGCACCCTCACATTCACTTCGCTTTAGTATTGTGCGTGAAACACTCGTAGTCGATTCCTAAAAACAGAACTTAATCTACCTAGAGCAAAAAATAATATTTCAGAAAAATATATCCGCATGTCGACCATTTATGAGGGTGATGAACATTAAAGACATTTTATAAATGGATGAGCAGTTGACCATACACATGTCCTTTGATAGAAGCGTGGATTGTAAAAATTAAATTCCTTTTTAAAATTACGTATCTATAAAAGAAACTAATGATACATTATCTGTAATTAACTCCAATATGTAGACGATGGAATTGTAGGCATTGATCTCATAAATACCAGACATTATTTATTCACTGGACTGACTTCTTCGAGATACAGAATGTTTCATTTTGCTTAAAATGTCGCATTGTCACCAGTGGCCATTGTACCCTCAATATTTAAAACAATAGGTACAATTAAAAAGAAAATTTTAGAACGCGCCAAAACACTCAAAAATAAGGCTCCTCTTCATGCAGTGTCATCTTTGCAGCTTCAATATTATTTTGCTGCTAAAACAAAAACTTCATTTCTAAGGAACACACACATTACGAGTAATCTTGTTCTCATTTCCGCTCCCCATAGCTCGACCACTTATGCTAATAACTTAACTATCTCACAGCTAATCTATGTTTTATTACGAAGAACAATTGTGTTCAAATTAGCTGGTAGTTTACCGACTTAATGGCCATAATCGTCGTATGTGTAAGGAGCCGGAACTTGTAACGTCATTATGGCAACGAAAATTCCCAGAAAATTTGCTATTGGGAAATTCTAACCTCGAGAATATTCTATTCGTGATATTAATGCAATGTAACTAACGAAAGTAGAAACAGTATCTACCTAGTTACAGTCAAGGAAATTTAACTGAATTGAAAACCAGAGTGGAACCTTTTCACAACCAATTGCAGGATGATTTCTTTGGCAGTTGTATGGAATGTCAACATGATATTTGCAATGAAAAGGGTTCACCCTGGTTGGTACGTGATTCAGTTTCTTTGATCGTACATTTGTACAAAAGTTATGCTACAATGTTTTGTGGTAACGAAACGACACAATTAGAATAGAATATTGACGACACAGCTAGCAGGTAGGGTCAACGTCATAAATAAGTGATTACTTTTGTACCCTGTCACTTTAACGTCATGTTTGGAAAGCCATACTAAATTATGAAACGACTAAAAGCGACAAGGTACATAAATGATCACTTATTTATGACATTGACTGTACCATATATGTTACAGTCAGCTGCAGAGAAAAGGTACCCCCAGTAACGGCGCTAACATATCAATTTGGGAAGGACAAGGTTGCGCCAGTACCTTGACCTCAGAAAGATTTACTGCAGCAGTGTTTTATGCATTTGCATAAATCCATGTCACTGCATCATGTCAGGAATCCTTAACGACTCCAGTAAAACAAAATTGCAATTCGGCGAAGTTCACTGCCACGCAATAAAAATGTCAATAAACAGGAAAACCTTCACATCAAATACTTTACGTGCTTTTAAAATTTACACTAAATTACGTATTTGCGAATATTTTCAGGAGTCAGCTTTAGAGGGATACTCGTATAAATTCGTATAAATTACTAGTTAAGAACATTTTCAATGAATATTGATTGGTATGGTAAAAGTCCCATTATCAAATCGGTATACTTACTAGGTAAATTTGATGGAAGCTTACTTAATCCACATATATCACCCGCGTGATTGCTTTAAAACGTAATTGTCCTAAATGCCAATACTTTATGGTCAATGTTTAAATTATCCGTTGCGATTGATTATTTTCTATCACGTTGTCGATTCTTGTGGGAATCCACTCGATATCGGAGCCAGATAGACTCATAAATCCTACGTGTTGCTTCGTGCGCCTACAATAGCCGGTTCCTAAAAATAATGTGTCCAACGCACTATTGGTGTCTCCTTACTCAATAACAATCCTAACTTCTTTTTTCCAGCGGAGCTAGTGGGCAATAAATCGGCACAGCCTGTGACAGAAGTCTGTCTTGGTTGCATCTGTCAGGCCATCTCTGGGTGTAAAGCGGGTCAAACGTGCGAGGGAGACACCTGCGGTCTGTTCCGCATTACCTGGGCCTACTGGTCTGATGCCGGCAAGCCCACGCTCCACGGATACTCACCGGACCATCCTGACGGTAAGATTATGACCTTATTCTTAAGTAGGTACTTAATGACCCACTGGCGAGCCTGGGTATGAGGGGACAATACCTAGGTTTTGGACGTTGGCTGTCCGTGTAAAGGGGCGGAGAGTAAACATATGGCACTACCCTCAGTCTGCTTTTTCAGTGATTGGGGTGTAAATCATATGATCCGTGACCTGACGTTGACATGACGAAGCTTGTTGAACACAATACATATGTTTATATAAGAAAAAGCTGTTACGGATATTTATAATGTTCACCTGACCATTTATAAAAAAAACCGGTCAAGTGCGAGTCGAACTCGCGCACGAAGGGTTCCGTACCATTATCTATAAAAACGGCAAAAACATCACTTTTGTTGTATGGGAGCCCCCCTTAAATATTTGTTTTATTTTAATTTAATTATTTACTTTTAAAGTGAATATATAACTACATATTCTGTGAATATTTCAAGCATCTACCTGCTGCCGTTATCAATATCGAGCAAAAAAGAGCAAAAACATCACGTTTGTTGTATGGGAGCCCCCTTAAATATTTATTTTATTCTGGTTTTTAGTATTTATTCTTATAGCGGCAACTGAAATACATCAACTGCGAAAAGTTCAACTGTCTAGCTATCACAGGTCGTGAGATACAGCCTGGTGACAGACGGACAAGGGACAGACGGACAGACGGACGGACAGCGAAGTCTCAGTAATAGGGTCCCGTTTTCACCCTTTGGGTACGGAACCCTAAAAAGTAACGTGGGTATTTTTCATAATCAAGCTTGAAACATTTAGTCATGCAAACTTGGACTTTGTAAAACTATCAACCCTTTATCCGCTTTGTACTTATAATAAATGATGTGTTTAGGTACAGTCGTGTTGAACAAAAGAATGTCATCGCCACCCCAATACCCTCTCAGAATGAGTGTTTCGGCTGTAGAACTGTTCATCTATGCAATGGGATATTCTTTCCGAGATCGAGTATTTCCTGGCAAAAGAATTGCTACACTTTGATTGTGAAAAGGTTCAACGGAAAATCATGACATGACTGACTTTTTATTAACCGATGTAGCTAATTGTTTTAAAAGCGATTCTTTTTCTGGCGAGATACTTATGTCATTCATTCATTAAAAATACATTAAAATTTATGACACAGTGAGGTGTTCGACAGGTTTGGATATTGTGCTTAGCTAGTTAAATAACTTAGATAATAAAAAAGTCGCCCAATACCGGATCTCACTCAATGAATTTACAACAACAACAAAACAAAAAAAAAATACAACTGTCTTAAAGACAACCTATAACAGACCTGGTGCAAGGTCCGTAGGACTACTAAAACAGTTCCAATCAATGATATGAGTGAAGTTCCTAACCCGCACTGGGCCCGCGTGGGAACTACGGCCTAAGGCCTCTCATTCTGGGAGGTGGCTTTGTGCCCTTCAGTGGTACGTACATATATCTAGGCTGGGCTGAAATTGCAAATGCCCAGTCATCATCGTAAAATTACTCTACCATAATATTTTTATCTACCTGATCTGACTCTACAAAACTTCAAAAAATAGGTTCTTAAATATTTGAACAAAAAATATTTATAACCTGTTTATCTAAAGATCACCTTTACTTAAATAAAGTATTCAACAAGGACGCGATTCATTAAAACTGATTTTTTTAATACATATTAATTTATCGGAAGTAGGAACTGAAGTTGATTCAAAAATTAACACATTTTCAATAACTTTTTATTGTTTCAATTTGTTGTCGTGTCGATCCTCCGGTAATTGTACGTTATTAATTAGGGCTAATTTTTTTTCCAGCGTACCGCTCGTGCGTGGTGGATCCCTACTGCGCTGCCCAGACTGTTCAGGGTTACATGAGGAGATTCGGCCAGGTAATATTTAGTTAAGGCAAACCAATGCTCGACACCTCAACGTCCAGTAGATGACACCCATCTGTCACCTCTCTTACTATGACATAAGCTCGAAGGCTTGGGCCAGTGCCGAGCACAGGGACGTTTACCTTATTTAAAATTCGATTTTCAGAACTCCTTACATAACACACTGTTCGTTCACTCACACTCAGATTACTAGAATTATAAATTTTTCTTTTATTTTATTCCTATGAACATTAAAAATTATTCATAGTTGTTGCCCGCCATTTCGTCGGCATCCCGAAGAAATTTTGGAATTTTGCTTTAAATGTCAGGCTAAGTCGCCAACACATTTAACTGAACATTGCAGCTATACCATATTGATAATATTCTAATCTGTTATTTAAATATTGTGGTGGTGATGACTGTGTTCGTCATTAATAATTGAGTACTGTTATACTGCAGTATCTACACTAGTATTATCATAATTGCCACTACTGAGACACCGTCAGGGACCGGACGGAAGTACCTAATAAATAATTTATTTATCACTAACTCATTCAAAATTGCATAATGTTGCACGTGATCTAATATTGAGGAAACTTAAAATTTAGAAGACTAGGGCAAACCTAACTCCAATATCTGTTGGTCCAACTTTTTTCATCATAAATTATTAAATTGGAAGGTCCTCGATTATACATACAAAACATAATTGAATCTTCCATAGTCGGGCAGCTAGTTTCCTTGTTTTTTGCACCGTGAACTGTAGACAATGCTTAATTATTTTTTACTCGTCGGTCATGGGTGGGTGTTGTTGTAAATTGAATTAATATGACATCGTGACATTGTCGCTTGCATTCAATATTTAGCAGCGCTCTTCTTACATCATCGAAGTAAATAACCAGCTATGTGCCAACCTTGGCGTCATGTTAATATTCTAAGGCCATAAAATTGATATTGCTTTCCGAATATATTTTAGCTGATTAAAGTTTAGGTATTTCGTGTTAAAAAATACCTATATGTTTGAGTTAAACTGATTCAAACGTCTATAATTAAAGATAATTTAATTAATTTGTGCGCCTTAAGCTATAAATTAAATTTAAAATTTAGTTCTTGTCTCATTCATTTTGTTCTACACAGGTCGATTCAATTATATTGGCTGTCATGGCCAAAAGTATGTTTTTGATCATACATTCGTAACTACTTATTGCTTGGCCCAAAAATTTAATATATTATCCCACTAATCTGTATAGGTACTACACGAAACAAAGTCGTTTTAGTTAGGCCATTTATAACTCAAGAAAGCTGGACCGACTTAAATGATTTCTGGTTTGCTGGACTCGTCTCCGCTCAGAGCAGCAGAAAAACTGTTAAAATTTCTTAACATATACCTAATTATATTCCAGGACTGCAATGGTGATGGCCAAGTGAACTGCTACGACCACATGGCGATCCACAAGAAGGGCGGCTTCGGGTGCGCAGGCGACCTTCCCTACGAATACGTGAACGTGTTCAATCAGTGCATCGCCGCCGTCGCTGCCCACCAAGGCTAGAGCGTACTAACAAGGAGTCCTCTATGTAAATAAAAAAAACATCACAAGCATCATCCCTGGCCTTCCTCTCAAGTGTAAAAGTTAATATTAAGCAAAATGGGTTATTTTTACTCAGAATCATCAGTACTATCGATTCTTGTTAGAGAAAAAAGTGCCCCGAGTCAGTTTTGTTAATTTTCTTGCATCATGTATGGAGGTAATAAAATTGACATCGAAAATTACGAAGTAACATTTAGGACGCTTTTTTCTCGTATATGACAATTGGATAACTATTTTTAGTTTTGAGTTGAAATAATCCAAAATTTCTAAAATCCCCTTTGAGGCTAGCGCGGTATTTTTTGTCACAGATACAAGGGTACTCGTACGCACTTGTACTTACCTAAATAAATAGATACGTTTCAAATTAGAGCAACTGCAATGAAAACTGACCTATTTACTTATCAACTGTTAACTGTTTTAATTGCAGTCTGTTAACTTGATAATATCAATACTTATACTTATACTTAGTGGACTCCAAAACGTTTATTATACGATAATTGCACTAGTTTTATTATTTAAAACAATAGATCCTGTAAGTGCCAAATAACATTACATAATATTTCAACCATTTATAAATTTTAGATGTTTTTTAAACAAGTTTTAATGCAATCCGACAGCAACTGTGTACTAGTCCCTTAGTAGGATTTTATACATTAAGTTGGGCAATGTTTGCCAACATTTATTTTAACATATGAGTGCTCAAGACTTCTTATAATAAATAATAATAAATATAAAGATATGTATTTTATTCAATCTTCAAAAAACCTTTTGTTTACAACAATAATTAAATATGTAGTTTTTTTAGATGACGGGAAGATTCTATTGCTATGTGGCTATGATGTCTGTCCGTCCGTCTATCACAGGGCTGTCTCTATTGTACCGTAATAACATATGGGCGCTATAAAAATAAATCTACACCTATGACATAACACATAACGCTGATGTACACAATTAATGTAGGTACTAAATTATATTATAACATACTTACTAAAAAAATGTAACTAATAGATCGAGAGTACAATAAACTGAACTTGAACTTGCTGTAGAATCCCCAGCAACCTCAATATGGAATTTAATAAATTTCACGTAGATTTTTACTTTTTCAGCAAACTTGAGGCCAAAAAAATGTACTGCGGTTTTTGCAGTTGAATAAATTAGTTAATGGATAGTTACATAATTGTCGCCAGGACGCGAGCGCCTCCAGCCGACTCCTCAAACGTACAATAATTTGTATTTACATGGGTATTGGCTATGTGCGAAGCGGGTGGTGGGGTACAGAAAACGATCGCAGCGCACAACATGGCAAAAATTTCAAGTAGGTAAATGAGGCTACGCGGCGCCACCGTCGTGCACGGTCCCAATAATGTAATTGTATATAATGAGTATACCCACATCTAGGTTATGATATGAACTATCATAGGGCCTTGTGAAATATCTTGCCCACACAAAATTTAGGTCCTGAATCGCCACGATACGGAACCTTAAAAAGATTGAAAACCCCTGGTATATACAATACTAGCTATTGCCCGCGACCCTGTCTGCAAAGATTTCGTTTATTACTATCCCGGGGGAACTATGCAATTTCCGGGATAGAAATTATCCTATGTCTTACCCAGAGTTTCAAACTCTTTCCATAACGGGCGTTCAATAAAAAGTGAGAATGAGTATGTTATAAACAACTTTTACTAAATGTCATTTTATTTTTCGACATAGTCACCTTTTAGCATAATACACTTAGTATATCTTTTTTCTAAACTTAAAATTCCATTTATAAAAAAGGTCTCATCTTGAGTACTTAAAAAATCTTGTACTGCAGCGACTACCGCGTCGTCGTCTTCAAATTTCTGGCCTCTCAGGTATTGTTTCAATTTCGGAAATAGGTAGAAATCACTGGGAGCGAGATCTGGTGAATACGGAGGATGCTTAAGGATATCGAACCCAGCATCACGAATTGCAGCCATTGCAACGGCGGACTTTTGTGCCGGGGCATTGTCCTGGTGGAACAGCACAACTTTCGAGAGTTTACCTCGCCGTTTTTCGCGGATCTCATTGCGCAATGTTGCTATTTGTTTGGCGTATAAAGTGCCCGTAATAGTGGCTCCATGCTCGAGATACTCAATCATTAATACCCCTTTACCATCCCAAAAAACAGAGCCCATGACCTTACCGGCAGATGGGCTCACCTTGAATTTCTTCGGAGTTGGAGATGATGGCCTTTTCCATGTCATAGACTGCAGTTTCGTTTCAGGGTCGTAATGATGGAGCCATGTTTCGTCCATTGTTATAAATCGCGCCAAAAAAAGTTCCCGGTCTTGCTGCATCAGGTTCAAAGCTTCTTGACAAATCTCTAGTCTAGTTTGTTTTTGCGTGTCAGTAAGCATTCTTGGTACCCAACGCGCAGATACCTTTTTCATACCCAAGCGTTCATGTAAAATATTATGCATGCTCCCCGTTGAAATCTTTACATTTTCAGCAATAAAACGAACCGTGACACGACGATCCGCCAAAACTGAGTTTTCGACTTTTTTCACAATTTCTTCAGTTACTGCTGTAGTAGGGCGTCCGGAGCGGGGGTCGTCCATTGTCGATGTTCTTCCACGTCTAAATTCGGCGCACCAACGTGCGACTGTCGAATACGGAGGAGCATTAGACCCTAAAGTGTCCCGCAAATCCAAATTGACTTAGTCCGTAGAAAAATTTTTCAAATACAAGTATTGGATAACGGCGCGCAGTTCAATTTTCTCCATTTTCGCTAACGTACTCAATAGCATTGCAAAGAAATTACCGTATATTTTTTTAAACAAAAGACAGTTAGTTTTTTTTTTCATAGCAATCAGCTAGATAGATTAGCTTTACCGGCCAGTATTTAATTTCGTAATATTAAAAGAGTTTGCATCTCATTCTCACTTTATATTGAACGCCCCTCGTATTTCAAATCGGTTCAGCGGTTTAAGCGTGAAGAGGTAACAGACATAAAGACACACTTTTGCATTTATAATATTAGTATGGATAGTCCGCGTGCAGGTAACAGATTTTTCTCAAACATGCTATGAAATATTGACGTTGTGTTCCTTATAATACGCCACGAACTGTCACGTTGCAGGTGCGCCTTAGACGAGAGGTCAATAATGGAATTTCATACAAAATTGCTGGCCTTGGCCAGCAAAGTTATCGTCTATTGTTTTATGTGACACAGCACCATGACGTTTAATAAGTCGACGTGGTCGACGTGGATGGATGGATGGATGGATGGATGGATGGATGGATGGATGGATGAACGGATGGATGGATGGACGGATGGATGGACGGACGGACGGACGGACGGACGGACGGATGGATGGATGTTGATGGATGGATGGATGGATGGATGTTGATGGATGTTGATGGATGTTGATGGATGTTGATGGATGTTGTTGGATGTTGATGGATGTTGATGGATGTTGATGGATTTTGATGGATGTTGATGGATGTTGATGGATGTTGATGGATGTTGATAGATGTTGATGGATGTTGATGATGTTGTTGGTGATGGTGATGGTGATGGTGATGGTGATGATGATGGCGGTGATGATTGTGGTGATGATGATGATGCATGTTTGAGAAAAACTCTATACAAGCCTTGGCCACGAACAGGGATTGCCGGCCTCGTATCTCTAGATGGCCTCGTTAACACTCGGCCATCTATAACTACTCGGCCGGCAATCCCCTATTTCGCGGCCGCTGCAGTAATGTACTATTCATGACCAAGTTCCTCTCGACAAGTCTAGGATGCATGAGCATTTACTAGGCAAGCGTGCTCCATCGTAGGCCTCATCTTCGCTTTCCATCACGCGTGATTGTGGTCAAACGCTAGCCTATATTTGTAAGTATAAAAAAAAACCGGCCAAGTGCGAGTTGGACTCGCGCACGAAGGGTTCCGTACAATTATCTAATAAAAATCACGTTTTTTTTGTATGGGAGCCCCCCTTAAATATTTATTTTTATTTTAATTTAATGATTTATTTTTAAAGTCAATACAAAATTAAATATTCCGTGAATATTTCAAGGTTCTACCGGTTGCCGTTATCAATATCGAGCAAAAAATCACGTTTGTTGTATGGGAGCTCCCTTAAATATTTATTTTATTCCATTTTTAGGGTTCCGTAGTCAACTAGGAACCCTTATAGTTTCGCCATGTCTGTCCGTCTGTCTGTCTGTCTGTCTGTCTGTCCGTCCGCGGCTAAGCTCAGAGACTGTTAGTACTAGAAAGCTGTAATTTGGCATGAATATATATATCAGTCACGCCGATAAAGTGATTATATAAAAAAAAAACTAAAATAAATTTTTTTAGGGTACCTACCTCCCATAGACGTAAAGTGGGGGTGATTTTTTTTTCTCGACTAACCCTGTAGTGTGGGGTATCTTTGGATAGGTCTTTTAAAACCATTGGGGGATTGCTAACATGATTTTTCTATTTAGTGATCTTTTTGCGAAATATTCAAGTTTAAAGTGAAAATTTTCATTAAAATCGACCGTTCTAAAATCTAAACTGTTGGGTGGAAAAATTTGAAAAAATTCAGAATGGTAGTAAATATATTATATTTACAAGGAAAATTATAGCGGCTAAAATTGCTTGGGAATTATTTGTAGTTTAGAGTAAATAGTAGCCTAAGGTATAAAACATACCTAAACTTGGACGATTCCGTACACATACGAAATCCTTTGAAAAATATTATTCGATTTTTTCGTAATGGCCAGGGAACCCTATCTTGGGTGTGTCCGACACGCTCTTGGCCGGTTTTTTTAGTATTTGTTGTTATAGCGGCAACCGAAATACATCATCTTTTTTTTATGTTAGAGAGGCCAGACAAACGAACTAGTGGGTCACCTTTTTTTTTATGTTAAAGAGGCCAGACTAACGAACTAGTGGGTCACCTGATGTTAAATGATCACCACTGTCCATAGACACCCGCAGCGCTTTACACGATGCAAGTGCGTTGTCGGCCCTGGGAAAAGGAGAGGGAATAGGGGAGGGGGAGAGGTATTGGGCCCCCGGCGCTCTCACTGACCGTACGAAACGCAGCAGGAGTACTGCTGATTCACGCCGGTGTTCTGTGAGAGAGTGGTACTGCCCCGGACGAGCCGGCCCATTTGTGACGCAGCGGCTAGCTACAACATGGCATGTTAAATGAACACCACTGTCCATAGACACTCACAGCGCCTTACGCGATACCAGTGCGTTGTCGGCCCTGCAGAAAATGGTACACTCGCCTCTTAAAGGCACCCAGGTCGTAACTCGATGGGATAAGACCCCAGCGGGAAGAACGTTCCAGATTTTGCATGTTCGTGGCAAAAAAGACCGCTTAAAACGCACCGTCGAAGACTGCCATTCATCAACATGATGACGATGAAATGAACGCTTACGACGGGTGGATCAGTAATGGAACCCCGCAGCTGGAATGAGGTCAAAGAGTTCCTCAGAGCATCTGTGAAATTTCAACTCTCTAGCTATCACGGTTCCCGAAATACAGCCTAGTGACAGACGGACAGACAGACAGACAGACAGACGGACAGACGGACGGACAGCGGAGCCTCAGTAATACAGCCTGGTGACAGACGGACAGACAGACAGACAGACAGACGGACGGACAGCGGAGCCTCAGTAATAGGGTTTCCGTTTTTACCCTTTGTGTACGGAACCATAAAAATGAGTAATTTCTTCCGATCAGCTACCCAACCCAATAATAATATCTTGATGAAGAAAAAAGTCAGCTGACGATAATGTGATGGAAAATTTAGAAAAAACACAACGGGTACGAAGCCGCGGGCATCAGCTAGTTATGAATAAATACTCGTATCAGCTAGATGCAAGATAAAATACAACATCTGGATTAACTAGCTCAAAACAGGTATTTTTTTACGAAACGCATAATAGCATTAATTATAACAAAAATACTTCTTTCGGTATCAGTCTACCACCACTACTCGGTAACTTCCAACGTTCAGACAGATTTTTTTAATGGTTTTTATTTTAATTATAAAAACTTTTTGTTTTCGCTACAATGGTGCTAGCCGTGATCAAAATCAGTGCTGTATTGCTTATTGTCGCTACGTGCTGTGGTGATGTCAGTGAGTATATTTTTTGCATCTCTCATACTCGGAAAGTGAGGCAAATCATATCTGACATACGGGAGGATACTATTATTTTCTTCCCTAGGGTAGATATGAATTTAAAAAAATAAAGGCATTGGCTGTCAATGGAACACATACGCATTCAGCCAAGCATTACGGCATATACATACATGGAGTATTGAGTTTTTTTTTCTTAATTAGTCATATTACAAATTTCATAATGCCAGTGAAATATTATTAAATTAAATTAAGTATTAATTTCTTATTTAGTGACGTAAACCAAAAAAGTTAGAAAATGTTAAGAAAAAACACGGTAAACGACAATGTTATTGTCCATACAGCCTATCTCTATACAGCTTAACTCCTTGGTTCAAATTGGTTACTTACATATTTAATAATAAATTTACTAAAATACCTACTTTATCTACTGTTTTCAATGATTATTCGCAATCGCCTCCAAAAGCAGCTAGATATTTACCCACATACACTTCACTCATGCAAGTTAAAATGTACGGATTGGTTGCTTTCATTATCATATGACGACACGGAGGAACTTCTTGTGGTCGCTTCGTGAGTTAACATTTGACCCGAGTTCTATTTCGTTACTTTCTTGCATTTACATACCATCCATCATACATAACAAAAACACGCCCACACACTTGCAAGTGCTCACGCACGCACTTACTATATACACGTACTCGCACGAACGCACACACACACACACACACACACACACACACACACACACACACACGCACACGTACACACACACACACACACATGCACACACACAACCAGTTTAAGGACCATAATATTTATGTTTCTTTTGTGTATTTACTTAAATTTTAGTTAAACTTTTGTATTACTTTTGGAACTAAAATCACTTTGTTTACGGAGGGGGGCGTTGCTACCTGCGACACAGTTTTTAACTTCTGCGGGTGACATCGTTTTTCATATTTTGTAATGCACCTAAATGTTACTGTTCCAAATAAAGATTATTATTATGTTGGTACGGATTTCCGATCACGGGCCCATGGGGACCCGGTCATTTGAAAGGCATTCATGGGGCCGAAGCCAACATGAAGAGGCCTTTGGTACCATATAATATAAATGAGATGGGCGCAACTATGGAGGTCTATCCCCTAATACACCATGAGGATTTGCTAGCGGACAGTCCTCCACAGTTGCCAATCTATTGCCAGGTAGGAAGCGACATGGAATTGGCTATGGGGTTGGGATGTTGTGGACAGGATTACCGGGCTATGGAGTGAGATAACGGACACCTACCATTTCAATATCTCATAAACTGAACTTTTGGTAGGCGGTGACTCGCCACTCACTAAATGGGCCCCTCAAACTATTGCCCGCTCGGGGCAACGAGGCGGCAACATTGGTGTGAACGGCTAAGGATGGAGAGGTGTTCCTGGACTTTTAACTTCAAAATGCCAACTCGCCACTTACGGCCAAACACATCCATCCTTTGAGCATTTAGCTTTTGCGCTCCACTCTAGGCGGCCAATAAAGGCAAACTAGAGGCGGGGTGGGTGTGTAACTGTGTGAGTGTGTGTATAAGCGCATGTGTGTATGTGTACCCCTGGAGGTCTCGGGTTCGTGGTGTCGCTACGCACCAACAGCTCGCCACAAGCCGCCCTGCGATGACTGACTGCACTGGTGACACGACAACACCAGCGGGCGATGAGGTCGTCACATCCCTACGCCTTTTGACTGACTGCGCTGGTGACAGACACCACAACACCAGCGGGCGATGGGGTCGTCACGTCCCTACGCCTAATTATTATTATTATTATATTGAACATTCTAAATTTTGTTAAATTAATTATTCCTTAACAATAAACTCCTACTATTTCTAACTTTTTATACCTATTACTTAAATACCTTGCTAAAATCTACCTAATCATAAAGTGTACAAAAATATGGTTTTTAGGGT
This sequence comes from Archips crataeganus, assembly GCA_947859365.1. Taxonomy (NCBI): domain Eukaryota; kingdom Metazoa; phylum Arthropoda; class Insecta; order Lepidoptera; family Tortricidae; genus Archips; species Archips crataeganus. Next base: position 4,956,790 of record OX402061.1, on the reverse strand, counting down.
TCCGTACCCAAAGGATGGCAACAGCGAAGTCTCAATAATATGGTTCAATATTGAGACTCCGCTGTCTACCCATCTGTCTGTCCGTCTGTCACAACTCTCTGACACACTTGAAATTTTCACCGGTTATGTATTATTTATTACCTGCCTACTGTGGCTACAACAATAAATATTAAAAATAGATAAAGTAAAAAGGGGGTATTTGTTTTAAAATATATTAATATATTATATATATATTAGCCTATTTTTTATTCTTCCATGGTGACGAAGCTGCGGACATACCTAAAATAGTTTTGACTTAATGCAGATTTGCCTTGTACCTTCGCCCTACACGAAAAGTAGCAGAAAAAAAATGCAGCAGAAAGATATCTGAAGCAAAACTCAACGATAATCTGGTACCAGGCGAGACGATACAATTAGATATTTTTGAAAATATGAATAATATCACTTAACTAAGTGCCATGGATTTTTTTCTTATTTTTTCCAGAACTGATAAAACTTGGACTCTAGCCTGGTAGCAGCATATCGTGGAGTTTTGAGACATCCAACAGATTGTGAAATACAGAATCCGAAAACAAGTAATATATTGAATCAGGCGTTACTTTGCGGAGGTCCAATCAATGAATTGAAACAATTACTTTGCTCACCCGCGACCTTCACCGAGAAAGAAGAGGTAAAAGCGGTTGTAATTCCAAGTGTATTAGACAATATGCCCAAAAACAAGCTTTTCAAAAGTTTAGAAGCTGTGACACTGCGAATTAAAACTGCTCTTGGCATTTCGTATCCACGTATTTCCCAGCTCCGAACAACATCCGCATATTTACTAAGGGTACCTTTCCACCAGAGATGTGCTATGCAGCTATGCTGCAAGGATGTGACAGCTACGCTACGGAACTATGTGACCGTTTCCACTAATGCTAAGCTATTGTACCTAGTCCCTCGAGGAAAATCCAGAGCATGCATCCAGAACACACATCTCTACATATAAAAAACCGGCCAAGTGCGATTCGGACTCGCGCCCCGAAGGAACCGTACAATTTTTTAAATAAATGTCAAAATGCACGCCGTAAACAGCCGTAACAATAATAATTCACTGGAACCCTGCTTCTTAAGTAAAATGTACCTACGTAGCGTGAGATCATTTTACATTGGTTAATTAGGACCCCCCTTAATATTTAATATAATTATATTTTTATTATCTGTTGTTGTACCGGCCACAGTAATACGTAATCGGTGAAAGTTTCAAATTTCTAATTAACGCCATCATAAAGATCGAGTTAAAAACACTGAAAGAAAACACGTTTCTTATATGACGACCCCCTTTCATTTTTATTTTTAGTATTTGTTGTTACGGCGCCAACAGACATACATCACCTGTGAAAATTTTGAATGTAATGAGATACAGCCTGGTGACAGACAGACAGACAGGCGGAAAGTGGAGTCTTAGTAATGGGTGATTCTTCAAGGTCGTGATTTTTGTTTTATTCCTCTGTCGTATTTTTTTTTACTTAGTACAGAAAAAATCATGCTCCCATGAAAATAGATTTGTTCAGTACCATAAATTTATGTTACTGACCAAATCTATTTTCATCGGAGCATGATTTTTTCTGTACTAAGTAAAAAAAAATACGACAGAGGAATAAAACAAAAATCACGACCTTGAAGAATCACCCTAATAGGGTCCCGTTCTTAGCCTTTGGGTACAGAAACCTAAAAACATAGCTTAGTTGAACCCGTCTCCACCAGTGCTATGCTATCATAGCACTGGTGGAGACGGGTTCAACTAAGCTATGTTTTAGGTGGACCAATTAATATGACTGGTGGATATCAGAGCATCCATAGCATCGTAGCTGCCATCTCTAATGCGAAAGCACCCTAAGTAGTAAACACTGGCATTGAATTATCATCATCATACATTTACATGCGTGACATTTACACGATCCGGTTGCCGATCTCTCGTCTAAGCTGTTGACCTGTTTGACTACAATGCATATTGCCATAAAGCTCTTTTACTTATTATCTTTTTCTGTGACTAATTCGTAAACATGTCTTAGAGCTAAAAAAAAATATATTGCTACTTTTAGGGTTCCGGAGCCAAAATGGCAAAACGGAACCCTTATTGTTTCGTCATGTCTGCGTCTGTCCGTCCGTCTGTCTGTCTGTACGCGGCTTAGCGCAGTGGCTATTAGTGCTAGAAAGCTGCAATTTTGAATGGATAACATACATATAACAATTACCCCGACAGTGATAAAATAAAATGTAAAAAAAATTTAGGATACCTCCCATAGACATAAAGTAGGGGTGATTTTTTTACTCGGCTTACTTTATAGAATGGGGTATCGTTGGATAGGTCTTTTAAATTCATTACGGGGTTGTGAAGACGATTTTTCGATATAGTGTTTCGTTTGCAAAATATTCAACTTTAAAGAGAATTTTAATTTAATTAATAATAATCTGTCTGTTAATTTTCATGTTTTACGTACAATAAAGAGTTTTACATACATACATACATACATTTTTTTGTTAAAATTGAGCGTCTCTCCCCCCCCCCCCCCCCTAAAAGCTAAACTGTTGGTATAAAAAAATTTTGAAAAATCAAGATGGAAGGAAATATGTCAAATAAACAAGGAAAACTATAACGGCTAAGTTTGCTTGAGAATTATTAGTATTTTAAGAGTAAATAACAGTCTGATCTATAAAATATTGCTTGTATACAGTATAATTAATAAGATATTTATTTTATTTATTTATTTTATTTTATTTATTTATATGCAAGGAGTTTTTCGTCACGGCTGTAGAACCCTATCCTGGGCGAGTCTGACTCGCTCTTGAACGGTTTCGGTTGGTTTGTTTGTAAGTCTTTCCATATTTATTTTTTCCTGTGTATGGAATACGTGTAAATAAAACTCTCTCTCTCGCTCTCCATGACGCAATCTATAAGTATTAAAACATTTTCATTTAAGCTGTAGCCAGCTAGCCACTGTAAACGTTATTTCTAAACTGTGCGTCGATTATTTTTTGAAGTCAATTTAACACGAGTATTACTGATGCAAGCAATCATCTCTATCTCTTGATTATAGCTCCAATAGAGACAAAAAACTAACCCTATTCGCAATACAATACGCATTTCTTGCACGCAGACGATGCTTGTTTTACTGGCGCAGTTCTTTTTATTTATCATTTGATGAAAACTTTTTCCAGCTGAGCTGGTCGTAGAGCCTTTGTCGGATATCTGCCTTGGATGCATCTGCCAGGCTATTTCGGGGTGTAGGCAAGAGCCGGCGTGCGAGGGAGACCACTGCGGCCTGTTCCACATCACCTGGGCATACTGGTCTGATGCCGGCACGCCCACGATCAATGGCATGGCGCCTGATCACCCTGATGGTAAATTTAATGAGTAATTCTTCTTCTTAGTCGTGCACTCTTGACAGAGTGGTCGTGGTCATGCTTCGGTCGATCGACTCCTGCGCCACCGCTGCTCTCTTATGAGAATATTGTAAATTTAAACGTATTTTGACTAGCGCGTTACCTAGTAATTTGATTAGTAGAACGGAGCTCGGGGTCGCGGGTTCTATTCCCGATCGGGGCACACATTATGAATGAAGAATACGAATGATTGCTTTAGGAGTCTTAGATTTTAAATAAGTATACACCGTGAAATTTTAGTGGTTGTTTTCCCGAAACGAGGTGATTTAGTATCGATTGTACAATCGATTTATAATTACTATTTTGACTAGAGTCAAAAATCCAATTGTAAAAAATGAAAGTTGAAAATGACCGCAAACCAATTGTAACGCTTCGTTGGTACCTAACCTGTCGTACGATCGTACGCTACTTGTACCAACGAAGCGTTACTATTGGTTTGCGGTCATTTTCGACTTTCGTTTTTCACAATTGGATTTTTGACTCTAGTCAAAATAGTAATTATAAATCGATTGTACAATCGAAACTCAATCACCTCGTTTCGGGAAAACAACCACTAAAATTTCACGGTGTATATTCATTTCGCACTTATATGTCCCACTGCAGGGCACAGGCCTCCTCTCAGAATCAGAGGGTTTGAGATGTAGTTTCCACTCAGGCCCAGTGCTGATGGAGAACTTCACGCACAACAATTAATTTTTTCGCATGTGAGTACAGGTTTTATTACGATGTTTTCCTTCACCGTAAAGCTCATGGTAAATATCAAAATGTAATTTCACCTATGTAGTTCGAAAAACTTAAAGGTGCAAGTCCAAGTTCGAACCCACGACCCTCTGCTTGAATGGCCGTAGGTCAAACCACTGGGCTACCACGGTTTACTGCTGGATGTTTTTTTTTTTTTTTTTTTTTATTTTTTTATTTTAGCTGTTTTATGTTCTAGCGTTCCAAAGTTGTGTGGTGGATCCCTACTGCGCTGCCCAGACTGTGCAGGGCTATATGAGGAGATTCGACCAGGTACGATGGAAAAGTAAACTTTATCTACTACACTGACATGCATACACAATGGGGTATTTGTGGGGTATGAAAAGTCACCGTTATTTTTGCTCGTTAAGTAGTACATATCATTACAAAAAAAAACAAAAACCCATCATACTTTATCATCCCATCATCATCATTCCAGCCTATATACGTTCCACTGCAGGGCACAGGCCTCCTCTCAGAATGAGAAGGCTTGGGCCATAGCTCCCACGCGGGCCTAGTATGGATTGGGAACTTCAAACACCATAGAATTTCTTCTCAGGTAGTACGCAGGCTTCCTCACGATGTTTTCCTTCACCGTGAAGCTAATGGTAAATTACAAATTTAATTTGACTTGCGAGTGCATATTGACGACAATAGTCAAGTCTAACTCGGCATGTGGAACGCCTAGACAACTGTTGGCCCATTTAAAGAAATCTTATGTTTGCGGTCTGGAGTCGCTAATTTTATGACCAGAGGAGAGACAGCTTTTGTTTCTTACGCTGTGTCACATTTGCTCGATTGTACTAGTTGGGAGCGATCGGGTCAGTAAACCAGCACAACAACTAGACATTGTAACATATCGTAAGGAAAACTGGTCTACACGAAACAGAGTTAGGTTTTTAAATCGATGAACGTCTTTCTTTCCTTTGTTTCCTGGGATTCTATAAACTAACATTAAATACTACTTGTGTCCAGGACTGCAACGGTGATGGCCAAGTGAACTGCTACGACCACATGGCGATCCACAAGAAGGGTGGCTACGGCTGCGCAGGCGACCTTCCCTTCGACTACGTCAATGTCTTCAACCAGTGCATCGCCACCGTCGCTGCCCACCAAGGCTAGACCATACTAACTTGGAGTCCCCTATGTAAATGGAACATTATATAATCACTGCACGCTGCTTTCCAGAGTTGAAATTAAACATTTGAGTAACTATCTAATAAACTAACTATTGAAGAGCTAATAATAAGACGACCAGAAATGTTCTGATCTGTATTTCTTTTCACAACCGATTTCGCCACCTTTTCCCAGACTTCGTTTGCTTATAAATGACCAACATAAATGTTGCCTACGCCATTCCAGCAAGCCATGATAACCTGACGATTTCGATCTGCCATTGGTTGAGAGACACTAAACTAAATAGGAGAAACCGGGAACAAAAAAAACAACGGGTCGAAAGTTAAAAAAGGCTCTGTAGGTTTCAAGTATCTAATAGTCAAAACACCGCTTTGCTGCCAACATATGACAGCCAAATTCAGTCAATTGGCATTGTCGTATCTCTCTCTTGTTTTAATTCTTTTTTTTTACTTAGGTGATTCTCATCTTCATTCTGTATACGTCCCAACGTTCGATACAGGGGGGCTACTCCGAAATTCGAAGTTCGCATGGTACCGTCTCGCTCGCTCTCGTATTAAATGCTATTAGCGTAAGCGGAACGGCACAATACGAAGTTCGAATTTTGCACTTCGTAGTATAAGGCCTGGCCTCACATACCTAATAAGACATATTCACCAAAAAGCTTACGGTAAATTGTAATGCAACTTCACACATAAATTCCAAACGTAAAAACTCTGAAGTGCAAGTTCGAACCCACGATCAAAAACAACTAGACTAAGTACCAAGATTTTAGAATAAATAAGATGTTTAAAACACCCCAAAAACTAAAAGTATTATTTTTCCTGTTAGTTTAGTTTTCGACCAATTTACTAATGCGACAGATCTAGTGCTAAAAATATTCCTACTTATCAAGACTGTAAAAAACCGGCCAAGAGCGTGTCGGATACGCCCAAGGTAGGGTTCCGTAGCCATTACGAAAAAATCAAGTAATATTTTTCTAAGGATTTCTTATGTGTACGGAATCATCCAAGTTTAGGTATGTTTTATACCTTAGGCTACTATTTACTCTTAAACTACAAATAATTTCTAAGCAATCTTAGCCGCTATAATTTTCCTAGTAAATTTGATATATTTACTACCATTCTGAATTTTTTCAAATTTTTCCACCCAACAGTTAAGACTTTAGAGGGGGGGGGGACGGCCGATTTTAATGAAAATTTTCACTTTAAAGTTGAATATTTCGCAAACAGATCACTGAATAGAAAAAACATGTTAGCAACCCCGCAATGGTTTTAAAAGACCTATCCAATGATACCCCACACTATAGGGTTAGCCGAGAAAAAAAAAATCACCCTCACTTTACGTCTATGGGAGGTACCCTAAAACAATTTTTTTTACTTTATTTTATTCAATCACTTTGTTGGCGTGACTGATATATATATTCATGCCAAATTACAGCTTTCTAGTACTAACAGTCTCTGAGCTTAGCCGCGGACAGACAGACAGACGGACAGACATGGCGAAACTATAAGGGTTCCTAGTTGACTACGGAACCCTAAAAAGGAGATAAACTCGTGAGTATTATTAGTACCTACTACTTAGTACTTAAATAACAGAAGCATGTCGATTATCATGTTCGCATTTGGCATTTGCTCACAAATCTGTGCCGAAGACGCTCGTAGCTTGGGTCCCGTACCAACCATACTAAGTAAATCCTCAAGATCAGGAAGGGAAAAAGAAACTCAAAAGGTATATTTTAATTATCTAAAGTTATTTTTTTGCAAGACATGTTAAGATTTATTCAAACAATATTATGAAATACAATTAAATAAGCTATAAGTACTAAAACTATAAAGTAAATTGCCATCAAGATTTTCTGCCAACAGGCATTGACCCCAAGACACTGGCCGCATTACCTTTCTGAACTGCTAATCCTAATCATTGAGAAAGGTAAGTGCCAGCCCTACCTAAGTCACATTCGTTCGTATCGCAACTCACGTCACTCGCCTTTTAAGACCTCACTTATACAGCCGTTGCATAAAATACTATTTCGGAACCGGAAAAATTCCAGCGATAATTTTGAAGAAAAAGAATTTTGCGACTTTTTAAATAACGTTTTACGGAAGCTATTTCGGAAAATGGCCCTCTGGCAACCCGTTACGTGCTCACCCTACTTTTCTTGATCATTTACCCGACTGCGAAGAAGAAAGGGTTATTTAATTTATTTTTGACACAGGCTTCACACAATTTGTCACATTAGCCCATAGGGCAAAAAACTAACTAGACAAAAAACGCATGCTGACAATGTTATTTCTATTTATAAGACTTTTGATACTTACTTAACACCAAAAATTTTTTTTTTATAGTTTTAGATTAAAATGAAGCTGTTGATTGCCATTGTCTGCCTGTGCGTTCTGGCCAAGTTCAGGGCCGAAGGCGAGCCCATCGGAATGCGTTTCTGCGGCCAAACGCTATCATCTGTCATGTCATACGTTTGCACGGACACTAACGATGTTACGCAATTTGTAGGTAAGGCTAAAACTATCACTTTTTAACCCCCGACTCAAAGTAAAGGGAACGAGATTGAAATGGTCAATTGAGCGCCACAGTGTAATGCGACTTTCACGGTATTTTGCAGTTCTAAACTGAGCTTAACACCGTATTTTTTTTTAAAGAAGAAAAACCTGTGGTTATTCTAGAAATGTTTAGGTACTTAACTAAATGTAGACAAACATGAACAACTAACAGTTATGGCGTCGGGTTAACCAGACAAATGCAATACAAATTTGTAATTGACTTTGACGCGTCGCATTATCAATGTACTCTTTAGTTAAGTATGAAGTATCTTTTCTATTTATTTTTTTATTTTCTTCAACTTCATTTTTTTTTATTACTAGTAATAAAAAATAAAAAAATTAAGTTGAAGAAAATAAAAAAATAAATAGAAAAAGATACTTCATACTTAACATGTAAAAGTTGGCCTAGTAGCGCCATCTCTTGGTCCAGGTGAGCGGGTAGCTCCGAAGGAGTGTTGAAGTCTCTCGGTAGAGGGCATTAACATAGATGCGCTTTATCACTGCCTAATGTGATTATAACAGACTGAAGTGTACGATGTATGGGAAAGATTCGTCGCTAACTTCTAGACCAGTGATGGTGTAGGGGTAAGCACGCAGCACGGAACGCTGAGGACCTGGGTTCGATTCCCAGCATTGGTCTTTTTTCTGGGGTTTTTTCTGTGCATCTATATTTCAGTTTGTATTTAGTTTGAAATTCATAAAAATTAATAAATTGGGGATGTCTAAAAAAAAGTACCCATGGTTTTTATATTTCTTTTGTATAGAAAAGTCAATTATAAGAAACTAATTTCAATGTTTTGTCATTTAGTTCTCTACTTTTTTCAAAATTAATTATTGAAACTATTTTAGTTGATGACGTCAGATTATAATTGAGGGCTCCCACAATGCCAAATTTCTAAATCTATCTAAATGCGTACGATAAGGCAGCCCCTTTAATTATTTTTTGCGTAGTGGTACACTATACACTGTGTCACTTTACTGGCACTGTCACAGTGCTAGATGTCAGACAGCGGGTCCAAATCAAACTCCGTAGTATAATCCACGCGTAAATTGTGAAGAATTCTAACCACACAGAATAAAGTACGACTTGAACCGGTCACGCAATTTACACCAATGTCAAATGAAGGTCATTGCTTATTTGTTATATTATAAATTCATTACATAATATTAAAATTAAATAACTACAGAAAACGTGTTAAAAAGAATTTATCTCGAAATGGTTTTCGATTTACTATACATTGCAAAAAAATAGACATCCCCAATTGTATTTGTAGATAGATTAACTAACTTTGTATTTGTAGGTAGATTAACAAAATTTATGTTTGTGTTGTCTATTTTAGGTTCTCATCCGATTACTGCACACCAAAGTCACCGAACAACGGCCAACCGATAGTGTCTTTCTCAACCTCGACATTGGCAGAATCATCGATAATTAGTATCGATGGAGCTATATTTTTAAAAATTGAATTGAAAATTGAATTTAGTGTAGTTTAGCCACATGAATAAATACGGAGCAGAATAAAAAGTTCAAACAACGTCGCGCACGCATTACACTACTACACGCATAACATATGTGTGCGTGACCTGTCACAGACAGGACGGGGTGGGCGTGCACCGGCGCCCGCTCGGAGACAAACCGGTTTGAACTAGCTCAGTGAGTAGACAAAGTTCAGAGGCGCTACCACGAAGTGCATAATTCGAACTTCGTTTCGTGCCGTCCCGCTCACGCTAATATGATTTGACACGAGAGTGAGAGGGATAATGCGATACGAACTTCGATTTTCGAATTTTGTGGTAGCGCCTCAGGTGTGCCGCCAGCGCCGACGTGACCGTTTAGCGTTTAGCTACATAGTTCGGGTGTTCGGTTGTTTTTAAAGATGCCTACCTGTTGTAGTGTTTGTAGATATACAGATATTAGATATTTAGGTACTTGTTTGAATAAAATATTTTGATTTTTAATATATTTTTTACCGAGCGACAACCCTATGATAATAGGTAAGAATTTCGAGCACTGTTCGGAAGCTTTTCTTCTGCTCTGTATTTATTCATGTGGTTTAGCTGCATAATAAGTTATCATGCGACTAAACTAAAGAGTAGGTCGATAATGCGATACGTGAAAGTCAATTTTGTAATTACAAATATTGCATTTGTCTGGTTAACCCGATGCCATAACTGTTAGTTGTTTATGTTTGTTTACATTTAGTTAACCCGTCGCAGCGACTTTTGTGGGCAATTTTTTCTGAGTACGCTTTGTTAAAAGGTGATCGAAACTATTAACAAAAACTTTTTAACAAAAAAATTAAACCGCTGAAAAACTGAAAAGCAAAAAATAATACCTTTTTTGTTTGACCTTAATCTAGGTACCAGTTTGAAGTCGGTGCCTCAGCACGAGCCAGGAGGAGTGATAGAAGCCAATCAGGTAGAAGATTATAGGTCCACTCCTCCTGGCTAGTGCTGAGGCACCGACTTCAAACTGGTACCTAGATTAAGGTCAAACAAAAAAAAAAAATATTTTTTGCTTTTCAGTTTTTTCGGCGGTTTAATTTTTTTGTTAAAAAGTTTTTATTTTATACTTTTTTCCCATCCTTGGGGTAATTTTTTTTTCCAAATTTATATAATACCAACTTCAAGGTATACCCTATCCAATAAAAAAGAATTATGAAAATCAGACTACTCTGTAAAAAGTTAGTCAATCATCCTCTGTTTTCCTACCCTTCGGGTAGGAATATTATTTCCAAATTTACATGGGACCACCCTCGGGGTATACGCTTTCCAATAAAAAAAGAATCATCAAAATCGGACTACTCTGTAAAAAGTTATGCGTGATCATACATAAAAAAAAAATATATACACGTCGTTTGTTTTCATCGGTTGAAAATTAGCAAATCATGAACAGTTAGAAGTTACGCGCCATTGTGGCGCGCGGGACGTTCGACGGGTTAAATACCTAAACATTTATAGTAGGTAAGTATAGGTCTTGTTTATTTCAAATAATACCAATCAATATTAATCGAGACAATGATTCCTTGTGGCATCATTGTGGTAGATACGGTGCAGACTGGACTGGATAATGTTGAGCTTAATAATAGAACATGGTGGAGTGGTAGAAATTAGTACTAGATAATTATAATTAAATATTAAATTAATTCGTAAACAAGTTTAACACGACAAGACAATTGACCCCGAGTAACGTGCTGCTGTGATTAATAACAAAAACAAGATAATTTATCTTATTTGTGCCATACATGATACATTATCTTGTTTCCGTAGGTAGACTAAACTAATTTTGCTCAAAGATAATCTATTTTTTTTTCACGAAAATGTTTGGTCGGAGGCGTGATGAGGATCCCCTTTTCTCCCATAATCTTTTTCATCCGAATTTTGAAAGTCATAAATTGATGTCCATAATATTCTTGCTCATAAATATCGATGGTTGACAGTTCTAACTGCAATGATCCATAATCCTAATTGGTCATAACATTAAAAAGTCATAATATTTATATTAATAACATTTAACGGAAAATCGTTATTATTATTCAAAAACATTGTACCTAAGGCATTGTATCTTAAAATAATAATTGTTTTTATTTTATTCATAATTTTCATTACCTAAAATGCATTAAGCATTATACTATAACATCCAAAGGAATATCGATAATTATTCAGAAACCTAGACATTTCAAAGGCTGGCATGGAGCGCTTCTATCGAAATTGCCATCTTACGGGCTGCCCGGTGGGTTGTGCTCATGGATTGCCAGTTTTCTTAAAGATCGGAGTATTAAGGTCGTCATCGACGGTACATACCTACTCCGACTCAATGTCTAAGAGTAAGAAATTTCAGCATGTCGTATTAAAAAGTCAGGTACCTATATATTAAGTGATACTAATTGTATTATTTAAACTAACTATTAAAACGTCATTTTACAGCCATTTTAAATGGCAAACTTTGATATTGAAAATTTTAAATTACTAAGTGCTTGTTGTTTGTTCACTAGTTAAAGAAACTAATAGTCAAATTGTCTTTGAAATGCGTTAACTATTGTTATGTTTGCCATATATTTTAACTATTAGTTGGTTTAACTATCGATCAAACAACGGGCTCTAAGTGGTGTCATAACATACTTAACAGAGTTTTGTATTAGTTTGTTTGATTTAATGTTCCTATTTTCAGGCAAGACAATCTAATCCAAAGTCTAAAAAAGTAGTCTATGTCGCTTCTCCAATCTCCAACTAGGTATCTCTGTACGAAAAAATCACGTCTATCCGTTGCTCCGATTAGGCGCACGAAAAGATAAACACAAATAAACCCACTGTCACAATTTATAATATTAGTTAAGATTAATTCCTTGTTATAAAACTGATAATATTATTATTATGTTAATATTAACATAAAATACCTGAACCGACTAATATCACAAGAAATTATAAGAAACAAGTATACCACCACCACCAGACCGTACTACTACCACAGTAGTTACTTCGTACTACTCTCTCTGATTAGTCGATTTATCGTAGGGTGGTGCGTGTGCACTCATCGAATCTATCTATCTATCTAATCTAATACCTTTAAACGAGCAATTCTTGTATATACACCGTGAAATTTTAGTGGTTGTTTTCCCGAAACGAGGTGATTTAGTATCGATTGTACAATCGATTTATAATTACTATTTTGACTAGAGTCAAAAATCCAATTGTGAAAAACGAAAGTCGAAAATGACCGCAAACCAATAGTAACGCTTCGTTGGTACCTAACCTATCATACGATCGTACGCTACTTGTACCAACGAAGCGTTACTATTGGTTTGCGGTCATTTTCGACTTTCGTTTTTCACAATTGGATTTTTGACTCTAGTCAAAATAGTAATTATAAATCGATTGTACAATCGAAACTCAATCACCTCGTTTCGGGAAAACAACCACTAAAATTTCACGGTGTATATAATCAGAATCTCAGAAACAGCTCCAACGATTTCGATGAAATTTGGTATGTGGAGGTTTTCGGGGATGAAAAATTTATCTAGCTTGGTCTTATCTCTGGTAAAACGCTTGGTACCGAGTTTGAGCCCGAGCGGAGCTCGGTCGCCCAGGTACTAGCTAATTTTAATGGTGTATAGACAGATAAGCTGCTAGAAGGTTACACACTTATACTGTAAGCGATTAGGAAGAAGAGTGGGGCGCGTCTTCGTGGATGGCACTAAGAAGTTTGTATACATAATATGTACAAGCAATTATTGTTTTCGAATAGTTTACTTAAAAGCGACGTGGTGCAGTTGGTAGCACGACGGGGTAGCACACACGACGCAAATAACCAAACCCTGTCCGGCACACCCGTACTTATAAGTAATTTTTTCGTTTTCATTTTTTTCTACTAGACGAAATACACCAAAATAAAATTAATTGTCTGAGTAAGTATTTCGCCTGTTTCAGGTCCTTATCGGATTGCGCCATCAGAAAGCCTGGAAGAAGCTTGCTGCGAAAAATCGTGTACTTTACATGTACTGAGGAGCTTCTGTCCATAAATAATTTTATCATGAAAAACAAACACGCATCAAACACATATACTCACTCACACGCCCATTCACACTCAAATCCACGTATTATTGCCGTTTCACTAAGTAATTATCGGCAATATAGATTTCAAGTTAATTACCCTAATTTCATACAGTAAATACTAAAATGATAAATTTATACTATACATACTTTATTTACATTTTTGTTTCTTTCTTAGTTGTTTAAGAGTACCTACCAACTTTGTATGTAATCGTAATACTTGTTTATTTTAATTCTGTAATGTAAAATTGTAATCCGAATCCGGTCACCACGTGACAGGCATTGCCTAGTGTGGGACCGCTTGGTAAGCCATAATTTTTGTAAATTGGATTTATTTTAATAAAGAAATTTATTTATTTATATTTATATTAAACAATATTTACTTAGTAGTCGTGTATTACCTACTAAAACTTCATTCAGGAACAATTTCAATTAAAATGATTTATTAATAATAATAAGCATATGTTTTTTCTTTCATGAATAAATAATCGTATATTATTATATTTATAAGTATATTTTATTTAACTTTTATATAAACGTCCTATTAATTAAAGGAACTTGTAAAAGTATAGTACGGTAAGTCAGAACTCGTGAACACAGTTGTTTTTCTCGAAACACAGCTTTATAAACTGAGGCCCTACCACGAAGTGCATAATTCGAACTTCGTTTCGTGCCGTCCCGCTCACGCTAATATGATTTGACACGAGAGTGAGAGGGATAATGCGATACGAACTTCGATTTTCGAATTTCGTGGTAGCGCCTCTGTGTATCATTGTTTTCTTTCATTTTCGTTTTCATTTATTTCACTGTAAAGTCATGTGCATTTCAAAAGATGTTACAGTCCACGAGTTTTCGAAGTAAAACTTCTTTATGCACGCTTGACTTGGGAGTAAACAGGTGAACGCGTTACGGAAATGGCGAACGCGTTATGCGTTACGGAAATAGCGAGCGCGGGGTAAGGTGTGGGGGTGGGGGGAGAGGTGAGGGGTGCGAGGGGAGGGTGCGGGGCTGAGGAGTGAGGGGGTGTGCGGGGGAGGTGAGGTAATTAAAGGGGGGATGAAAATTTCATTGATTTTGCCGTAGGATGCACCGTTTTCAAGATATTTGACAAAAAACACCGGTACTCGTCCGATCACCGAAGTTATACATACTCAGCGGCAAATCTAACTGCCCACTTTACATACATGTTTCTAAGGAAGGAGGGCGATTAGATTTACCACTGAGTACATATATGAATATACACCGTGAAATTTTAGTGGTTGTTTTCCCGAAACGAGGTGATTTAGTTTCGATTGTACAATCGATTTATAATTACTATTTTGACTAGAGTCAAAAATCCAATTGTGAAAAACGAAAGTCGAAAATGACCGCAAACCAATAGTAACGCTTCGTTGGGACAAGTAGCGTACGATCGTACGATAGGTTAGGTACCAACGAAGCGTTACTATTGGTTTGCGGTCATTTTAGACTTTCGTTTTTCACAATTGGATTTTTGACTCTAGTCAAAATAGTAATTATAAATCGATTGTACAATCGATACTAAATCACCTCGTTTCGGGAAAACAACCACTAAAATTTCACGGTGTATACAAGTATAGTATATAATATACATAAATAAACTTATATATATACATCATAGATGGAGCTGAAGAAGTTTTACTTCAGTCGTGTGGTCCAAAGCACACTCGGTTTTTTTAAGTCTTTGACCAGTGGGTGTTGCCAATGATAACTTATGGAGCTGAGAGGCGGCCGTTAACGACGGGCTTCATAAGAAATCTCAAGGTCACTCAGAGGGCGATGGAGACGGCTATGCTCGGAGTTTCTCTGCGGGATCACATTAGAAATGATGAAGTCCGCGAAAGAACTAAAGTCACCGACATAGCTCGAACATTCGTCAGACTCAAGTGGCAGTGAGCAGGGCACATCGCTGGTAGAACTGATGGCCGGTGGCGCCAAAAGACTCTAGAGTGGCATCCACGGACCGGAAGACGCACGCGGTGTAGATAGGCTTCCAACAAGATGGAGCGACGACCTGGTTAAGGTTGCGGGAACGCCTTGAATGCGGATGGCGCAGGACCGCTATATTTGGCGAACCTTGGAGGAGGTCTATGTTCAGCAGTGGACGTCTTTCAGCTGAAATGATGATGATGACCTTGTTTTCAACAGGCGTAATGATAATCATTTATTCATTGCAATCAAGGTATTTACAGGATGTTCTTAAGAGGGTTTATACCTGCTGAGCTGGCAACGTTGCATTTTTGTTAGTTTTTCTCGATTATTCCATAAAAATTGAAAGAAAATTAAAAATGTTTTGTGTACAAATTGTTCTAATGTATAAGATAATGTGTCTACTACAATAATAATTCGTGATAAGACTTTTATTTTCTTTAAAAACCGTTAGGTAATAATTTGTTCGTTTTTAAAGAAAATAAAAGTCTATCACGAATTATTATTGCAGTAGACACATTAACTTATATATTAGAACATTTTGTATACAAAACATTTTTAATTTTCATTCAATTTTTATGGAATAATCGAGAAAAACTAACAAAAATGCAACGTTGCCAGCTCAGCAGGTATTAACCCTCTTAATTCTAGCCAGTACAAACATGGACCCTACTAGGGCATAGCAACATACATATTTCATAATCATAACATATTAGTCACATCTATTGTCATTTTGCACATTATCATTATCCTATATATATTTTTTTTTTTTGAATGAGTCGCCAGAGGGGCCAAAGACGCGAAGTCTTTGCTGTTTTTTACTTTAAGGATTGGAAGGGTGACTTGTGCTCGGGAAAAATCCCTTCGGACGAACTGGGAATGGAGAGCCCAGACAGTGTCCGACTTGCACGGACTAAAAAACCCGGTCACAAGTCCCCTTCTCTATTGGTTATCAAAACAAAAAACGTATGCTTTAAATTTTGAGGAGGGGAGGGGTAGGGAGGGGACTTAATCTACCTAGTGTCCTGCCTCAGCCATTTGCTGGAAGGCCGGGAGAGGAGCATGCATTCTCCCGCTGGGCACTGGGGGTGCTTAGGTCTGTCTTATATGTTTTTACCCGTTGGTTACTTCCTTGACCGACCCTCGCCCGTTTCTGTACAATTACTTAGTGCTATTGGTTGGGTTGGTGGGATTTCCTGTCATATACATTTATCTATAACTACGGGCTTCCTTTCTTTTGCCCTGCGACAGAAGGGTGAGTCGGAGATCTTTTGGACCCATTGTGTGGCTTTGGATGCCATCTTATTATCAATCATTATCATTAGGCAATCTCCCTCCGTGGTGTCGTTCAGGGAAGCTTTGAAGAAGATGTGGCTCACACCATCACTTTAATATATTGAGAACACTGCTTATTTATTATATGTATTTTGCATATATATGTTGTATATGGTAGTATATTTTTATTAGGTTTCTTTATATTATGAGTTTATGTATTGTATTTACTTAAAGTTGTATTGTAGCCTTTGCTTTGTCCGACTGTATTATTTTGACTTACTCTTTGTCGGTCCCTTACTAAATGCTCCTTTCATCCACTCAAGGGTTGACTGGTAGAGATCCCTTAAAGGGATAAGTTCGCCTTTGTACATGCATTTCAACGGTTGTCAATAATGTATTTCTTTTTTTCCTTATTTTTGTACAATAAAGAGTTTACATACATACATACATACATACATACATACATACATTATCCTATATTTATTTATTACATAATTATATACCATTCAATAATTCCAAGATATTCAATAATATCTTTGTTCAAAAGTAATCGGTAAAACAAGGCATTTTCCAGCGCGCTATTTATTTTGCTGTTAAAGCTAATGTTCTGTAATTTTACGCAATAAATCAAAAACTGCATTTAATCTTTTCCAAGCCTTTATTATGCGTCTTGTAAGAAATAAGTGGTAGGCAGTAATTCATAATGCAAATTGTCTTGGAGTGGGACATGCTTTTTATGCGTCGGATCCTTGTCGGATCGGAGCACCCGAGCCACTCGTGTCAGCCACAAAACGCAGTCACTTAAAACTAGAAGCGGCTACTCGGCCACTTGTGGCCGGTGGTCGACACTTACGGTCGCTGGCCGAACCCAAAGGGTAAAAACGGGACCCTATTACTGAGACTCCGTTGTCCGTCCGTCGGTCTGTCTGTCTGTCTGTCCGTCTGTCACCAGGCTGTAATCTCATGAACCGTGATAAGTAGCTAGACAGTTGAAATTTTCACAGATGATGTATTTCGGTTGCCGCTATAACAATAAATAAGTACTAAAAAACAGAATAAAATAAATATTTAAGGGGGCTCCCATACAACAAACGTGTTTTTTTTATTGTTTTTGCTCGATATTGATAACGGCAACAGGTAGAAGCTTGAAATATTTACAGAATATTTAGTTATACATATATTCACTTTAAAAATAAATAAATTAAATTAAAATAAAGCCAATATTTGGAGGGCTGGGCCATACAACAAACGTGTTTTTTCGCCGTTTTTATAGATAATGTTACGGAACCCTTCGTGCGCGAGTCCGACTCGCACTTGACCGGTTTTTTTAACACATGCAGGGGTGAGATATCGACCGAGTGGAGCATGTCAGCGTTTAGTGGTCGTTTCCAGCCACAAGAAGTGAGAAGCAACGATTTGTAGCGAGTGGCGACCACCGGCGTTTGAAATGTATGAAAACTAGTTACAAGAAACAGGGACTAAATACAGGAACGGGCCTTTACGGGTTTGCTAGTGGTAATTCAATCGTTTGGGTTGGGTTTGGTTTGATTCAGGAACGCCAAAAATCACTGGTTTGCGAGAGGTTTGGACTGAGTTTGGGATGAGCCTTATTTATTTGTTTATTTATTAATTTACAAACCGAATTACTTAACAGTAAAATAAGGCTCATCCCAAGCTCAACCCATTCCTATCCTCTCCCAAACGATTGAATTACCGCTCGCAAACCGTGTGGGGCCGTTCCTGAATTTAGCCCCAGGTCGGTGGCGGCGTTTTGTGGCTGTCGCGTGTGATCCGATAGTAAGTATGTAGGTAAATCATATCGTTATCAACGTTTTAAGTTTGGAACGTGAATGAATCAATCTGCAAAATTTTCAAAGTAAGTAAATAATATAATAAAATATTAATAATCCTTTTTTAATAATAGTATTTTTCTCAAACATGCTATGAAATATTGACGTTATGTTCCTTAAAATACGCCACGAACTGTCACGTTGCAGGTGCGGCTAGACGAGAGGTCAATAATGGAATTTCATACAACATTGCTGGCCAAGGCCAGCAAAGTGATCGTCTATTGTTTTATGTGATACAGCACCATGACGTTTAATAGGTCGACGTGGTCGACGTGGATGGATGGATGGACGGACGGATGGACGGACGGACGGACGGACGGACGAAGGGATGGATGGATGTTGATGGATGGATGGATGGATGGATGTTGATGGATGTTGATGGATGTTGATGGATGTTGGTTGATGGATGTTGATGGATGTTGGTTGATGGATGTTGATGAATGTTGATGGATGTTGGTTGATGGATGTTGATGGATGTTGGTTGATGGATGTTGGTTAATGGATGTTGATGGATGTTGATGGATGTTGATGGATGTTGATGGATGTTGATGGATGTTGGTTGATGGTTGTTGATGGATGTTGGTTGATGGATGTTGATGTATGTTGATGGATGTTGTTGGATGTTGATGGATGTTGATGGATGTTGATGGTTGTTGATGGATATTTTTTTATTTTTTTTTTTATTTAAGAGGTGGCAAACGAGCAGACGGATGGATGGATGGATGGATGTTGATGGATGTTCTTGTTCATGGATGTTGACGGATGTTGATGGATGTTGATGGATGTTGATGGATGTTGATGATGTTGTTGGTGATGGTGATGGTGATGGTGATGGTGATGGTGATGGTGATGGTGATGATGATGGCGGTGATGATGGTGGTGATGATGATGATGCATGTTTGAGAAAAACTCTATACAAGCCTTGGCCACGAACAGGGATTGCCGGCCTCGTATCTCTAGATGGCCTCGTTAACACTCGGCCATCTATAACTACTCGGCCGGCAATCCCCTATTTCGCGGCCGCTGCAGTATACCTACTGTACCCGACTGTATCCGACTGTACCCTACTGAACCCTATTTTAACCTACTGTACCCTATTTTACCCTACTGTACCCGACTGTACCCTATTTTAACCTACTGTACCCGACTGTACCCAATTAAAATAAATAAATAAAATAAATATCACAGGACAATTCACACCAATTGACCTAGTCCCAAAGTAAGCTAAACATAGCTTGTGTTATGGGTACTAGGCAACGGATTAACATACTTATATAGATAGATACATACTTAAATACATATTAAACACCCAAGACCCGAGAACAAATATTCGTATTATTCATACAAACATCTGCCCCGACGCGGGAATCGAACCCGGGACCTCAAGCTTCGTAGGCAGGTTCTCTACCTACTAGGCCATCTGGTCGTCAAATTGTACCCTATTTTACCTTACTGTACCCGACTGTACCCTATTTTACCCTACTGTACCCGACTGTATCCTATTTTACCCTACTGTACCCGACTGTACCCGATATACCCGACTGTACCCTAGTGTACCCTATTTTACCCTACTGTACCCGACTGTACCCGACTGTACCCTATTTTACCCTACTGTACCCGACTGTACCCAACTGTACCCTATTTTACCCTACTGTACCAGACTGTACCCTACTGTACCCTATTTCACCCTACTGTACCCGAATGTACCCTACTGTACCCTATTTTACCCTATTGTACCCGACTGTACCCTACTGTACCCGACTGTACCCTACTGTACCCTATTTTACCCTACTGTACCCGACTGTACCCTACTGTACCCTATTTTACCCTACTGTACCCGACTGTACTCTACTGTACCCTATTTTACCCTATTGTACCCGACTGTACCCTATTTTACCCTACTGTACCCGACTGTACCCTACTGTACCCTATTTTACCCTACTGTACACGACTGTACCCTACTTTACCCTACTGTACCCGACTGTACCCTATTTTACCCTACTGTACCCGACTGTACTCTACTGTACCCTATTTTACCCTACTGTACCCGACTGTACTCTACTGTACCCTATTTTACCCTATTTTACCCTACTGTACCCGACTGTACTCTACTGTACCCTATTTTACCCTACTGTACCCGACTGTACTCTACTGTACCCTATTTTACCCTACTGTATCCGACTGTTCCCTACTGTACCCTATTTTACCCTACTGTACCCGACTGTACCCTAATGTACCCTATTTTACCCTACTGTACCCGACTGTACCCGACTGTACCCTATTTTACCCTACTGTACCCAACTGTACCCTATTCTACCCTACTGTACACGACTGTACCCTTTTTTACCCTACTGTACCATACTGTACCCTATTATACCCTACAGTACCCGACTGTACCCTATTTTACCCTACTGTACCCTACTGTACCCGACTGTACCCGACTGTACCCGACTGTACCCGACTGTACCCTACTGTAGCCTATTTTACCCTACTGTACCCGACTGTACCCTACTCTACTCAACTCAGCAGGTCTAAACTGGGCTTTAGTGTTGAGTGTACCCTACATTTAATATTATGTGGCAGCTAGGTGTATCGTAATAACGACATTACGACACAAGTGCTGTTATGGCGAACAGATTAAGTATAGACTTTCTGAAGTCATATTATCTATGTTCTTATATATTTGTTTGCGACCATGTAAAAACCAGATAAAAGTACCAGAGTAGGAAAAATATCTAAACCAAAGCTTGTTGCGGATGTCAATTAATTATGGTATAGTCTGGCATAACATGAATAAAACATTGGCTCGGTTCTCAGAACAATGTCAACAATGGAACGCAAAATCACGTACACTGAGTGGGTGTACAATACATAATATCTAATCTAATTATTGAACGTTCATGCTGTCGTTTTGTCTTATATTCATTAAGCGCCCCGCCCCGACTTCGCACAATGCAGATCAAAAAATGTACTTAGTGAAAAATAAGATAATGAGAGGCGAGTGATGACTTCACGATTTTCACCAACCTTTCCCCAATACTTACTACAACCGCGTTAAACCAGTGCGCGTCGCTAGTTATATATTATGTTGCCCGTGGCTGTTGCCCGTGACTCCGTCTGCAAATACGTACATTTTACTAAGTCTGTAATTCTATCTCATTTCTAACTCTACGCTCGAAATTTGTACTTACTTGTCAGTTACGCTTCGCAGTTTTTAAAGAAAAATTTATAAACTGTCAGAAAAATGGCTAGTATTAAATTATCTTATTAATAATCTGCAACCTTGTTAAGGCATTGACGTATGTTGCATTCGTAACTTTCAGACCGGGCACAGTAAAAAATGGGTTAAAAAATACAATCTATTAAGTATAGTGTACCTAATCGATGATAATCTCGATTGTGAACTACTTTCAGGTATCCAGATATTTAATTAAGTAACACCTTTTAAAATGTTGATTCAGGCGTTACTTTGTGTGCGACGCATATATGTGTTTCATGCAGAAAGCAGCCCTCCTGACTCTATATAAATCAATATCAATATTAGTAGTAACATCAGCCCTAATTAAGTCTATATGATTTAAATCCGTATAGCCAGAATGCACTACTTATGTAATGTAGAAACGGCTTTTAGAGGTCAGTGCGAGAATAACCGCAAGTTCCTAGTTAGTGTCAGCTAAGAGACATCGTGACGTACGGGCGGCTTACGCTAATCATAAACACCCGCAAGAACCAAGCAACAGTTTTTACTGCGTTTTTTTACACCAAAATCACATATTAAATTAGTTTTTTGTCCGGAAGAAGTCAGTTGAGCGTCAGTAAGTACTCGCACGTTCCTAAAATGAACGAGCCGTCGTCGCTTCGGGAAAATTAAGTGGTAGGATTAATAAGTTAATAAAATTGAAGTTTTAGTAGGATTAATCTCAGGACAATGAAGTTTTTAAGACTGTGGTGTGTGTGCTTAGTGTTCGTGGCGTCATTTTCTACGGCATTGGGTGAGTACCTTTTCATTGTTATCAATAATTAACGACTGTTAAGTACTAGGGGCGTTCAATAAAAAGTGAGAATGAGTATGTTATAAACAACTTTTACTAAATGTCATTTTATTTTTCGACATAGTCACCTTTTAGCATAATACACTTAGTATATCTTTTTTCTAAACTTAAAATTCCATTTTTAAAAAAAGGTCTCATCTTGAGTACTTAAAAAATCTTGTACTGCAGCGACTACCGCGTCGTCGTCTTCAAATTTCTGGCCTCTCAGGTATTGTTTCAATCTCGGAAATAGGTAGAAATCACTGGGAGCGAGATCTGGTGAATACGGAGGATGCTTAAGGATATCGAACCCAGCATCACGAATTGCAGCCATTGCAACGGCGGACTTGTGTGCCGGGGCATTGTCCTGGTGGAACAGCACAACTTTCGAGAGTTTACCTCGCCGTTTTTCGCGGATCTCATTGTGCAATGTTGCTATTTGTTTGGCGTATAAAGTGCCCGTAATAGTGGCTCCATGCTCGAGATACTCAATCATTAATACCCCTTTACCATCCCAAAAAACAGAGCCCATGACCTTACCGGCAGATGGGCTCACCTTGAATTTCTTCGGAGTTGGAGATGATGGCCTTTTCCATGTCATAGACTGCAGTTTCGTTTCAGGGTCTTAATGATGGAGCCATGTTTCGTCCATTGTTATAAATCGCGTCAAAAAAAGTTCCCCGTCTTGCTGCATCAGGTTCAAAGCTTCTTGACAAATCTCTAGTCTTGTTTGTTTTTGCGTGTCAGTAAGCATTCTTGGTACCCAACGCGCAGATACCTTTTTCATACCCAAGCGTTAATGTAAAATATTATGCACGCTCCCCGTTGAAATCTTTTCATTTTCAGCAATAAAACGAACTGTGACACGACGATCCGCCAAAACTGAGTTTTCGACTTTTTTCAAAATTTCTTCAGTTACTGCTGTAGTAGGGCGTCCGGAGCGGGGGTCGTCCATTGTCGATGTTCTTCCACATCTAAATTCGGCGCACCAACGTGCGACTGTCGAATACAGAGGAGCATTAGACCCTAAAGTGTCCCGCAAATCCAAATTGACTTGGTCCCTAGAAAAATTTTTCAAATACAAGTATTTGATAACGGCGCGCAGTTCAATTTTCTCCATTTTCGCTAACGTACTCAATAGCATTGCAAAGAAATTACCGTATATTTTTTTAAACAAAAGACAGTTAGTTTTTTTTTCATAGCAATCAGCTAGACAGATTAGCTTTACCGGCCAGTATTTAATTTCGTAATATTAAAAGTGTTTGCATCTCATTCTCACTTTATATTGAACGCCCCTCGTAGGTCCGGTTCCGTCTTGAAAGCTAGTGCTTTTCGAGTGACATTGTGTAGTTGGAACACTTTCGACGGCTTCATGTTCCTAATGTTTC
This sequence comes from Archips crataeganus, assembly GCA_947859365.1. NCBI lineage: Eukaryota > Metazoa > Arthropoda > Insecta > Lepidoptera > Tortricidae > Archips > Archips crataeganus. The sequence continues at coordinate 4,932,896 of OX402061.1, read as the reverse complement.
GAGACAAATCTGTTTATTTCGTGTTCGATTAATTATTCGAAAAAGCGATTGATATTTTGACGTGAAATGCAACAACCGTATAAAGAACATGAACTTTTAGCACCATTAGGTCAATTTTTTACTTTTCTGATTGTAAAATATATATACAATTCCTACCTACGAAAATAATCACTTAAAATATATTAAAATAAATAAAAAATAATTACTACGCTGGACTCGACCACACTAGCTGGTTTTTATGTTTGAGTATTTGAAATCGGTCATGCAACATACAACACAATTTTAATGTTTTCGCGAATAAGAGTAGAGCAGTAGAAAATTACAGCATAGTGCCAACAGACTAAGTAAGAACTTCGTATTTTCGAATGATAGAATTAAAAAAAAATGCTCACAACTTTGCCTGCATTCCGCGAGAATATCGGGCCAATGCATCCGGCAAAGAAGACTACAAAAATACTATGCTTTTAATTGCAGGAGTGTACATCTCGAACTTGAACGAGGCCTGTTTCCGTTGCCTGTGTCATGTGGCCGGGTGCGACATGTCGCACGCCTGTTCCGGGGGCTACTGCGGGCCCTTCTACATATCCCGGGTGTACTGGGTGGACGCCGGCAAGCCCACGCTGCCTGACGATAACCCAGACCGGGAAGAAGGTTGGTGCCTGGACTCTTGTAGCTTTTAGCTTGCATTTTATGTTCCAGCGTGGAAGGTAAGACAGCCGAAGAATAGATAGGCATAGGTATTCCAATGGAGCTTCAGAAATTTGAGTGTACATCTCGAACGACGTTTTCTCGTGGTCCCATTAATAGAATATCACTTCCTGTATACAATATTAATAAGTACGCATATAATACCTCTGTGTACAGACAGACTTATATAGATCAAACTTAAACTACTAGATATCGTCAGGTTTTCCTGCAGAATGTAAGTGTTAGAATGTGAAATTAAAATACTGGAACACAAAAAAAAAAAAGATCCCTTTTAGGGATAAGTTCGCCTTTGTACTAATTTTGTTGTGTTGTTTTGTATTATTTTTGTGTTTTATGTACAATAAAGTGTTTACATACATACATACATACACAACGTAAGCAACGATTGAAAATCCACCTATGAAATTTTTTACACTTAAATAATGCGATCCTGAAATCCGCTGCAACTAAATTAAGGCGTTTGCAAAATATATCCAACATGATATTGATTTGTTCCATCAATGGGACCACTAGGGAAACTTTATTTCTCGTGGTCCCATTCTGTACAGTATGCATTTTATACAGAAGGTTCAAGAAAACTCCAATTGTACTGAATGGGACCAAGAGAAATAAGTCTCCCTCGTTGATGGGACAAATCAATGGGACTACGAGAAAACGTCGATCTCGAACCTGAACTAGGCCTGTTTCCATTGCCTGTGCCATGTGGTCGGGTGCAACATTTCGCACAACTGGGGGGCTACTACGCAGTTCGAAATTCGAATCGTGCCGTCTCTTTCACTCTTGTGTTTAATACTACGTGAACGGAACGGCTCGATACCAAATTCAAAAATCGAATTTCGTAGTATAAAGTTGTTCGGGCGGCTACTGTGGGCCCTTCTACATATCTCCAGTTTACTGGGTGGACAATGGCAAGCCCACGCTGCCTGACGAAGACCCGAACCGAGAGCAAGGTTGGTGCCCGGGTTCATGTACAGGCAGCAGCAGAAATGGATGAACGGGTACGGGCCACACAATGATCTACACACGACTCTACTGTCAAATTAATAAGGTGTGTAGTTTTGAGCACCACAACCGCTCTTCCACTTCTGCTGCTAAATGTAGCTCGCATTTTAGGTTCTGGAGTGAAGGGCAAGATAGCCGTAGAAATTAAATAGGCATTCCAATCGAACTTCGGAAATTTGACTTCCCGATTTTTGTATTTTTTTACAGTTTTCCCATTAGGAACTCATCAACATCATCTCAGCCTATGTGCGACCCGCTGCAAGGCATAGGGCTCTTCTCAGAATAATTGGCTAAGTAAAGTTTTTTGAAGAGGTGCTAAATATTTTTTTTTTCGACAGTAGTCGTCTTCTAGACCGAGAAACTGCAGCTGTTTTATTTTTATCTCCTATTGTTTACTGGAAATATTTTTTTAAGTGTTCGAGATGACATTTGTGAGATTTAATGGCTGACAAGCGGTTCATGCTCAGTACTTAGTAGAAATAGAAATAAAAACGAAGCCAATTGTCAATGTCAAATGAAATCTAACCGTTTGCGTTTCGTTTACTTTGCATTGTCCAAAAAGCAGTTCCAAAATAATGATCGAAAATATTCAATCGTGGTTTAATTATCGTGCATAATTCGTGGAGAAATGCGGTAAAATTGAAAATCCGGATTTTGTGCGGAGGTCGTTAAAAATAGTCCAAAACGCAAAGCAAACGAAACGCAAACGGTTTGACATGGACAAAAGTGACAGATGACTTCGTTTTTTTTCTGTTTCTACTAAGTACTGAGCACGAACGGCTTGTCAGCCATTAAATCTCACAAATGTCAACTCGAACACTTAAAAAAATATTTCCAGTAAACAATAGGAGATAAAAATAAAACAGCTGCAGTTTCTCGATCTTCAGAACGCCGACTGTCGAAAAAAAATATAATTAGCACCTCTTAAAAAAACTTTACTTAGCCGATTGGGCTTAGGGCGTAGTTCCCAAGTGGGCCCAGTGCGGATTGGGAACTTCACACCATTAAATTCTTTCACAGGTGTATGCACGATATTTCCCTTCACCGTAAAGCTCGTAAAATGAATTTAGTAAAATACGTATTAACTTATTACATGAGACACGTAAAAACTTTTAAAGGACTGATCCGATGTTCCGGGTTCATTTTATAATAGCCAACTATATTAAATACTTAATACTAAACAAGGAAAACCTTCATGTTTCAAAGTCGATCGCAAAACCTCCTTACATTTCGTATTTCCGATTTGAAATACTTAGAAATGGATGATGTCATGTAATGTTGTCCGTTTTTTGCAGCGTTCGAAGACTGTGCCAGAGACTACTACTGCTCTATAAAGATCGTTGAAGGTTATATGGCGAAGTTTGGAAAGGTACCTTGAAATTAATTTAATTTTAGATATAAAACTAGAGGCCGTATTGTGGCACGCGGACGCTTGCTTTCACATTCACTGTTTCTCTCAGTCAAACGGTATAAAAAATCACGTTTGTTGTATGGGAGCACCCTTAAATATTTGTTTTGTTTTAATTTATCTAGGTAGGTATTTATTTTTAAAGCGAATATATAACTAAGTATTCTATGAATATTTCAAGCGTCTGCCTGTTGCCGTTATCAATATCGGTCCACTATACAGAGGCGAAGTTATCCCCCAAAGTTCTTAGAACCTCTTTCAGTCAACTTTTGAACGATTGACAATTGCATGGATAATTTTCGTGTCATAACGGAACTTTTCCTGTCTTTCATTTGGTATGCTTAACTACCATTTAACGTGGTCCATCTTTTTGGTCTCTACCAGAAGCTTATATAGAGGGAGGTCGGGTAGAATAGTAGGTATAAATTGGACCCCACTCAGCATAATGTTGCCACAAGCCGCAATGCTGTTTTTCAGTGTGACCTATATAAACACAAAAAACATACACACCGCAATTGTAGTTCGCAACTACACTGCTATAGTAGCGGTATGAAAAGGTTCGTCACTTTTCGCCCTTAACTCGTTGACATAGAGTCGAAAAGCTACGAACCTTTTCATTCCGCGACCGTACACTGGTCTCTCTCTAACCTTAATTTGCTGTGTAAATCTTAACATGGTGGCAACTGTAATTCGGCAGGACTGCAACGGCGACGGCGTAACGAACTGCTTCGACTACATGATGATCAACCACCACGGCGGCGGCGCGTGCCACGCCCCGCTGCAGCTGGAGCGGCTCGGGCGCCGCCGGCTCGCGCTCTACAGCCAGTGCCGCTTCTGATGGCACAGCCACTGACCCCGGGAACGTTCCATAGTCTTTTGGAACGTCACAATCATCGACTGTCGCAAGATTTTTATAAAACGATAGTTTCCTTCCGGTAGGTACAATTTTAATTTGTAAAAAAAACATGCTAACTGTGGCGCATTTCTTCAATATGTGCGACAAGAAACTGATAGTGGTTGAAGCGCTCGTAGAACTACTTTGTTACTGTTCTCTATGTATTTTTTTTATACAATATAGGCTTGCGTTTCACCACAATCACGCCTGATGGAAAGCAAGATGAGGCCTGCGATGGAGCACGCTTGCCTAGTAAATGCTCATTCACCTTAGACTTGAATTTAACTTAAATAAGCAGAAAGAAGGCAGTTGAGCGCGGTGATGCGCGCGCCCCCAAGCAGTCCAAACCGTACAACACATTATGGGGCGGGGGGCACTGTAACCGGTACGCGGGCGCTGCACGACCGCTCAGATCCTTCCTCCAGAATGGCTTCAGGCAACAGGTCGGAACACGACGAGAGTCGCTTGGCGGCCTGGCTCAATCTATAGGGTGGTGGTCAGCCACGGCAGAAGCCTACCGTATCGTAAAAAATACTCACACACGTATACATAATGCACTGCAAAATCGAAAAATTTTCAACTTTGTTTCCATAAAACGACGGAATACTACAGAAACTTTCAAAAACGGAACAAGTTTCCATTAGATATAAGTTTATATTTAGACCTTTTTTTATTGCATACCTTCATTATTATTAACTTAGTTGTTTGATATCATGGTGGCTCTTTCCTACAAGATCAATTTTAGGTAAATTTTTCGCGCGTCAATCATGTCTCTTAAATAGGTAATAAATAATTATTAGTTAATCTTATGTTACTTATGTTGTTGGCAAGCGATAACAGAGTCCGTTTGAAATAGCAATAAATTACCTGTTAAGTATACAGACTGAAGTTTCATAGCAGATACTTTAACTAACAATAGAATATAGTTATTTACGTGATAAATTTATTTTACTCAAATGTGCAATCGCGAATCATTTGTAGCTACTAATTTATGTACTTACCTAACTTGTCATAGAACTATTCTGTATTAAGTATATTATATTCGTCCAATTTAACTTAAATGTATTCATTCGTTTAATAAACATTAGTTTAAAATATTTTGAACCAATACTTGTGCGTTTTATTTTTTGATTCCCAACACACAGAGCCCGCGTGAGAACTACGGCCCAAGCCCTTTCATTCTGAGAGGAGGCCCGTACTCTGCAGTCGGACCTATATAGGCTGGGGTGATAACTCCAGCTTAATTTTAAGAGAGGAAATAACAACACTTAAATAAGGTAAACTACCTATATAGTTATTATCCACTTCAGGATTTCGTACGCATTGAACAGATCAGTGACTCTTCTAGATAACTATTCATGAGTGGTAGTGATTATTTCCCATCAGACGAACCGCTTGCTCGTTTTTGACTAAGTATCTCATAATAAATAGATACCTAAATAAAAATAAAAAACATTACGAAAAAACACAGTGATTGTCACAAATTACAGTTACATCATTGCCCATACCCATATCATGGCACAGTGATTATACCCACAATTTTAAAGGTAGAAATTAAGTCTGAATCAATAATACATACACATAAACATACAACTTTATTGTTGTTACGATTTTCTACTTCTTCAATTTCTACTCTTTCACTTCGATCCCATTAAGTACGTCAGCAATATTTAGATAATAATAATTGTTTTTTTTTTAAATAATCTCTGTGAAATTTTGTAAAATCATAGCAACGTTGTCATTTCTGGATGCATGGCGAGGGTCAACCACAACGTAGCCGCTTTTCTGACAAGGAAAGAACGAGTGACAAAAAATATTAAAATTTCAGAGCTTTTTACTCAATCGGTACAGTAATCTATACTAATATTATAAAGCTGAAGAGTTTGTTTGTTTGTTTGAACGCGCTAATCTCAGGAACTACTGCTCCGATTTGAAAAATTCTTTCAGTGTTAACATTGATTGTTCATTGATTTTGCCGTAGGATGCACCGTTTTCAAGATATTTGACAAAAACGGGGGGTGGGGGTGGGGGGGGTTGAGGGGGGCGGGGTGCGGGGGAGGGTGCGGGGGAGTGGGTGTGGGGGTATTAGAGGGGGGATGAAAATTTTATTGATTTTGCCGTATTTGACAAAAAAAACTTGAAGTAAAACTTCTATAGGCACGCTTGACTTGGGACGAACGCGGGTGTGCGGGGGGTGCTGTGTGGGGGGGACGTGCGGGGGGGTGTGTAGGGTGCGGGGTTGCTGTTTGGGGGGGAGCGGGTTGGAGGGTGCGGGGGGGGTGATTTTTTTAATATCGAGGAACTAAGGAGAGCCATAATTGATGAAAAAGCAAATTGGATAAAAAAATAAGCTGCCCAAATTACTAATTCCACGCGGACGGAGTTGCGGGCAAAAGCTAGTCCTACTAATATAATAATGCTTTGAAATAAATGTGAAAGTTTCTGAAGATGTTTGGATGTATATTGCTCAATCACGCAATAACGGCTAAACGGATTTACATGAAATTTGGTATGGAGATAGTTTGAGACCTTAGGAATACCATAGAATAGTTTTTATTCCGGAAAATTGCACAGTTTATCGCGGGATAGCGATAAACGAATTCTTCTCTAGTAAATTCATAAAGTAGGTAAATAATTAATTCAGTATTTGAACATCAAAGCAATAAAACTGTAAGTACTTAGCTTAGTTTATTTTATAATTATTTGTGCGTACATCAGTCAAAATATTTGTACAATAATTTCTAACACTTATGAATAAAAATAAACAGTACATTGTACCAATTACATACTTTCACGCAATTTCTGAAAAATTCTCACTAATCACTTAAGAAGGTCTACCTTCTGCACTAGCTACTGCTTATACATAATTATTACTATTATACCTACTCATACTTCTACAATCTTTACAAAACAATGTTATCTGCAAAGTCATTATAATTTATTATATTGGCACCTACTTAAGCGAGATGCATTAAGTACTATAAATATTCTATTTCTACTTATTATAAGTAAATAAGATGGCCGACACACTACTGTACTGCGCTATATTAGCTATATACTAGGGGCGTTCAATAAAAAGTGAGAATGAGTATGTTATAAACAACTTTTACTAAATGTCATTTTATTTTTCGACATAGTCACCTTTTAGCATAATACACTAACCCCCTGTTTCACCATCCATTGATCAAATTTATTTGACGTATAAATGTGATGCCGTCTCTGTTTTTTTTGTTCGAATAGACGGAGACGGCATCACATTTATCCGTCAGTTAAAATTAATCAATGGGTGGTGAAACAACCCCTTAGTATATCTTTTTTCTAAACTTAAAATTCCATTTTTAAAAAAAGGTCTCATCTTGAGTACTTAAAAAATCTTGTACTGCAGCGACTACCGCGTCGTCGTCTTCAAATTTCTGGCCTCTCAGGTATTGTTTCAATCTCGGAAATAGGTAGAAATCACTGGGAGCGAGATCTGGTGAATACGGAGGATGCTTAAGGATATCGAACCCAGCATCACGAATTGCAGCCATTGCAACGGCGGACTTGTGTGCCGGGGCATTGTCCTGGTGGAACAGCACAACTTTCGAGAGTTTACCTCGCCGTTTTTCGCGGATCTCATTGCGCAATGTTGCTATTTGTTTGGCGTATAAAGTGCCCGTAATAGTGGCTCCATGCTCGAGATACTCAATCATTAATACCCCTTTACCATCCCAAAAAACAGAGCCCGTGACCTTACCGGCAGATGGGCTCACCTTGAATTTCTTCGGAGTTGGAGATGATGGCCTTTTCCATGTCATAGACTGCAGTTTCGTTTCTGGGTCGTAATGATGGAGTCATGTTTCGTCCATTGTTATAAATCGCGCCAAAAAAAGTTCCCGGTCTTGCTGCATCAGGTTCAAAGCTTCTTGACAAATCTCTAGTCTAGTTTGTTTTTGCGTGTCAGTAAGCATTCTTGGTACTCAACGCGCAGATACCTTTTTCATACCCAAGCGTTCATGTAAAATATTATGCACGCTCCCCGTTGAAATCTTTACATTTTCAGCAATAAAACGAACCATGACACGACGATCCGCCAAAACTGAGTTTTCGACTTTTTTCACAATTTCTTCAGTTACTGCTGTAGTAGGGCGTCCGGAGCGGGGGTCGTCCATTGTCGATGTTCTTCCACGTCTAAATTCGGCGCACCAACGTGCGACTGTCGAATACGGAGGAGCATTAGACCATAAAGTGTCCCGCAAATCCAAATTGACTTGGTCCGTAGAAAAATTTTTCAAACACAAGTATTTGATAACGGCGCGCAGTTCAATTTTCTCCATTTTCGCTAACGTACTCAATAGCATTGCAAAGAAGTTACCGTATATTTTTTTAAACAAAAGACAGTTAGTTTTTTTTTTCATAGCAATCAGCTAGATAGATTAGCTTTACCGGCCAGTATTTAATTTCGTAATATTAAAAGAGTTTGCATCTCATTCTCACTTTATATTGAACGCCCCTCGTACTTCTACTGAAAGACGACAATATTATGTCTTATTGAATAGGTATCCATACTAATATTACAAATGTGAAAGTGTGTTCGCTTGTTTCTCCTTCTATCACGTCAAAACTGAGTGACGGATTGCTGTGATTTTTTGTATGGACATAGTTGAAAGGCTGGAGAGTGACATAGGCTAGTTTTTACTACGGGAAAATATCTCATCTCATCACGGGGGCGAAGCCGCGAGCGACACCTAGTTTATTTTAATTATAACCATCATTCTTCTTCTTCTCTTCGAATCGTACCATTTCGTACACGCTGAAAAGGGACGGCACGATACGAACCACGAACTTCGAATTTTCGTAGTGCTTACTTGCCCCCCCCCCCCCCAGGTGTAAAGTTCAGGCAAAAGTGACGAGCGGCGCCTGCGCGTGCCACTTGCTATCTTCTTCCTCTTCTTCCTCCTCGTCGGACTCTTGCGCGAAACGCTCCTGAAAATTCAAATGAAAAGTAAACATTAGTAACTAAATACATGGCACCTTCGATCTTATGTCACAGTATTATTATTATTTATTTAAAATATGGCTTCTGTCCTATTTAAGGACAATTTCGCCAGTGTCAAAGTAAGCTCTCTTTGGGAGCGACGTTGTACGGTGATTGTAGTTTCTGCAACTTGATAGTACAATTCCAGAAACAACGTGGAGACAACTTGCGCATTAAAAAATGTTAGACACGAGAGCAATATAGAATTTTGTGATCACTGTTAATTAAGGTTAATCGCCGCATAAAACACTATCAAAATTATACTTCAACTAGCCAAAGAAACAGAAGCACCAAAGTTAGATACTTTCTACATCCGCCATGTTCGAATGCTACAAATCGAATCTATGTCACAGTAAGAGTGGTGACAGATGGGTGTCATCTACTGGGCATTGAGGTGTCGAGCATTGGTACGTTTACCTTACACGGAGTGCACAGCAAAATTTCTCAACCACATTCGGTGTACCGTGAGACATTTTTATTTTGCGTCAAAACAATTATATGCGTACTTACCCAGGGTGATGAGCGTCTTCCACTGGATTGGAGCGAGCTGGCCTGGTTGGATTGCCAAGCCTGCAGCAAGCAAAATATAGTTATTATTTATATTTGTGGGCATTTAGTATACAATATGTTGGTTGGATGACAACACAAGTACCGACAAAAAAGTACAATCAACAACAGAAACTTACCTAAGTAATTAAAAGATGCAATTTTTTACAATAGTAGATCGTGCAACAAGAGCATAAAACGAGCCATTTCACCCGAGACGTTCATATATCTAGCCACCTGAGCCGGTACGGCGAGAGTGGATAGACACGTCGAGGGGAAAATGGGTTTAATACTCGAGTTTTACACTCTACTTTTCACTTCGATTGCAAGGAAGTTACAAAAACTAACTCGTCCATCTATTGCCTACTTTCTAGCCTCTACAACAATGTACTATTTTTATGATCTCTACAGGGTTATTTGTAATTCACTAGCATCCTTTTAACCCTAAACTCCTACCACTTAAACAAATGTTTTTTTGTTTTACGGCTTTTATCATAACTTAATCTTTTTGGTGTAATAACGTTTTGAAAATTTGAGATTACCTCTTATTTTTACGATACTCTGTGTATTTGTATGGGAAAAAAGTGCTTCATTTTAAAAAGTCTTAAAACTAAAATCATTTGTTTGGGTGATAGGAATTCAGGGTTAAGGGGATGTCAGTGAATTACAAACAACCCTGTATACCTGGTAGGCATCGTTGAAGGCATGCGCCAGCGACAGCGCGAGCGCGCGCGCGTGCCGGCTGCGCGGGCACGTGAACACGTGCGCGACATGCTCACTGCCGCGCCCCTCCACCACCGCGAACACGCGCGCGTTTGCCGCGTCCGCTGAGCAGTACGAGATCCTGGAAACCATGGAGAGGTAAGCAACGCTGGGAAGACAAGTATACACCAAGTAGGGTAGAATACGCGATCGAATCTAGTCAGCGAAGTATCGGTAGTCGGCCGTATTTGAGTGCGAAGATTATGAAAGACATCTCTCGTGCTATTCCCACTCGTACGAAAGATAGAAGCCGACTACTGGGCGATTTTTTAAAAGGCTGAACACTGAGTGTTTTACTCTACACATTTTCGCGCAATGTGGAAATATACGTAACGCGACGGCAGCTGAGCTAGTACAAAAAATGTACCAGCTACCTACCCCAGCCGCTGTGGCGTACCTATCTAGGGTAGGGTTATTTTCCAGGAAGGGCTTGAGATGCTATAGCCGTAGGGGCGAATGGAACAGAGTCATTACCCCAATCCTAAACCACTAAACCATTCTGGGGTAGCTAAAGGTTTAGGTAGAACGTTACATACGTTCATACGGTATGTAGGAACTTATTTCTTATACTTACTTGTATATAGATATGCTGAGTACGTTATCGTTTGAGTCGGCGTCGGTGACCACAATTCCTTTTGCGCTGATGTCCAAATTTACTCGCTGCAACTTCTTGTTCAAAGCTGGAATCAGACAAAAACAATACTTAGGTATCTAAAGATATTAAATTGTAGTATTTGCTATCTTTAAATAACATTCTCCACACAATGCTTACAATCTTCCAGGGGCATATCTATGTAAGGACTTTTTGAAAGTCCAGGGTCCCGTGGATATAAAGAGCCCACGAAACCCATAGAAGACCTAGTATATCTTTATCGAAGACAGATTATGGCAAAATGGCACTTGTTAATTAAATAGGTAGGCTGCCAAGTACTTGTTGGCTATAGCACAGGGCCCCACAAACTCAAGGTCCACCCCTACAATCTCCCGTCGACTTACACTTAGCGAAATGTAGAGCGGAGCGAACAGCGTGCGCGGTAGAGGACGCGGAAGCGGAAAATTCTACAAGCGTCATGCCGTCCACTCCGAGAATGTATACCAGTGATTTACCTCTATCGCACCTGATTACAGTGCAGATGAGGCCGATGTAGTTGCTTACTGGTTCAATGCAACTCTGGCCTTAAAGAACTCCTAAACTATACTCATCAGCAAAACAGAAGATGGAAGCGAATTCCATTCCTTAGGAGCTCGCATTATAAATAAAATTAAAATCTAATGTCAACAGAGCAGTCCCGTACATCAATTTATTGGGTTTCGAAATATCAACCCTCTCCACGCATGTCACTAGCTTCTATTCAAATCATACAATCTTCCGACAACTTACTCTTGGCGGAGTGTAGAGCGGAGCGGACGGCGATCGCGGTTGCGGGCGCGGAGGCGGCGCGCTCCACGGGCGTCATGCCAGCGTATCTAACGTCAACGGAGCCGTCCTTCCCCCCGTTTTCGCGAGCCTCACGCCACCAGCCCTCCCCCTCGCACTCTGCTAGCGCCCATTCTTCACATAGTTCTGAAAGTAGACCAAATGTATAATTAAGTTTGGATGGATTACGAGTCTGATGAGTGATGATGGGTATGTGATGTCAAAGATATCTAAAATAAATTAATAAATAAATATCACGGGACAATTAACACCAATGGACCTAGTCCAAAAGTAAGCAAACCTTATGTTATGGGTACTAGGCAACGGATAAACATAGGTACTTAAATACATAATTATTAAACACCCAAGACCCGAGAGCAAACATTCGTATTTTATATACTTATCTGCCCCGACAGGGAATAAAACCCACTCAACCACTAGGCCCTTCAACCGTCGAACCAAATAGACTCGATTTTCACCCCATCACCCCATGTTCAAAACCACTCAGAGGGCAATGGAGAGGGCTATGCTTGGATTTTCTCTGCGGGATCGCATTAGAAATGATGAAATCCGCGCAAGAACTAAACTGGCAGTGGGCATCAGGGCACATCGCTCGTAGAACTGATGGCCGATGGGGCAAAAAGGTTCTCGAGTGGCTTCCACGGACTGGAAGACGCAATGTAGGTAGGCCTCCAACAAGATGGAGCGACGACCTGGTTAAGGTCGCGGGATCGTGTTGGATGCGGATGGCACGGTACCGATCTGTTTGGCGAGAGTTGGGGGAGGCCTATGTTCAGCTGTGAATGTCTTTCGGCTGAAATGATGAATTGTGACCCCATGTTTAACCTATTAACTAAGTAGGTACGTAATCATTTAATATAGCTACTATGTTGAAATTGAAATGATTGACGTGCAAAATAATTTAAAAGTTTAATTTTAGTACTTGTCTTGTAATCCAATACATTTAAGTGCCTATCTATTAGCTATTACCTACCACATATTTTAATCTAATATCTAATCAGTTTTCCTTCCGTATTGCGGTGAGCTCTACATACAAAAGTGTGTTTTTATTTTCCTGTTAAAAATGTACACAGTATAAGTAGGTAGGTACATAATTGAAAAGGGAATTAATACGCTTACATGTGTCCAAGTAAATTACTACAGACAAAAACATTTAGGCATTTGGTAGGCACATCATTTCATCTCCAGGGGCAAGTATCTGAATATTACACAACAATTCAGTTCAGCAATTCGGTTTCAGCAAAAAAAAAACTTTTCGATATTATAATAACCAATTCGATATTTTAATTCTATCTTCGGCCTATATAATGACGCTCAACTGCTAGCGAGCCACTGGTCTCCTCTTGGAAAGAGACGGATGGACTAACATAACTCCTACGCGGGTTCAGTGCAGATTAGAAACTTCACACATCATTAGTTATATCATTAGTATGTAGTTTGGATCAAAAGTAGTTAGCAACTCACTTTCGTAGCTTGCCGCTTTAAGTGCATAAAGTACCGTGCGTAAACTAAGTATAAATTGCTTCCTGTCTTAACATTTTGATATCGTAGATACGCTACCTGAGATATGAAACATATATTTATCCGTCTAACCAACCGCACTCAAGTAAATTTTCGGTTTCGCAACACCCGCATTACCTACTCCAATCAGTAGATATTTAGCCTTAAGCCTAGGCTCCTAGATTGATGTGAGTCTAAACATGGAGCGGCCAAACCGGACTAGAGGGGCGTGGTTAACTGTTATAAGACTAGAAATCTTTAATAAGAGTGATAGACAGATCTTTTTCCCTGGTTGGGGCTGCTTGACTGGTTCAGTTGTGATGGCAGGTTAAATGTGATTAATTATGCTATACAATGACTCTTTGTGAAAATAAACGGATCACTCACGTCTTAAAACGAATTTAACTTGACATGTTTCGGGCTAATCCGTAGCCCTTCTTCCCGGAGTCACACGACACACAACTACCCCCGTTTTCATCATTACTTTTTTGGCAGCCGCCGTGACGTGTGACTCCGAGAAGAAGGGCTACGGATTAGCCCGAAACATGTGAAGTTAAACTCGTTTTAAGACGTGAGTGATCCGTTTATTTTCACTAGAAGTGAGTCTCAATGTAGTTTCATGTTTACAATGACTCTTACATACATAAAAAATTAAGGTAAGCAATAGGCGGCCTTATCTCTTCGAATCTATCTCTTCCGGGCAACCTTTTAACAAGAGAAAGAAACCAAAGAATTAATTTCAGCAGTGCAATAAAAAATAGTAATATAAACAAATATTATACAAAAACAACCTAATATACAATACACATCATAAAACACATAGGTACAGTAAATTGTAAAAATATGGGTGCACACAACTTGCTCACATAACATGTACTTACACAAAAATATACTATAATTATAATATATTAAAACCTTTTTTTCATAAAATCTTAGGTTTAATAGGCGTATAGTTAAAGCTTATAGCGTACAGCAATGTTGAATACTCGTAGATGCCTACCTACCTGTATTGTATGACATGTAATGTACTCGATCATTACTTAGATCAGTTTACCAACGAACTATATGTACAGGCAAGTGTAAAAATATGGGTGCACACAACTTGCTCATAAATATGTCCCATAGCTCTTATGTCTTCGAATTAGTATTAGGTATATAACTATGGGAGGATTAAATCGATACTTTTATTTTTGCACTTGACCGTACCTACCTAGTACTTTCGTGTTGACATTACTGTATCCTTATAGACTCAAACCTAATACCTGGTTTACGAGGTTTAGGAGGTTTAGGAGGTTTGGTGGTTGGCGTACGAGTGGCGAGACGAACTGCGGGACGAGCCACGAGACGAGAGTGTGAACAGGCGCGCCTCGTGCCTCGTCTCGTGATTTGCCTTGATTTTCGCGTCTGGAGCGAGACGACGAGGCGAGGCGCGAGGCGAGGTGACGAGGTGAAAGTGTAAATCAGGTATGAGCCTCGCGTCCGGAGCGAGACGACGAGGCGAGGCGCGAGGCGAGGTGACGAGGCGAGAGTGTAAATCAGGTATGAGGCTCGCGTCCGGAGCGAGACGACGAGGCGAGATGCGAGGCGAGGTGACGAGGCGAGAGTGTAAATCAGGTATGAGGCTCGCGTCCGGAGCGAGACGACGAGGCGAGGCGCGAAGCGAGGTGACGAGGCGAGAGTGTAAATCAGGTATAACAAGTGGCGATGATAGCTAAAACGGACGCGATTCTACAGCGGCCGCTAAAATTCCTAATTTTATTTAGGCGTTGCTAAATCACTTTGCTATTCTATGGACGCGATTCTACAGCGGCCGCTAAAATTCCTAATTTTATTTAGGCGTTGCTAAATCACTTTGTTATTCTAACCTACTTTAAATGTGCATGAAATTATAATTGTGAGCAGATTTTAATAAAATTTAAATAAGACCACCTTGGGTCAATGTACATGAATAATTTACATACCTACAAACGAATATCGACGGTTAAAAGGCAAAACGCATCAAGCGCCATCCTGGGCGATATTGAAGTTATACCTAATTGGAACCAGCATAATGTTATAATTCAATATCAACCAGAAGGCGCTTGATGCGTTTTGCCTTTTAACCGTCGATATAGAATCCCTTCCTTTTATAAAGTCATTAAACTTACAACAACATTAAATGATAAATGAAAAATTAATTAATTAGTAATTTTAAAAATTTAGAAAAAAATATCCGGCTCTAAAAAAAAACACAAAGATGATTTTAAAAAAGTGACCTAAAAGAAACAATAACACTAAAAATCTGTGGATTTAGTCAAAAAGTATTTAATGCGCTACCAATAGATATGTTTTAAGGGGTGGGCAAAACACGAAACACTTTAATCGACTCGAACGACTCGAACCGATTCGAATCGACTCGAACAGACTCGAACCGACTCGAACCGATTGGAACCGACTCGAATCGACTCGAACCGACTCGCACCGACTCTAATCGACTCTAACCGATTCGAACCGACTCGAACCGACTTTAATCGACTCGAACTGACTTTAACCGACTTGAATCGACTCAAACCGATTCGAACCGACTCGAACCGACTTTAATCGACTCGAACCGATTCGAACCGACTCGCACCGACTCGAACCGACTCGAACCGACTCTAACCGACTCGAACCGACTCAAACCGATTCGAACCGAATCGAGTCGACTCGAACCGACTTTAATCGACTTGAATCGACTCGAACCGACTTTAATCGACTCGAACCGATTCGAACCGACTTGAGTCGACTCGAATCGACTCTGGCTTTAGTGTTGAGTGTAACTTAATAATCTGTGGCAGCTAGGTGTATCGTAATAACGACATTACGACACAAGTGCTGTTATGGGGAATAGAGTAAGTATAGACTTTCTGAAGTCATATTATCTATGTTCTTATTTATTTGTTCGCGACCATGTAAAAACAGATAATAGTACAGGAGTAGGAAAAAGCAATAATATCTCTAGGAGACTATCGGTCCAGTGTTATTTCAGCACATTACCGCTTTCCCAATGATTGGCAATCGTTCCTTCATCAAAACACGGCTTATAGCCATATACTTATTACTGCGGTTTGAACAGACCTCAGGCCGCCGACTTGTAAAATTACTTACTGATAAGTATGAAATAAAGTGGAGTGTGTACCTACACTTTATGATAGTTGCTAACTTCCTCGGATTTTTGTCTGTTTTTATTACAGTTTTTAGGATTTATCGTCGCCACTCACCGAGTTGCAGTAAATAATTATTGTGCTGGACGGTCTAGTGCAAAATTATACACCTAATACGTTAACAAGGAGTCAAAAATATTAATTTATAGAATTCAATTCACTACGCCATTAAGTACACTTAAGGTTAATGTTTGCATATTTTGACGCGATTACTGTACCTATACATATTTCTGCTTTCGACGGTACAAGACCAATCAAATTTTAAGCTTTTAGTTACTGACTTAATACATGGCTTTTTAGCCAAATGCGCGATCGCGTTTTTAGCTCACGTGACATTTCTATTCCTCTTATCCTTACTAATATTAGAAATGCTCAGTAACTCTGTCTATCTATCTGACTGTGTGTTACCTCTTGACACTTAAATCGCAGAACAGATTTAGATAAAATTGGTACGGGTATGGAGATAGTTTGAGAGTCGAGACCCTGCGAAAGACATAGGATATAGATTTTATTCCGAAAAAACGCATAGTTCCCGCGGGACGATAAACATTTTTTTTGCAGACGGAGTTGCGAGCAACAGCTAGTTTAATAATCATAACTAAATAAAACTATCGTGAGACTCACTCGGTGCGCGTTTGAAAGAAGAGCTACGGGAAGAAGGGCTACGGATTAGCCCGAAACATATCTAGCTAAACTCGACCATAGACGTGAGTTATCCGTATTTCTTTATCACTAATCATAACTAATTTTCAGTGGGTATGAGTTTGAGATGTGTGTTGTGTGGGTGTGGCGAAGACCTGGTTAAGGTTGAGGAACGCGTTGGATGCAGTGCAGATGGCACAGGACCGGTCTGTTTGGCGAACTTTGGGGGGGGTCTATGTCCAGCAGCGGCGTCTTTCGGCTGAAACGATGTTCTGTGGGATCGACGCAAGCTAATGATGACGCACATATCATAAGTAGTATGTGTTACGTCTTATCACGTCCAATTAAGTACTATCCCTTTTATTTCCTCATTAATCGCTAATTAGCCAAGACGTGCGTAGTTCTTAAGAGGGTACGATGGGCACCATTTCTCCATACAAACGTAATCCTCTGTTTCCTCCCTGGATAATGGATTTAGAGCCAAATTTTTTTACTGTGCAATCTGTATCTACCATAGCTATGCCCCTATGTTTCGTTTTTTTTTTCATATTTCAATTAACATAAGAAATATGAGCTTTCCAAAACTGAAAAAACTGCCTAATTTCAACGTCATTTTCAGACACTCATCAGAAAAGAATCCCTCACATAAACAAAAAAACGAAAACATAGGGGCATAGCTAAATCTGTCCTCTAATTATTTTTGAAAAACAATAATTTTATTGGTCCAGTTTTCGAGAAGAAAACGGGATTACGAAATGCTGTTTTGATCAATTTTACGCGCCTATTAACGGTCTGAGCTGCAGTTGTCCCGCTCTCGCTGTACTGACACGCAGGGGTTCGGGCGAGACAGCGACATTTCATTAAAATACCTATTTCTCAAAAGTCTCTCAGCCATTGTACCCTCTTAAGCAACACGCGTCAACTGTTTATCTCAAATATTATTTTTATCGACAACGATCCACATGTCTGAGCTTTTGAAGCAATTGCGCCTAATACTGACCCCTGGCCCGTTGTGCTATATACAGTCTGGCCTAGATAATGCTGATAGCCTGAAATAACCACTGATATCATGTGCGAATATTGGACCCGAGACCTTCGGATTGACGTTAAATAACAATAAACATGATGGATTCATAATATTATGGCCGGTTTGTTGATCGCTTTGATGATGCCGATTAGGTGCCCTTTGAAAATGATCGTTATGAGGCACAAAGCATTATATATAGGTACCTTACCTATACCACAGCGCAGATGATAACATTAAAGGCGACATTATGTTCGACGAATATTGATTGATTGATTGATTGAAGGCCGGCGCAGACCAGATAGATGCTTGTCCGTGTCACGTCACGCACACGCACCAGTTGTAATAAATGAAACTGTATGAAAGATGGCGCAATAAATCCCTGCACAAGGTGTGCCATCTTTCTTACAGTTTCATTCATTACAAGTGGTGCGTGACACGCACTCATCTGGTCTGCGCCGGCCTTAAACACTGATGATGAAAATGGTGAAAATCTTTTTTTGTCATTTGTCTTCATTAGGTTAACCCATACACACAGGTATTGCCTAAAAGAACAGAAGATACAATAAACTGACTCTCTGGTCAGAAGCCCAAAACAGGACGACAACCTTTAACACATTATCTCTTTCACACTGACGAGAAGCCTTACACGTATTAATAGCCAAACAAAACAAAGTCTTAATACTCCCCATAGTTTCCGATCGTAAGTTTTCGTGATTCAAAAATCATATCGTACTGTCTCGCTCACGCTAGTATTTCAATACTATTAGCGTGAGCGAGACGGCACAGTTCGAATTTTGAACTTCGTAGTATTATGGGCAGAGAGGGTCGAAGTCGCGGCAGAATCTACCAATCACATAATCATAATGCAAGCTGAGCGGAGACGAAATGTGGATTTCAACTAATGTGATTGTTGGACTTCGCTCGACTCCGCTTCAATAGAAGCGCAGGTTTAGCTTTTGATTTAAGGGCACGAGATCAGAGGCCGTAAGTATTGTCTAGCGCTCGGAACTTAAATCCTATTCTCCTTCTCCATCTCTTGGTCGCCCTAGTTCAGAATGAACCTAGCGGCATTTAGATAACTACGTACTAAAAACTACATTTATATCTTAAAAATCTAGAATTAAATTCAACAACACTTTTCATTAGATAAATGCGACCGTTTAGCTGGTATGCCGACCTACAAGACCACATACTCCGCTAACAATCTCTCTTTTATTGCAGTTTAATCAATAATGTATCACCTTCGCAGAAATGGATAACGGATGTATGTACCTATGTACGAATAACCTACTTGTATGTATTTAGCACTTACCAATAATATCTCACTGTATAACAATATATAGTAGGTACATAAAATAATTTGGCATACTTACTGGAATAAACTTTGTACAGTTGTTTGTTTGTAGGTATGTTGTAGTAAACTTTGTAAGTTTTGTATCCAGATATTCTAAAAATTCTTTCACCACAATAGAAAAATATCTTACTTACTCATACTTACTCTATACACTAGTATAGTCGACCAAGAAACTCCTTTACCACCCTAAAGTTCAATGTCAGTTGTATGACTTAAGACATCAAAGGCTATTTTCACTTACAAGTCAATGTGACAATCAGCCTTATTTTTTTTATTCTGATGTAGGAACTGGCACAAAAAATGGTAAAGCACTTACTTGGTCGACTATACATACTCTCAAACTCACTCACATTCACTCATACTCTTTACTTTTCGTTGCATGCCTACTCAATTTTCAATTCAATCGTTCAAAGCATGTCAATCGTTCAAAGGTTAACTGGAAGAATTTAGCTTTTAGGGATAAGGTAGCCTTAGTACATTTATTAAAAAAAAAAGTACATTTATTTCTCTTAGGGCCACTTGCACAGTTCAGGGTTAAAAAATTAAATCGGTAACCCTGGGTTAAGAATGACAGTTCCATACATTTTGACACTTGTTAACCCTGGGTTAGCAGTTAACTCGGAGTTAATTAACTAACCCAGGTCCGCGCAAGCCCGCCTTACTGTTTTATCTTCTATTAGCAGTATAAACGTAGGTATATAAATAGGTACGTGTATCAAAAGTTTTCAAAGCTCGTACTTAATTTTCTATTAAGTAATTTCTATTTAATAAAATACAAATGCAGGTAAGTACATTTCGTCAACATTACAATCCTAAGAACTCCGTTAATCTGCACTTTCTATAAAATCCATTACCTTCGCTTTAGTAAAAGCCGCGAAAGAAAGCTCCGAGCGACACAATTACTAGAAAGAATGTTACTACGAGTATAAGGCATATATATCTACTCTTTAAAGACAACAACGTACGTCTAACGTATTCCTAAGGTGTACAGTGCTGGTTTCATACCGGATATAGAGCAAATATTTCGAAGTAAGCGAGCAATGGTTTCCCGGTTGGTTGCGCACAAAGTCAAGTTTCGTTCAGAAACTGCCTAGGTAAGTTTTTCTTGTCGCCTTCTAAGGCCGGCAGCGAGAGCTCCTAATTCCTAAGTAATTAAGGAGAAAACCGCACCCGGAGATGGCGAGTTGGCTGTACCTACACCAGGACCGGCCTTGGTCCTAAACGAGTAACGCTTAATGAAGACGTTAAAAAAAGTTACACTAAGGCGGGAGAAGTAGCTTTTCTATACTTGGCGAAAGCAAAACGTAAAAGATGGACTGTTGTCAGTGCTTGAACTCTTAAATTTAAATAACGATTGAAACGTCTCATTCAATCGTTCACTCCTAAAACTATTGTTAGGAACTGTAACGAGGTTATTTTGCTATCATTATTTAACTACATACTTAGATAAGTTAATTTTATTTAGCATTTGCGATAGTTATTGTATACGCCTACTTTCGCATAACGAAAGTTTCTTACAAGCTTTAAACTTGATAGGTAATTGCACGTATTCAACGTACAATATTAAGGTTAACTAAACCAATATCATGTTTTGATGTAGGTAAGTAACTGTCTATTGTACAGTTGGCACCAGAAGTGGATGAGCGTTAGTGGTGCTCAAAATGATCTACACACCCCCTTATGAACATGGCAACTTGGCAGTAGAGTGTTGTGTGAATTGTGAGCACCGTAACCGTTCATCCACTTCTGCTGCTGACTGTACGTAACAAAGTAATTTTTACTATCTTTTTGATTTAGATTATTAAGAATTATTAATATCTAATTGGAAAATTTTCACATGCTCTACCATTGCTGTGCTAGCGCTATGCCCGTACAGGGTTCACGGTTCACTATACAGGCTGTCTCAAAACTCAAAGATAATCAGGTACTTATAACAGTTCTGGCAAAAATTATAAAAAAAATAATGTCACTTAAGAATAAGAATAAGAATAAGAATAAGAATAAGAATAAGAATAAGAATAAGAAAAAGAATAAGAAATCTTTATTTCGCATAAGTAACATGTACATGCTAAGAGAAAAGTAAAAACAATAATTGAAAATATAAATAAGCTACATATGCGAAAAAGGAGTCCACTCAGCACTCGTCGGGTCACTAAAGGTGGCTCGACGCTGATATTATGTGGATCCTAATTAGCATCCGATACAGAACCGCACGGCACACGGGCTCCCACAAACTCTCCCAGTATGATTATAAATATATCTGTCTCTCTTATTAACCAAAAATTTCATGGATGTACAATAAAGAGTTTCACAAACATACATAACACAATTCGCTCAAACAGCACCCCTCACAAAAATTAGCCAAGCGATAGACATTTTTTAGAAAATATCTAATACTAAAAGTGATTGTTATAATATGTGACTAAATTATCGCTTGCTAAGTGACATGAACTTTTTCCTTCCCGAACTACTTACTCCTTCCCGGTATAACTTGACCTCTCGCTATCAGGCTATCGAGTTTTGGGACTCCCTGTATACTTATATATTTTAAAAACTAATATACCTAATAAAGATTTGAATTTGATATACATAAGTTTGGGTTTGGGAGTCGAAGTGGTCGGTATAACGCAATTCTACTAGTGTTTACCTAGCCTTATATTAGACAACACGCCAAAAAATTGGTCCAACAAAAAAAAAGAGTTTTTCTCACAACTTTATGAAATTTTAATTATAATCATGAATATAATCACTATAGCTCTGAAGTTTTACGACATTGCTATTTAACGAACAAAATAATACATGCGCACTACTATAAATTAAAAAATATATGACTAAAAAAATAAAATAAATAAATATCACGGGACAATTCACACCAATTGACCTAGTCCCAAAGTAAGCTAAGTAAAGCTTGTGTTATGAGTACTAGGCAACGGATAAACATACTTATATAAATAGATACATACTTAAATACATATGAAACACCCAAGACCTGAGAACAAACATTCGTATTTTTCATACAAATATCTGCCCCGACATGGGAATCGAACCCGGGACCTCAAGCTTCGTAGTGAGGTTCTCTAACCACTAGGCCATCTGGTCGTCTAAACTAATTAAAACTAATTAACTAATAAAACTAATTAAAATGTATATTTAACACAACTTCCACTACTCACTTTTGTGCTTGGAGTGATTTTTCCACATTTTCCGCAGGAAAGTCGTCATATTTTTTTCGCTCTTCCGGTTGACTATGAATGATTTCTTTGCACAGATAAAATATTTGGAATCAAATCCTGGCTGTTTATAATTTTCTTTTTTTTAAGAATTTCCCGCGCTCGCTACTGGAGAGTGCGTGTGGTTGGCCAACTGTGCGCGGTGTGAGCGCGGTGCGAGTTGTGTCCCTCTTTACTTTACAGGCTGGCATTATCGTTTAAACATTGTGCGTAATTTTACTGTTTTTCCTGCACTTGTACAGTCGAACCCAGAAACTTATAAGTACATAACAAATACATAATTATGTTACCACGGCTCTAGCTGGGTCATACACAGGGAAAGAAACAAAAGTCGTCTCCCCTGTGGACATAAAATTAACGACTCCGAGTCAGCAAACTTAAATGTTTATTTAAATGGGCCGAAAGTTGGCTGATGTAGACTTGACTAAAAAATATTGGCTATGGACCCTTAACTTTTGCAATGTCCACAGGAGAGACGCGAACAAAAAAATGTGTAATGACCCAGCTAGACTGCTCGTGCGTGCAGGCCTAGTTAGGCACAAAATATTTTGCTGCGTTCAGCTTCACGGCATAATACACATCAAGTACAAAAATATGTAGTTATCGATTTAATCGTCTCATAATTATATACAGATAACTTAATTCAACGACATAAGAGCTATAGAACAAATTTATGAGCAAGTTGTATGCACCCATATTTTTACACTTGACTGTTCTTTTAGTACTGGAATACTGTACAATGTGCACCGAAAGATAAAAGTAAGGTAAGTTAACGTAAACTAACAATAAATTTGGGTTAAAACTTAAGGACCATAAACATTTGTTGTTTTGTGCATGTCCAATAGTAACAAGAAAGTCATTACACTGCTAATGGTTTATTGGATACCAATTACATACATTGTATAACTTGTTTGTCACGGTTAGGTATAGTGAAAACGTCTCTTTGCAAATATCTCAGCCAAAGATAGATTTCTTTCTTGATTTCATTTGGTTACTTTGGTTGTGGTACTTAGGTACGAACTTAAGAAATTATTCATGATCTTTTTAGTAAAAAAAAACATTGCGAGGAAACCTGCACAACATCAACGAAACAATTCAATGTGCATATAAAGTTCCCATGATGCATTAGCTGTGTGATAAGTACAGCCCTAGCCCTCTTATTATGAAAGGAGGCCTCTGCCCACTTGCCCAGCAGTTGGACGTTTGTAAGCTGGACACGGCGCACTTTCCTACTTGGTCTAATATTTTTATCTTATTAGGAAACGGATCATTAGGTACAAGTTTCATTGCCTTGACACTCGCACTGTGATGTCTACTTACTCGCTTGTTTACTTCGATATTTTTTATCAGGAAACAATTCATATACCTACTTACTTACATGTTCCTCCATATACTTAAATATACACTCAAAAACTAAGAAACGTCAAATTTCACGCTATAGGTAGGTAAGTATTCGGTTGTGGAATGCCTTGCCGATTGACTTACGACGGGCAAAATCTCTGTCAATCTTTAAATCAATGCTTAAGGTGTACTATCTGTCTTCTTGTAATAATTAGCTTTGTTATAGTTTATTTATTTATATGTGGCTGTTTATCCCAATGCTTATATTTGTTTTAGACGTGTACTTATTATATGTACGATATATGTATGAGTAGATGTACTATTTTTTGTTGCGTTTTAATTTTCTGATCCACTGTTGATGCACCACCTGCTGTAAACTAGTCCTTCCTTCTTTCTGGTAAAGGGTTGCCTGGAAGTGATCGCTCTTAAGCGATAAGGCCGCCTATTGCTTACCTTGTAACTTACTCTCTGTGTACCTGTTTTCTGTATTGCTTACTATTCCTGGTGTACAATAAAGAGTCATTGTATTGTATTGTATTGTACTTCTCATTTAAAATTTGCTCACTTATTCCATATTTAGGTTATTCTACACTAGCTGGTGCCCAGTGCCCAGTGCCCAAGACTACGTTTGCGTTAATCATTAATCATCATCATCATCCCAGCCCATATGCGTCCCACAGCGCAGGGCACAGCACAGGCCTCCTCTCAGAAATGAGAGGGCATGGGCCGTAGTTCCCACGCGGGCCCAGTGCGGATTGGGAACTTCACACACACACCATGGAATTTCTTCGCAGGTAAGTTGCAGGTTTCCTCACTATATTTTCCTTCACCGTAAAGCTCATGGTAAATTTCGAATGTAATTTCGCACGAAAAACTCAGAACGCCATGATTTGATTGAACCCTTTGACCCCTGCCAGGCCATAAGTCAAACCACTAAGCCACCACGGCTTCCCATTGTAATCATTAATGCTCCGCTCTTATTGATAGTAGCGTGATGTTATTAGCCTATACCCTTCCTCATTAAATGAACTAAGTACTTAGGTATTCAACACAAAAATAATTGTTCAATTCGAACCACTGTTTCACTAGTGCGTTCATGTTAATGCATGGCAGCCCTGGGCTTTATTGATAGTTAGATATTATAATGAATGGCACCCTTCACTCTTGACTCTCTAGCTCTATTGCATTGTGGTTTGTTTATGAATTAATTATTGATGGCATATTGTATAAAAAACTTTTGTATGTTTGTCTCTTCCCTTTTTCTGCACCGCATCTGGACCAATAAACATCTCTCGAAGAAGCTTTGTTTCAATTGCCAAAGTACCACTCCGTTCGGGCTCCTCCAGCCCTTTTAATAGGTTATGCGCCCAGTACTACGCCTCACGGCATTTTTTTTTGTACGGTGAACGGTCAAGAAAGTGGTTTTGGCAATTGTTTATTGCACGCCGTTGTGCACTTCAACTTGTGCATGCGTTTTTCGCTTCGCTGCACTCGTGGCCATTTTTGTTTGGCGTTGAAGCCGTTGGAGGTTGGGCACGTGGCGTTCAAGAATCAAGAGCTTCAATCTTTAAGAATGGATGAAGGTACGCACAGTAAATTATATTGTTTTGAGAAGCTTGACAATGTGGCCAATTTTTCAAACTGGAAATTTTATATGGAAATGGCTTTGAAGTTGGAAGATTTATGGAATTGCGTTCTGGGGACGGACAATGACGCTGCTAAAAATACAAAAGCATATGCACGTGTTTGCCTTTCTGTTAAATCCCATTGCCTGCAGTATGTTAGGAATGCTACGACGCCTAAGGAAGCGTGGGATAATCTTAAAAAGGCGTTCGAGAACAAAGGCCTTTATCGACGTGTCACGCTGCTCAGGCAGTTACATCAGGTGAATTTCAGTAAGTGCAATAGCATGAGTGCTTATATAGATGCCATAATGACGATTGTGCAGCATTTAGCAGACATCGATAAGGTTATAGAAGATTCTGAAGTGGCAGAGATTCTACTTTTCGGGCTTCCGCCGTCGTATGATGCGTTAGTGTCTAGCCTGGAATCGTCCGTCATTTCAACTGAACTCGTCAGAACGAGACTTCTTCAAGAGGAACATCGTCGCCTGTCATCGAGTGAGGTTATGTCCGATGCCGCGTTGGCAGTGAAGAAGCTTGTCAAGTGTCACTACTGTGATAAGGTTGGTCATGTGAAGGCCAAATGTTACAAGCTTAAGAGGGACAAGAAGAAGGCTGCTTTTACCACAAATACAGAAATGTCGCTGATGGTTTTAACGTGTAAAGACAGAAACTCTAAAGACTGGATTGTGGACTCGGGCGCAACATCGCACATGTGCAATGATGTGAGTTGTTTTAGCCATTATACTGTTCATAAGTCTATTGAGACTGTAGCTGTAGCTAATGGAGAAACCCTTGATTGTCTTGGTAGAGGTAGTGTACGCATTCATACTAAGAATGGCATTGTAAAACTAAATGACGTCATGCATATACCTGGTCTCTCAACCAATTTAATTAGTGTCAGTAAATTATGTGAGAAGGCCTTGTCATTGAAATTTATTAGTAATAAATGCCTTATTCTGAGAAATAATGTTACTGTACTTAGCGCTACAAGAGTCTATGGGGTTTATCGTTTGGACATGGGGGTAGAAGTGGGTACTAATTGTTTTCAACAGGAGGTACATTCGTCAGCTGAGGTTGTGTCAACGGACGTGTGGCATAAACGGCTGGGCCACCTTAGTTATAAAGGTATGTGTACACTTCAAAATTATGTGTCTGGTTTTATTTTGCAGCCTCATCATGATGCAACTCTAAATAGTTGCGTGTCATGTGTTGAGGGGAAGCAACAAGTTGTGAAGTTTCCTAGGGGGAAAGCTACACGGGCCACACAGGTGTTGGAACTCGTGCACTCGGACGTCTGCGGACCACTGCCCGTCTGCAGCTTTGGAGGTGCAAAGTACCTGCTCACCCTGACAGATGACTTTTCTAGGAAGAGCTTTGGATTCTTCATGAAGTCTAAATCTGAGGTAATGTCAAACTTTTTAATTTTTAAAGCTACTGTAGAAAAGCAAACTGGTCATGTTATTAAAAAACTCCGTAGCGACAATGGTGGAGAATATTGTAGTCATGAATTTAGGAACTTTTTACAGAATGAAGGGATTATTCATGAGCGGACTGTACCGTACAGTCCTCAACAGAATGGGGTTAGCGAACGTTTGAATAGATCACTTTTTGAAAAAGCCAGGTGTATGCTTCGGGAAGCTGGTTTGGGTAAGGAATTTTGGGCTGAGGCTGTCTCTACAGCAATTTATTTAAAAAACAGGTCCCCTACAGTTGCTGTACCCGATAAGACTCCTGAAGAGGCTTGGTCAGGTAAACCCGTTGACCTAAGTCACCTGCGTGTCTTTGGTTGCAGAGCTCTGTCACTAATAGATGCAAGTAAACGTGACAAGTTAGACTGCAAGTCTAAAGAGTGTATCTTTGTTGGCTATTCTGAGACTTCTAAAGGTTTTAGATTGATAGACCCTAAATGTCCTAAAAATGTGATCATTTCAAGAAATGTTGTTTTCTTTGAAAACCAATTTTATGATATGAATAAATTAAGTCTTAATAAAAGTTCTGACATTCTCCCCTATGATATTGTGAATTTTAATTTATGTAAACAGCCTAATGATAATGAGAATATTTTATTAAATGAAGACTTAACTGATAATGATACTTTTTTTAATAATGATATTATTTTAAATAATGATAATGTTTTAAATAATGAGGATATTACATTAGATAATGGTTTAAATGAGTCTGACATCTCTAATGTGAATATAAATATTTTATCTGAAAGTAATCGAAGCAATATTATGATTTCAGATGATAGCACGTGGGATAGCGCTGCTGGTTCTGCTAACAGCAGTGATAGCGAGCGCGGCGACGTCCAAACGTCAGCAACGCCTGACGGCCGGCACGTTCGAGGGGAAGAGGTCGTGCCAGTGCCTGTCTCTGTCGGCGAACGTCCCGTACGTAGCACTCGGCTGATAAAGCCTAGGAGGTATGACGATTTTGATCTGTCAGGAGACTCTTCAATGTTAGTATCTTCGCATAATTTTATTGAGCCAGACTCTTATGAAAAAGCTATGTCTAGTCCATACAAAGATGAATGGCTTGCTGCTATGCAGGCGGAGTACAACTCTCTTATAACCAATAATGTATGGACTCTTGTAGATCGCCCTTCAAATGTAAATGTCATTAAAACTAAATGGGTTTTTAGAATTAAAAATGACTTAGAGGGCAACTCTATTAAATATAAAGCACGATTAGTTGCTCGTGGTTTCTCACAGAAGCATGGCATAGATTATGATGAGACTTTCTCACCTGTAGTACGTCACTCAACTATGCGTTTATTATTTTGTATTGCAAATGAATTAGATTTACATATGGAACATGTTGACGTGACTACTGCATTTTTGCATGGAAATCTTTCAGAAAAGATTTACATGGAACAACCATTAGGATTTATTATAAGTAATAAAGATAAAGTATGCTTATTGAATAAAAGCATTTATGGTTTAAAACAAGCCAGTAGAGTTTGGAATTGTAAAGTACATACTGTGTTAATTGAAAATAACTATGTGCAGAGCAAGTGTGAACCTTGTATTTATACTAAAAAGTCAGGTAAAAGTTTGACAATCATTGCTTTGTACGTTGATGATTTTTATATATTTTGGAATAATAATAATGAAAAAGAAAGTTTGTGTACATTATTAAATTCTGAATTTAATTCGAAGCAGTTGGGTACATTAAAAAATTGTTTAGGAATTCAAGTTGATAGAAATCTGAAAACTGGAGTGTTGACTTTGTCTCAGTCTAATTATATTAGAAAGTTGTTGCAAAAATTTAATATGTCCAGTTGTAAGAGTGTTTCTAGCCCTATGGAGGTTAATTGTAAGCTTGAGAGACCCAATAATGATAATGAATGTTTATCAGAGAGTAATTATCCATATAGAGAGCTTATTGGGTGTCTCATGTACCTTTCCGTTTGCACTAGACCTGACATATCTTATGCTTTGTCAAAATTGAGTCAGTTTAGTACATGTTTTACTAAGAATCATTGGCTAGCAGCGAAGCGAATCCTGCGGTATTTGTCTGGTACAATTTATTATAGTCTTGTTTTTGTTAAAAGTGGTAATTTTAACATAAATGTATTTGCAGATGCAGACTGGGCTAATGATTCTGATAGAAAATCATATAGTGGTTTTGTTGTTAAAATAGGTGACTCGGTAGTTAATTGGGAGTCTCGCAAACAAAGGTGTATCGCGTTGTCTAGTACAGAAGCCGAATACCTAGCTCTAGGTGACGCTTGTAGAGAACTCTGTTTCATTAGAAATTTTGTGAATGAAATTTTTGAGAAACAAATGAAGTGTAATCTCCTTAGTGATAACCAGAGTGCTTTAAGACTTCTTGAGATAACTGAATACTGTCACAAGAAAACGAAGCACATCGATTTGAGATATCATTTTATTAAAGATGTAATTAAAAAATGTAGCATTGCAACTAGGTATGTACCCACTGAAAATATGTTAGCAGATGTCTTAACAAAACCTCTTTCAGGTCCTAAACATTGTAGGTTCTTGCACGACTTATGTTTAAGGAATGTAGAGCATACTTAGCATGTAGAGTCTTAAGATGCACTTAGCATGTAAAGAGTCTTAAGGTGCACTTAACATGTAATTTTAATGTTGAGTGTCTTGTTTACTTAGCATGTAAGTATTGCACTGGTCAGTGAAGTGTGAGGGGAAGTGTTAATGCATGGCAGCCCTGGGCTTTATTGATAGTTAGATATTATAATGAATGGCACCCTTCACTCTTGACTCTCTAGCTCTATTGCATTGTGGTTTGTTTATGAATTAATTATTGATGGCATATTGTATAAAAAACTTTTGTATGTTTGTCTCTTCCCTTTTTCTGCACCGCATCTGGACCAATAAACATCTCTCGAAGAAGCTTTGTTTCAATTGCCAAAGTACCACTCCGTTCGGGCTCCTCCAGCCCTTTTAATAGTTCAACCAGACAAACTAACACACAAAGTCTTCAGCTTTATAATATTAGTATCTTAGATTATACACTAGATAGAGCTTAGGCGGCATGAAAACGTCCCGAAAAATATAAGCCACCAGTTGGCTTATATTATAAGTAGTTAAGTATGTCATTTGCTCCCTTCAGTCTGAATGACGTAACGCGATCGTAAGATAAAGCTATCAAATGGGTTTTTGGACGTTTTGTATCGCAGTGTCTGCTACTGACACTCTATCTAGTGTATAAATAATCTAAGATTAGTATAGATAAACTTGAACAAAAGCCACTGGAATGCAAAAAAATGTAATGTCAAAAAGCATGCTATACAGTACACAGAAAAAGTTCCAACTTAGTACGTACTGCCTGGCCTGACGCAAGTCCTGTCAATTATCTATCATGCTCGTGTCTGATGCAATTTCGGAGCTCTTGCGCTCAAATCAGGTTTGAAGGAACCCCCCTCCCCCCCTTCCTCACCCTTCCAAGTCATGTTTTTTTGCCTCCAAACAAGCAATTACCCACACAAGTTTGCATGGAACTTTATGTCTACGTACCTACAAATAAGTAGCAACTGGCTGCGACTCCGTATGTATAAATTCGTATATCGCTATTCCGCGTTTTACAGGATAAAATATTGTTTTGTTAGTTTTTCTCGATTATTCCATAAAAATTGAATGAAAATTAAAAATATTTTGTATACAAATTGTTCTAATATAGGTATAAGTTAACGAGTCTACTGCAATAATAATTCGTGATAGACTTTTATTTTCTTTAAAAACGAACAAATTATTACCTAACGGTTTTTAAAGAAAATAAAAGTCTTATCACGAATTATTATTGCAGTAGACACTTTAACTTATATATTAGAACAATTTGTATACAAAACATTTTTAATTTTCATTCAATTTTTATGGAATAATCGAGAAAAACTAACAAAAATGCAACGTTGCCAGCTCAGCAGGTATAAACCCTCTTAATCCAATTTATAAACTACTAGCTAGCTATATTGCTTTAAACATGAAACTACCGTGAGACTCAGTCAGTGAAAATAAACGGATCACTCACGTCTTAAAACGAGTTTAACTCGAAATGTTTCGGGCTAATTCGTAGCTATTCTTCTTAGAGTCGCACGTCACGGCGGCTGCCAAACGCGTTAAACTCGTTATAAGACGTGAGTGGTCCGTTTATTTTCACTACTAGCTATTTCCCGCGAGTCCCACGACTCCGTCTGCGAAGAATACGTTCTTCGTATAAAATCGTTATAAAAACTATCCTACGTCATTCCCAGGGTCTCAACCTATTCCCATTCCCCATTCCAAATTTATCTAAATCGGTTCAGCTGTTTAAGCGTGAAGAGAAAAGGTAAAAGACAAACAGACAGACACACGCATGAACTTTCGCATATAAGGTTATGGAGATAGGCCTCAATTGAGATCTCTACAGGCAGATGTTATGCCTAAGAAATACTAGGAAAAAACTTATAATAATAATAATAATAAATATCTTTAATTCAGACCAGCGATCCATAATAATAATAATGTTAGTAACAAAATAAATTTATAAGCTATGTTAGTAAAACTGAGAATCTAGGTTTGTGGAGGACATGTAGCTGTGACCACCGACGCATCAGCGCGGTGTCCCAGCGGTCCACGAAAACGCTCAGGACCCTATTGGGGCTGGCACGGAGCCGCGCCAGCAGGGAGGCGCAACGCTTGCGCATTATGGCATTGAAGCCGTCCGTCCGCATTACATTAATTTTTTTGTATAGCATTCATTGCGAAAAGGTTCTAAAGCGGCTCACCGTTATAAATTGAACAAATGATGCTTTGCCGCAAGCAATTCATGGGTGGGTGCAATAAATGAGACGACGGTTTATTTATACTGTGATTTATGAACATAATAATGGCAATAACAAAACAATCATTTACATGTTATCATTTATGTTTCATGCTAGCTCAGGCTTATATACATACCTAGCTACTTTTAGTTGTAAACTTTGTAATGTAAATATTTTCGTTTTTATACATATAACAAAAACATTTTAAATTAATGTTGACTATGATTAGGGCTAGTCCTGTACCTCTACCATGAGTTTACACTAGTTTACGTGACCGTACTCGCTAGCGACGGCGTAAATTATTTGTATGGAGAATTGTACAGCGCCTCTAGCGGTCACTTAAGGAAGTACAATTCTCCATACAAATATGGAGAATTGTACAGCGCCTCTAACGGTCACTTACGGAAGTACAATTCTCCATACAAATCATTTACGCCGTCGCTAGCGAGTACGGTCACTGTCAACTAGTGTAAACTCATGGTAGAGGTACTGTATGCTTAGTATAAGTTTTCCTTCACTTCAATACTTCTCGATCGCGTTTACGTAAAAAATTCAATTACTAGGGAAACATGGACAGCGTCTCCGCGCGCGCGCGTCCATGTTTCCATAGAATTGAAATTTTTACGTAAACGCGATCGAGAAGTATTTGGTGAAGTAAAAACTTATACTAAGCACACAGTATTGTAATAAATGTGAAACGCACGTTAGTTAGTCCGACGTGCTCTGACCAGTGGCGGATTTACCAGCAGGCAGAGGCGGCAAATTTAGCTCATTTTGGTGTCTTAGGCTAATAAAAAAACATTATTTATTACGAGTGTATACAAGGTGAAAATAAGTCTCGAAAGTTTAACATAGATTACAATATTTTAGTATAGATACCGAATACTCTAACGCCTAAGGCGCTACTACGAAATTCGAAAATCGAAGTTCGTATCGTATTATCCCTCTCATTCTCGTGTCAAATCATATTAGCGTGAGCGGGACGGCACGAAACGTAGTTCGAATTATGCACTTCGTGGTAGGGCCTCTGTTTATGAAAAATTGCTAAGCGCTTTGTAAATTATACGTTTGTGACCACGAATTTATAGTTAGCATTTCAATATTACAATTTAAATTTAGGGTATCTAATTGCAGAGGTTAGTAGGGGGCGCAAAAATTTAAGAGGGTTTATACCTGCTGAGCTGGCAACGTTGCATTTTTGTTAGTTTTTCTCGATTATTCCATAAAAATTGAATGAAAATTAAAAATGTTTTGTATACAAATTGTTCTAATATATAAGTTAATGTGTCTACTGCAATAATAATTCGTGATAAGACTTTTATTTTCTTTAAAAACCGTTAGGTAATAATTTATTCGCTTTTAAAGAAAATAAAAGTCTGTCAAGAATTATTATTGCAGTAGACACATTAACTTATATATTAGAACAATTTGTATACAAAACATTTTTAATTTTCATTCAATTTTTATGGAATAATCGAGAAAAACTAACAAAAATGCGACGTTGCCAGCTCAGCAGGTATAAACCCTCTTAATGCTAGCGGCAAATGTGTAAATCCGCCACTGTGCTTTGCAATCTGGTAAACACTAGGCGTATGAAGCGCGCGCTTTGGTAACGTAACGTGCGTTTTAAGAACCAAGCCTTATACTATGAAATTTGATTTTCGAACATCGCATCGTACCGTTTCGTTCCGGCTAATAGTACTAAACATAAGGGTGAAAGGGATGGCACGATACGAAGTCCAAAAATCGAATTTCGTAGTAGCCCATAGACGTCTCGCATTGCTACAGCCTACAGGTACACATGCAAACGCTGAAGCGTGTACAGCTACGGTAAGTTGTACTCTAACCGCACCCCTACAGGCCATCACCATTTTGAGGTGCGGCTAAAATACGACCTCGTATTTGTCGACCCGGAATGAACGACAGTAATGCACGACCTGCTAATTCAAACCCTTACGTCAATAACATGGGTTGTACATTATTATTGTCATTCCAGGTCGACAATTGGCTAAGTAAAGTTTTTTGAAGAGGTGCTAAATAAATTTTTTTTCGACAGTAATCGTCTTCTAGACCGAGAAACTGCAGCTGTTTTATTTTTATCTCCTATTGTTTACTGGAAATATTTTTTTAAGTGTTCGAGATGACATTTGTGTATTTAATGGCTGACAAGCGGTTCATGCTCAGTACTTAGTAGAAATAGAAAAAAAAACGAAGCCAATTGTCAATGTCAAATGAAATCTAACCGTTTGCGTTTCGTTTACTTTGCATTGTCCAAAAAGCAGTTCCAAAATAATGATCGAAAATATTCAATCGTGATTTAATTATCGTGCATAATTCGTGGAGAAATGCGGTAAAATTGAAAATCCGGATTTTGTTATATCGTTATGTGTATCGTTAAAAATAGTCCAAAACGCAAAGCAAACGAAACGCAAACGGTTTGACATGGACAAAAGTGACAGATGACTTCGTTTTTTTTCTGTTTCTACTAAGTACTGAGCACGAACGGCTTGTCAGCCATTAAATCTCACAAATGTCAACTCGAACACTTAAAACTTTACTTAGCCAATTACAAGTCATGTTATAACCTTATAACCGCACCCGCCATTTGGTATAGTAGTGGAATAAAAATGTTCGTCACTTATTGACCTTAACTCGTTGACATAGAGTCGAAAAGTGACGAACCTTTTCATTCCGCGACTGTACAAGAGCAACGACGCACGATGGCGGACAATCGCAAGTGGTTAATGAATCGTGGCGCGCAATGGCGACATGGCGATGGCCGTCATTGGCCCATCATGGACATGAAAAAATGTTTTACATTCATAATCATAATAAGTATATCATCTGTCACATTTATTTAAGGGGCTTGCTTTTTCATGGCGTGAAATATTACTTACTTTTTTATTTGAGTTATGTAAATGTTGAAAAAACACCTAGCCTTAACCTTAGTCTAAAATCCTGATTAATCAATTGTAGTCATCCGTGGCGTGGGTCAATGTGTAATGCAACTAGACAGGGCGTTTGTTTGGCGCGTACCTACGTATCCATATCACGAGCGAGGTTTTACCTGCTCTATTGAACTTATGTCCGTCTGTAAGGTGTGATTTTGTTAATTTATGTGTGTTAGCTGGTGAGCCCAGATTCTATGCTTTCCTTTTTTTTTCGTTACTCTTTTCTTTTTTTTTAAATCCGCATGTTTTTTTTTGTTTCTAATTTAATATTATTATTTTTGCATGTTTTTTTGTTGTTTTTTTTTGTAAGTATTGGTAGTTCTTGTGCGGGCGCACATTGAGACAGTAATGTCTCGATGTGCGGTTGCCCTTAAATGTGTTATTTTAAGAACCCATTGTCATTGGGATGTAACTGAACATCCCAATGAAAATCCACATCACATCGTCTTGACGACAGCCGCAAAAATTGGTGTCAAGCTCTGCGAGGAAGACATTGACTACGTCGGCCGAATGGGACCACGGTCTGGTGGAAACAAGCTGGCGGGAGCGGAGGAGGCAAATAGGCCCCGGGCCATAGCCGTGCGTTTTGTGCGTCACAATAAACGCAAGGAGTTCCTCAAAGCTGCTACTGCTAGGCGTAATCTGAATACAAAAGATATTGAAGTGGATGGAGTCGCGCGAAAATTATTCTTTAATGAGCGGCTTACCAAGGAGAACAGGAATTTATTTCGTCAAGCTAGGGAGAAAAAGAAGTCTGCGGGATACAAATATTGCTGGACCAGAGGAGGGAATATTTATATTCGAAAACGAGAAGGTGGGCCGGCCATCGCGATTCAACGCACCGCGGATCTCGAGGGACTTGGAGGAGAAGAACACCGGAATGATTTGTGACCGGAAGCTTCCAGCGCCACCTCGTCAATATCCTCCGCCGCTATCACCCCTCTGGGATAAGCCTAACGACAACTGTCAGTCATTGGAAATATTTCTCAGTGTTCCACCTCTGACCCATTTTTCTAACTACAATATGCTTCGTTATTTGTCTAACTCTGACTCACAATTCTCCTTACATCAAACAAATACACTATTCACAAGCCCACAGGGACATAAACTCCTTCACATATATATAGATACCTATTTCAATAAAAACATAATCAATAAGTCTAGTAAACAATTTAAGGTGAGCTACCTGTTCTTTCGGTTCATAACTACAATACATATAACATGTTTGTTTTCTGTGCATTACCGTATATCCTTCTTTCAATATGGCGAATGTAGCTAGTGTACTTGAGGAAATCGACGATTCATTTGCTATAAAGTGTCATAAAGTGAATGCGCCGGAGGAGTGTAGTGATCTATTATCAAAGTCCAATGCCAGAGTTCTAACGCTTAACATAAGAAGTCTTCAATGCCACTTTACCGATTTACTGGTGACCTTGAGGAGATTATCTGCTGACCTTGACGCAATCATTTTAACAGAGTGCTGGCTGAAAGAGGATGGTGTTATCCCCCAAATTGAAGGTTATGTTTCTCTTGCTACAAACGAGTTGATCAATCAGGCAAGTGGTGTGGTTATATACGTCAGAGATCGCTGGGTCTCCTCGGTAGTTGAAACAAGCTTTCAAGACGCGGATTGCTTAGTAGTACGTATATCGCAGCTTTTTACAATAATCGGTATTTATCGGTCCCCTTCGTTTAGGACGATTACAAATTTCATGGCATCACTTAAGTCAGTATTAACAGCCGTAGCTAATGATCCATGCATAATTATGTGTGGTGATATAAACATCGATCTAATGCTGGATAGCGTGTCTTCCTCTGAATACCAGTGTCTCCTCGCCGAGTTCGGCTACTTATCAGCCGTAAATAAGCCAACTCGTGGCAGTGCGTGTCTCGATCATTTTTTCGTATCCTCTAAAACCAAGATTATTGTGGAATCAATAGTATGTACATCTACAAATACTGACCATGATCTGGTTCTCACAGGCCTTGCTGCTACAGCTCCTCCGTGCAAAGATCCTGTTAAATTTCGTGTCATCATTAATCACGATGCTATCGAAAGTGATCTGGCTAGGCAGGATTGGTCCGCTGTTTTAAATGAACAAGATGCCTCCAAATCTGCTAATGCATTTGTGGAGACGATTGGTACCATAATGAACAAGCATAGTCGTAAAGTTAAGCTAAAAAATCTAAAGTCTCCAATTAAGCCGTGGATGACCCATGGTCTTGTGAAATGCTCCTTTCACAGAGACAAGCTTCACGCAGATTCTAGAAAAAATCCTAACGACCCTGTAAAAAGGTTAATCTACACGAGGTATAGAAACTTCTATATCTCTTTGCTCAGAAAGCTTAAAAATGAACATGATGGGAACAAAATTACTACGAATAAGAATAATCCAAAAAAGCTCTGGGAAACTATAAAGGATATTACACACTCCAACCCTACGAGAAGTAAATCTGACACTTTGTGTTCGACTAGCAGCTCCATCAAGGAGTCTCTAAATTTCTGCAACAACTACTTTGCTACGATTGGACAAGCACTTTCTGAGAAAATACTAAAAAACCTTGGTGTTTCACGTGGCCATCTCGCCTCAATGGCTAAAAGCGGTAGTTCCCCTGCTAATTCCTTTTTCTTGCACCCAATAACTAACGCTGAATTGGAGAAGCTAATTAACAATTTAAAAGACAACAGTTCCCCGGGTTTAGATGGAATCACAAACCAACTTATCAAAAAGAACAAAAAGTCATTAATTACTCCTTTGACACACATTTTTAACTGTAGTCTTTCTACTGGTGTCTTCCCAGAGATTTGGAAAACTGCCGCAGTGACCCCAATCTATAAGGGTGGAGATAAAAGCTCTCCGACTAATTATAGGCCTATCTCTCTTTTGAGCACCTTGTCTAAGTTGCTTGAGAAAATTGACAATCAGCAACTAATCAGTTACTTGGAGACCAATAGGATCTTGTCAAACAATCAGTTTGGCTTCCGTAGAGGCAGATCGACTGAAGACGCGGTTACCTTACTGACAAATATTGTTTCAGGACAACTGGATAGGAGTCAGAAAAGCGTTGGTATTTTCCTTGATTTGGCCAAGGCCTTTGATACAGTCTCAGTGCCGATCCTTTTGTCAAAACTCGAAGCGACTGGAATACGAGGCCTTGGCCTTGAATGGTTTCGAAGCTACCTGACCAATAGGAAACAGCGTGTCAAAATAGGTACAGCAATAAGTGACGCTGCTGCTATATCTTTCGGGGTCCCACAAGGCAGTATCCTAGGTCCTACTCTATTTTTGCTTTACCTAAATGATTTATCCACCCTTCAAATAGAAAATGCCGATATGATAAACTACGCAGATGATACAGTGATAATCTTCCATAGTTCCACCTGGAAAGACGCCTTCAAAGCTGCACAGCGAGGGCTGTCAATTACCGCAACGTGGCTAAATAACAATTTATTAAGTTTAAATTGTGCGAAAACCAATTACGTCTGCTTTTTCAAAACAAACGCGTCGTGTCCTCCCACTGAAACCAGTCTAGTATTGCATACCTGCACGAATCCCACTAATTGTTCCCAATGTTGCAATATCAAGCGAGTTCACACAATGAAGTACTTAGGTGTGGTGGTAGACGAAAAACTCAAGCTTCCATCAGCATACACAGATCATGTCAAAAAGAGTGCGGAAGTTGATTTACACCATGAAACTTCTCAGAAATGTAGCCGATAACGATATATTGAAAACCGTGTACCTCTCACTATGCCAATCAGTTCTCTCATATTGTATCTTGGCCTGGGGTGGCACGACATCTTCTTCGCTTGTATATCTCGAGCGTGCCCAGCGATCAGTGATTAAAGTAATGCTTAAAAAGCCAATTCATTTCCCTACAGTCCAACTTCTAAAGGAGGCGCAATTGCTTAGCGTTAGGAAACTATACCTGGTCAAAGTAGTCACCAGAGCCCATCAGGAAACCAACAAGACAATCAAAGTTAAAGCTGCCAGAGCTGATAATTTGCGACCCAGATGCTTCAGTCTGGCTGTTCCGTCCACGAAAACGTATTTTGCTAGACGCTTTAGTTCTTACCTGATACCCCGTTTATATAATAAGTTATGTAAAATAACTGATGTTAGCAATATGTCTTTACATAAAGTTAAATTAACAGTAACTAAATTGTGCTTGGAATGGAGTTATGAAGAGATGGAAAGATTTATTAGAATTTAAACACACACACACACACACACACACACACACACACACGCACACACTTACACGCATGTTTTTTCTTCATTGTAACCTTTAACTATTATTTTACTTAGTTTTAAATTACCGTTTAAATTTAGTAGTCCTATACTGTTAAAATATTATTGTCAACTGCACTCTCGGACCCCAAGATACAGGCTAAGCCTAGTTTGGGGCCCACTAGACACTGTATTCTAATGTAAAAATATTTTGGTCAATAAACGATTTTGATTTTTTTTTTTTTTTGATTCAATTGCCACATCCTTCATTAACTCCAAGTGAGAATTTATTTAGGGTGCATACTACATTCTTATTTATATGCCTTGTTTGATAATGATTGTGTGTGTGTATCTGTTTTTCTCTCCAATAAATAAAATAAAATAAAATATTATGTATTGTATGGCAAAAGTATTATTTATTAGGATCAATAAAATTACAGCAGAATTCCCCACACTCTTTGTCTCGTACAACCTTAGCCCGATTCGATACAATTCGGTTTAGTTTAGACCCCCTGCTTACTTTATATTGATTTTTTGCAAAGTAATACCTGAATTTTTCAGCTTGATGGTCTTGGAGTGGCGACCTCTGGAGGTCGATATTAACCACTTTCGCCATATCATATCATATCTAGTCGCATTTTAGCAAAGTCGCACACACTACAATTGATTTTGCCAATGTGATGATATTTATCTAAAATAGGTATAGCATTCAATGATAATGTCTTATTTCATAACTACAGATCATAAAATATGGTAAAATATTTAACAATACATGGTGTTCGAAGTCGTTAAATATATATTAAACTCACTTAGCATATGATATTGACTTCATTACATCGTACCTACTAGCCTTAAAAACATAATTACTCAGTCACAAACTTAAATAGGTCATGTTTTAATAGTATTTATTGCTTTCATATTTTCATTCATAACTCTAAGCAGTTGAAATTATATTCTAGCAAAGATATCAATTAGGCTAAATTTTTCTAGCACTTAATTATTGTATTGTGAAACGTCGATCTCTTTCGCTCAATAATACGATATATTCCAGATTTTGCATTACCTGCTTCAAAAAATTATACTAATGATTTACAAATATATAAAAAGTAATTACAAATATATACTTTATACTGAGTGGCTATATAATTTTTAAATCTTTTACAACTAGCCTAGCATTTGCAAATGGCTATTTATTGCCAGTTTCCAATTATAAAAAGTAACTTTACTGGCATATTTACCTTTGGCAACCATTTGGCAACATAAACATATTCTTATTCTTTATGCCGTCGTCTTAAGACTTAAGGTCGCTATCAGAAAATGCTAAATAGTTCAGGACATCTTTTATAAACCGACAAGCTCGTGCGCGACCCTCCGGGGAACTCTGTCGCAGTCAGCGTTTGCCGCACTTATTAAAATTACTACTTATTATTAGCAGAGGCTCCCTGCGACTAGGGTTACCATATGACAGGCGTTTGCCGCATTTGACAGGCATTTTAAGGTTTAGACAGGCGTGCGGCCGGCATTGGTCTGAGACAGGCATTTTTAAAAATCACATCCTTCTTCATTATTATCTGTTGGCTTTTACTTATTACTCACAGCGTTTTGCTTTAGACAGGCATTTTTCTGACAAAATCAGGCATTTTAGGTACCATAGACAGGCATCCCTCTATTTACATATGGTAACCCTACCTGCGACAGGGTTCCGCGGACGGTCGCGCATGAGCTTGTCGGACTATAGTTGGATAACTTGCGCGAACTTTAATAAAGAAAATAATATTTTTTCAATTTATCTACATTTATTGGAAAAAATATTAATTTCACATCTTGCACTTTGCCCATGTACTTACCAAAAACTAATTTAAGATATTTTTAAACATATCAAATCAAAACTGTAGCTAGAAAATATAATTAAATTACATACATACATGAATCCTGAAACCAATACACTCCCTTTCTTTGGGTAGTCGTGTCTCTAGACTCATTTACAATCAAATTTGTTCAAAATTTCGTTATTGGATAGTGAGATTTGGACCCTAATTTCTTAAACGTGTACATAAAAAAATTATCTAGCTACTCTGTTAGTATTAGCAGAGTAGCAAAGCAATTTATTTCATTTCTTCTTTTAATTGTATAACTAGGTTAAATACAAATGTAATTATAAGATGCATCTATGGCTATAGGTACAGCTCACATTTTCTGTGTTATTCCAACTTACTAGTTAATGCTTCTAGGTGAAAACGTTATAGGTATCATCATGACGTAGTCACACTGCAACCTTAATGAATGAAACAAGTTAAGAGAGCTAAATATGTTGCATGTATTATGTGTAAGGCACGGTTCAGCATTGTGCTAAAGAGTCGTTAAAGCGCTGGTGGGCATTTCCAGAGAAAAGTGTACACTGTACTTTTTTTTAAAAACCCAACTAATTTTGGGTTCTTTCTACTCAGAATCACAAGCACTATCGATTTAAGCAATAAAAAATAATAATCGATTTAAGCAATAATACTTGTATTCATAAAAAAGTGAGCTTAGTTAATTTAAGTCTCTCAATTGTTGCAGTCATTATCATTATCCTTAAAATATAGTTGTAGCCACTAAAATGATACTATTCTATGGTAAAAAAAGTAAAACTTCAAGGCATTGTTATCAATTAAATAAACTAAATTATCAAACAATCCAGTGCCATGGTCTAAAACTCAGTATCTACCTTACTTGCCAGTTTAGCTGAAACCTCGCTTGTTTATAGCTGAGAATGCATGTATAAGTTTTATTTTGTAAGAAATATGATCCTCCCACTGACACAAATGATTATTATTAAAAATTAAAAATATATATACGGTGAATAGAATAATGACTATTAATTCTTTTTAATATTTTTGTATTTACCTACCGAGCTTTTGGCGCATGTATGGCATTCATTTAATTCCTTGCTGTATCTTTACTAGCAAGGCTTTAGTTCTGAAATTCATGTGTAAGATATTTGAGGATTCACTCTAGTGACCAGTGTTTTTCGAAACCCGATTACTTGTAGTTTGCTGGATAGAAAAAAAATCCAAATTCGTCTCTGTATGCGATCATGGATACAAGAAAACAATGAATTTGTAGATGACTTTTTAATAACAAACTATATGTAGATAGGTACAGTAAATAATATGAATGCGCGCGCGCTCCTTCTCGTAGCTATCAAGTGAATGGCTGTTGCAATCAACCGAGCGCCGCCGCCGGCGCTAACTAGCCACGGAGACGGCGTCAACAGTCTCTAAAAAATAGAATAAATAATTCTTAGTACGGCGTAAATACTGCACATGACATTTTGAATATTAATAAAACAAGATGTTTTCTAGGGCCTAGTGTTGCTACATTTTTAAAATATGGTTATGTTTTAGTAATACGATGAAAATACCTAAATACAAGCACGGTATGACCAACCTATCTTGAGCCGTCGTGCTTTCCTCTTATCCGTATAGTTAGTTGCGTTAGTTCTCCTTCGGCAATCGCACGGGGAACCTGTCGCTTGCGCTTAAGCACGGCTTTGATTCTAGCCACTCTCACACACACATACATGAGTGCATAGAATACCTAAAATCGATTAGCGCCAAAAGCTCGGTAGGGCCTTAATCATTGCTACAGCACAGCATTTGGTATTGACAAAATAATTTTCAACTGCAACCATAATTATTAAACAAAAGAATTTAAGTATAAAATACCCTCCACCATTTCCTAACTTTGTCATACAAAACTTTAAAAAGATTCTGATTCTAATTATCTGTGCAGGTGAGTTTTATTTTCAGGTTCCATACCCAGCTGGTACCATACCAACAGGACCCCACCACTATTTACTAAGGCTGTCTGTGCCTATCCATCTGTCTGTCACACACAGGGCTGCATCTTTTGAGCCGTAATGTAAGTTTTTAGTGTGTTACTGTTATTATGCATGCACTATATTATACACCATGAAATTTTAGTGGTTGTTTTCCCGAAACGAGGTGATTTAGTTTCGATTGTACAATCGATTTATAATTACTATTTTGACTAGAGTCAAAAATCCAAGTGTGAAAAACGAATGTTGAAAATGACCGCAAACCAATAGTAACGCTTCGTTGGTACAAGTAGCGTACGATCGTACGATAGGTTAGGTACCAACGAAGCGTTACTATTGGTTTGCGGTCATTTTCGACTTTCGTTTTTCACAATTGGATTTTTGACTCTAGTCAAAATAGTAATTATAAATAGATTGTACAATCGATACTAAATCACCTCGTTTCGGGAAAACAACCACTAAAATTTCACGGTGTATAAGATAAATAAGTCAAAATTAAAGACAATCCCCTTGCAGTATAATACCTATACACCGTGAAATTTTAGTGGTTGTTTTCCCGAAACGAGGTGATTTAGTTTCGATTGTACAATCGATTTATAATTACTATTTTGACTACAGTCAAAAATCCAATTGTGAAAAACGAAAGTCGAAAATGACCGCAAACCAATAGTAACGCTTCGTTGGTACAAGTAGCGTACGATCGTACGATAGGTT
Source organism: Archips crataeganus (assembly GCA_947859365.1). Taxonomy (NCBI): domain Eukaryota; kingdom Metazoa; phylum Arthropoda; class Insecta; order Lepidoptera; family Tortricidae; genus Archips; species Archips crataeganus. Next base: position 4,889,222 of record OX402061.1, on the reverse strand, counting down.
AGGTACCAACGAAGCGTTACTATTGGTTTGCGGTCATTTTCGACTTTCGTTTTTCACAATTGGATTTTTGACTCTAGTCAAAATAGTAATTATAAATCGATTGTACAATCGATACTAAATCACCTCATTTCGGGAAAACAACCACTAAAATTTCACGGTGTATAAATGCTTGATCTTAATAATAATAATTGCAATTATATGGTGGTAGGTATGAAACCTTTTATCTAACTTCATGGCTAGTTTTTTTTATGTTGATATACTAATATCATAATACAGTCAGTTCCACTACAGCATAGGTTCCCAACGGTTGGTGCTGCAACTTTTCGCAGGGCGGTAACAGTTCCAAATAATTGTTAATTTGTCATTAATTGGTAATTAATTAGCTAATAAGCAAAGGCAGTTGTTAGATTTTTTTTTCTTGGAAACCTATGCACAACGGGAATATGCACTTTTCTTTACAATTACTATATAGAAGTGGCTATTTATCTTAGAGATCAGACAATGCTCTGCTAATACATGATACCATTTCATACTTGTATTATGATATCATAATCATAATACAAGCTCTCTAGCAAACAACAGATATTAACAACTACATTATGTAAAGACAAATTCATTATTTGGTAGAAAAAAACTTCTATCAGGCTAGATCACATGAAAAAGGCGTATCACTGTAGTATTTGTTGATATTCATGTAACATAATAATATAGTGCTGCCATCATGTGAAGAAAAAGTATGGATTTTAAGTTTTATAATGCCTGAGCATTTTATTATCATACGCTTTATAATTATAAACACATTTTATGTTGCATTAGGGTGAGGTCACAATATTTTAGCCATTCAAGATTATGTAATTAACTGCCTTGGGGGCAAACCTACCCATTTTCTGGCAGGAGGGGGAAGTATAGAATTGTGGGCATGCCATAAAGCATGGCTTAAAGAAAGCTTCAGTTTGCTTGTTAATAAGAATAATAAGTCTCCCTCGCCTTCATCTAATTTATTTCAACTAACATAATGTAAAGTTTTGTTTCAATGTGATGTATATGGTATTCTTATATATTTATTTCAGGGCTCTCGGAAATGGCTCTAACTATTTTGATGCAATTTTTTTTTTTCAAAGATGAACAACAAATCACAATCACAATCATTCTAGCTTGGTTTTATTTTTGGCAAAACACTCCTTCAAGTTTTAGCAAACATTTAGCAAGCCAAATTACAGTTACATCTATTTGTTTCACCTCATGATGGCAGACATGGCAGTGTCAATGTCAACACAATATAATATTACTATTATGTCGCAATATATTATCAATATTATCATTTCATTTAAATATCTAGCTTTTGGAAATAAATTTAATATCAGATTTTCTAGTTAAAATAATACACCAAAAATAAATAATATCATTATTTCATAATTATGCATTATGACTTTCTAGCCTAAAGCTTTTCATTGTTTTAACCCCCTGAGTCCAGACTCCTAACCGATGTAGTGCTTAAAACCCAGAAGAGTCACCAATTTAGTAATTTCAGAAACAATTTTCTGCACATTTAAAATTCTTTCTTCATTGAAATTGTTACTATTTTGATTTATACTTTTATAGGGTACTCTAGGACTCATGAAGTTAGAAAATGAATACTATCAAATAGAATACCTACCAGTTTTTGTAACACAGATTCAACTGATGCTAGGCAAGTAATCTATACAAAAAAAGATAATTGATTTAACAGTCCTAAGGGCAGCTACCACAATGCAACCATTATTATATTACTTTATAAAATTTTACCAATAATTCATTTCTAAACTAAAGCAATCACACATTCACTTCACACTGAAATAAAATTTTGGTTACAAGATAGAAGTCATCACTTCACTTCTTTTTTTACAGGAGCAGTCTTATCTGTGGGTTTTATAGGAGGTTTAACCGTGGATCATTTTTTCTTCCTATCTTGAGTGCACTTAGGGCAGTACCACTTGCCTTTGGGTTTGATTTTAAGATCCACGCAAGCAAAGTGGAACCATTCAATGGGACAGTCAGGATTGTCACATCCTATCATCTCTCCATATGACACCTGGTGGCAGAGACAGTAAGTAGGTTCATTAGGATCCACAGGCATATCAAGTACATCACTAGGATGCGCCATCCCAGCAACTGAGTCCAAGTCAGCATTTTCTTCTTGCTCTTTGACAGCATTTGCTGTTGCAGTGGCACCTTTTCGCTGTGCTTTCTTTTTGGCCGCCGATCTGCCTGTGGCTGCGGCGTCATCCTCGCTGGAGGCTCCGACACGTTTCTTCTTTCCTGTTGTGGCTGCAGCCTTCTCGCTGCCCTTGTGTTTCTTCCTACCTTTCTTGACAGTCGTGGTATTCGGTTCTTGGTCGGCGGCGGCTTGCTGCGCCGCGCGTGCGCTCATAACTTTCTCTTGAATCTCTGTCTCAAAGCGAGCAAGGTCGGAGTCAAGGCGCCGTATGTGTTTGTCCACTAACTCGTACGTTTGAATTGCGAGCTGTACCTTGTCGTCGCCGTATTCCTTAGCCTTGTTGAACAAACCCTGAATGGTGTTAACCTTCTCTTTTTTAAGTTCATCATCCATTTTCGGAATATTGGGCAACAGCTCGTCAGCCATAAGATCAATTGTCCTCATTAACCCGTGCGCCCGATCATCGAGATCTCGCATAAGCTTGAAGTTCCGTTGTAATTCTATCGGCAGATGCTGAAGACTGTCGAGATAATGCTCCAAATAAAGTGCTGAAGTCATTTTGTTAAATTTCGTAACGACTTCTATGGAGAGATGAGTCGCGATTCCAGATTTTCAATGAAATTGGTGTAAGGGCGAACCAATTTTGACGTTCTTACCATTAACACGAATAATAACACTTGCACCAACCTTTTCTCACAGGTAGTCTCAAAAATATTGTCCAAATCACTACATACAAATTAATCGGCATTTGTAGCAAGTAACAGAAATACAAACTTCTTTGGATGAAAGGAAGGAATGTACCAAAAAATGTCACGGCTTGTCTATACTTGCTTCACTTTCGCTTGTTTTGTATAGGGCAACATTCTTTGCATCGTTTTGTTAGTATGAAGTATGAAAAGTTGACTGGGCTAATTCCTAGCTGTTCGAAATTCAAACTTAATACTATGCTATCCCGCTCATGCACTATGAGCAGAGTGAAAGAGACGATATGAACCGACTTCGAATTTCGATTTGAGAATACACCCTCCGGTACTTAATACACAATATTGTTTTCATCAGAATTAGGAATGAAGATAGTTTTTTGCAGTTACGTATATATCGTGAAACTGTTTCAGGGAAATTAACTTTGTGTAATATATTTTTTATTACATCTTGCAACGTTATAAATATTTATTATTAGTTTTATTACCATAAACAACACTTCCGGACTTCCGGTACAAAATTTAAGCGCCAAAAGCGAATAGACATGCGGATTTTCATCTTTGGGTTTGCTTTGCTACTTTGATCGGCAACGTGGATAAATGCAGAAGACACTACATTTTAACTTTTGAAATGGATTCGATTTGTAGCATTCGAACATGGCGGATGTAGACAGTATCTAATTTTGGTATTTCTGTTTCTTTGGCTAGTTGAAGTATAATTTTGATAGTGTTTTATGCGGCGATTAACCTTAATTAACAGTGATCACAAAATTCTATATTGCTCTCGTGTCTGACATTTTTTAATGCGCAAGTTGTTTCCACGTGGTTTCTGGAATTTTTCTATCAAGTTGCAGAAACTACAATCACCGTACAACGTCGCTCCCAAGAGAGCTTACTTCGACACTGGCGAAATTGTCCTACCAGTAAAGTGGGACAGAAGCCATATTTTTAAAAAAAGAAGAAGAAGAAGAAGAACTTTTGAAATCATAATTACAGCAGAAAATTACATTATACAATAAATTAATAAATACAAGACAGTTAAACAAAACAATACTTAATAAAATCAATTCAAGCCAATTAAACAAAAAAAACACCATGTCAATAGTTAAATTATGTCACTAATTAAGAAAATAATTAAGAAATAATAACAGCTGTTGCTACTAATGTCTAACCACATCAAAAAACATTAAGTTTAATTACTAACTGTAAACGTATGTATTGTTGAAGCAATTTACCTAATGTAAACTTTGTGTTAAGATTACCTATATACCTACCTAGCCTAAAGCTAAATCGTGCGTGATTGATTAGTTTAATTACCTACTTAAGTATTTTTGTGAGTGATTTCAACGGCAGTTAAACCTTAGTATGGTTTTGCTCGTTGCATTATTGTAAAATGTTATATTGTTTTTCTGTTTAGTAAATAAATTTAAAAAAAAAATTAACGGGCGTGAGCGCTCAGCTATCATTAATTGGTCATAACCAGAAAAAAATACCTTTTAAACAGTGACCGATCCGTAGTCACACAAATTTATTACACTGGTGTGACTGTGGTTCAATTTATTTATCCGTAGTCACACTGGTGTGACTATCGTTTATTTTACCCGACCCATGGTTACACCAATGCACCTCCCAACCATAATTCAGTCCAGAAAATAGGTAGGTTAGGTTAGTTCCTTCTGCCCGGAAGGCAAACCGCCCAGAAATAGGAGCCCCGTCGAATTGGTTTAAATTAAATATTTATATTTAGTCAAGGGTGAGTTGGTATATAGTGGTGTGACTACGGATAAATAAAATGAACCATAGTCACACCAGTGTAGCAAATTGGTGTGACTACGGATAGGTCATATAATAAATGTCACTAGTTTCGAGAGTTCAGACTTTCATATTTTTTCTGAAAGAGTAACAAACATCCACACATCCATCCATCCATACAAACTTTCACGTTTATAATATTTGTAAGACAAAACAGGCTGAAGAAAATCTAAAGTAGGTACACTGCAAATCACTGTAAGCTAGTACAGTCAGCGTCAAATAGTTCGTGATACCCAAAGTGGTCAAATAGTTCGCAACACGTCTTTATTACAGTTGGAATAAGGCCGTGTTGCTAACTTTTTGGCCACTTTGGGTGTCACGAACTATTTGACGCTGACTGTACAACCACCCAAATAAACTTTAGACGTATTAGAGCTCTAGTTAAATTACGCAACGCAACAGTGAAAACTAGTCTTCTTATTTTTATTTAATAAAATAGCTTAAAATGTGGGTGACCTGCTCCCTGCTTGTGAAACTTACCGGATACTTGTATGGGGCATCTACACGGGGAACATTATTTTGTTTAATCGAATAGCTCTCTAATCTCGTCCATCAGATTACCTACTGGTATCTGAATCAGTAAGCGCTAGGAAGCCTGGGTTGGAATGGGAACCCATAATGTGCAGGCACATTTAACTTTTTTTAATTTATTCATAAAATATCATTATTTATACCATAAGCGGTAGCTTCATTTCATTTCATAGAGAGAGTTTATAGGAACAGGGTAAAAGGTAAATAATAAAACTCGATTTGTATTAATTTAACTTAAATCATATTAGCAAATAAACAATTTATAAAATATTTTCTTATTAGACATAATGACATTGTTTCAGCGATTACAACAATTCTTCAGCTTAAAATTATAAACATTTAAGAAAAAAATGCTAATAAATAATCAGCGTTTGCCAGAATTTGGCAAAATAAAGAGGCGTTTACGTAATCTACAGAATATAAAACATGCTTTATTTATTTTCTTACTACTATAATTTACATGGCTTAGTTACTAAACGTGATCGCATCTTGATCATACATACAATACACTAATCTACTCTACAGCGTTGCTCATACCCTTTATACTGCAACGATAAAAAATGATAATCAAGGGCGACAAAATGGCTAATTGTTATGAAAACACCGATTATATTCATTAGAACCAAAGCTGCTCCGGATCTTATATAGTGGGGAAAACTAATTAAACCAGGTTGGAAGTGATTTAAACAGGTGGTATGAATCAAAAGTGCTGCTCAGTATAAAAAATAATCTACAAAAGTCGTAAGAAAAATCATAAATACCTAATTTAAGAAAAATGGAAAATCTCTACCTAGTTACACTATCTTCATATTACTTAGAAAATTTGGTACACATTCGTTGCTCTTTTAACATTAAGATTACAAAACGTTGCATTGCATGAAAGGATGCTAAGCAACAAAACACTTGGAATGCATAATTTAACAATCAGATAATAAGAATTGTATTATTTAGGTACTATACATATATGAATGAAGCTTTCGGAAAAAAGAGAATTTATGTATTTTAGGAAGAGATCCTTGAGATTCTCTGCATATTTCTTAGTGAGTGAGAACTCCTCATATTTTGATTATAGAGGTCAGTTTTTTTATATAACATTACCTGTCTTATTTTCTTTTTAACAATTGCTTATACGCTACTTTTTTCATCAATTACTTTTCGATCATTTCATTACGTTTTTTTACATAAAATACAGAATAATTCATTGCCCGTATGCAAGCGGGAATGAAAACGTTAGAGCGGGTCTACACAGCACACACTAGGCCCGCTATTAAGGACGTACGAAAACATGTTTTTTCCGGGTTGGCTCACCTGCTGCACTACTCTTGTTGTTTACTTGTTGTGCTACAAATATAATAAAGTTTATTAAAAAATGGAAGTTACTGATTTAACGTCGATCAAAATATACAATTGATATAGTTGGCACTACATATACAGGTCACATATATGAAAATACAAATTTCGTACATAGTTACTTTAAAATGGAATCTTAGATTATGTATACCTATCTACCTACCTAACAGACACCCAAATAAATATAAGATGAAAGTAAAAAAATGTAAGTATCATAAGAGTTGATCATGCGAAATACTAAATAGGATATATCTCTTGATTATATACTTTTTAAATATTCATATACATAGACTAGCGACTGCGCAATGGTGAAATTTCTCCCATATAATAGCTTTGACCAATTTACACAATCCATACCCATGTACTAAAGTCCTTCGTAAACTTTGACAAAGATATTGCATGAGCAGAATACCTGCCTAATAAACATAAAAGTTTTAGTTTAGATAAAGCTTTTTAACTCTTAAATTAAGAATCTGATTAAATTTCAAAACGTAATTTCACAACCGCTAATAAAAACAGATTTGACGAGGTCCAAGTGAAATGTTACAAAGTTTTTAACGAGCAAAGCACCATTATAATTAAATTGTGCTCAGGTGGGGTAGTTTCGCTTTCAATACGATTACAGTAGTACTAAATTACTAATCGTACATAATTGACTCTTAAATAAGTCGAGGTTCTATTTGTCATTGAATACATAGAAATATGTATACTAAAAGGATCCTTTCCTTGCTAGTAGTGATAATTTTAAAAATTAGAATTCTGCTAAAACTACAGTTTAGCTTCCGAAGTAATTTAAGATTTTGTAGATATACCTACTAAAAAAACAAACTTGAAAAGAAAAATCCAAATAGTCTACTTTCCATTATTACACGGTTAAATGTATTTCTACATTTTTAGCGACCGATCCGTAGTCACACCACACCTATTTACTACACTGGTGTGACTACCATTTATTTTACCCGACCCATGGTTACACCAATGCACCCTCCAACCACAATTCAGTTCAGAAAATAGATAGGTAGTTAGTTAGGTAGTTTCCTCTGCTCGAAGGGCAAACCGCCCAGAGCTAGGAGCCCCACGAAGCAGGGCTCCATCGAGTTGGTTCAAATTAAATATTTATATTTAGTCAAGGGTGAGTTGGTCTATAGTGGTGTGACTACGGATAAATAAAATGAACCATAGTCACACCAGTATAGCAAATTAGTGTGACTACGGATAAGGTCATGACATTTTTAAAGAGCTAACGTAAATAGCATCGGCAATTATTGTGTACAAAGCCATGCATTTGCATGACCGGTCTGCGAACTACCAAGTTGTTAAAGGTAAGCGAAGACAACAGTTATTTTTAATACTAATTCTAACTATGTTGCCGTCAATACTAAAATCTTTACAATCTTTATGTATACATATTTGGTTTATAATGGAATATTAATATCGAATCATGAACCAACGTTTCGTGCTTCAATTTTTAGCAGAACAATCATATCATAAGACTAGTTGATAAACCGCCGCCTAGCCCTATAATATCAATTCGATACACCACATTGATTATGTTAATTATATAAATATAATATAAATCGCGATCACACAGCGATTCATGCATTGCACCAAGATACCTTACTCTACCCGCGAGTAACCCGCGGCAATCATCGCTCCTAATAATACCGGCTATCACAATATCATGCACGGAACGGGGCGGCGGACCACAGTCAACAACTAAACTCAACATCAACCGCTCGGGCGAGCCAGATCACGATCGGACCGCGGGCGACTAGGGCCGATCCACGTCCGAGCGGGTGTGATGCTACACGAGCGTCTCGTATTTATCCAGCACGTGGTGATGGTTGTTATCGTCGCCGTGCGAGCGCGAGCGCGGGCGCGCCGCGGCCTCAGCGCCCGTGCCGCCCGCGCCGCCCGCGCCGCCCGCGCCGGCGCGCGTCTTCTTGTCGTGCCCGCACGTGCACGCCACCGACGTCTGCCGCTTGAGCGTCTGCGCGCGCGCGCCGGCCCACGGCGGGTCCAGCGACTCGCTCCGCGAGTACATCTGGCGCTTGCGACCCATGGTGGCGTGCGTGAAGGCGGCGGGCGCGTGGGCCGCGTGGGCCGCGTGCGAGTGCCCCGCGTGGGCCGCGTGCGGGTGGCCGCCGTCCGACGCGGGCCGCAGCGAGTCGCTGCGCGCGCACACGTTGCCGCCGGCGCGACGGAACGAGTCCAGCACGCGCTCCTCGATCTCCTCGATGTCCTTCTTCTTGACGAGCCAGATCTCCTCGGAGCCGCGCGTGAAGTAGCTCGACCCCTTGCTCACCGAGTACTTTTCCTTGGGCTTCGCCTTGCAGCCCTTGAAGTTATTGGGCGCGAGGTCCTCCGCGAACTTGTGCGCGGCGCGCGCGGCGTCCGGCGCGGGCGACGCCACGTTGCGGAAGGCGGTGCCGTGGGACGGGAACTGGTCGGGAAGTTTGGAGCCGAGGCTCGGCGACCGGATCGTGACGTCGACGGGCGACGGCATCGGCTTGAATTCCGGCTTGATGATTTTCTGCGGTTCCGGCTTTTTCACCTCGGCAGGTTGGTTTTCACGCGGCCATTTGGGCAGGTTCGGCGGGCTGTTTTTGGATATGCTCTGCTGCCGCACCAGAGTGCCCAGTTCGAAATGCACGTTGTCTTTGAAAGGCGTGGCGGGAGGGGGCAGGTCCTCCTTGGGGTCGGAGCCGAGGCGTTCAGTGCGGCCGCGACCGCGGACAGAGCCCGGGCGTGATTGGCGACCGGGGAGCGCACTGGCATCCTCTGCAGCCTTTTCAAACTTCTTAATTTTGTCTCCCACTCCATTGGATTCTTCATTGGTGGATGCGCCCGCGGCCCCTACTGCTTCGCCCGGATGGTTGGCATCTTCAATCTTATTGATAGCATTGTCTAAAGCGGTTCCGCTATCAGCTATCGATAATTTCTCAATTTTCGACGGCAGCTCTTTGATGATTGCCGGTTCTTTTATACTCATTTTTGTTGCGGGCACCATCTCTTCATTCTTCTTGATTTTGAAAGTGGCTACGGGTGGCGAGTTAGATTCTTTTTTCGGTGGCGAGACGAGACGCATCTTCGGTGGGGAGGCGCTTTCAGTTTTCGTAGGCGACATGATATCATTTTTGGGAGGCGGACTCTTCTTTTTCGGTGGCGACAGAATGCTCTTTCTCGGCGGCGAATCGGCATCCGTCTTAGTCCGTGGGGGTGCGTCCTTGACGATCGGAGACTCCGGTTTACTGTTTAAAATATTGATCGGCTCGACTTTGGACTTTTGGGCTTGGATGTCGCGGCTCAGGAACGACGAATTCTTGACGTAGCACTGATCGTCTTGTTTCGTTTTGTTGGAGTCGATAGAGGAGGTTCGCGGCGGAGGTTTCTGGACTTTAGGGGCGTTCTCAATTTTCTGCGGCTCGCGCGGCGGGGGTTTTTCGGAGTCGGCCGGTTTGTCGACTTTGTTGGTGCGTTCCGGTTTGATGGTGATGGCGACGCGTTCGCCGGCGGGGGCGGGGAGGGCGGGGGCGGTGGCTGGGGCGGCGGCGACGGGCGGGGGCGCGGGGTGGGCGGCGCGGCGGGGCGAGGCGCGGGGTCACGCGCGGGACTCGGTGGTCCACTGGTCGGAGTCCTCGGAGTCTGACTCTCCGGCCGAGCTGGCGCTGTCGCTGAGCTCGACGGCGACGCGGCGCGCCAGGATGGACGCCACGTCGAGGAACACGGGCGCGCCGCGCAGCGTGTCGTACCGCCCCGCCGTCTCGTCGCCGCGCTTGTCTACCTTGCGCAGCTTTATACCTGCAAACATTACAACAAATCTCAGTAATCTTAACAGTTCTTGTGAAGTCAGTATTTCGCACGTACACCTGCCTCAAATTATTTCTTAATACCATGAGACGGCTATGTCTGATTAAAACCAATAGGGCAATAGGCTATTTTGTCATCAATCACCACCGATCAAATGTACATACTTTTCATGACCTGTCAGAACGCGATTCCGGAGGTTATAATTGGTGTCGAAACGCATGATATGATACTGTCATTCATAACGCAGAGTTAAGTAAGGGCCTGTCCGCACAGCGATATTTCATCGCGAGATTTTTATTCTCGCGTATTATATTCCGCGATAATCTGCATAAAATCATAGATTTTATCGAGCGAATTTTTTAACGCCGGTCCACAAGATTCAATGTGTTATATAATTACGAATAAAAAACCTCGCGGTGAAATATCGCTGTCCTGACAACGGTATAATTTTTTGACCGTGCAAGCGCGACCCTTTGATAAAATTTCACGGACGTCATCTCGCGGTAACGCCTATTTTCGGTCGCGTGATCTGGCGTTAACGGCTGTAAGCGGTCTGGGGTCGATTTCAGAGCGTTTTGTCAGCATTTTTTTACCAACCATAATTAATAAATTAATAAATAAATAAATAAATTTTTTGCCTTCATTTCATATTCAACTTTAAATAAAGCCAATTTTAGAATACTGTTACCTACGTTTGCAGATTTTGTAATAGCTACTTTATTTGTATGGTGTTAAAGTTGGAAATGAAATGAAGGCAAGCCATCTGTCACTGGTTAAGTAAAAGTTTTAAAAATAAAATAAATAAATATTAGGGGACAATCTTACACAAATCGACCTAGTCCCAAACTAAGCAAAGCTTGTACTATGGGTACTAGACGACGATAAACATACTTATATAGATAAATAAATACTTAAATACATAGAAAACATCCATAACTCAGGAACAAATATTCGTGCTCATCACACAAATAAATGTCCTTACCGGGATTCGAACCCAGGACCTCTTGCTTCGTAGGCAGGGTCACTACCAACTAGGCTAAAGCGGTCGTTAAAAGTAAACGTATTGTAACGGTAACTGACCGTCTCTTATAGCCTTGAGCAGGTCGGAGCGCGGGTCGGGCTGCGGGTCGGCGGCGGGGCGCGGCGGCTTGAGCGCGGAGGCGCCGCGCAGCAGCGCGCCCGGGGACGGCGGCCGCGGCCGGTCGGCGGCGGGGCCGGCGGGGGCGGCGGGCGGGGGCGAGGGCGCGGCCGGCAGCGCGGGCGGCGCGGGCGGCGCCGGCGGCGGCGGCGGCGGCGAGCACAGCTCCTCCGGCTCCTCCGAAGACATCATGCCTGATAAAACGAACAACTTGCGTTTACAAACAAAACAGTCGAGGTAAGGAAAGGTTCCTCACCTTAAAGTTGACATTTGATTGCAGCAAAATAAATTTTTAATCCTATTAACATTTTATTTTAAACGAAATAGAACATGGGCCGACGCTCACTGACGGCATGGCACGGCAGGTTATGCGTTGCGTCATACCGCAGCATCCCTCGGCACGTCGCGGCATCGTGGTATCGAAATAAAGTAACATGAATTCTAAACTCATTGAAATAAGATTCAAAATAACTTGATTAGTAATAAAATCCATTGCCATGACACGCCGCGCCGTGCCGGCCGTTAGCGCCGGCCCTATATCGTATTGAAATTTCCTATTTTTCATAAGGTACTAAGAGTCTATGACTTGATAAAGGAATTAATTTAATAACTGACGAAGAACCTGAACGATTTGTTTCGATACAGCGCCATCTATAACCACTCAATCTGCTAAACTAGACGGCTTGTTAATCAAATAAATTATCAATTGTACACTTGTCTTTTAGATGTAGTTATTAATGTTATTTTCTAATGTTTGGTGGTGGTACTTTTAAAACCGTAAATAAAATATTTTTCTTTCTTTCTTTCTTTCAATTGTGTATTGGGTCATGTACCGATAACAGCGTGCATGTGATCCAGATGTGCGTCGAGGACGGTGCGGTGCGGCGGCGACGCGCCGTTCATCATGGGCGGGGACGCGGCCTCGGGCGGCGGCGGCGGCGGCGGCAGCGTTGACCTACAAACACGTAATGCATAATGCACACTGTCTGTTTTACCGGATAAGTACAATAGGGATGTTGACGCCACAAATCAACTGACGTACTTTTTATGAGCTGTCAAAACACAACTCTCCCATAGAGTTTGAATGGCAATAGTAACTTATGACGTCACTTGTTCGCCAACTCGATCAACTATTTATTTGTTTTACAGCAACAAAAAAACTAATTTTGCAGTTAATCGAAAATTACTCTGGTTTTCAAGGCTAAAATAAAGCGTTTTCTTCAATGATATTTTAAGTGTAGATTCGTTATATGCTCACGTTATGCCCAAAAAAATGCTCCGCACGCGGCGGCAGGCACACACACAATACACGTTTAATTTTACTTACATTTTATTACATTGACAGACGGTATAAGAGAGATGGCTTCATTAAGACGATATAAAGAAAAGAGACAAAGATAGTTTATCACTTGCGCGCAAGTGTAAGCAAACGTCACAATCCGACTGATTCCAATGGTCACAATTAGGACCATTTCGCGGCACATGTTTTGGTGCGTTGGTGGCGTATCTACCTCTTTTTAGGGTTCCGTAGTCAACTAGGAACCCTTATAGTTTTGCAATGTCTGTCCGTCTGTCTGTCTGTCTGTCCGCGGCTAAGCTCATAAGCTCAGAGACTGTTAGTACTAGAAAGCTGTAATTTGGCATGAATATATATATCAGTCTCGCCGACAAAGAGGTTAAATAAAAAAAAATTTTTTAGGGTACCTCCCATAGACGTTGGGGTGATTTTTTTTTCTTGACTAACCCTATAGTGTGGGGTATCATTGGATAGGTATTTGAAAATAAATAGGGGTTTGCTAAAACTATTTTTTGGTAAAATTAATATTTTCGGAGATATTCACTCCAAAAGTTCAAAATAATGTGTCCCGTCCCCCCCTCTAACTTTTGAACCGCACATCTAAAAAATATGAAAAAAATTACGTAAGTTAAACTTAATAAAAACTTTCTATGAAAATTATTTTCAACTTAATCGGTTGAGCAGTTTTTAAGTTTTTGTAAAAGACTTCTACTGAACTAGTGAGGTGCGTCTCTGGCTGCATCTGTATTTATCAACAGGCAAGGTAGAGGTAAGAGCTCAAGAACCAGTCACTGACATGAATCGCCGAATTCAATCAAGTGCCAGTGTGCACATTGCTCGTAGAACTGATGGCCGATAGGGCCAAATCTCGATTGGCGTTCACGGACCGTAAGACGCAGTGTAGGTAGGCCTCCAAGATAGAGCGTCGACCTGATTAAGTTGGATGCGGATACATAGGGCTGGTCTGTTCGGCGAAACTTGAGGGACCTATGTTCAGCAGTGGACGCCTTTCAGCTGATGATGAGATAGAGGTATAATCGATATGGTCAGTTGCTAAAAAACTGGTTTATTGTTGACTAGCAGCCCGTCCCGGCTTCGCACGGGGTAGACAATTATTTATTTTTGGAAATTTGGATATAAAACACTTTTTTTCACAAATATTTTTATTTATTAAAAAATTATTATTTATTATTTATTAATTATTACAGACGTGCACGCCCCACTCCTGTATTTCAGTGCCCCCTCCACCCCGCCCGCCGCGATGCCCGGCGCGCTTTTCAGACTGCATCGCAAACAACGGCCACGGCGCTATGGCGGTTTTGTTTACTGTTTGAATTTTTTAATTCGTAATATCTTTTGAATGGAAAGTCCAATTTAAATAATTTAAAAACTATTTTATAGGTAGTTAAATGGTCTTTACCATTAAATAATTTATTTGGATAAGGATTAATATAAACACATAAATAGCATGGTTTGAATTTGGTTAGCATTTTCATTAATGTTTAAAATGAAAAAAGTTGTTGTAGTGACATAACTACAATAGTTGGACATATGCTACCGCGGAGTTTTTTGTAGACCTTATGATGTTCTTCAATATTGTTGTACATTATTTTGTTCTATCGCTAATAGTTTCGGCAGCGCATTCGACGAAAGACATTTTAAGACTCATTTTTCTACACCTTCGGTTACATTGTTCAAATTTTACCAAGGATCCCTAATTTTTTTCAAAATGAAATGTAGCCTATGTCAAATTGGAAGAATGTAGCATTCTATTGGTGAAAGAATTTTTTAAATCGGCCCAGTACTTTTTGAGCCTATTCATTACAAACATACAAACATAGGTACAAATCTTTCCTCTTTATAATATTAGTGTAGATGTTGATTTAGTGACCTGGTCGGCGTGTGGTTGTGACTGACGGGCGAGGGCTCGGCGGGCGGCGCGGGCGGCGGCACGGAGGGGCGCGGCCGCCGCGGCGTGCCCGCGCCGCTGCCGCCGTAAATCGGCTCCACCGACCCGTACGGACTCTCCTCCATCACCACTGAAATATAATTAGTAAGTCAGGCGTCATTTTGCGGAGATCCATCCAGTTTTTCACCACCTTCCATTCAAATGAGATTTTCGATAAGCTAGGTATGAAGTATCTTCTTGTATTTATTTTTTCAACTTCATTTTTTATTACTTTTACGGTCATCCCGTGAAACCATATATTTCAAGTTAGCTATGAAGTATCTTTTTTTGTACTTATTTTTTTCAACTTCATTTTTTTATTACTTTTACATGCATCTTTTATGTGCATCTATATTTCAGTTTGTATTTAGTACGAAATATATGATTTCACGGGATGACCGTAAAAGTAATAAAAAAATGAAGTTGAAAAAATAAGTACAAAAAAAGATACTTCATAGCTAACTTGTTTAAAGTTGCACAGTAGCGCCATCTCTTGTCCAGGTGAGCGGTTAGTTCCGAAGGAGTGTTAAAATCTCTCGATGAGGGTGTAACATAGATGTGCGCTTGTCACTGCATAAGGTGATGATTTAGCAGATTGAAATGTATGATGTATAGGAAAGATTCGTGTCTAATCTCTAGACCAGTGGTGGTGTAGGGGTATGGCACGCGGCACGGAATGCTGAGGACCTGGGTTCGATTCCCAGCATTGGTCTTTTTTCTGGGGTTTTTTCTGTGCATCTATATTTCAGTTTGTATTTAGTACGAAATACATATATTTCAAACTAAATACAAACTGAAATATAGATGCACAGAAAAAACCCCAGAAAAAAGACCAATGCTGGGAATCGAACCCAGGTCCTCAGCATTCCGTGCTGCGTGCTTACCCCTTACCCCTTATGCATAAGGTGATTATAACAGACTGAAATGTACGATGATGGGAAAGAAGTGATGGTGTAGGGGTAAGCACGCAGCACGGAATGCTGAGGACCTGGGTTCGATTCCCAGCATTGGTCTTTTCTCTGGGGTTTTTTTTGTGCATCTATATTTCAGTTTGTATTTAGTTTGAAATATGAGATTTACGAGTTATGCGATTTCAAAAATCGGTACCCGAATATCGTCAAAATTGTGATAGTGGGCAGTGTTCAACGAAAAATACGTTACGGGCAGTGCATGCACTAAGAAGATCACCTAGTGCCGGAAATTAGATACGCGATCAAATTGCAGTTGGTGTAACTAGGCAACACAATCTGGACAAAACTTATCCTGAAAAGAAAGTGGAAAAACTATACACAAAATTGCTGCAATTTCTACAAGTACTACTACTACTACTTGCTTACTATTACTACTACTTGCATTACTTGCGTATTGTATTACTTGCTTTTGTTTTTGTCTGCAAAATAAATCGTGTACGAGCAAGTTGAAGTTGTGCGTCTTATCTTAGCTATTGCTTTTCTAACGCAGAGAAGCCAGTATTTTTTACCATGGCCGTTTCCAGTCAGCCGTGTTTGTCGGTTCTGCTGGTTCTCGATCTCGATGGAATTCGGCCGCGCCGCTTGTGATGATGGAGGCCGGTTCAGACCCACCCGGTACCCGCCGTCAGTTACACTCGTCGCTGAAATTAGATAACGACTTATTTTAAGCAAAACAATGGCAAATGATACACCGGTTGGGCTTGGGCGGATACAGCAGTAAGAGCCGTCGCACGCCTTAGTCAAAAGTAACGGCAAATATTAACCACCGAAGGCTTAAAGTTGCCGCATATTAAGCCTCGGAGGTCACTAGTAATTCGCACAACTCTCGAGCAGCTACGAGTATCAGAGCTCGTGTTCTGAGAGTTATACTATATGATCCGGTACATTATGTAAATTTTCTGTCGTGTTAGTGTATCGCAATATTAATTTTTCCTTTCTCGCGTGATTTACCTGCAGTGGCGTAACTGTAATGGCTAGAGCTCGTGACAAATTTATCGGATCCTTCTTCAATATAACTCGTTATTAAACCATTTATTGATACATTACACGGGTCTACAGGTTTACCTATAATTTGTTTGGCTAATAACTGTGTCCGTCTTTTAGCCGGCCCGGCCACGGCTACGCGCTACCAGTGGCACAGCGAGCGTTTTCTCTGTTCATTGCGCTGCCGAGACGCTCGCCGCACAGTGTTTACCTCGCAGCACACGCAATGTACTAATAAAACGCTCGACGCGCCACCAATAGCGCGAAGTCGTGGCCAAACTACAAACCTAACCAGTTCGAGGATACTGTCTACCAATCTATTGCTACCCCACCACCCTGCCATCTCCTTGGATAATGCACAAGCAGTATAATGACAGTAGACAGTTTGACAACCGGATAGCCTAGTTGTTAGAAAACCTGACTATGAAGCTTGAGGTCCCGGGTTCGATTCGAAAAATACGAATGTTTGTGCTCGAGTCTTGGATGTTTAATATACTAGGGGCGTTCAATAAAAAGTGAGAATGAGTATGTTATAAACAACTTTTACTAAATGTCATTTTATTTTTCGACATAGTCACCTTTTAGCATAATACACTTAGTATATCTTTTTTCTAAACTTAAAATTCCATTTTTAAAAAAGGTCTCATCTTGAGTACTTAAAAAATCTTGTACTGCGGCGACTACCGCGTCGTCGTCTTCAAATTTCTGGCCTCTCAGGTATTGTTTCAATCTCGGAAATAGGTAGAAATCACTGGGAGCGAGATCTGGTGAATACGGAGGATGCTTAAGGATATCGAACCCAGCATCACGAATTGCAGCCATTGCAACGGCGGACTTGTGTGCCGGGGCATTGTCCTGGTGGAACAGCACAACTTTCGAGAGTTTACCTCGCCGTTTTTCGCGGATCTCATTGCGCAATGTTGCTATTTGTTTGGCGTATAAAGTGTCTCCATGCTCGAGATACTCAATCATTAATACCCCTTTACCATCCCAAAAAACAGAGCCCATGACCTTACCGGCAGATGGGCTCACCTTGAATTTCTTCGGAGTTGGAGATGATGGCCTTTTCCGTGTCATAGACTGCAGTTTCGTTTCAGGGTCGTAATGATGGAGCCATGTTTCGTCCATTGTTATAAATCGCGCCAAAAAAAGTTCCCGGTCTTGCTGCATCAGGTTCAAAGCTTCTTGACAAATCTCTAGTCTAGTTTGTTTTTGCGTGTCAGTAAGCATTCTTGGTACCCAACGCGCAGATACTTTTTCATACCCAAGCGTTCATGTAAAATATTATGCACGCTCCCCGTTGAAATCTTTACATTTTCAGCAATAAAACGAACTGTGACACGACGATTCGCCAAAACTGAGTTTTCGACTTTTTTCACAATTTCTTCAGTTACTGCTGTAGTAGGGCATCCGGAGCGGGGGTCGTCCATTGTCGATGTTCTTCCATGTCTAAATGCGGCGCACCAACGTGCGACTGTCGAATACGGAGGAGCATTAGACCCTAAAGTGTCCCGCAAATCCAAATTGACTTGGTCCGTAGAAAAATTTTTCAAATACAAGTATTTGATAACGGCGCGCAGTTCAATTTTCTCCATTTTCGCTAACGTACTCAATAGCATTGCAAAGAAATTACCGTATATTTTTTTAAACAAAAGACAGTTAGTTTTTTTTTCATAGCAATCAGCTAGATAGATTAGCTTTACCGGCCAGTATTTAATTTCGTAATATTAAAAGAGTTTGCATCTCATTCTCACTTTATATTGAACGCCCCTCGTATGTATTTATGTATTTATGTATTTATCTATATAAGTATGTTTATTCGTTATCTAGTACCCATAGTAAATACAAGCTTGATGTTTATTATTACTGACCATGATAGACGGGATCGGGACGATGTTGTAGCGCGTGCGGCTGCGGCTCGATGTTGTAATGGCGCAGTTGCGCGGGCGCCATGATGTGCTCGCCTCGCGTCACGGCCGCCGCCTTCTGCCGCTCGCGCGTCGAGTGCGGAGCGCGCACGCGCCGCGCGCCGCGCCCGTCCGCTCCGCCGCCGCTGCGCGGTTGCCGCACCTGTGAAACACGATCTACCGTATACACAACCAATCATCATCAACAACGCTCCCCCGAAAGCTTCAACCATCTCCTTATGCTTAGCACACACTGTGATTAAGAATAGCAGAAAGCTGTTTAGGAATAGCTGAAAATGCGGAGCCGCATACAACCGCGCACTGGGGATCACGTTTATTCAGTGCTTAATTTTATTTCAGTACTACGGTGGATATTTCTGCAAAGTAGTATGTGTTGTGGCTTTGGTTCCTCTGTGCTCGCCCAGTTTGAATAAAAAAACTGATGTGGTTAACCATCTTGAGTGCGTCACGGTACTATTAAAAATTAAGCGATGTACTTTTTTTAAAATAAACCATTGAAAAAAGTCGCTAATGCTTGCGCTTGTATACAGCTGTATTTTTTTGCTAAGTTCATATGATCGTAGAGCGTGCTAAGCCTTAATGTGGTCTAGCTAGAGTTGTGCCTAGTCGGAAGAAAGACGGCTCGAATTAAAATTCACGTAACTCGAGTTACATAACAGTTAGCTGGACGAAGCCACTGACAATACCTACTATACTTCTACAGATGTCTAAACTTATGTAGTAAATACGACGTCTCTTAGGCAAAAATAGAGAAACTGAAGACGAAATGCAGGAGAGCTAGAGAGAAGACAGGATGCGTAAGCATTGCGTGCTAGTTTTTTTGGTTGGTACCCCAATTAGACGATAACAGCGAAGATCGTAACGCTGACCCCTAAATGCAGGTGTAGTGCATAAAAGTTGCAAGCTAGCGATGCCTTAGTAGGTACTTAAACATTATGTAAACGACTAAATGGCTTTATTATTTCAAAACGCTTACCTTCTTCCCCCTATCATGCTGTATGCGCTCAGTATCCTGTAGCATCTCCCGTCTCCACAGCTCGAAGAAGTAATCCGGGTCAGTATAGAACTTCCTAGCGTCTCTCCCGTCGTCTCGGAATTCATTAAGCCGTTCGAGCGGCGGCGGACGGTCGCAGCGCGCGTAAGTCGCCAACATGGCAGAAGGCATAGAGTTGCGACTAAACAACTGCTGCTGGAAGGTCCGCGACGAACGGAACGCCTTGCGCATCTGTATGTCTTGGAGGGAAACTGGAAATAAATGGATTAGCAAGGTCATTCACATTGGATTGCTTTTGTTAGATGAAAAAGTTTCGTACCTACGTGATTTGGTTAATGATACAAACGAATTTCAGTCAAGCTGTTTATGCAAGTAGTCCAGTCAACACTAATATAAACTTTCTTATGCAGTTTCAATGGAAAATTTGTTACTTTTCAATTATCATCAATCATCATAATACAGGTCAGACAGAGTCGGTACTCTTTTGTTGAAAACTAAAAACTACTAACCTTCCTCAACGCCAGAGTCGAGCTGCGTGACCTTGATAGCGAGCCTGTCTATCCGCGCCTGCAGCACATTGGTTCGCTCTGCCAGATTACTGGCCTCGCGCGTCAGCTCGCCAAACATGTCCTCCGCATGCTTCGACAGCGAAGACAACTGTCTGTAACAAACACAATAAATAAATAAATAAATAAATAATAATAAATAATACGCATCGTGAGCTGTTGACTGCTATTGAATCATTATGGTTGGAGAATAAGCTTGAAAAATAATCGATGCTTTCAAATGCTACTATGTGAATAATTAGCTGTGCCATCGTCACCAGATCAAAGAGCTGACTTTAATAAAAAATAATTATAACCAGTTATCTCAAAATAGCAGGAATTATGAACCGCATCTTTATGATAAAAGGTCATTGTTTCTGAAACAATGCCCCTTGACAAAACGGTCATACGCCTTTGTAATAATTAGCCTATGAAAAATTACACATTAGCAGCGTAACGAAAGCCATTTATCCCAAATTACTCTTCATAAATTATGGTCCAGTTTCATAAGCAAACTAAAATGTGGTAAACTGTGTAACTTCTACGCTACTGCAAGTTTTACGGCACTTTACAGCAGGCATCACAGTCCATGACAAATTATATAGAAACATGCGTGCTCTTGATCTCTCTCCAGCGACTACCTAGCTTAGGATCAGTGTAAATGGTCACGTAGTTTCGTAACGTATCTATTACGTCCTCGCAACATAGCTGCATAGCACATTATCTGGTGGAAAGGCACTCATACACGCAAATCTCACTTGGTACAGAATAGAGATGTTTCCTAGGTAAAAAAAAAATAATTCTTATTAGTCCGTATCAAATTATATTAGACACGTAATTTTTCTTTTGACAATTAAACAAAAAATGACGAAGATATGGCGCGTTGAAGTTCTGCGTGACGAGGCGTGACGTCACTTGTTCCTAAAACGCTCATACAAAGTGTAGGAACAAGTGACGTCACGCGAAACTTCAACGCGCCATATCTTCGTAATTTTTTGTTTAATTGACAAAATAAAAAATACGTGTCCAATATTTTTTGATAATCTAAAAGACTGACTAGTTAGGAAACTAGCCTATCGCCCTCATGTCGTCCAAAGATCAAACGTGTAGGTATTTCGGCTAAGGGATCTAGAAACCTTTGTGTGACTTACCGGACTGTATTGGCCAGGGTGCCATTGGTGACGGCCTCGAGCTCGGACGGCACCGCTAGCCGCTCGGGCACCGTGCCTCGCGACACGTGCACCGGCTCCACGCATCGCTTCGGCAGCGGCATGGCGGCTGGCGCGCTATCTCAACACCATCACTGTCGACAAGGGAGAACAACGGTTAACATTGACTGACTACGAAGCATGAGGTCCCGTTCGATTCCTGCGTCGGGGCAGATATTTGTATGAAAAATACGAATTTTTGTTCTCCAATCTTTGGGTGTTTAATATGTATTTAAGTATGTTTGTCAGTTGCCTAGTACCCGTAAAACAAGCTTTGCTTATATTTCATACTAAATACACTTTGCTTACTTTGGGACTAGATCAATTGGTGTCAATTGTCCCGTGATATTTATTTATTTAATATACCTACCTAAAGCTACAGTGAGTTTTTAATATAAAGCCTAGTCAATACTCGAAGGTTCGCTGTGTGAGATAGAGACACTGTTTCAGACATCCGTGAATACATGTAAGTTAAGTAGGTGAGTGATGCGTTCATTTAAATCGCAGAGAGAACATTGAGGGATATTTTATAAATAAAAAAACATTTATGGTTACAGCTCTGGACATCTGTGTGAGAATTAAACTCAAGGAGATGCATAATAGGTACATTCACTGCCGGGAAGGCATATTATGCGTTTTCGTGATTTTCTCCTAGTGCCGCTGTCATAGTTTGGCAGTTATTTGAACGCACACGTGCATTTGTGGCGTTTCGAGTATGACAGCCGGCAGCGGATGCGCTAATCTGGAAGTCCCTGAATGTGCCGGAAAGAGTTTGCTTAAACCACACTATCTACGATCAGCAAAGCAGCTCAATTGAGTTAAATATACGTATGACTGCCGAGCCCGGCGAATCGACGTTTACGTATCTGCAATATTTGTGTAACAGATTATCAGTCGTTTAACCAAGCCGAAACCAGCAAGAACGGAAGATTAAGCACCGAGTATACTGTTACACGCTTTCCGGGTTTTCACTGCATTCCGTCACTTGTTCCCTGCAATTACCCGCTATTAAGTTATCTTCCGGATCGCGTGCCGTGACGGCATCAGAATATTTGCTGCAGACTATAAATCGTTTATTTAGTGAGAAAATATCGTTCCTGGTACTAAAAATAAACTAAAAAAGCCCTCCTAATCTAATCTTCTAATCTATTTAATATACAAAAATCTCGTGTCACGGAGTTTACGGAGTTTTTTAAAAAAAATTGCATGTTACTATTATGATTTTAATTATTTAATTTAACTTATCTTATTATTTAACTGAGAATATTATTTTTAATTTAATCTAATGCTTTTAAATGAAATGAAATGATAATGTGTTATTGAATGATTGTAATATGAATTATAATTTTTAATTTTTAATTTAATTTTTTTTTTTTAAATTGTATGGGTTCTAAAAAAAATGCCTAAATAAATACATTTATTATTATTGTGTTGGTACGGATTTCCGATCACGGACCCATGGGGACCCGGTCATTTGAAAGGCATTCATGGGGCCAAAGCCAACATGAAGAGGCCTTTGGTACCATATAATATAAATGAGATGGGCGCAACTATGGAGGTCTATCCCCTAATACACCATGAGGATGTGCTAGCGGACAGTCCTCCACAGTTGCCAATCTATTGCCAGGTAGGAATCGACATGGAATTGGCTATGGGGTTGGGATGTTGTGGACAGGATTACCGGGCTATGGAGTGAGATAACGGACACCTACCATTTCAATATCTCATAAACTGAACTTTTGGTAGGCGGTGACTCGCCATTCACTAAATGGGCCCCTCAAACTATTGCCCACTCGGGGCAACGAGGCGGCAACATTGGTGTAAACGGCTAAGGATGGAGAGGTGTTCCTGGACTTTAAACTTCAAAATGCCAACTCGCCACTTACGGAAACACATCCATCTTTCGAGCATTTAGCTCTTGCGCTCCACTCTAGGCGGCCAACAATTATTATTATTATTATTATTTATCGAACTCCTCCGAAACGGCTTGACCGATTTTTATGAAACTTTTTTCTCCATACTCGGTAGGTCTGAGAATAGGTCGTAGGCTATTTTTTAAACCTACCCCTATTCTTCGCAGACGGAGTCGCGAGCAACAGCTAGTCTCATATATAGAAATCTCGTGTCACGTCACGGTGTTTGTTATCGAACTCCTCCGAAACGGCTTGACCGATTTTTATGAAACTTTTTTGTCCATATTCGGTAGGTCTGAGAATAGGTCGTAGGCTATTATTTTTATACCTACCCCTAATCTTCGCAGACGGAGTCGCGGGCAACAGCTAGTATTAAGTATAAATGTGAAAGATGACGAACCCACGGCGTAATGCTAGTTATATAATACAGAAAAACACTCCAAAATCAAACACTGAAGATATGAATAGTCAACATTAGCAGTTTATTTTATATCGTTATTAAGGTATATCTTATCGCTTAATGCCACTTAGTCAGGGGCGTGGCTACCTAACGACGAAAACATAATTACATAAGAACTGAACAAAACAAAAATGTTTTAAAGCATCAGCTTGTACATATATGGCCTACAAACGCGTATGTTTACGTATGACCCATTTACGTTTCCTAGACTAAATACAGTTAGTCAGATAACCAGCTGTTTATAATTAACTACGAATTGCTGCGAGCCGCCTCTCGGAGACACTTAAACTTTAAATAGGTTTGCAAATAGAACAGAGCATTATCAATTTATCAGTGTCATCCAACGGACGCTGCCTCCTTCTAACTTCAGTGAAAAAAGCGACCGTAGCGTTTATGATAATTACGATAATAAATAGAAAGCAACAGATTAACATAAATGAATGGTAATTTACATCGATTATTCAACTTTACAACTTACTTTTATTTTCTAGCACGGCACATGTAATATCTACTGCTTAAAATAATAATATTGAATACTAGCAGCCCGTCCCGGCTTCGCACGGGGTAGACAATTATTTATTTTTGGAAATTTGGATATAAAACACCTTTTTTCACAAATATTTTTATTTATTAAAAAATTATTATTTATTATTTATTAATTATTACAGACGTGCACGCCCCACTCCTGTATTTCAGTGCCCCCTCCACCCCGCCCGCCGCGATGCCCGGCGCGCTTTTCAGACTGCATCGCAAACAACGGCCACGGCGCTATGGCGGTTTTGTTTACTGTTTGAATTTTTTAATTCGTAATATCTTTTGAATGGAAAGTCCAATTTAAATAATTTAAAAACTATTTTATAGGTTAGCTATGAAGTATCTTTTTTTTTTGTACTTATTTTTTCAACTTAATTTTTTTTTATTACTTTTACGGTCATCCCGTGAAATCATACATTTCGTACTAAATACAAACTGAAATATAGATGCACAGAAAAAACCCCAGAAAAAAGACCAATGCTGGGAATCGAACCCAGGTCCTCAGCATTCCGTGCCGCGTGCCATACCCCTACACCACCACTGGTCTCTGGACTGGTGGTGGAGACCAGTGGTGGTGTAGGGGTATGGCACGCGGCACGGAATGCTGAGGACCTGGGTTCGATTCCCAGCATTGGTCTTTTTTCTGGGGTTTTTTCTGTGCATCTATATTTCAGTTTGTATTTAGTACGAAATGTATTTTATAGGTAGTTAAATGGTCTTGACCATTAAATAATTTATTTGGATAAGGATTAATATAAACACATAAATAGCATGGTTTGAATTTGGTTAGCATTTTCATTAATGTTTAAAATGAAAAAAGTTGTTGTAGTGACATAACTACAATAGTTGGACATATGCTACCGCGGAGTTTTTTGTAGACATTATGATGTTCTTCAATATTGTTGTACATTATTTTGTTCTATCGCTAATAGTTTCGGCAGCGCATTCGACGAAAGACATTTTAAGACTCATTTTTCTACACCTTCGGTTACATTGTTCAAATTTTACCAAGGATCCCTAATTTTTTTCAAAATTAAATGTAGCCTATGTCAAATTGGAAGAATGTAGCATTCTATTGGTGAAAGATTTTTTTAAATCGGCCCAGTACTTTTTGAGTCTATTCATTACAAACATACAAAAATAGGT
Organism: Archips crataeganus; assembly: GCA_947859365.1. NCBI lineage: Eukaryota > Metazoa > Arthropoda > Insecta > Lepidoptera > Tortricidae > Archips > Archips crataeganus. The sequence continues at coordinate 4,863,755 of OX402061.1, read as the reverse complement.
ACAAATCTTTCCTCTTTATAATATTAGTGTAGATGGATAAGGATTAATATAAACACATAAATAGCATGGTTTGAATTTGGTTAGCATTTTCATTAATGTTTAAAATGAAAAAAGTTGTTGTAGTGACATAACTACAATAGTTGGACATATGCTACCGCGGAGTTTTTTGTAGACATTATGATGTTCTTCAATATTGTTGTACATTATTTTGTTCTATCGCTAATAGTTTCGGCAGCGCATTCGACGAAAGACATTTTAAGACTCATTTTTCTACACCTTCGGTTACATTGTTCAAATTTTACCAAGGATCCCTAATTTTTTTCAAAATTAAATGTAGCCTATGTCAAATTGGAAGAATGTAGCATTCTATTGGTGAAAGATTTTTTTAAATCGGCCCAGTACTTTTTGAGCCTATTCATTACAAACATACAAAAATAGGTACAAATCTTTCCTCTTTATAATATTAGTGTAGATGTAGATGTAGCTGAGAAATGAAAGGTGCTGTGTTGTATGGAACAGGCACGGGTTAGAGAATGTCAGTGCCATTCCGTTGCTTGTCGAATCACAGCAACGTAATTGAGCAAGACAATCAGCCAATAAAGCTAGCATATAATTACTATACTAAACGGGACTTATCACGCAATAAATATTTATTTACCTCGACGTTTCGGCCACATTGCAGCAGCCGTGGTCACGAGTTAATGAGTGGTTAATTATGAGTGAAAATCACGAAAGTTTAAAACAGTATAAAGCTAGCATAGGTTAAATTCATCGTTTACAACATTACTAGCTTTTGTCCGCGATTGCGTCCGCGCAGAGATAAAATTTGTGGTCAAATACCGTTCTCTATTCTGGTGGAAATACCAAAAACCCTTCTTACTGCATCTCCAGGATCTTAAGGATGGTATCTGCCAAGTATCAAGTATGGTCAACTTTTTTTTAATTGTTGAGCAACTTGCCACTGTGAACATGAAACTACCGTGGGACTCACTCATAGTGAAAATATACGGATCACTCAACTGCGAAACGCCGAAAATGAAAATAAAAATGCGAACTGCGAAATGTCGAGTTAAACTCATTTTAAGACGTCCGTATATTTCACTAATAACTTGCCACTGTTCTTATTTTAGCCGTGTAATGCAAACCGAGTTTAGCCACTTACACTCGTATATCCATCCTGATTTGAATTACGCGGTTAAAATGAGAAGAGTGGCAAGTTGCTCAACATTTAAAGTTTTTGACTGTACCTACTTATAGAGCTAGTCAGTTACTTAAAAATAATACTCTTTGTGCCTCATCCCACGGGAATTGCGAAAAATCCGTTTGCATACCAAATTTGAAGTCTCTAGTCATTATCGTTATGTGGAGATAAGACAATTTTGAAGCGAATGTATAATATTCCGCTCTATTGGGAATGTCTAAAAAAAATTACCAGTGGTTTTTATATTTTTTTTGTATAGAAAAGTCGATTATAAGAAACTAATTTCAATATTTTGTCACTTAGTTCACTACTTTTTTCAAAATTAATTATTGAAACTATTTTGGTTGATGACGTCAGATTGTAATTGAGGGCTCCCACACTGCCAAATTTCTAAATCTATCTAAATGCGTACGATAAGGCAACCCCTTTAATTATTTTTTGCGTGGTGGTACACTGTAACTAGTGTCACTTTACTGGCGCTGTCAAAGTGCTAGATGTCAGGCAGTGGGTCCAAATCAAACTCCGTAGTTATAATCCACGCGTAAATTTGTGAAGAATTCTAACCACACAGAATAAAGTACGACTTGGACCGGTCACGCAATTTACACCAAAGTCAAATGAAGGTCATTGCTTATTTGTTATGTAATAAATTCATTATATAATATTAAAATTAAATAATTACAGAAAACGAGTTAAAAACCATTTATCTCGAAATGGTTTTCGATTTACTATATATTGCAAAAAAATAGACATCCCCAATTCCTTATCCCGTAAACGTAGTGTAATGCAGTATATATCTATAACACATTCACTTTCTACAATTTCTAAATACGTTAGTGGCAATCTGTTGTTAACTGATGGCTGTTTAATATGTATTTAAGTATGTATTTATCTATGTAAGTATGTTTATCCGTTGTCTAGTAAGTACCCATAGTACAAGCTTTGCTAAGTTTGGGACTAGGTCAATTGGTGTGAATTGTCCCGTGATATTTTTTTTTTAATCATTTTACTTTATAATTATTAATGGTAAATATGATAGTTTAATCCTGTGCGCCAATATACACGCTTACTTTCAATAAAAGCCTTATCGGAATCGTTAATTTTTGATTATTCATTAACAGTATTAACACACATTATGTCGAGTAAGATGATTTTCTAAATAGTTACATCACAAATATCACAGTCATTCACAATATCACAGTCAGACTTGGTGGCTGTTTTTGCACAAGATGATGTGATGACAAACAATGCGATAAAGTTTATCAATCAACCGTGATGAGCGCTATCGGGAGTATAAAGGAGACTAACAATATTAATTTAACTATTTGCAAATATGGCCGGCCAGTGGGAAGTAAGCGGAAAGAACTTTTTGATAACCGGGGGTGCCTCGGGCATGGGAGCTTTGCACGTCGAAAACTTTGTGGAAGAAGGTGCAAATGTAAGACTTTCTCATTAAAACGGTTTATTTCCTGTATTACTACTAATTGCTAGTTATTTCATACAATTCTTATCGATTTGTAGGGATATTGGAAGTACACCATTAAACTAATAGAAACTTTATACCTAGGTTATTTTCTCAATTGTTTCTAATTATTATTTCAGCATGTTGTTTTCGTGGACGTCAATGAAGAGCAAGGGCAAGCCACAGCCGCGCGGCTAAACAAAGGCTACCCCGGCAAAGTAACCTTCATCAAATGCGATATCAGTGACGAAACCAGCATAACGAAAGTTTTTGATTCGGTCATCGACAGAGTTCAACGCTTAGATGTTGTTTTCAACAACGCTGGTCTTATGATCGATTCTGATGCGCTTTGGCGGAAAACTTGTGATGTGAATGTGGTATGTAATAGTGTCAATCCTGCTATTTTATACGCAGACTAGAGCAGTGTATAGACTTGTTGTTAGTATTTTATTTATAATACTAGCTTTTGACCGCGACTCTGTCCGCGTGGAATTAGTAATTTGGGCAGCTTATTTTCTTATCCAATTTGCTTTTTCATCAATTATGGCTCACCTTAGATCCTTCCGGAAGAAGTGAAACTTCATAATAAACCAACCCGCCCCCAACTGCCCCCAACCCGCCCCCAACCCGCCCCCAACCCGCTCCCAACTCGCCCCCCACCCGCTCCCAACTCGCCCCCCCCCCCCCCCACCCGCCCCCAACCCGCTCCCAACTCGCCCCCCACCCGCTCCCAACCCGCCCTATCTAACTGGGCTATCTAACAATGAAAGAATTTTTCAAATCGGAGCCGTAGATCCCGAGATATAGAAGTTTTACTTCAAAAACCCCCGATTTGGAAACATTCTTCCGCTCCGCTCCGGTCCTATTGGTGTTAGCGTGATAATATATAGCCTATAGCCTTCCTTGATAAATGGGCTATCAAACACTGAAAGAATTTTTTAAATCGGAGCAGTAGTTCCTGAGATTAGCGCGTTCAAACAAACAAACAAACAAACAAACAAACTCTTCAGCTTTATATATTTATATAATATATAATATAATATAATATTTAATATTTCGTACTAAATACAAACAGAAATATAGATGCACAGAAAAAACCCCAGAAAAAAGACCAATGCTGGGAATCGAACCCAGGTCCTCAACATTCCGTGCCGTGTGCCATACCCCTACACCACCACTGGACTAGAGATTAGACACGATTTTTTCCTATACATCATACATTTCAGTCTGCTAAATCATCACCTTATGCAGTGACAAGCGCACATCTATGTTACACCCTCTATCGAGAGATTTTAACACTCCTTCGGAACTAACCGCTCACCTGGAGTGGTGGTGTAGGGGTATGGCACACGGCACGGAATGCTGAGGACCTGGGTTCGATTCCCAGCATTGGTCTTTTTTCTGGGGTTTTTTCTGTGCATCTATATTTCAGTTAACTGAAATATATGATTTCACGGGATGACCGTAAAAGTAATAAAAAAATGAAGTTGAAAAAATAAATACGAAAATATACTTCATAGCTAACTTGTATAATATTTAACTCTTTATATTTCAGCAAGGACTAATATCCTTTACTATGAAGGGTATTAAACACATGCGTACAGATGATGGTGGTCTCGGAGGCACAATAATAAACGTAGCGTCGACTGCTGCTTTCGTCGTGGAACATTTAATGCCAATTTACAGTAGTACAAAGGCTGCGGTGCTACACTTTAGCCAAAGCCTTGCGGTGAGATAAACATTATTATAATATAATATCCTTTTCTCAACACCGTCAGATAGAAATAGCTTGTATAGTATTCCTGTCATAATTTTATCGTTGTTTTGTTCAATTACAGGCCGGCAACTTCTACGAAAAATGTGGAATTCGAATTTTGACCGTATGTTTTGGACCTACCGCCACGCCATTGTTACACGGAATAGAAAACCGTGTTTACGACCTCAGGGTCCTAACTGCTACTCAAGACAAACTAGGCTCGTTGACATGCCAAAAGTAAGTATGTAGTTATTGATAGAATATTAAAAGCTCGTAAATACAGTATTTTGTGTTGAATAGATTTTTTTAAAAGAAGTACGATAACAACTGAAACTTCAGCCCTAAGACACAGTAAAATAATTGAAAATATAAAAATAAATAAGACCGTAATACCTACATTATAAATTTATAACGGAAGAGTAGTCGTTCAAAACAGTATACACAAAATGTAATTTTAATGTTTCCCAATTCTTCTAGGCCTGAATCAGCGGCACTGGCATGTCTGGAGATGTACAAGAAGGGTGCCCCAGGAACAGTGTGGCTGTCCGATGCCGACAAGCCGGCCAAGGACGTAACTGGACAAGTGAACGCAGCTCACGCGATACTAGGGGCTATACCGACCTAACAGCAGTTTCCATCAGTTTCTTCCTTAACCAACTTAACCTTTTTTTAAAGCTCGATGGAGCCATTTTCATAATAAAGTTATAGTAGCGGACCAGTATCAAAGTGAACTTCTTAGAATAGAAATCTATAATAGACCTAGACTTAGGTCTGAAATATAATAAATAACGTAATTGTAACTATAAGTTATAAATTTATAATCGTGCAAGTATTGCACTTTTGTCAAAAGAATATGGCAGGTATGACTGATTCGTCAGTCCGACGCGTCGCATTGCACCGGACACGTCAATTAGCCGACATATTCACTCCCTAATCGGATGATCGCGCTCGTGCAGCATACCGGGTATACCGACCAAAATACACCCACGACAATACAGGAAGAAAGATTGCAATCCATTAGAGAAAGTGTCACACGTTAAATATAAATTGGATCTATATAATATGATTGATATTTCAATATGTACCTAATAAACGTGAATATAAATATTTTATTAAGGGCCGATTTTTCAATCCCCAGGTAAAATTATCAGTCAGATAAATGTAATCTCTGTCCTTTTTTTGCCTATGACTTGAGAAAAAGAAAGAGATTGTTTTAACTGACGTAACCTTTACTTTTATCTGACCCTGAATTAACCCTGATAAATTGATAATCTCAATAAATTGTCATAGACTTAGTATTTGTGAGGGTAATCTGATCAGATCATCTTTGATAAGAGTCCAATGTTCTTCAAAATGACACGACAATGATGCGTGAAAGACACCTGCGTACGTACATCTGGAACTCAAAACCTTTAGAAACTGTTTTTTGATCAGACTTTATACTACGAAATTCTATTTCCGAAGGATTGTCCCGTTCCGTTTACGCTAAAGTATTAAACAAAAGAGTGAAAGGAATGGCACGATACACCCCCCAGGTGTCAAGATTTTTAAGAACTCTCTCGAAATTTAGAGAAGCCTCTTCTATCAGTACTTACCTACTCGAAAAACTTTGGGTTATGGGGGCCGAAAATTGAAATTACATCACTCGATAATAACACGAGTAGAGTAGTAGAAAATTGCCTGCAAACACCTTCCAAGTTCCTAATCCGCACTGGGCCCGCGTAGACACTACGCCCCATGCCCTCTCAGTCTGAGAATAGGCCCTGCAGTGTGACGTATATGGGATGATGATGATGATGAATTGATGAAACAAATACGTGATGGACGATAGCAACTGTACAAAGTTTCGTGAGCTCGTGAGATTGAAGATATAACGTTAAAACTGTAAAAACGCGATCCTCCAGAAATTTACAGATTAGCATAACAAATGTTTTTAGTACACGCCACCGAATAATCCACGATCATCGTGTCAACTATTGATGCTGCATGCATTTTTTAAGAAACTTATTAATTTTATACGTTTTCTCCTCACGCATGGCACATTATTATGGACCGCTCTGATGAGTCTTCAACTAGAGCAGCCCGTTGCATTCGATTGCACTTTTTGCACTAACGATCTCTGTGTACATTATACATTACATAGCGCGTGCGCAAGGAGCATCCAAAATAAATCAGTTTTGTCGAAAATCTATTTGAAGGATTTCTAGGCATGGATGGATGTACAAAAGTAGTTAGGTACTTACTTATTCACGCTAAAACGGTTATATGGATTATGATGGATGAACTTTGGCACACAGATAGCTTTTAAAATTGAGGTTTTTTTTCAATTCCCACGAGATGGGGCCCAATGCGGAATATATAAATGGGATATATTTTCACTTCAAGGTGGCCCTATCTCCGTAACTATAATTATTGACTTCAAATTTGGCATCAAAGTAGGTGCATAACAGCAAAAACCGATTTCAGAATTTTTGGAAATTCTCACAGGATAAAGAAAAAACGCGATTTATACTTATATATTAACTACTGATACCGATGATGATGTCGATGGATTTTAGGATGATTGCTTTATTCGAGATGAAGAAGCTTTATCCCAAATATGAATTCTGCGCGGACGATGTCTCGGGAAATATATTTAGTCATGAAATCACAAACGTAACCAATGTCTATTGTTCTCAAACGGACCTCACGATATTAGCGCCACCTAGCCAGTCACGGGAACCCTCATTGAGCTTAGTACGTCTTCGGTTCAATCAGAGCAGTATTAAAGGCCGGCACAGCCAGTTGTAATAAATGAAACTGTAAGAAAGATGGCGCATTAGATGTGTGCACATTGTATGCCATCTTTCTTACAGTTTCATTCATTATAGCTGGTGCGTGACACGCACACGCATCTGGTCTGTGCCAGCCTTAAATGTAAGCATTGGTTAGTTACCTGTTTGTTTTTCTTTATAACACGAGTTTACAGTCAGCCTCAGGATTTCCACATTGCAAACTGTAGCAATGTTAGTTACTGCAACAAAGTACTAACGTCACTGTCTAGTTTTGAGACTAAATCCCTGATTGTATAGGTAAATTACCTACCATTGTTAAACACGAAGCAAATCCAATTGATGAGTTTAATCACTTTATGAATATGATATGATAACATGTTTTGTCGCTATCAGGAAAATCTTATCTCTGCAAGAGCACTTTGAGCTCATCACCTATCTTTTACAACGGCTTATTTATGTGAAGGAGCGTCGTCACTGTCTTAAGGGTTCTGTAGTTCGTAATATGAACTGAAATTAGGTAGATTTTGTTTCTTTGAGAAATATTAAATCCCACCAAAAACATTTCATGTAAAATGTTGACAAGACGAGACCATATCCCTTGCACTGTCAAAAAGTTATCAGATCTCATATAAAGCCAAGCTTCCTAACTCTACACGCCCTAACTTCGCAAGTTTACACCTTAGTCAAAATATCTGGCTTGACCGTTTGGCTACCGTCACACGTAAAGTGGAAATACAATAGTTCTTATAGTACCTACTTAGCCAAACGGCCAAGCCACATATTTTGACTAGTTAAGGTGCAAAGTTTGTGAAGTTAGGGCGTGTAGAGTTAGGAAGCTTGGCTTTATATGTATACGAGATCTGGTAACTTTTTGACAGTGCAAGGAATATGGTATCGTCTTGGCCACATTTTACATGAAAATGTTTTTGGTGGCATTTCACTGCTTTTTGTAAGTTACTCAAGACATAAGAAGATAAGAAGATATTTTTTTTAAAAGTTCCAAGTTATATCATTTTTTTGTTGTTTGTGTGCTTATACTCAAGTTATGAGGGTTCAAAAAAACGACGAAGCGCTTCGAGAAAAGGTAGTGCCCTTGCGCTTCGCTTGGCTCGTCTTGACGGGGGCACTAATGCCGTGCCCCCAGATCCCAACTGTTGCCCGCGACTCAGTCTGCGAAGAATTCGTTTATCGCTATCCCGAAGGGACTAGATATGTAATTTCTTGGATAAGAACTAACCTATGACTATGACCTTTCTAGGGTCTCAAATTATCTCTATCTATACCAAATCTCATCTAAATCGGTTCAGCGGTTTAAATGGTAACAGACAGACATACATACTTTCGCTTTTGTTATTAGTATGGATTAATTTTTGATTGAGTATTACACGTTAACTTGTAAACCTTAGGTAGTTTTCCTTTTAAATTCGTTGTATCGTTTGCTACAGCTACACTGCTACACTGATTTTTATCTTATCACGTGTCAACCCATTTAGAGAGGAGGGGGCACAGAAATAATAATAAAGAGGATAGAAATGCCTTAGTTCCTATTTTCTTCCGGAACTCGTGTCGCTGCTTCATCCCCTCCACTTACTGTGTTAATGCGCACATGCAAAAGACCGGAACCGTACTACGCAATCACGCACACAATTACTAATATTTTTGCTTACAAACAATTATGAACCTTACACCTTAGAGATAGCGTTGAATAACACTCAACGTAAGTCATACCCACATTTACACAACGGCGCCATTTATTGGCCGCGTCGGCATTATGTCTGTACTAGTCGTAATCTGATTTTTTGTCCGCACCACGAACTTCTGCGCAAGACGGAAGGGTTATCAGAAATTACTTTACATTGCTGCGTATAATTCAAAACGATCTGCGTTTTTATGGGCATGAGTAGCAATGGTATATGAAGTTTCGTGTTAATAACGTGTAAACCAATATTTCATAATGAAATATTTTTCAAGTTGTATTTTGATATAAACCGCATTATTACATTAAATTAATACATACCAATGAAATTTAATTCCCTTATTAGTGTAATTACACAGTGTGGACGAGTTTCCGCAATTGCTAATGCTGCAAAACACCACTATAAAGCACTTGTTGTCATACCCACGTTTCAAATAGCACTGAGCCACAAGTCGCGCGCTTGTGACCTACGAGTCACAAGCGCGGCGCCAAGGTCACGCGTCTAAGGCACTTCTATCCTCTTTATTATTATTTCTGTGGGAGGGGGCAACTTTAAAGTGACACTTAACAAAAAAAGCTTTCTATAAACCTTCATATTTCACAATCGAATCTCTGAATCGAAAAAGTCTTTCGCAAACCTGCAGTAATTTTAAATGAGGTGGATAATGATATTGAATTCATAACAATTTTTTTTTTCTAATTTTCACTTCGCATAGAAACGAAATGCATAACGACAAACTGCATTATTTTCGAGAATATAATAAACAGTTCAGAACATAATTTATAATTGCATAATAAATGAATAATATACCTAATAGCAAGGATGATATAGACTGGATTGGCAGTCGCCATACTCAGCTCAAATAAAAAGTATTATTTAATTATAATTAGTATTTGATCTGAGTCGCCATAGTACGAATCGGCCGCGGTTTATGTAGTTCGATTATTAAATCTAGATGGCGCTGAAATATAGCCAGAGGCTTTAAAGGCAAAACAATAAGACTACAGATGTTTCATAATTACTACAAATGTATTATTTTTCAAAAATATTGCATAATAATACATTTGCAGTGATATGAAATATCTGTAGTATTTAGTTTTGCCTTCAAAGCCTCTGGCTATATTTCAGCGCCATCTAGATTTAATAATCGAACTACAAAAACCGCGGCCGATGCGTACTATGGCGACTGCCAATTCAGTCTATACCATCCTTGCTAATAGTCACATTGAATAATATTACTAACAATATAAATGTACCTACCTACTACATTCTTCTTTACAACGATAGGTAAAAGTCTACGACAGGTAAAAACTACGAGTATAGGGAGGGGGGAGGGGCGTTTTTGCCATTTTTTACAGAACCCTAGAAACACATTTCAATCATTTCCATTTATCATCTTCGTAGGTGCCTGTTTCGGCCAGCTCTAATCCTTCACAAGTAAACATGCATTTACGCAATACTACCGAATGAGTGAATAGGATAATTTGTTATCACTTCTGATCCCAGTATCTCAGCAGTAAAAACCCAATGCTAGATTAGATTAAACTACAATACATAAAAGCCCTAGTAAAAACATCTATGAATAGTATCACTAGTGTATCTGTGAACATGGCCGGTCTTAGTGAAATCAGAGGAAAGAAATGTTTGATTACAGGGGGTGCGTCTGGTTTGGGTGCGTTGTATGCTGAGGCCTTCCTCAAGGAAGGGGCAGAGGTAAGATTTTCACTCCTGATTTTTCTAAACTAATATTATAAAGAGAATATTTGATTGCGTGTTTGTTTGTTTTTAATGAATAAATTCATTAACTACTCAACCAATTCATCCCCATCAATCAATAAAAAATCCAATCCAATTCAGCCTCATCTTCGCTTTCCATCAGGCGTGACTGTGGCCCAACGCAAGCCTATAATAGTATTAAAAAAAATTATATCTATAGAAAGGTAAAGTGGCATTGCATTCCGGGAAAGTGAGTTAGTGATTATGATCAGTCTGATTTAGTATAGGTGTCAATGGTTGGGTTCGGCAGTGCACTAAATGATGGTCATCGAACTATCGAAAGTTATTGTTTTACTATCAATTTCATTGCAAGGACGTACTAGGGGCGTTCAATAAAAAGTGAGAATGAGTATGTTATAAACAACTTTTACTAAATGTCATTTTATTTTTCGACATAGTCACCTTTTAGCATAATACACTTAGTATATCTTTTTTCTAAACTTAAAATTCCATTTTTAAAAAAGGTCTCATCTTGAGTACTTAAAAAATCTTGTACTGCAGCGACTACCGCGTCGTCGTCTTCAAATTTCTGGCCTCTCGGGTATTGTTTCAATCTCGGAAATAGGTAGAAATCACTGGGAGCGAGATCTGGTGAATACGGAGGATGCTTAAGGATATCGAACCCAGCATCACGAATTGCAGCCATTGCAACGGCGGACTTGTGTGCCGGGGCATTGTCCTGGTGGAACAGCACAACTTTCGAGAGTTTACCTCGCCGTTTTTCGCGGATCTCATTGCGCAATGTTGCTATTTGTTTGGCGTATAAAGTGCCCGTAATAGTGGCTCCATGCTCGAGATACTCAATCATTAATACCCCTTTACCATCCCAAAAAACTGAGCACATGACCTTACCGGCAGATGGGCTCACCTTGAATTTCTTCGGAGTTGGAGATGATGGCCTTTTTTTTTTTTTTTTTTTTTTTTTATGATATAGGAGGCAAACGAGCAGACGGATCGCCTGATGGTAAACGATTACCGTCGCCCATGGACACCTGCGACACCAAAAGAGTCACAAGTGCGTTGCCGGCCTTTTAGGTAGGAGTACGCTCTTTTTTTGAAAGCTTGAAGGTCATATCGGTCCGGGAATACCGCAGCAGGAACCTCATTCCAGAGCTTTGCTGTGCGAGGCAGGAAATTTCTGGAAAAACGCACAGTAGAAGACAACCAACCATCCAGATGGTGAGGATGGAAGTGTTGTCGCGTAGGGCGGTGGCGGAAGGATGCGGCAGGGATCAACCCGAATAACTCCTCGGAGCACTCTCCGTTGTACATGCGATAGAAGATGCACAGTGAAGCTACATCTCTACGCAGCGCCAAGGAATCAAGCCCATCAGAAGTTCGTTGGCAGCCGACTATTCGAGTCGCTCTCCGTTGTATGCGATCCAGAGGGAGAAGCTGGTACCGGGGAGCCCCCGCCCACAGATGAGAGCAGTATTCCATATGTGGGCGAACCTGCGCCTTATAAAGCTGAAGGCGGTGGGCTGGAGTGAAATACCGTCTCGATCTGTTGAGCACGCCGAGCTTCTTCGAGGCTAATTTAGCCTTACTCTCCAAGTGGTCGCGGAACTGGACTTCACTCGAGATGTCAATACCAAGGATTCCGATACTGGCTGTGGTAGCAAGGGGAGTGCCTTCGAAAAGAGGTGACGCGACAAACGCAGACTTTTTTGCGGTAAACGCGCAAACCTGTGTCTTAGTGGGGTTAAAACGGACTAAATTAAGTCGACCCCATTCTGAAACTTCTTTTAGGGAAGTCTCAATTTCAGACACAAGTTTATTTCGGCACCTTCCATGTCATAGACTGCAGTTTCGTTTCAGGGTCGTAATGATGGAGCCATGTTTCGTCCATTGTTATAAATCGCGCCAAAAAAAGTTCCCGGCCTTGCTGCATCAGGTTCAAAGCTTCTTGACAAATCTCTAGTCTAGTTTGTTTTTGCGTGTCAGTAAGCATTCTTGGTACCCAACGCGCAGATACCTTTTTCATACCCAAGCGTTCATGTAAAATATTATGCACGCTCCCCGTTGAAATCTTTACATTTTCAGCAATAAAACGAACTGTGACACGACGATCTGCCAAAACTGAGTTTTCGACTTTTTTCACAATTTCTTCAGTTACTGCTGTAGTAGGGCGTCCGGAGCGGGGGTCGTCCATTGTCGATGTTCTTCCACGTCTAAATTCGGCGCACCAACGTGCGACTGTCGAATACGGAGGAGCATTAGACCCTAAAGTGTCCCGCAAATCCAAATTGACTTGGTCCGTAGAAAAATTTTTCAAATACAAGTATTTGATAACGGCGCGCAGTTCAATTTTCTCCATTTTCGCTAACGTACTCAATAGCATTGCAAAGAAATTACCGTATATATATTTAAACAAAAGACAGTTAGTTTTTTTTTTCATAGCAATCAGCTAGATAGATTAGCTTTACCGGCCAGTATTTAATTTCGTAATATTAAAAGAGTTTGCATCTCATTCTCACTTTATATTGAACGCCCCTCGTACGCTTCTCTGATTCATAGCAATTGCACCGAGGTCTGACATAATCAAGTTTGCGTATAATAAATAAAGTTAATTAAATTTCCGTGTTGAAAAATATAATAATTCCTTTAAAAAATTCCCTCTTTCTGTTGACAGCGTGTAGCTATACTCGACGTAGCCGAAGAAAAAGGAAAGGAAACAGCTGATCAACTGAATAAAACATATCCCGGCCGAGTCACATTTATCAAATGCGATGTCGGCGACGAAGACAGCATCACCAAGTGTTTCGACGAAGTTGTAGACAACTTCAAACGGTTGGATGTGGTCATTAATAATGCTGGTATTCTGAACGACTCACCCGCCGTTTGGAGAAAATCCTGCGACGTCAATTGGGTACAACAAATTTAGTTCTGAAGATACAAACAGACTAAAAGTTTAATGTGCGATGTTATTAACGAATCTCCATTTCTGTTTCAGCAAGGGCTTGTGTCATTTACAATGAAAGCGTTAAAACACATGAGAGTTGATGGGGGTGGCGCGGGTGGTACCATAGCGAACATTTCCTCTATAGCCGGTCTAATACCATCGTATTCCTCCCCAATCTACTGCGGTTCTAAGGCTGCGGTACTTCACTTCGGTCAAAGCCTTTCAGTAAGTGTTACAAGGATGGATTTTGTTAAAAGCATTTACTAAATACCGCGTTTAATCTAACGTATTTCAGAAATAATTTTGTGATAAACTTAGTAGGTTTAATCCACCAAAAACATAAATGTAAAAAATGTTAGCCAAGTTCAATACTAAAAATATACTGTGTCAATTAGGAATACTTACTTAGCCAGTTCAAATTATAAAGAGTGACTTTACTTAGCGGTTTATTGTTTGTCTCTGGTTACTAAATTTGAGCACAAATTCTAAGCACATTTAATGAAGAAATTCCTTAGTGAATACATATTTTAGTTTTCATAAAGGACCGGGACAGTCTTGTGAGATACAAGATTACTTTTCCTAACTATATTTAAGCTGAACGTATTTGATATTTTTCAGACCGACCCATTCTACGAGACAACTGGTATAAGAATTCTGACGATATGCTTCGGACCGACCGACACGGCTTTGATGCAGAACTTGACAGTAAGGGTGTACAATAACAATCTAGGCAGTGATTTGGAAGAACTAGTCAAAGAACTTACCACCCAAAAGTAAGTTGTACTCAAATTACCGATTTTTTTGGTTTCCGTTAAGGCGGATTCCGATTCTTCTTTCGAATATATTAACATAAAATTAAATTATAAAAAGAATCAGACGAATCGGGACTAATGAAATTATCTGTTCTGCTCTTTTCCCCCAACCTTTCGCGGGATTTAACCAAAAGGGTATAGCCGGGTAAGCATAGTAAAACTGCCCTTAGCGAAAAAATGATTTTCCTTTTACCAGATTATTAACCTTCATATATGTAGTGCTTTCACCAAAAATTAAGCCTCAAATGCTTCTGGCTTAAAAAAAATGCATAAAAAGAAAAAACATTTTTTTTTTTTTAGCCATACTACTAACCCGATTTATTTGTAATTTGGATATATTGTAGATATAATTAAGGTCGCTTTTTGAAAAAAATATGATTGATTTATCTTTTGAAAAAATAGTTAATATTTGAGTTGAAAGTTTAAAAAAAAAAAAATAACTTGCGAGATAGCGACAGTTACCAAATTTACATATTTCATGTAAAATTTAATAATGTTTAACATTTATTTTTTTTCAAAAAAATAAAATGGGATTAACAGTGTGAAAATATCGAATTTGTAACATCCCATACATTCTCTCCATACAAAGCGAAGCTAAGTAGACAATAAATTATTAAGTTAATTAAGAACGTGACGCACTCTAAATTACTTCTGTAGCTATATACGGCTAGGACGTACCTACGCATTATTTTGTAATATATCTCATAATACATATTCGTATTATTACGTAGTTGTACCAGCGATTTACATTGTAGCCATAACACATAGCTCGAAGAATCGCTAAACTTAAGTGGCAGTGGGCAGGGCACTTCGCCCGTAGAACTGACGGCTGATGGAGCCGAAAGTTGCTCGAGTGGCGTCCGCGGACCGGAAGTCACAGTGTAAGTAGGCCGCCAACAAGATGGAGCGATGACCTGGTGAAGGCAGCGGGAACGCATTGGATGCGGATGGCACGGGACCGATCTGTTTGGCGAGCCTTGGGGACGCCTATGTTCAGCAGTGGACGTCTTTCGGCTGAAATGATGATGACGATGATGATGATGACGATGATGATGATGATGATGATGATACCTACTAGAAGTTATAGTGTCTTTAAAGTGCTCTGCCCTTATATTTCAGGACACAATTATATCTGAAAACGCGAGAGGATACAGATAAATAATTATTTTATTAAATGAACTAAAATTACGCCGGCTGTGTTATGGCTACAATGTAAATCGCTGGTACAACTACTACGTAATAATACGAATATGTACCTATTTATTTATTTATTTATTTATTTATGTTTTTGGGCACAAACGGTACAATAAAACTTATACTACAAACAGTTACATTAAAAAATTAACCAAATAAGTTGCCACAGGTTATACAAAGATTATGAACTATTATGAGATATATTACAAAATGCGTACGTCCTAGCCGTATATAGCCACAAAAGTAATTTAAAGTGCAATACGTCACATTCTTAATTCAAATTCGTAAAGATTGCGTTCGAAATATATAGGTAGGTACTTAATAATTTATTGTCTATCTACTTAGCTTCGCTTTGTATGGAGAGAATGTATGGGATGTTACAAATTCGATATTTTCACACTGTTAATCCCATTTTATTTTTTTGAAAAAAAAAAATATGTTAAAACATTATTAAATTTTACATGAAATATGTAAATTTGGTAACTGTCGCTATCTCGCAAGTTATTTTTTTTTTTAAACTTTCAACTCAAATCTATACATATAATAAAACTGTAACAAGTCGGTGTCTGTACATTGAAGATATTTGAGAAAAACTGACACTAGGGCTATTTATTAGCGCAATAGAACCCGAAACAATGATTTTTAGAATTATTGTCTGTTTGTCTGTGCGTTTGTGCGCGCTAATCTCAGAAACGGCTTAACCTAGACGGATGCGGTTTACACTGATATGTTGTTATTTTCTTGGATTAACATTTAGTGTTTGTTTCATTTCAATCGGTTCACAAATAAGAAAGATACGTCTATTTTAAGAATTTATCGAACAGGTTTTTTTAACTTTTTTTGTTGAACGCGCTAATCTCAGGAACTACTGCTCCGATTTGAAAAATTATTTTAGTGTTAGATAGCACATTTAACGAGGAAGGCTATAGGCTATATATCATCACGCTAACACCAATAGGAGCGGAGCGGAGCGGAAGAATGTTTCAAAATCGGGGGTTTTTGAAGTAAAACTTCTATAGGTACGCTTGACTTGGGAGTACGGTGTTGAATGTGAACGCGGGTGTGCGGGGGCGGGTATTTTTTTTTATATCGAGGAACTAAGGAGAGCCATAATTGATTGGATAAAAAAAAAATAAGCTGCCCAAATTACTAATTCCACGCGGACGGAGTCGCGGGCAAAAGCTAGTTACAAATAAATCGGGTTAGTAGTTTGGCTAAAAAAAATAAAAATGTTTTTTCTTTTTATGCATTTTTTTTAAACCAGAAGCATTTGAGGCTTAATTTTTGGTGAAAGCACTACATATATGACGGTTAATAATCTGGTAAAAGGAAAATCATTTTTTCGCTAAGGGCAGTTTTACTATGCTTACCCGGCCTTTGGTTAAGCATTATCCTATTCTAATTAGAAAGCGTATGCGTATGCGACAAGGAAGGATGCTTTACATCTGCGATAGACGCGTGCTAAGGACTCTAAAAGAACTATATCAGTGGGTCTGAACCTGGAAACGGGGTAAAACCATGTTTTTGAGTGATAATGTGAAAATTGCCATCAGACACATTGTGTTTAAATACAAACGAGACCGAAGAAGAACCACACTGCATTTGGTTTCAAGGGGTAAACGTCAACTCTTCAATTCCTAGGGGCTGAATTTAAAAAAAAAACTAAAAAACACGCTTTAAAAAATAAAAAATAAATTTTAATAAATTTCAATTCACTATTCTTATAGTGCAGTAAAAAATCTTAATAAGCAATTATTATATTGTTATATCCAGATCAAAATTTGTAAACAATTCTAAATATTGATAAAATAAATAATAATAGTTTAAAATATATTATTGTAAAAAAAGCGTGGGGTGCATGGTGTCAATTGTCAAGGATTGTCATTTTGATAACATCTTAAAAAGCACCCCACGCTTTTTTACAATAAAATATTTTAAACTATTATTATTTATTTTATCAATATTTAGAATTGTTTACAAATTTTGATCTGGATATAACAATATAATAATTGCTTATTAAGATTTTTTACTGCACTATAAGAATAGTGAATTGAAATTTATTAAAATTTATTTTTTATTTTTTAAAGCGTGTTTTTTAGTTTTTTTAAACTATTATTTATTTTATATTTTTTAGTTGCATTTTTTTCTTTCTAACTTTACCCCCTCACCTACAACCCCCAAACCCCCTAAACCCAACACCCCAACATCCCCCACCCCATTTCCCCAAACCCCACACCCTTACCCCCAATCCCCTAAACCCCCCTTACCCCCTCCTCATTTTACAAACCCCCGAACCACCTAAACCCAACCCCCCTAACACCGAACCCCCATACCCCCGGAAACCCCCCTCCCCCCCACCCGACACCTGCCCCCCCCACCCCTCCCACACCCCCCACCCCGCCACCTACCGCCCCCCCTTCCAGTTCCATCATCAAACCCTTGTTACCATCTAGGCCTCTTACCCCCTCCCCATTTCCCACAACCCCCCAAAATCAGTTACCCCCGAACCCCCCAACACCCCCACCCTATTTCCCGTAAACCCCCCCCCATCCCCTAACCCCAACCGCCACACCCTAACACCCAACCCTCTAAACCCCCGACCCCCTTACCCCATACCCCATTCCCCCCCCAACCCGCCACCTACCCCCCTTCCAGCTCCATCATCAGACTCTTGTTACCATCTAGGACCAAAGTACTCGTCAAAACAAATCAAACGAGCCCAAACTCGATGGGGTTGTTTCGTTTTATTGTGGAGTGCCTTTGGCCATCTTCCAGCTCCATCATCAGACCCTGGTTACCATATGGGATCAAAGTGCTCGTCAAGACGAATCAAACGAGCCCAAAATCGATGGGGTTGTGTCGTTTTATTGTGGAGTGCCTTTGGCCATCTTCCAGCTCCATCATCAGACCCTGGTTACCATATGGGATCAAAGTGCTCGTCAAGACGAATCAAACGAGCCCAAACTCGATGGGGTTGTGTCGTTTTATTGTGGAGTGCCTTTGGCCATCTTCCAGCTCCATCATCAGACCCTGGTTACCATCTGGGATCAAATTGCTCGTCAAGACGAATCAAACGAGCCCAAACTCGACGGGATTGTGTTGTTTTATTACATAGTTCCTATGGCCACCATCCAGCTCCATCATCAGATCAGCTCCATGTTACAATAATATTGCATTGTCATCCAATTTACACATATGTGCAAAATTTCAGCTCAATCGGAAACCGGGAAGTGGGTCAAAATCGCGCCCTAAGGAGTCGGTTACAAACAAACATACAAACATACATACAAACATACAGGTGAAGCTAATATAAAGCGTGTAAAAAGAAAAGTTTCGAACCACTAATAAACTCTTAGACAATTATTACAATAGAAAATTCATAGGCAGACAGAGCAAAGATTCCAGCTTAGTTTCATTGTAAGTAGGTAAAGGATGAGTGAAGGATTTAATCATGTTTACATTTTTGTCCAATTACATCCTCCTTCGTAATAAATAACATAATTAATTTTACAATTTAAACAACACAATTACATATTT
Source organism: Archips crataeganus (assembly GCA_947859365.1). NCBI lineage: Eukaryota > Metazoa > Arthropoda > Insecta > Lepidoptera > Tortricidae > Archips > Archips crataeganus. The sequence continues at coordinate 4,844,644 of OX402061.1, read as the reverse complement.
ATTTACCATTTTCATGTTTCTTTTAGAGCGGAGTCTGCTGTAGCAGCATTTATCACGATGTTCAAAAACGGAGCAAACGGTTCTGTGTGGTTGTCAGAGAAGAACTTGCCAGTTCAAGACATCACTTCAAAAGTCAAAGCCTTCCACGAATTGTTTATGTAAAATAAAAGTTATCATTTAATTTTCAAGCTTTGGTTTTACCTTTACGTCCTTAACTAAGGTCAAAATAGAGATAGCAATTTAAATTTCTTTCTTCTTACGACAGCGACAGCGAATAGCATACACGAGTCGTTTTCAAAAAAATTGTACGTAGTTAAGAGGGTACGATGGCTGAGAGACTTTTGAGAAATAGGTATTTTGATGAAATGTCGCTGTCTCGCCCGAACCCCTCCGTGTCAGTACAGCGAGAGCGGGACAACTGCAGCTCAGACCGTTATTAGGCGCGTAAAATTGATCAAAACAGCATTTCGTAATCCCCTGTTTTCTTCTCGAAAACTGGACCAATAAAATTATTTTGTTCAAAAATAATTAGAGGACAGATTTAGCTATGCCCCTATGTTTTCCTTTTTTGTTTATATCAGGGATTCTTTTCTGATGAGTGTCTGAAAATGACGTTGAAATTGGGCAATTTTTTCGGTTTTTGAAAGCTCATATTTCTTATGTTAATTGAAATATGGAAAAAAATTAAACATAGGGGCATAGCTGTGGTAGATACAGATTATACAGTAAAAAAAAAATTGGCTCTAAAGCCATTATCCAGGGAGGAAACAGGGGATTACGTTTGTATGGAGAAAACTATTATTTTATGCGCACTAGCGCATCGTACCCTCTTAAGGGCTTAATCAAAACAAAATCACGATCGCTTCCTTTGTGTTAAGAAAGTTAGTCATACAAACTATATGGGTAACTTTCGTCACACAAAGGAATCAATTAAGTTTTGTTTTTATTAAATCCCTTAATTGAGTAGGTATACTTTTTTTGAAAACGACTCACATATTACCGAAATCGTGATGTCGATACGATAATAAATAACGTGGCATAAGCGAGTCACACACTGCACAGATGCGGTAAGGTTTCATCTGCGTATAAAACTTATCTGTCTGAAGGTATCACACTTGTGCAGATGAGAGATGATACGTTCACCCTAAAATTTCGGAGCTGAGTAGAAGTGTTTTGTGGTGCGGATTGTTTATACACGATGTTTTTTTTATATAAAATGGGGAAAACGAGCATGATGCGGAGCAATAACCGCCGCCCATGGACACCCGCAAAATTAAGGGTGTCACTGGTGCGTTGCCGGCCCTTTGAGAGATAGATAGGCTACAGTGAATATAATACAAATAATAATAGTAGTAATAATAATAATAGTAGCATTTAGGGTACAAATGATTTGTTTATAGAAGATAACTAAAAAAATAAAATGAAAAAGAAAAGAACTTTTATTAACTACATTCTAATAATAATTTTAATTTCAATACTAGATGAAAGAAAAGCCGCCTGTGTAATTCCCGTTCTCACGGGAAATCCGGAAAAATACATACTCTATGTCACTCTCGGAACTGAGACGAATCTAATGACACCTCACATTTCAAAATCCATTGAGCCGTTTAGGCTACAGGGTGTGCCAAAGAATGATACGTACATACCTACCATTCATACATAAATAATACATACGCTCGAAAAACATAACCCTCCTTCGACAGTCGGGTGAAAAGAACTAAAAAGTTGAAAATCATTTAGTTTTGATAAGAAAATAGACCATGTAATAAATCTTTGCATTTTTAACACGGTCTCGATTTTTTTTTAATAAAAGCGCGTTACACTTTCTCTTCACGTCAAAATGTACAAAATGCGAAAATGCATTTCTACGCAAGAATGACTTATTGTTTACTTAAGTAGTACGTAATTTTTATATTTATTTTATTACACACTGAAGTTTCCCATACGCACTGGGCTCGCGTGGGAACTACGACCCAAGCCCTCTTATTCTGAGAGGAAGCCTGTGCCCTGCAGTGGGACGTTTATAGACTGGGATGATGATGATGAAAGTGTGCCTCTGCGAAACCACCTGTACCTATTTACACATCTGCAGATAAAAATCTTCACATTGACGATAATATGTCGATGCTTACAGATACCTTACGATAAAATATGAAGTATCTGCGCTGTGTGTGGTCCTCCATTTAATTGTATAGGGAGCGATATTTTCAGATATGCGTTCAGATACAGATATCTTACCGCATCTGCACAGTGTATGACTCGCTTATCGACAGAAGCCCGAACTATTATTCATCTTTTACGCTAAATGGTTAGAAAAAACGGTAGCCTAGTGACTCGAATTATGGCTTCGCGTTTTGAGCAGAGGATCGTGGGTTTAAATCCCGGGCTCGCACCTCGCGAGTTTTTTGGAATTCATGTTCTTTATTTATTATGGTAAAGGACAACATCGTGAGGAAACGTGCACACACCTCTCAAGCAATCCAGTGAGGTATCTGAAGTTGCTAATCCGCACTGGGTCCGCGTGAGAACTAAAGCCCAAGTCCTTCTATTGATAGAGGTTGAGAAACACTCGAATAATCCATTCACTCCAATCCAGCACTAAGAATCACAGTGTCCCCCATAGCGACATTTTAGTTCCGAACATGGGTTATCGCACTCACATTTAAATAACACCAATTGTAGTGTTTGTCTATATCCGGCGCTGGGTAATGTAAATGAGGGAACGAAGCCCGACGTGTAATACGGCACAAATTCATTCGTATAATGGATACTATAATGCAGATATTAGTATGCAAAGTCATGCACGTGTCATCGATAGGAACCTTAATGGAAAAGACGTAGAAGAGTCTGTGTTGTGCATAATCAGTTTAAAATTTTATTACATCAGGCGATGAAAGCCTACAAAAACTGAGGCCCTACCACGAAGTGCGTAATTCGAACTTCGTTTCGTGCCGTCCCGCTCACGCTAATATGATTTGACACGAGAGTGAGAGGGATGATGCGATACGAACTTCGATTTTCGAATTTCGTGGTAGCGCCTCTGATTGTGGTTGGGAAAACCGAAGACGAAGATCGCGCGGTCGTTAACCAACAAGACGGTTCACGATCAAGTAGACTCGCTGGTCGTCCGCCAATTTCTACACGGTCGTAAGAGACAGGTGGAGGCTCCAAAGTTCCAAACGCAACCCTGATACTGACTACTATCCTCAGACTTGAGGGACCAACCCAGGAGAGAGATATACATATATACATATCCAATACCTAGGCTTTGTATGACCTTGACCCTGCCTAGAAATATATGATACTTTCTGCTGTGTTTTATATGGCAAAACTTTAAACCAAATGTAAACTAATTTCAATGGTCATTACTTTTTGATCAGGGTATGTATCATGTAATAAATTACCTGTCTTGTAAGTTGCACGTCAAACTTAGGTAGACAAATTCACAAATTATAGAAAAACTACTTTAGTAAGTCTCACAAGTTTTGAGATTTGGATTTTTGAGAATTTTTGAAAATTGTACACTGGCATTAAGTTTTTCAATTGTGGTATTCGAAATATTACTTTTTATTGCAAAACATCTAGAATAGTTGTGTTACCAGGTGAAGAAAGAATTAAAAAGTAACCCAGTAATTTTTTATTTAAATTTTACTTGTGTGTGCGTGTGTTTATTATCAATTTCAGCTTAATACATCCAGTCACACTTCCTGAGAAAAAAGGTCTTGATCGACAGACAGACAACAAAGTGATCCATAATGGGTTCAGTTTTACTTTTCGAGGTACAGAAATCAGTGAAGCTAATTTCAAAGATGTGGTATATTCTGATTCAGTTCTATCACTACATAACACATAACATAATGTATGTGGTGACCTAAAGAAAATTTAAATAAGAGAAAATGTGTGACAACTATTAGTTTGGATCAGATTTGAATTGCAAATCTGATTTTTATGTAACTTACAACTTTCATCCAAGATTACATGACATAATCTGTTATTCTGTGCTAACTGATAATAAATAGTAATGCACTATACGAAATCTGATTGTAATCTTAGAAACCAATTAGAAAAAAGTGATGGCCGCACGGTCAGATTGCATATCTATACAAAATACATAGAGACCAACAATGTTGTTTTTTCATACATAATGCTGGCTGCGTTCAATTTGACCTGACCACAGACCGCAGAACGCATCCACTGCCCCCAACACACATATGCGTTTTCTCGACTTTTGTTTAGTGCAACTGTCATAATTTTGCAGGCAATAGAATGCACATGTGCGTTTGTGGCATCAGAGTTAACAGCCACTAATCTTGAGCCAATGTTAGTTTTCAAAATCTAAAGCAAAAGTTTATTTCTGTATGTTTTAACAACCGCTTTAGCCTAGTTGGTAGTGACCCTGCCTATGAAGCAAGAGGTCCTGGGTTCGAATCCCGATAAGGGCATTTATTTGTGTGATGAGCACGAACATTTGTTCCTGAGTTATGGATGTTTTCTAAGTATTTAAGTATTTATTTATCTATATAAGTAAGTTTATCGTTGTCTAGTACCCATAGTACAAGCTTTGCTTAGTTTGGGACTAGGTCAATTTGTGTAAGATTGTCCCCTAATATTTATGTAGGCCGTTAAAGACTCTTTTACATGTCTTTTTGTTTAGTCAACCAGCTCTTTCGCAGAGACCATGATTTCCAAGTGTAACGCGCCGCAAAAAACTTGGTACTAAGACAGTGCTGTTGCCACTGGCACAATTTCATTGACCGACGAGAGATGTATAGGGTCTCCAGGTCAAAATAACTAGATACACAGGTCAAATAGCAAAATAAAATAATAATTACAAACAAGAAAAATATAAATTACAATATAAAATATTCCCGGTTGGGGCAGACATTTGTGTGCATAATACAAATGTTTGTGCTTGAGTCTTGGGTGTTTAATATTTATTTAAGTATGTATCTATCTGTATAAGTATGTTTATCCATTGTCTAGTACCCATAGTACAAGCTTTGCTTAGTTTGGGACTAGGTCAATTGGTGTGAATTGTCCCATGATATTTATTTATTTATTTAAAATTAAAGAAAAATTATATAAAAAAAATAAAAAAATACAGAAATGTATCAGGGTTCCTTAGTAAAATTACTAAAACCAAACATCTTAACAACTGATGTCTGGTTGATTCTAACAAAGCATAAAAATTACTGTTGATTTTCATCCCCCCCCCCCACCCGCCCCCCGTTTCCCACCCGATTAACTGTCATCTTCTCACTAATTATGATGATAAGAACTAATCTAGGTAATAAGAATTTTAGGCTAATAGTTAGCAACATTTTTAATTACATAAATGATAAACACCACTGATATTAATTGGGTGAAACAACTTTTTGCGTTGTTTACTCTGTCCTCATTTGTCCAAGGGACAATTCATACTGTTTCATAAAAAAATGCTTAGGTTGTCCAAGGGACAAAATATGTGTAACCATAGCAACTGGTGGCAATAAAAAGTTGATTCACCCAATTACCTTATACATTTGTCATATATTATTTATTTTATTAGCAGTACGGCTGCTCACCGAATCTAAGATTATTTAAAAGCGAAAAAGTTTTTCGCGTGCGCCAGCGGGATTCGAACCCACGTCTCCCGGGTATGCGCCCCAACGGGTGTTCTACCAATTGAACCACGTCGCATCCAACCGACTCCCCCGAAATTCTTAATCGCTTACATACGCCAACAGTGGCGTGTGGTAACATCCATCGCAACTATTAGACGCTACGACTCCTACGTTCCAAATTACATTGGAAATGCGTAAGAAATGATATACCACATCTATTTATTCAAATATTATTTATTTTATTAGCAGTACGGCTGCTCACCGAATCTAAGATTATTTAAAAGCGAAAAAGTTTTTCGCGTGCGCCGGCGGGATTCGAACCCACGTCTCCCGGGTATGCGCCCCAACGGGTGTTCTACCAATTGAACCACGTCGCATCCAACCGACTCCCCCGAAATTCTTAATCGCTTACATACGCCAACAGTGGCGTGTGGTAACATCCATCGCAACTATTAGAAGCTACGACTCCTTTTTCGCTTTTAAATAATCTTACATTTGTCATATACAGATAGACATAGGTCTATTCCAACTACTATAACATGAGAAAGTGCTTTTACTGGAGTTGTCTCAAAAATGGAGCCCTTTTTAATGCTGGGACAATGTAGTTTTGATAGGAAAGCAATGGCAACATTCACTTTTGTATGGACGAGGCATGGTCAAACACTACAATCAATTCAAGTTCTTACAATCACACATATAGAATAAATAAATAATAAACATAGATAGCCACGACTATACAGCTGGCTTGATATTATTGTTGTGGTGAGTACAATGAAAATTATTTTATTACTGACACATAAATAATCTTGTCAGTATTTATAAATAACACTAGTGTTATGATTATGAAATATAAAGCATTGGGCCGAATACACTATAACATGGTGCCATGGGCTTTACTACATTCTTGAGGTCTCCCAGGGAGTGATAACAAAGCTCCATTAAAAATATCTGAACCACAAGTTACTTTAAATTTTAATGTAACCTTTGAATGCCACAACAAAGTAAGTCAACCAGTAACTATAGTAATGTATTTTCCACTTATTTACAGGTCTACACAATGTGAATTTCATGATGACATTAGGCTATAAGTCATAGAAAAAAAGCAACTTAAGTCTCCGATTACTGTATTTCTGCGTTCAGACATGACCTGAAGACGACCAATGTACGCATGATAAAGAATGACTAAATGAATGAATACATCATCCAAAGGCGTGGTGACAATTTACCAATGATAAACCTACACACATCAAACGCCCATTTTGCAGAGTTATTGGCGTATTAATTTTTTCAATACAATACATGTCGACGCGGTTTATCTTGTTAAAAAGATTTGGCAGTACGGTATTCTAAAGACATAGCATTACCGTGTGGAAGACATGAAAATCTCTTTTTAGATACGAAATATTGAAGGAAGTACTCACCCTTTCCACTCGAGGAAGCCAGTAATTACTTGTCGTTATTTGCACAAGTACCTAGCAACTCTCACGGCAATGATCCTCCGGCGAACCAACACAAAACACTATATTTTCACTCTTTATAAATAAGTGGATAGTTTAGCAATTTTTACACCAAATACGCCGCCTAACCGTGCCACAAAACGAAAATGGCAGCGTCGAATTAAAAAAAAACATGTTTGTTTAGTTCCAAAATCTGCCGCAACAGCGCCAGCTGTCACAAATAAGTTCACACTTCTTATATGAAAGTAAATCGTGTTTGAATTTTATTTAAAATTAATTAGAGCAGTCCCAAAGTTAAGTAAGTTTTAAAAAATTAATGCCATTATTGGCGCTTTATTAACAGCTTGAAACAAGTCCACTACTGCACCTAATTTGAATCAATATTTTTACCTTTCTCCACACCATACAATCACCTCTACTCATCCTCCCCTCTTATTTTATTACGCTTTGGATAGGAGATCGAGTAATAAATCATAGTTAAGTGCGTTGTAAATATTTAAAATATAAACGGCCTTTTATGCTGTACAAAGTGGCCTACCAATTTATTTAAAAAAAAAATAGTTACATTATAAAATAAAAAGCAATCCTCAATAATTTTACGTCTACGACTCGACTGAAAAAACGTGCTTGAAAACGTCAGTGTCAAATTCGAACCGTCAAATACCTACCTACCTAAATGTTTTTGTATTTTCAATTTCAACTATTGTAATTAAGTGGTGCAATTGCAGTTATTTACTTTGTGTACTTTTGTTTAAAGAAAATGAGTTCCCCAAAAATAAGCAAGAAAAACACTGTTGAAAATATGGACGAAGATAGTATGGATAATGTGCCGGTAAAGTACCGAGATGTTTATATTGTAATGGTTACCTATGACTATGAATCATACTTTTGTGTGATACCTATGCGTAATCTTAATCTTAAATATTTTCCAGGAAAATATGGATGTTGTAAACTGGCGCAGCAAGAGCTGTCAGACTCGGGATACAAGGTGGTTAGCTCTTGAGAAGATCTACGAGAAGCTTCATCGTCCACACTTTTACGACATAGGGAACACTTATATCAATGACGTAGTGGATTACTCGTTAACGGCTAAGATAGAAAATGTCGGGTCCATATTTCTACTTCATCTATTTGTTAGAAATCGCCACGAAGGATCATTCACAATTGCAGTCAATGAAGGCAATGAGTTAAAGGTAGACAAAAAGAATAGTAAGGCCTTCCTCTCATCCATCACTAAAGAACACAAGTTCGACAAAGCACTTGAAGGAGCCATAAACTACTTAACTACCTACAGCTTTTCTGAACTAGATGTTGATCAACTCAAGGATAAGAAATTGTACATAGCACTCTCATATCCAGAAAGCAATGGTATAAATCGCGAAATCATAGAAGATGTTAAAGCTAGTCATGATTTTGGTGCGATACTGTCAGAGTCCATTAGTTGTGACTTCACAATAGAATCAGTGGATGGGGAGAAGTTTCAAGTACACAAAGCGATCCTGGTGGTACACAGTGAGGTGTTCAAAGCCATGCTGAAAGAAGCCACAGCAGAGAGTCTGAACAACTATGTTAAGTTGGTGGATGTGGGGAAAGAGGACCTCAGTTGCATATTAGAGTTTATCTACACTGGGACTGTAAAAGATTTAGAGAATAGTAATTGGTTTAATTTACTCATGCTAGCAGACAAATATGACCTCCAAGGTCTAAGAGAGTTGTCCCAGCATGCACTGGGACAGCAACTGACCATAGATAATGTACTAGAGGTTCTAATTGTAGCTGACATGTACAACTCAGATGATTTAAAGGCTACAGCTATGAAATTCATTAAAAAGAATGTGAGTGCATTAGAAACCAGCACATTCAAGGAGATAAACAACGCAAGTTTGATGAGAGAACTCTGTGAATACCTTGTGCTCTCAAAATAAACTAAGGCTTTAATGTTCTAAGATTTATCCATCTTTAATGTTTATTTATGTATATTAGAAATTAACATTCAAGCTATTCATTAGAGTGACACAACAGAGTTGCATAACGTCGGCATCTCAGGCATAAAATTGTTAGATAGATCTCATTGGTTAATGTTCACTAAGCAAATCAAACTTTCATATGTTACAATTGCTGTGTTCCTCACACTAATTACTTGAAGTACATACCTCATTAAAGTCATGCAAATACATTATATTGAAATATAGACCTTATCAGTTGTCACTATTATTTTACTAAAGTGGCCAAGCTGCTCAAACATAATAATTTTTAAAATTGCTCTGTGACTGGTATGGTATGTTACAAGTCCTTGGAAATACTATTTTAAGATTTTATAAGTAAACATAAAATGTCTAGTTAAGCAAGTACAGAGTAATTTAAACAATTTTTAATTGTATAATTTAAAATAAATATTTAACGTTTGTAAAGAACCTATTATTATTATTAATTGACCCATCACAAAAAGCCAACATAAAAACAGACGATCTTCTCTACCTTATTGATTGATAACATAAAAATAGAATTCCTACCCAAGGAAAGGAAAGAAATTTAAGTTGTCGCCAAAGGGCACAAATTATCAGGTCATTTATTATCAAAAAATTACAGCATTACGGTAAAAAACCAATAATACATTTTAAAAAACGATTATACAACCATCCAATATAAAACATTAATTTTGGGTCGACTCTACAATTACAGGTCGTCCATTAACCGCACCCCATGGACTTAATACCTAACCAGGACTGAGTACTAACTTTTATTAGTCAATCAAAAGTGACCCATATTACCAAGCCATACAGTTTAATAATGGCAACTAGAGACAGCGGTCCGAGAGATTACATACAAACTAGAGAAACTAGTGGATTGTGTCCCACTCGCACCATTACTTGATCACCCTAATTAGAACGAGATGCAATCCACTAGTTATTTTTTTTACGGCCTCACTTTTTTGTCGCAGTACTCAGTCCGGGTTAGGTATTAAGTCTATGCCGCACCCTGAGAATTTAAAACTCAAGATACCAATCCGCTAATAGATGGCGTGGTTCGTTTGCAGCGAAGCCAAAATTATATTTTACAATTATCAATGGTCGTATTTCATAGTAATTTGGAAATTACACATTTTATCAGCGAACTTCGTCGACGTCCTTGCATTTTACTGAACGAGACGAAATTACTAAATATACGCTGCTGCGTTTATTACCAATGCTTAAACAAAACAGTGTCAGCATTCCACGTCAAAAATTTTGTTATAAAGCAACAAACAGTGAGAGCAGCTAAATTTTGCGTCAAAAGTTGCGTACTGTAAAATATCGTCGATTTCCGCGCCAGTGCAGACGTGTTTGAAATTATTTTAACAGAGCTATTGAAAATAATACAATGAGTAGTTCTGTAGTTACGGTCATCGCCCCTGTTAATATAGCAGTCATAAAATACTGGGGAAAACGTGACGAAGAACTGATATTACCGTTAAATGACTCCGTTAGTGCTACTTTAGACACAAGTGTAATGTGTGCCAAGACATCTGTATTTGCTAGTTCGCAGATTCCTAGCAACGAGATATGGCTCAACGGCAAGAAAGAATCGTTCTCAAATAAACGACTGATTAATTGTCTTGAGGCTATCAAGTCTATAGCGGCCAAAGAGAAAAGTGTCAATGACAATTTTCTCTCTTGGAATGTGCGCGTATGCTCTGTTAATAACTTTCCAACAGCAGCGGGTTTGGCTTCCTCTGCAGCAGGATATGCCTGCTTAGTAACAGCATTGGCGAAACTGTATAATGTGAAGTCAGACGTGAGCTGCGTAGCAAGATTGGGTTCTGGCAGTGCCTGTAGAAGTGTTTATGGCGGATTTGTACAATGGCACGCAGGTACGGACCCCAGCGGAAAAGATTCGGTGGCAACTCAGATTGCTGATGCCTCAGACTGGCCAGAAATGCGAGCACTTATCCTTGTTGTAGGTGACAAAGCCAAGAAAACTAGTTCAACAAGAGGCATGAATATTACATCTGAGACCTCAGAACTCCTCAAACACCGCATTCAGCATTGTGTGCCACAAAGAACTAAAAGCATTATCCAGGCAATCAAAGAAAGAAACTTTCCAAAATTCGCAGAGATCACTATGAAAGACAGCAACCAATTTCATGCTGTCTGTATGGATTCCTATCCACCTTTTGTTTACCTGACGGAAGTGTCCCATAAGATAATTGAGATCATTCACAAATACAATGATCTTTGTGGTGAAGTTAAAGTGGCTTATACCTTTGATGCAGGACCCAACGCCTGTTTGTACCTTCTTGAGAAAGAAGTACCAAAAATGATTTCTATTATAAATCATATATTCCCCTCTTCTACACCAGACAACTTTGTCACTGGTCTTGAATTAATGCCAGAGGTGGTTAGCAGTGATTTTCTAGACAAGCTAGCAGTGACAGCAGAGAACAAGGAGGATTTGGTAAAATATGTGATCTACACCAAAGTTGGGCAAGGGCCAACAGAAGTCACAGATGGATCACACCTTTTAGATGAGTTTGGTCTGCCATTGCAGAGTAGTGGATAAGTTTTAGGTGATTAGACAACTTCAAGGTGGAAATGTGAATGGGTATTAATAAGAGCATGGTAATTTGGGTATTTTAAATTACTATTTTAATTAACTTATAAATACAAATTAAAGCTATTTAAAATTATTATTTACACAATCTTTACCAACAACTATACTCATTTGGTACACATTATGAAGGATGTTTGAAATTATTTATTATGCATAAATACTTTTATCTACATTTGATCAAACAAATAATTACATTTACTTTACATACCAATGGAATGACGTGAATAGTGATGGTATCATGTACTTGTACAGGATGGTATTAACAATGAAAACAAATTTATGTCAGTCCTTTCATTTATTTTTTTCACATTCACATTGAAATTAGAAGCACAAAAATAAATGAAACCACTTTATCGAGCAGAGACTGACACCTGCCATACTCTGATGATGTTGTCGGAGTAACCAGCAAAGAGGGTCTGACCGTCAGTGGACCAGGCGAGGGAGAGGCATTGGGGCGGGTCCGACTTGGAGGTCTGTGTCTGGTGAATGATCTCAGGGCGGAGTTCCTCCACCATCTCCTTGCTTTCCAGATCCTAAATAAATAAATAAACATGTTAATTTTTTTACATAAGAACCATTGATGCAATGGAATACTTGTTACTGTATTTTAGTGGGCATTTTTGAGGGGTGGGGCAAGGTAAATGTATATGCCCTTTATTGCACAAAAGGCAAACATATTCCTGTAACAATCTATCAGTCAATCTTTGAATAAATGACAGAATTTGTTTTTTTTACTAAGAAGTTCAGTTAATTGACACTGCAATAAATGTATATACAAAGGAGAACCTATTCCTTTAAATACCAATACAAGCATTCTCGAGTGGAGGAATTAATTTCTTTACTAGTAGGGGGTCAGTTCAAATAAATACTTACCCAGATCTTGATGGAAGGTCCATATGCAGCACACAGCCAATATCTATTGGGTGAGAAGCACAGGGCTGTGATGATGTCATTGTGGTCAAGGGTGTGAAGACGCTTGCCATCATTCAGGTCCCAGAGCATAGCTTTCATGTCCTTGCCACCGGAGGCACAGAGTGAACCATCAGGGGAGACAGTTACTGTGTTCAGGTAACCTGAGTGACCAAGATGGTTAATCTTGAGCTTGCAGTTGGTAAGATGCCAGACCTGTAAACAAATAAATGTGAAGTTAAGAAGGTTGAAACTTATTTGGTTGGGTTTTTGTTGTAACTGAGACCTGAAATGTTCTGAGGCAGTTTGATTTAGTCATTTTCAATTCTGGTCTGAACTAAGTGAATGATAGTTACCATAGTGAAAAATGGTAACAGTTTAGGGAGCTACTATGAAATTAAGTTTGTGCTGTCCCTTTCTCTACTCTGTTTAACACATTCACAGTCCCATACAAATTTGAAATTTCTGGCAAGTTTAGCAAATTAATTTAATCATTGTACTGTAAACAATACAACAATACATTGTATAAATCTGGATGCAATAATGGTTGTTTCTTAGTGCCCCACATGTGGGTACAGACCTATGACCCTTACATGGGGTACAATACACAGGTAAACATTGTATAAGGGCCAGAATGGCTGACATTTTCATGACAAGTGTGATAAATTCATTACTAAAACAAAACTTGCAGTAAATGTCAAGTACTAAATCACAAACCTTGACAGTACGGTCCCAGCCAGCAGACACAATGATGGGGTTGGCATGATTGGGCGAGAATCGCACGCAAGACACCCAGTCACTGTGTCCATCATCTTGAATGGTATACTTGCACTCAGCAAGGGTGTTCCACAACTTGATGGTCTTGTCCCGAGAACCAGAGACAATCTGTCTGTTGTCCACAGAGAAGGCCACGGACAGGACATCCTGCGAGAAAAATAATGTTAGCTACTGCTTTTCTGGCTACCTATAAAATTAAAGTAGGAGTGCAACTACACGTGGATTTTGTTGTAGAGCAGCGCTAGAAATTTGTCACACGGCGGCGTCGCGTCGTTGATTGGACAAAGAAGGACATTAAGTAGTCATAGTTAGTTGGGAGTTAGGACTTAGAAACTACTACTTACTGACAATAGGTATCAGCGTAATAGTTCAGTCTTCTGCCTCGCAAAGGCGCTTAACACTACACATATCCTCAGGTCTTCTGCCTCGCAAAGGCGCAAACTATGTCTTCTGCCGCGCATCGGCTCTATCACTAACAAAAGTAGGTAATCCTGTCACACCTTAGTATGGTCTTCGAAACGACGTGTGGTCTTGCCAGCGGCAAGGTCCCACAGACGCAGGGTCTTGTCCCAAGAGCCGGACAGAGCGTAGTTTCCGTCGCTAGACAGAACCACGTCCGAGATGAAGTGAGAGTGACCGTACAGACGCTTCTGAGGTACGCCGTAGTTGGTCTCGTCTCTGGTCAACTTCCATACGATGAGGGTCTTGTCTGAAATGCAAGAATCAAATATACTTGATGCTTCGGGAAGCGGCGTGCAACGTTGATAAATAGTCAATATCAGCCCCATATCCGCTTGCCGCTCAGGAATCGCGTGGCAAAAGATTTCGTCATCATATTAAGGAAATATACAATAATGCTTAAATTATACAGTAGGAAGGCTGTTATAATAAGAAAAGATAGCTTATTCTTACAGTGATTCAAACGATAAGCACGGATAAAGGCGCATCAAATTATAACTTTATAATATAACCTTACCTCGGGAAGAAGACAGGATCATGTCAGGATATTTAGGGTTGGTCGCAATTTGCGTAACCCACCCATTGTGGCCACAAAGAGTGCCTCTAAGCTTCAATGTTTCAGTCATTTTTAAAAATATTTCACGGCTGAGTACCGGCCGACGACACTCAGCAACGCCACGAAAAGAAAAGAAAGATTACTGACAGACAACCATAGAGTAGACAAGAATTGACAAGTAAGTAGTGTTGCCAAGTCCCAGAAACCTAAATAGGACAAATATTTTTTCATAAATGGCCTACAATTAAGTGGTTTAAGAATAGCGCTGTTTTTAAATCACAGGTTTCGTTTTCATACGTATTAAAAAAGGGGTAAAATAAGTATTACGCAAATTTGTTACTTCAACCACACAAGAAGCTAGCTTAAACTCTCAACAAAATATTGTTTTAAATTATTTCGTTGATTTAGCCACATAAAGTGAAGTCCACGGACGTAGCCAGGGGGTATTTTTGGGGTTCAAATCAAACCCCCCCGAAATATTAAAAATATTTATTTAATCCGTTAACAACTGTTAATTTAAAAAAAAAATATTGCCTGTTAATATTTTTGTTGTTTTATTTTCTGACCCCCTCCCCCCCCCACCGATACTGAAACCTGTCTACGCTACGCCCAAGTTGAAGTCTTCGTCTTCGAAACACCTCACAGCTGTGGGAAACTGTGATGTAAATAAAATCTATAGTCGAGCATTTGCTGGATTTAAGACCAACTATTGCATGCAGTGTTAGACAGATATACGCATCGAGGATAAAAATTTAACAAGTTGGCGGTTATTTTCAGTGTTATGTCAGTGTGATAGTATAAAATCAACATTAAGTGCGGGTAGTTTGAAAACCTTGCGCGGGTAAACGAACGTCATACCTTAAATTTCGAGATATCGAAATGTCAAGGTATTTTAAAGATCGTTTCATTGTATCATTAAGTCCCGTGAGTGGTTTTTTTTTTATGTTAGAGAGGCCAGACAAACGAACTAGTGGGTCACCTGATGTTAAATGATCACCACTGTTCATAGACACCCGCAGCACTTAACGCGATGCCAGTGCGTTGTCGGCCCTAAAAGGGAGAGGAAAAAGGAAAGGGAATAGAGGAGGGGAGAGGTATTGGGCCCCCGGCGCTCTCACTGACCGTACGAAACGCAGCAGGAGTACTGCTGCTTCACGCCAGTGTTCTGTGAGAGGGTGGTACTGCCCCGGACGAGCCGGCCCATTCGTGATGCAGCGGCTAGCTACAACATGGCTCTACCACTACAAAAGTACTAGTAGTAGGTTGTAGTTATGAGTGATAATCGTGTTCAAAACCATATAATCCCATAATTAGCTAAATATTATTTGTCCTGGCGACACCACGCTATATCATAGACAAGGCTGCCATAAAATACAAAAAAAAAATAGACAAGTCTATACCACCGACGACATGATCAAAGAGTATTGCAACTAACTCTACTCTTTAGAGTATTGTAATATTATATGAACGACATGATAAAGATTTATTCTTGTGTGACAACTTTTGGTTACAGTGTAATTTGCAACACAATATAAATTAACCATACTTATGTACTGAACTATATTCTATTCGAAATTAAACCTAATCGAATAACGTCTTTCTCATACGCCGATTTCATTTCAGCGTTTCGTCTATGGTTTAAAATTATAAAAAAATAACGTAGAAATATCCAACACGACCACCATAAACAACAATTGACGGTTGTGTGATGTTTAGCTTGAAAAATGGAACAGATCTTGAACAGCATCGATATTTCCTCGGCACAAATAATGTGTTAGAAATTTTCCAGCAACGACTTCGGTCGGGTTGCTGGTAACCCACTTGGTTGTTTTTAGAAGCATTATATTTTTATAAACATATTTAAAAATTAAGTATGTAGTTTTTCGGGTGCGCTAGACGGGATTCGACCCCGTATCTCCTGGCTATACGCGCTAAGCCAAGTGTTTCACCAACTACACTGTGGGAATTCATGTGCAGTATACACACTTTCGTCTATGCTCATGTGATGTGAACATTTGAATCGTTTGGCAATGTAACTTATGCCAAGATCACACGTACCTACCGAGTAAAATCGTACGAGTACCATTACATTGCAGGCCCTATACTACGAAGCGTGAAATTCGAACTTCGTTTCATGCCGTTCCGCTCACACTAATGGTATTTATTAAGAGAGTGAGAGGGACCGCACGATCCGAACTTCGAACTTCGAATTTCGTAGTAACCCCCCAGGGCCGCGGGGCTAACGAGTTACAAGTGACCGATTGAGAGCCGGAATGTAAAGCTACTCGCACGATTTTACTCGGTACGTGTGATATTGGCATTAATCGCAAGACGATTTTTTTTGTGTTATGTTTATTTGTATCCCGGGAGTCGCATTTATAAGTGTGCGCACTTCCATACTAACCCATAGACTTGATAAAATTTATATTATATTTATACCCCTTTCAACGCCAACGACACATATTATAGGTGTCACAAAGTACAGTGTCAAAGTGATCTTGACACAATGACATAAGATTCAAAGCAGGTTTACGTTTTGTCGAGGCGTGGCGTTGAAATGGATACGCTATGTCTCAGTGCCAGTGTGTGTCACTGTATATATGATTCAGTGTTATAAACCGCGCTGAGCACGCTCCGTCGGCGTCGCGCGCACGAACCGCGCTGCAGTTTGTAGAGGCCTTTATTGTCACGATTTCGATTACTTCTTCTTTTGTTGCGTGCCAAGTTGCGTGCATCAGGATTTTCGACAGAAAATAATGATAACGTTCGGCTGGCATGCTTCACGAACATGCTTGAATAGGAACGTTTTTTGAATGTAGGAATAGCTTCTTCGTAATAACTGACGTCACGCCAGTGGTACGCCATTTTGTAAGTGTCCGCCGTAGTCAGTTTTCTCGGTAGAGTGAAAAATAGTTTATTCGCATGGTTTTGTGTACGATTAAAAGATAAGACACTTTTAAACCTTATTTAACGTCTCGTACGTTAATTTCACAATCCAAAAGTATGGAGGACAAGGCAGCGTTAAAAGAATTGGATCAATGGATAGAGCAGCTAAACGAATGCAAGCAATTGACAGAAAACCAAGTGAAAACGTTATGCGACAAGGTAACGTAGCTTTGTTAGTTATGTTTTATGTCGGGGGAAGTGTTTTGTGTATGTTGAAGTGAGTGTTGTGAGGTTTTGATGTCGATCGGAGTCTATGTTGTATGATTCATATACCTACATGGTGAAGTTCTATTATCGCATACCGAACCGACACAAGTGGGAGCGGGTGTTTTCCGTCTGGGAGCTAAGTGTGTTTGGAGTACCGGAGGGTTGTCAGTCAGGCAGGTTGGCGTCTCATCGTAGGCGAATGCATTTGTTTAGTATGCTTGTCTAGGCTAGACACCACACCCAGCCATCATTCCCTCCAGCGTGAAGCATAATTGAACAGGATATTTTTAGACGACTCGCGGAAATGATGCACGCTATTTATTAATTCGCGGGCAGCAAATGTTTTCTTTACTGCATTAGTTTCCTTGTGATAAGCTATTTGTCATTCATCTTTGACTAGTTAATTATCTATCTATCAGGGGGTAGGTACAGTAAGTATATCTGATGTCTGCAATATTATTATACCTAATTGCAATTAGCTACATGTTTGTTCTCTGCAAATGTTTTTTTAATTCACACAGCTTTTTATTTAGTTATATTAGTAGTATTTAGTATTTTAAATTATACTATGCTATGTTAGTTTTCTATGGCAATGTTTCTGATCATCTCAGGCTGATAAAAGTCAATTAACATTTAAGTCTAAAAGTGAAAATTAAAGTTCCAAATATTTACCTTGCTTAACTGAAATTCACTTTTTATTTTTATTTGATCAGCTTTTAAATCTATGAATTATTTATTGTTTTCTAGAAACATATGATATTGAAAGATGCAAGTTTTTTTAGGTTGGGATACTTTACTCTGTTAAAATTAGAAGTAGATTAGTTTGGTTAGATTGTGTTTGTTATTAGAATATTGATGATGACACCCAGTGGCATGTAGTGGGTGAATTCCAGAGTAGACACAAGGACACAAGTCACCAATCTATTGTAAATTAAATAACCTAACTTAAATTTTCATTTTTATAAAACCCTTTGTGGCTGATGGTATTTGAGCAATACATTGTTACCGAAGCTCTATATAGAAATTTAAAGACAGTGAAGCCAGTAGAAATGGGTAAAAAAGAACTTGAAGGATTTATTTATGTTAGTTAGAATAGAAGTGAAGGTACCTAAAGGTTATATTACAATTAAATTTAAATTCTATTTATTTTAATAAGTTTCCACTTGTCTCTATGTAGTGTTGATATGAAGTACAGGAAATTATGAAACTCAGTTTCTATGTTATCAAACAGGGAGTGTAAATCCTTACTAATATTATAAATGCAAAGTACTAAAGTAAAGTACTAAATGTAAATGTAAAGTACTAAAGATACTTAACTGTCTGTCGCTCTTCACACTTAAGCTGCTGAACCAATTTTATGAAATTTGGTATAGAGCTAGGTTAAGATCCTGGGAATGACATAGGGTAGATTTTATTCAAGAAAATTGCATAGTTCCTGCGTAATAGTCATAAACAAATACTTTGCAGACAAAGTCGCTGGCAACAGTTCTGTTAGTGCTCTATAATGAAAACATAATAAATACCGCTAATAAATGTACATGTAGGTATTTTTAGTCCATTTGTGTTTGTGTGTTAGAATTTGACCGTTAATTCAAACCTTAAATTAAACAAAGTATAGATTGGTTTTATGCATATGTTTTATGCAAGTGCCTTTTTAAAATGAACTTTATGGACACAAGTATATAACAAATGGTAATGCAACACCAATAGATATCTTAGTCATTAAATTAATAACATGATAAAGAGATGGTACACCTATGTAGTTAACAATCCTAATCTCATTGATTGATGAAGTATTAACATACATAACTAACCAGTGAATTTACAATCATTTTGTAATGGATGTTCTGGTTTTAATGAGTTTTTATATTTAACTGCCATGTTAATTGCCAGTATCATTAATTTTTATGTTCTCCATTTTCCAAATTTATTTCAATTTTGATTATTTTTGATCCACTTCCAGTGGTCTTATTTACTTGAAATTTAAGACCACCACAAGAAGGCTTGTACAGTCAAGGGCATAAATACACCGTGAAATTTTAGTGGTTGTTTTCCCGAAACAAGGTGATTTAGTATTGATTGTACAATCGCTTTATAATTACTATTTTGACTAGAGTCAAAAATCCAAGTGTGAAAAACGAAAGTTGAAAATGACCGCAAACCAATTAGTAACGCTTCGTTGGTACAAGTAGCGTACGATCGTACGATAGGTTAGGTACCAACGAAGCGTTACTATTGGTTTGCGGTCATTTTCGACTTTCGTTTTTCATAATTGGATTTTTGACTCTAGTCAAAATAGTAATTATAAATCGATTGTACAATCGAAACTAAATCACCTCGTTTCGGGAAAACAACCACTAAAATTTCACGGTGTATATGTATGTTACCAAGATGTCAAAAATATCTATACAACTCTATGCCACTAAACATAAAGTTGGTGTTTGCATATTTTTGATGTGATGGCTCTATACATAGATGTTTATGCCTTTGACTGTACCTATCTGAATTTTTTAAAATGATAAAACTTCTTTTATTGTAATTTATAGAACTGTTGTAACATCAACACAGATTGCTCAAAATATTTTCAGTAATGGTGTCTTATCAACTTTTTCTTTCCTAAAAGAAACTTAATAAGCAACTTGCAATATGAATCAGCTATGCTGTTTGATTGTATGTATGTGTTCAGGTTTGGTAGATTAGCTTGGTATCTCATAAGACAGATAGGACAAATTCTCGATTCTGTATAGTGCAAGCATGTTTTGATGCTCCTTGGACTTCCATTAAGAAATGACAGAGCCACATGCAAAATTTATCAAACAAATAACACTACAAGAGAGCAGGTTGGCATATTGATTTCAACTAATGTCATTAGATGATTCTTCTCCACCTAAAGAGGGTTTTCTATGAGAGGCTATTTGGCGCTAGTATCGTCAGGTCCGTTTGTCAACTTTGACATTTGTTGTATGGGTGTAACGTCAAATAGACCTTACGATACTAATGCCATCTAGCGATACTCCACCTGTCAGAAAACCCTCAATAAAAGCACACCCTAAGATTTGGCTTCCAGTTCAATTCATAAATAAAAAATAAAATAAATAAATAAATATCACAGGACAATTCACACCAATTGACCCAGTCCCAAAGTAAGCTAGGAAAGCTTGTGTTATGGGTACTAGGCAACGGATAAACATACTTATATAGATAGATACATACTTAAATACATATTAAACGCCCAAGACCCGAGAACAAACATTTGTACTTTTCATACAAATATCTGCCCCGACACGGGAATCAAACCCGGGACCTCCAGCTTCATAGTCAGGTTCTCTAACCACTAGGCCATCTGGTCGTCAAATTCATGAAATAAAAAATTTTACATGTCAAATTATTATCTAATATATAAAAATCTTGTGTCACAGTGTTTGTTACCAAACTCCTCCGAAACGGCTTGGCCGATTTTTATGAAACTTTTTTCCCTACACTCGGTAGGTCTGAGAATAGGTCGTAGGCTTTTTTTATCCCCCCCCCCATTCTGCGCGGACGGAGTCGCGGGCAACAGCTAGTAAATTATAAAATTCATTAATACAATACTTTCAACATATACTTTGAACATAAAACTACCATGAGACTCATTCATAGTGGAAAAATACAGATAACTCATGTCTATGATTGAGTTTAGCTCAACATGTTTCAATCATGTCTATTGCATATATCTGGTTTTTTGGTAAATTGTTAGACACACAAGTGTTGAGTTTAAAAAGTTGTTCACTTTAATGCCAGCAGTCTAAATTAGTGTGAAAAATTTCTGTTTTGATATCTAAATTTACCATACAATTGTATGGGCCATTTTGGTGTCACTTATCTTCTTTTCTGGCCAGTTGTTTTTTATGGTTAACCAATGTTTCAACTTTCTGGTCTGCACCCACTAATATCTTCTTTTCTGGCTAGTTGTTTTTTATGGTTAACCAATGTTTCAAATTTCTGGTCTGCACCCACTAATGCTATGCTAACTAGTAGTAGGTGAATACTTGACCTTGAGACCAGGATGTGATTGAATCAGTGCAATCACAGCGGGATACAGACAAGTGGCAACTTTAATTCGAATATATCAGCGTTTAGCTGGTGCGGACTTAATTGAACAATTGTTTTGTGCTGGCAAGTCCATTGGTTAAGTATAGGGTTGGCAGGCATGTATTTATGTGTTAAGTAACTGGATGTTGGGAAACTATTTGAAATATTAAATTAGGCAGTGGAGCTATGTTTCATAACTTACTTTACAAACAGTAGGTACTTTTATTTCAAAAGGAGCCAGAAACTGAGAATTTTAAATGTAAGTATAAACCACTAAAGGGTGTCACGTCACGCACACGCACCAGTTGTAATAAATGAAACTATAAGAAAGATGGCGCACTAGATGCGTGCACATGGGGTGCCTTCTTTCTTACAGTTTCATTTATTACAACTGGTGCGTGTCGCGCACACGCGTCTGGTCTGCGCCGGCCTTAAGGGTTTTGTTAATAGCAACACGGAATTAACGACAACAATGTACGCCCCAATAATTCAATAATTCGTGCCTATATGGCGAATTACATGAAGGCATGAATTTCCAGATTTGCATTATTGTCGTACATCCCGGGTCGACAAATACACGGTCGAATATTAATTGTATCCAAGCACACAAAGTGTAAATGAACCTGTCGGTCGCAACACCCTGGGGTTTGGAACCTCTTTACGGGGTCGCAGGTCACACTCGTATTAACTTCAAAATACGCGCATTTAATATGAATTTGTATTATCCCTAATACAACGTAAAAAATACTAAATTCTAAAAGTGGAGATAAAAAGGGTTCCCAAAATTTTTTTTAGACAGCGGATCCCTTTTTAAATAAGATTGAAAAACAAAGAGTCAACAGGTACCGACTTTGGTGCAGGTATTCGGCTCGTTTTGAGTCTAACCTGACTGAACAATGATTTTACTTGCAATGCATTTCTGCCATTTTTTTTGCAGCACATTTTACTTGGCTATAATGCTGTTCTGTTTCTAAAGCTGTGGTGGACTTAAAACCAACATTTTAAGAGCGTACTCAGACAGAAAGCGGTCTGGAGTTCAGAGTTCCGCTTTCCGAGTTCTGTGTTCTTTCGAATGTACTGGTCTCTTACGATAACGCACACAGCAGGCGACTGGAACACAGAACTCTGAACGCCGAACTTGGAACTCCAGACCGCTCTTTGTCTGAGTGCGCCTAAAAGGGATCTTTGTGGCCAATATTTTAAGAGCTTGAATATTTTTTATTCAGTTTTTGTGATACTACTTACATTAGGTAAAATCTGTATTTTAATTTATCTAATCTCTAATATATACCCACATACCATATAGATTATCGTGGTATAATATCTTGTTTTGGATGTTACGAAACAACTGTACCTACAGCTTTCATTCAAATGTTCACCTTGAAAACAATGAATGAGTAAATATTTAACTAACTATTATAGCTAACATGTCGGTAGCCCACGTATTTACCTACATTTCTTCTTCATCCTACTATAGCAAGACCAAGGAGAATTACGCTTTAGCCGAACTAAGCAATTTTCCGGGATAAAACTATTCTATCCTTCCCAGGGACTCAAACTATCTTAATACCACATCTCAATCTGTTATGCGGTTTAAGCGTGAAGAGGTAAGAGACAAACAGACAGACGTTACGTTCGCATTTATAATATAAGGATTTTACGTAAAGGTTACGAAGAAAGTTCTTTCACATAAACCACTACCGTTCATTGACCCTTCCTGCAATATAGTCAGGTTACAAAACTCCGTATTTTTTTCTCTATATTATAGAGAAGCAGGGTTCTCTTCCTTGGAAAAAAATCATTCCAGTAGCGCTCAAATTTCCGATTTCCGAACGGGGGTGCGACAGGCCGGCGCGGTTGTTATCATTATCACCCGATCTATAATTCAGGCCCGGGCTTTCGCACTGTCCATGTATGTATATACCTAATACAACATACCCCAAGTTGAACGTACCATAGACGCAAACACTAGGTGACTGAACTTTAGCTTACGTGAACCCTCCTGAACCATATTGAGAAATTCTTTAATCAGTTAGGTATTTTTTATCTCTCATGCGACTGAATTACTATCGGCATCAAAAAGGAGCTTAGCTTAGGGACGATTATGAATTAAAAGAAGCGACGCGAGCTTTTTAGTGAAGAGTAAACAAACACATTAGTCTGAAACAGCAATTAAACGTTTTTAAAACTATGAAGTCTTCAATCACATAAGATTATCTTGAAAATTGTAATCGAAGTCTTTCCGCCGCAAAAACAGACCTACTGTGTCGCCTGCAGGCCACTAGGACATATAATTTTTTACATGCAAGCTGGATTATTATTTAGGTGTTAGTGTTTTTGGTTAAATTTGAGATACCTACTTACGCAACGGAAGAAGGACTTTCAATGATAAATGCTTGTGAAGCCTCGTGCGTAGAACACAGTGGGATAGATGTTTGTCCAATTCTGAACTATCAAAAAGTACCTTCTGAACTACCAAAAAGATACCTTCCGTTATTCTAGTGTCTTGAAACTGCACTGAGCAGGTATAACGCGTTTGTGCGGTTTCCTATGATGGGGCTTAGGTACTTATCCAGCACTAAAGGATCATTATTCGAGCGTCTTAACTGCCACAATTTTGTGGTCCCATTTTCTACGAATCGGCTTAGTTGTAGTAGATTTTGATGTCGTTTTCGGTTATTGTTTTTTTGTATCTCATTCTGTTTTCATTGTTTTTTGTTTTAAGTTTGTGAGTAAACATTCTTTTATTTATTTATTAGGGGACTTGTACTTCTACCAGATAACTGGAAACTGTAACAGAATCTTCTGCTATTTCTACAAAATTACGTCAACGAAAATGATTGAGACAACGCTCAAATAAGGACCCCACAAAGTGTTTAATTAGTTAATTACCTTTGTTATTAAAAGCTACATTATTTTCACTGTAGCGTCAATACATTGTGATCCCTCTCTTGCAGGCAAAGGAGATTCTGACGAAGGAGTCTAACGTCCAGGAGGTGAAATGCCCCGTGACAGTATGCGGGGACGTGCACGGCCAGTTCCACGATTTGATGGAGCTGTTCCGCATTGGCGGCCGATCGCCCGACACCAACTATCTGTTCATGGGCGACTACGTGGATCGCGGCTACTACAGCGTCGAGACAGTCACATTGCTGGTTGCGCTTAAGGTAATGCTTGATCTACCTTTCGAACCGACCGTATTACACAAGAGGTGGAGTGAGTGGCAAACTCCGCTTGCCACATTTAGGGGTCTCGGGACTCGCCATAGGCATTGTCATAGAGTGCAATCCAGTTTCCCGGTGCTTTTGGAAATATTACGCTTCGGGTAATGAACTACCTGAATACAAAAATTTTACGCTAGCAATATTTCTCGTAACTTGACCGCACTAGGAGGAGATGATGTTGGATAGGCCATGTTATTTTAACATGGACTTCCGCAAAGTAGGTAACGCCTGGATCTGGATCTGTACAGTACTTAATCTTTAATGTGACAATTCACACCAGGTGACATTTTAAAATACGTTGGAATAAATCAGCATGTTATCTCCTGGTGTATTTACTTTAAGAGCTTGCTAGGGCATCGTTGACACACTACACTAGGTAGGTACTGTTACTTTTTAAGCTCATCAAGGCCATCAAGTATAATTCGCGTTTTACGAGTTGCAATGTTGATAATTTTATCAGGCCTGGCCTGTTAATTTTAACCGAATGGGTGCGGAACAGCCACTGAGATAAGTAGGTACTCCAAAATAACAAGCACCGATTAATTATCCGTGAATTCATTCCTGATTGTATGGCTTACTAAGTGGCACATACCTACTTAGAAACCGTAAAGTATCATAATCTTCTTTATGGCACTGTTCATCTGTTATCTCCGAAATTTACTCACATCACTTTGTTCCATGGCTATTATTAAGCTTAATTTAGGTATAGGGTTGGAACGAAGCCGGTCACGTTGCGCTGACTCTAAAACAAAGCAAAAGCATGTTTGGTAATTGGTGAGTATAATATGGCGACAGCAAAGTTTAATTAATACCACCAGATTAATCAAAGCGTTTTATGTAGGTAAATCAATTTGAGTTTTCACGTGTTTCATTATTGTTGTACAAAAACTGACGGATTAAAGCAAACGCTCTCATCTAACATCTGTTTTCATGTAATTTTTGAACCGTTTTTACATCGATAACACATACGGGACTAGCTAGAGTTGGCATAAAATGCTCTGTTTGCAACATTTCTCGTGCCGGAGGTTGCCTGTCAGTTATTTTCACACGCTCTTTGTATATTTGTATACAATCAGAGAAACAGCTGTACTCCGCTCGCGCTTCCATTCCATCTCGACATTTATTTGACCTTTTTGAAATCAAGTTAGGTAATATTAAGTCGCATGTGCGCTTTGCGAAACTAATTAGTCTTGTTTAGCGCAAAATACTTCGCGGCCTCGCGTGGATGCACACCTTTGGAGGTCAAAGAAGGAAACATGCGGCTTAATATAGTATTACCCGTCCTACGGCCTTTAAGTGTATACACCGAATTTTATTAGAATTGGAATCCAGACGCCAGACGTGTATTTTTATATTGCTAAAAAAACTAAAACTATTTCAATAAATATCCGTTTCCTCCTATTCTAAACATTTGCTAATTGCGGAAGATGACTCACAACGGGCCGTTTTAATTTTGTTTATTCGTCAAACAATCAGTTTACGATCTCCCAAAGAAAGCACGAATCTATTTCCATTCGATATCACACTTGGCATACGTGTGAGGAGACTACTTTCTTATCACTTATCTGATAATGCGGTGTTGACATCACGTCTTATCTGCCGGACTATCATATACTTTCATAATCAGAGATCATAAGGCGTTTCATTGGTTCTCGAAAAGAAATTGTTTGTTTACAACTACGACGGCACGCCTTTGTTTTATTTTGGAATGGTTTTGATTAGTTAATGCGCTGGTTTTAGCGTGACCGTTGGACCTTAAAGCAGGTAATGGCCGCGGCAGGATCGATGAATGGTCATGACGTTAGGTTCACCTTTATTTTTACGTATTATGTCGTAGGCGGTGACCGGTGACCCGCAATCCAAACATATTTAGCGATTTTAAAATAGCCTAGATTCTCAAACATAACTTTTCTACACCTGTGACTTTGAAAGGTTGTATAAAGCAAATTCGAGATTCATAATAATTTGCGAGCGCGTGAAATAACAATTACTTCGTTGTTTAGGATGCCTTATTTTCTTGTGTGCACCTGTAGAATATATTTATTCTATTGCGCAGAGATCTGTTGCTTATTAGACTTGGAAATATGATGATGATGATGATAGGTGATCGATACCTATGTATATTATAATGGATACATATATTTTAATGGAAACTGTTGAATAGTTTAAACACATTCTGCTGTATACATTTTGTAGTGGATTGAATTCGTGCGAGCTTGGGTTTCAACAACATTGATTTGGAATCAGGACGCTTGTGAAGTTCCCAATCGGCCCAGTTTAGAATTTCAAGGAAATCGTGTGAGTTGCATTACATTGCGAGGCTGTAAAGCCAAAGAGTTTGAAGTGGTTAATCGCGCACCGCAATGTAATGCAACTTGGAGGTCTAAACTGGGCTTAGCATCCGCAAGTAGATCGGTGGGGCTTTGAAGCGTTTAAACTGCCGTATCCCGAGTGTCACAAAAATCTAAGGCGAATGTCCTTGAACTAAAACAAATTGCAATTCTGCGACCGCACATGCTACACCATGCGTGGTGGTCGTTGGATTTTTAACTGACGGACATATTATTAACAAGCTTCGGTAACACATAGGATACGGCGGTTGAAACGCTTCAGACACCCACCAAGATGTTATGAGGATGGAACTTTGGGCAGGTTGTAATATTTATTGCGTATCGCTTGTTACATGATGCTTTATTTTCATTCATGTAATCTGGATCTCCTAAAGCTTCATTTACACGCGTGAGAAATAACGTGCGAGTTTCGTGACTTTGTGGAGCCGTTCGGCTATTGATTTCGAAATGACTAGGTGTTGCCCGTGACTCTGACTGCGAAGAATTAAATCTCTGTCCCGCGGGTACTTGCAATTTTTCAGGGTGAAAGCAATCTTATGCCCTTCCTAGGGTCTCAACTATTCATACCATATTTTATCTAAATCGGTTCTGCGGTTTAAGCACAGATAGCTAACAGACAGACAGAGTTACTTTCGCATTCGTAATATTTGTATGGATAATAGAATACATAAGTATAAGTACATTAACTATATTATATAAGTAAGTATGGAACTATGGATATACTGTTGGTGACAATGTGTCCCGCAAACCGCACGATATTTCTCACACAGCTAAATAGTCATAGTTATATCGTTTATTGCATTATATGGTGTAAAAGGTCTTAAGTCTATGAATTAATTGAGGCTTTTAAACAAATAAAGCAACCCCATACCCACGAATCAACATTTCCAGGTCAGATACCGCGAGAGAATAACAATCCTGCGCGGCAACCACGAGTCCCGCCAGATCACCCAAGTATACGGGTTCTACGACGAATGCCTGCGCAAGTATGGCAACGCGTCCGTGTGGAAGCACTTCACGGACCTGTTCGACTTCTTGCCCCTCACCGCGCTCGTGGACGGCCAGATCTTCTGCCTTCACGGAGGCTTGAGCCCCTCTATTGACACCCTGGACCACATCCGAGCCCTGGACCGTCTGCAGGAGGTGCCGCACGAGGGACCCATGTGTGATCTGCTCTGGAGCGACCCCGATGATAGGTCAGTTAAATTTTTTTAAATTAATTTCACCTGTTAGGCAGGCTTGCAAGGGTAGTGTCAAAATGTGTGGAACTGTCATCCATCTATGTTAAACGATTTCATTTTGTAACCTTACTTCGTCATATTGTCAACCTCTTTTAAAATTCACTTAATTAGATAGGAGTAAATAATTAGCTTGCTCGAGGGAATGGCAATTTTGTAATACACAAACTCCGTTTTTGTACTCTGGTGGTAGGCTTCGGCCGTGGCTGGTCACCACCCTATAGATTGAGCCAGGCCGCCAAGTGACTCTCGTCGTGTTCCGACCAATTATCTACAGAAGCTATTCTGGAGGAAGGGTTTGAGCAGTTGTGCAGCGCGTGGGAACCGGTTACAGTGCCCCGTATTGTACGGTTTGCACTGCTTGGGGGCGCGCGCAACACCGCGCTCAGCTGCCTTTTTTCTGCTTATTCCCCTAAATTCAAGTCTAAGGTGAATGTGCATTTATTAGGCAAGCGAGCAATTTATGTCTGGTGGTATATTAACTAGAAAGGGAGTTCCGCTTGTAATATAAGTTGTACTTTGTTATGCAATTAGGCCCAGTTTGGGAAATTATGTACCTACGCACCCACTCACTAAATACTGTAAATACTTAAATCAGCAGTGAAATCAACGCGCTACGTTAAAAAGAATTATCACGTATGTTGTTTGATTGTAACTTAATTGATTAGCGTCCACTATTTTCGTACCTGTTTAGATTTAGGTGAAAATTGTTTACGATCTTCGTGACCTTCGACGAGAATTCATTCCTGCAACGCTAAAATATTTGTTATTATGTAAATATAAATAACAGTTAACATATCAGTCAGACATGAAACTTACATTAGATAACCACGTCACCAGCTGAAAACAATACTGAGATACCTGTCATACATACATATTTAAATCAAAATATGTATGTATGTATGTGCTATTTTCAACTTACAACACATCATATACTTAATTGACACGTAAAATTAAGCTTTAGAGCCTTACTGCATTGTACTATTTAAACGTCTTGTTCGTGTATAAATCGGTGACTGTAATATTTGACGAACAAATGTGTCATTGACCGTTCAACAATTAAAGCTACTTGAAGGAACCAAATCATCAACTAAGTCAAGGGTACGCTAGAACCATCTTCCGTGTGCCATGATCCAATTAACAACGCGAGATAATTTGTATTTCGGATAATATTGTTGTCTCGCTCTAGTCGATAACTGCTATCTAGAACGATGAAAGCATCCACTGTATTGATTTTATGATGAGTTTGTTGATCCTTTTTTCATGATATTTTTATTTGCGATAACTCGCTAATTGACCTGTTGTTATACAGATTTTTCCTTAACCGGCCTTGAAAGGTTTATGAGTATGACGGATGATTCTATTAAATGAAGTTCGTTTGGCTTTGATTGTTCAGATTAAGATTGGAGCAATTCACTGACCTTGTGAGGAATATCAAATTCACCTACTTGCGTGCGTGCGATTACTTATGCCAAGATCACACGTACCGAGGAAAATCGAGCGGGTAGCATTACATTGCAGGGCCGCGGGGCTAACGAGTTACAAGTTACCGATTGAGAGCCGCAATGTAATGCTACTCGCACGATTTTACTCAGTACGTGTGATCTTGGCATTAGCGTCGCCATCCTTTAAATAACGCTAACGCTTACGGCGAATTACTTATAAACTATAAAAGCGTACGTAGAGTACACAATGACAGCATTAGTCCTAACATCCTATTGTACAAATGGTCACACACATATGTACTGCATCGAACTCCTTTATTTACGTTGTTTTATTAATGTAATAAGTAAAATACTTAATACCTCCTTCTTGCGTCATATATCCTCAATATTGAAGGTCGTGACCTGGCGGAATAATCTTTTCACGGACTTTATACCACCATTTTGTTGTATCCTCTCGGTAGTATGAACAGCTTTACAGACTGGTGTCCAGGGTGAACCGGATCTAATCTAAACAACGTTTTGAGATTCTGCCTAGGAGTACTTTTCCGTCTACTTTGCCTGCTACTAAAAGCTTTTCCAGATTGTTATTTCTCTTTCTACCAATGTGATCTAAGTACTCGAAGCTTCTCTAGAAGCATGTTATGGTGGCGAATCTCATTAGTATATTGAGTTCAGCCACAGCATAAATAATATAATTAATACAAACAATAACAATTCAGAGTAAACACGTTTCCCACGATTCGACCATTAATCTCGCTGGCGTACTTGCACTTTTTGCACGTGCAACCCCGGTAAAATTGGTATAGCAGAGTGACTCATTAGTTTGATTAGCGCCTTGTCCGTTGCGTATGATAATTACTGATGATTCTCACACCGGAAAACTACGACCACGTCATTATTACTTGATATTGATGTGAATGAATAATTACAGGAAAGTGCGCACTAATAATACCCTTTATTTGTTTACATACAGGTCGATTCACAAGAGCTGGCACGAATGGATCGAATGAGCGAATGAAAGTATCTATGTGTTACCTAACAAATATGAAAATGTCACGCATCAGTCATTATCATATCTTATTATTAATATTATTTTCCTACAAAAATGTCAAAGTGACATTACTTTCGTTCAATCCATTCGTGCCAGCACTTGTGAATCGACCTGTACGAAACATTTCTACAAATATGTACAATTTTGAATTTATGGTAGGAATGAGAATAATACTTTTATGACATCCTACATGTTGCAATGGGTGAAGAATAGTAAATTGACATCACGGCTAATGAGATAATTAATTATGTCATAACTAATTTTATTGCTAAGACAGTAAGACGGTTATGCTTATTATATTGCAATAAATTAAACTATAATTACATATTTGTTGTCCTGGCCTAAATTAATTTATAACCTCTCGATTATGGAACAAGGGCTGTGGATTTTTTCGACCGACTCTCGCCGTTCTTGCCCGTATTTATAGCGAAATAATAGCGCTGGAATATTTGTCTCGCTTTAACCATAACAGGAACAAGCCCACAGTCTAGGATAAAATAACCTTCTGAGTCCCGACTTTTTCTACAGATTAGTGCTTGGGACCTAGATGAGAGTCAAAAGATTTGTAATTTTGGAAATTATTTGAGTGTTTTATTCTTTTTATTTGAAGTTATTATTACTGTGAGTTATTTTTACTTTATATAGTACATTCGACTGTTATTTTAACAATTGGTTTGTTAAGTATGCTAGGACACGAGGTTAAAGTCCACCACAAACCGATGTGCCCAGCGCGGTCAATAACACAGAGTCATATATACGGTGACACACCGGCAGCGAGTCATAGCGTATATGATTCAGTGTTATGCAGCGCGCGCGTCGCCGTCGCGTGCACGCCCCGCGCTGCGGTCTGTGGAGGGCTTAAGGGATGCCTTTGTAATTTTGTTCAATAAATAATTTAATGTTTTTTGTGTCACAGAGGCGGATGGGGTATATCTCCGCGCGGCGCCGGCTACACATTCGGGCAGGACATCTCGGAGACGTTCAACCACAGCAACGGGCTCACGCTCGTGTCGCGCGCCCACCAGCTCGTCATGGAGGGCTACAACTGGTGCCACGACCGGAACGTCGTCACCATATTCTCAGCGCCCAACTACTGCTATAGGTCAGTACATACTTCACCCTCGACATCAAGATATATCAACCTGTATTTAACCCAAATATAATTTAACTTCTGGCCGCAAGTGGCCCGTCTGGCGTAAACAAGTATATTCGTTTTCGACTATTGTGAATTTGAATACTATCGACAATCAATGCTGCGGCCCGCCGCGCCATTGCTAGGAAACGTTTGTGGGCCATACAAAAAAAAGTTGAATATGGCTGATTTAGCCAGTTCAATGCCAACGACGGATACATGCGTCACAAAGTACAATGTCAAAGTTACCTTCACGCAATGACAGGCTTCAAAGTAGCTTTACGTTTGGCTAGGCTTGGCGTTAAAAACATCGTGCGCCCCTTTCGACTAGTCTATAGTTTGCACTTTCCTAGAACTACTTTTAGCTTACATTAATGATGGACAGTGTAGGATTATATTAGTGAAAACATTTTTAGAATCTGTTTGTTAGTTTCAGAGTTTAATTACTCCCTATGATGATATGATAAACCCTCCAAAGTCCTTCAAAGTTAACGAAAGTAACTTAATTATTTGAGGACACCATGTTTCTAATTACACTATATTGTATTATGTGTACGTAAAACGGACTATGGCGTACAGTCAAGTGTAAAAATATGGGTGCACGCAACTTTTTCATAAATATGTCCCATAGCTCTTATGTCGTCGAATTAAGATATTGGTACATAATTATGAGAGGATGAAATCGATACTTATTTTTGCACTTGATAATGCGGCGAATGTGGTTGGGAAAGTAATACGGGTGAATCCAGTATTAACTGTAGTATTAGGATAAATTAACTTTATGTGGCCAGCCCTTGCTATGTTTACACAAATTTTGTCTCCTGGACAACCCAAGCATTTTTTCCTGTATGAAGATGTCACTTGGACAACCGGTGACAGAGTAAACAACGCAAAAAAGTTGTTTCACCCATTATAACTTGTCGGTGTAAGATTTAAACACCTCTTTTGAACGCAATGTGTATGTTGGGTAACGGTATTGTATGTAGCTATAAAATAACGTCATATTATTTTACGTAGTATTGCAAACCTAGAACTTTACTGGACGTAATGCTTTCATCCAATTATCTATTGTGTAGCGGCGAACATACTACTGCGGGCTTGCGCCGAGAGCACAATAGATGTTGTCTAATTTAATTGTGTTTTACAGGTGTGGTAATCAAGCGGCTATTATGGAATTGGATGATGCGCTTAAGTACTCATTGTAAGTTCTTTTCACTTTTATTACTGTTTACAAATAAGCAAAAATTAAATACATGGAAGGTATTCATGCGGCATTAAAGCCTTATTATAACAAATATTTGGGTCCATATTGGGTTCGCTAAAGTTCATCACCCGAAATTGATTTTCCTAACGATTTGTACTCCTAATGATCACTGTTCCTAAAGTTTTGTTTCCTTAAATTTTGCCTACAATTTATTTTACTATTAA
The DNA here is from genome assembly GCA_947859365.1 of Archips crataeganus. Taxonomy (NCBI): domain Eukaryota; kingdom Metazoa; phylum Arthropoda; class Insecta; order Lepidoptera; family Tortricidae; genus Archips; species Archips crataeganus. The sequence continues at coordinate 4,811,200 of OX402061.1, read as the reverse complement.
CGTAGTCTATAACACTCAGTTTTCCGAAACATAATTTTCCTATCGATTTGTACTCCTAATGATCACTGTTCCTAATGTTTTGTTTCCTAAAGTTTTCGTTCCTACAATTTATTTTACTATTAACGTAGTCTATAACACTCAGTTTTCCGAAAATTTACTTTCATAATGATCACTGTTCCTAAAATTTTGTTTCCTAAAGTTTTCGTTCCTACAATTTATTTTACTATTAACGTAGTCCATAACACTCAGTTTCCGAAAATTTTAAGTAATAACTTCACTGTTGAAACTTTATGTATTACTCCTACAATTTATTTTTCATAACATTCTTAATCATAAAGTATTTTTTTTATAATATTATTACTCCTGTTATTAATAGGTAGGTAGTGCCGTTTTAAAAATCATTCAATGTTATTCAATCTGTGATATTTATGATTCTTATTTGAGGGTATGCCTACTTACGGTACCGGTACGGTACTTTATATATTTTGATGCATTATATTTTATGATTTTCGGCACTTCAACTGCATGGATTACCTAATGGAAATAATCATTTTCTGTGCTGTTACAAAAAAAAAATACCTAACACCGAAGGCTAAGGCGGGAGCTACGCTATGCTTCGCTCCCGCCTTAGCCTTCTGAACCTAACCTATCCGAGTCGCTTCTGCCCTAAAAGGTCTTGCTCGCTCGCTTCGCTCGCTCGCTTGATGAATAATAGTGTAAAAGATGGATATGTTGAGGAAATACATGAAAACAAATAGTAGTATGATATGTTTATTGCAACGAACATTATGAAGTTAAATGTATAATAATGTTCAATTTTATGAATAAAAACAAATATCCATAAAAAAGATATGATGATAAATATTAGTGTAAAAGATGGTTATGTTGAGAAAATATCGGAAAACAAATAGTAGTATGATAGATGTTTATTGCAACGGACATTATGAAGTTTAATGCATATAATGTTAAATTTTATGAATAAAAACAAATCTACATAAAATAGATATGATGATGAATAATAGTGTAAAAGATGGTTATGTTGAGAAAATATAGGAAAACAAATAGTAGTATGATAGATGTTTATTGCAACGGACATTATGAAGTTGAATGATTAGGGATTCAGAACGTTAGGAACAGAGTAGTTATGAGTAGTGATTATTAGGATGTAAATTTTTAGGAACAACATTTTCGGACTTCCGATAATCGACGTTAAAAAATTAGTTCAACTTTGGCGCACCCCAAATATTTGCTAGTGAAATAATACGAGTTTATAAGAATTCGAAGATAAAACAGATCGGTGAATTTATTTGTTTGCTTCAAAGCACATCAAAACTCGTTTATAGGTTTTAATTTATTCACAATGGAACAGGAATTACCAGAAGTTTTCTTTACGGTGTGATTATAAGCGCAAAGTGATGACTATATAGATTTGATTGTGGTGATCAAGTTTATTCTAATCGGCTGGTCCGATTGCATAATGGATATTGAAGTTTATGACCGTGGGCAACGCCACGTGGTTGGTTTGTTGTTGTGTGGGTGTGTGGTGATGATGTGCTTTGTTTGTGTGCAGCCTTCAGTTCGACCCGGCCCCGCGGCGCGGCGAGCCGCATGTCACACGGCGGACGCCGGATTACTTCATGTAGAGTGCACGTGAGTATTTTGTATGTTTTGTTTAGCTGTATCTTCAATCACGGTTGATCTCATAAAGAGGTTTTATGTTGTCTCTTCCTTAGTTAATTGAGACTTATAATCGATTGACGTCGAACAGTAGCATCGATCGGCTGTATATCAATTGTTTATCGACCAGTAATCAGCCAAACCTACCATACCAACCGATCGTGCTAACGCCCTGAGTGTTGCGGCGTTATTAACTTATTACAGATAAGGCGCTTACGAAGCAGTCGGTTTTGCTTTTATTGTTGGAAAATGGTTTTTTATATGAAATATGCGCGTTCTGGGTCTTCCCCGAGTGACATAGCGCACTAGTGGAAACGGTCACATACATAGTTTCGTAGCGTAGCTTTCTCATCCCCGCAGTATCTTAGCTATCATATCTGGTGTAAAGGCACCATAAGTATACACAAAGCGATCAGTAGCTTCTTAGATTTTTTCGTCGCCTTCGAGTAGGTGGTACGGTGATATGATTAAATTAATTTAACAAATTACTTTTCAATGTAAGATATCATTAAAGGAAGTAAAAAAAAAATCCGTCTTATAGTAAATCATATATTTAGTCCAGTCGACACTGATTATCGATATCGGCCACATCGCTATTTAATTTCGTCTAACCCTGGTAACCCTTTAATTGTCAAGCTTGTCTCTCGAATTATGGCCACTAGTATAGTTCGTGTCTACGCGGCCGAAAATGCACGACGCGCCATAAAAAGTGTGTACTCGTACGTTGTCATTGATTGATCGTGTCGGTGTTGTTGCAGAGGAGGCGCATACAAAGCAGTCGGTGTTGGGCGCGGGCGCTCGGCGGCGGCGGGCGCGGGCGCGGCGCGGCCCCCCGCGGCCCCCGCGGCCCCCGCGCGCCTCCCGCGCCGCGCGCCACGTGCTCAGCCTCGCGCGCGTCGCGCACTGGCTCGCCACCGGCTGACCCCCACCGCCTCCAGGGAACACCATCACACCCCCACACCCCCACACCCGCGGCTTGACAACACCACCATCATGCATTGATCACACGTACCGAGCAAACGGGCGAGTCAGTAAAATGTTTCTCGGCCGAGACAGTGATGTAAGCGAGTAGCTGTTCACACGTGTTTTGAAATTAGCACAGTCAGTTCAGTTCTCATGTGGCCGAGTGGCGAGACAGTGAACGTTCACTCCTGCCGAGTGAGCGAGCGAGACAGTGCTTAATACGTGCTCGGCCTTGTAGATAGAACGGGGGCCGAGCTACTGTCTCGCCGCTTCGTTCGGCCGAGCGCTCGGCCCAGCACTCGGCGCTATGTTTATACGCACCGAGTACTCAGCTGAGAGCACTGTCTCGCCCGTTTACTGGGTACGTGTGATCAAGGCGTCACACTTGGCCCTGCGCAACACTTGCTGAAACTTGCGCCGGATCTTCCGCGTCGGAACGCCAATGCCGACTCTGCTGCTTTTGTGCATTTATTGAAATTTGGTGACGAGTGAATTCAAATGTCAATATTGTTTTAAGGAATAAATTTGACTGAAATAAATTGGCAACCATAGTTGCACAAAGCATACGAGTCTTATAATTACTAATAACAGGCACTCTCGGTAGTGTGGGGTAGTGTGCCCGTTATTAGTAATTAATACGTAATTACATGTGTTGACGCTCGGACGCAGAATATCCGCGGCGGAAGTTCCGGCAAGTGTAGCGTAGGCCTTAGGGTCATTACAGATGGACTGCATCCCAAAGCCCTATTTAGACCTAGAAAAACCCACGCAGTTACATTACATAGAGGCGCTCAATTTACCGTTTCTCTGTCGTTTACTTCACGGCCACACGATGTATTGCAATGGGTGTGGTTAATGTACGACCTATTAATTCAAACATTATTGTCACTCATTCCGGGTCGGCAATTGCAGGTCGTACGTTTAACGGCAGATGTTGACTGCCCATGCATTATCCGTTGCAGTCGGTGAAACTGCACGCTAGCTGCGCTTCAAATGTATGGGCAATCAGCAGTTGCAGTTACCATGCGGTCCATCTGTAACGGCTGTAGTTCCGCAGTCTAAGGCTACTCGGATTATTCTACTCGTGCTTTGAAAACCTAGCTTTACGGCTGATCTGATACACCAGAGAGGAATGACGCTACAGTGCGATAACTATCTTACGACCGGTCCCAATAATTTCATTTTCAAATCACACCCAGGGACAAGGACGACGATATTGTTTATGGGTGAACCAACTTTTTCATGCCACCCATTGCTATGGTTACACAAATTTTGTCCCTTGGACAACCTAAGCATTTTTCTATGAAACAGTATGAAGACACACAGGGACAGAATAAACAACACAAAAAAGTTGATTCACCCTTATATTAACTCTATTTTTTGCCCACATTGCAGTGGCCTTAGCCACCGTAGAGGAGACTAGTAGAGTCGTGGTTGAGTCCTGAATGTGCTATTTAATATGAATCAATCAGTTTTGATTTTTTTTTTTCAAAATGTTGTTGGTGAAGAAAACAATCTATGGATTGATTATTGGGCCCAGCCGTTAGAGCCTATGCATACTGCGGGCTGTTTTACATTTATTTGCATATTTTTCGGTTACAGTTGCATGTGTACCGGTTCAAACGCGCGACATCTGTTGGTCGTTTTGTGCGTAAAAATACGCAATGCATTGGCTCTTAGTCTATCATGCCTCTCGATCTGTCGATTAAACTACAAAGCTTTTCAATCGCTGTTTCAGTGCGTGACGGATTTTGTTAAGCAATAGAGGTTTAATTTATGATGATAAATGTCACTGGCTGTGCAGTGTTCGCCAAAATTGTATACAAAGAATCACCACGTTCCGAAACATACTGGGAACGGTTGTTGTAATGCTTTACGCCTGCGCAAATTGCTGAGGCCAGTTTAACGCTAGGTGTGTTTTCTGACCGGTAGGAAAACTCTTAGCGTCAAAGTACGATAGTAGTAAGCCCGTGTTGAGAGGCGGAATGCTGTCAAACCGTAATATACGAGTCGAAGCGAAATGTGCTAGCTTTCCTTACAGATCTGGATGTGGTGCTCAGAAATTTGTCAAACTAAATTCTTGAAGCGGTTAACACATACAGAGACAGTTTTTGGGCAGCCCGTCCGATTATATGGTTTTGTTGTCGAGTGTACACAAATTTCTTGCATGTAGATCGCTTACCGATTCACATTGCCCCATTGCAGGCCCTACACTCCATAGTATATCAGACTTCGGCAACAAATTAACGGATCCAGGAATAAATAAGTCCTTATTGGGTAACAAAGTCAAATTTATCGCATTGACCTCTCCAAGTCATATGTCTAGTATCGGTCATACAGGCTTGTCGTGAGGCGTCGCAGTTGTGGTTCTGGGAGACTTACTGATTTCACACCTGCCCATGTGCCCTTCTGACGTATCGATGCCTGTAAAAGTCCCAAAATGTTTGTATTATTAGTTGTCACGTGGTCTGTAGCCTGTCTACTATAATCAACAGTGCTTACGGCTCGTTAATATTATGATATACGAATAAATAAATTAACCTCAAATAAAAAACTGTAAAATTTGCAAAACGCTTTTTCTTTTCGTAGTAGTTGCGAAATTGGCGCTACGATAGATTTTGACTTTTTCAAAATGAACAACGTGTATGGTCCCCTGTCAAACGTTATTCCCCGTGACTTGCCAAGGGAAATGGGTTTACCATGTTGCTACAATGATAATAGTGAAACCACTACTAAATTAAATGTTTTTTTTTGAGCGATAAAAAGCGTTATAATCATATACGTACCGTATGGCACCTCGTCCGCTGCGTCTTCGACTAGAAACGCTTGTTAGTTAGTGGCCGCGATTCCCTGGAGCGCGTTGCGATCAGTGCCTCCAAGTTTTGTAAACTCGAACACTTGACCGTTGATGGCGGCCGCATATATTGTAATCCGGACGGTGTCACCCCGTATAGCAAATTCGAGTATACTCCACCGCCGACACGTTACTGGCTGACCACAAAGTTAGTCCGTACGTCCGTCTGTTTTAGCGGCGACCCGTGCGGACGCATCCATCGCGCCTACTTACGCTTAAATAAAAGCATGTCGTTGATGGAGTCTACTCGAAATGCAACACATGACAATCAACACCTATAATTTAGGGGCGAAGGCCGATCGCCGGTGGTGTTGATCTGTGTTGCGGCAGTTAGTTTTAGCATAATTCCTGTACTTGTCTACTTATTCAGCTGTAGAGGCGCGCGTCCCGCCGGCGGCCGCCGCCGTCATTTATGCTGGTATGTTCATTATAAGTCCGACAGACCTATTGTATGTATACTTATGTATCGAAGACACTTAGACCTCATTAAACAGCGTGCATTTGCTATCCCAGTCGTTTTATTTCGCAACCGAGGCGCCGCCGTCGTGCGCCGGCAATGCACATACCACCATAATGACCCGTAGTGCCAGCCACACGCGACTGGCGACCCAACGCACCCGTACTACGCTTGTGTTGTGCATTCATGAACATCGCGTGTCACGGCATACTGTACCCCCTATCTTTTAAACTATTTGCAAAACTAGGTTACTGTAGATCAAATCCTGTGGAAGTCCGTTTTGTATCTTTTATTTTTAGTTTCTTTTATAATTGAACTATTGAATGAATGAACTGTTTGATAGCTTGTTTTATTATTATGGACTTTGTTTTTTTACACGCGACACAATTCCAGCAAGCAAGTCTAACACTTGCAGTATCGGCGCCCTGAATATGTTTCATGTGACAAAAACTAACAGCGCGCTTATTTCACGACGGAATGGCGATTTAAATTATTTATCGTAGAGTATTTTTACGTGACTATTAAGTCCTTAAATAGCTGTAGCATTATTTTATGTTTTGAACATGCCCTGTGAAATAGTTCTGTCGTAAAATTAAGCGTGACGAGCATTTTCGAGTTATTAATTTACTAAATTCTCCATTTCTTGTGCCACAGTACTTGTACAACAATAAACGTTTCACGAGAGTGGATCTTTAATAGTTTTTTTTTTATTTTATAATGATTTTATTTAGGGTAATTGTGTAAATACCTAAAGATCAAGGCATTGCATAGGTTGTTATTATTTAAAATAAGTTTCGAATTTTGCCCGAGATTTAGAATATTTAATTTCAACTAAATAAAGCAAGGTAAGTATGTAAACTTATAATGATACAATTTTTATATGATGAAAGCGTGAAGTATTGAAATTGGTAATGATTTGTACAGATGGGTTCTACTTGGGATATCCATAACCTGGGGAGACTACATAAGATATATATTCCGGCAGTGTCCTACCCCGAGCCAGGTCACTCGTCCCGACTGTACCGAGTATCGAACTCGTTCGGCGTTTAGTGAGGCATTTCTTTTCACGTAGAATTTATTTACATGGATTTAACAGAAATCTATTCCATTAATTATGTTTTTAAAATTGTATAACTTTGACACTGTCTTAAAATGGCGGTTTGTCTCGGCTTTCGCTGATGTTTTATTTGTGATTCCAGGATTACAAAACTATAATATCATAATGATTTATGTACTTTTTAAAATTGCACTTTGATTGAAACGCGTGTGTAACAAGTTATACAAAGACTCTACCCACCAATGTCACCTGAAGCCACACGTTTCGTTGATCTAAGTATTAAGTATGTAAGTTGTAGGTAAAAAAAAGTAATTATACTACCCAAAAATACAAAAAAAGAGTAAGTACGATGAAGAGCTTCGTCTGAGCGAAATATAAATCGTAGAACCTAATTACTGTACGCATAAGGTTGATTTGACTGCTTAATATTTTGGATTTTTATTTCCCTCATTCGAAGCTCTAATAAAATTTATAATAAGGCTTTCCTTGCAAACGGCATATATTTATAAATAACTATAATGACATTTTGTAAGAGCCGAGTTTTCGACTATATCTAGGATTCAAGGGAAATGCGAATATTACGCTATTGATAAGTATAGAATGAACAGGAATCGCTACCCAGTCATAATGGCAATAATAATGTAAACACAACCGGATACACAAATTTATTCTTGCAACTGTATTATGCCCGTTGATAGGAATTAGATAATAAATAAAATTAATTCTAAAACATCGCATTTATTTCGCTCCCTTTTAAATAACCTAATCATGTATGTAACTAACAAAGTGAATGAAAGCATGGTCCATATTAATTTAAAAAAAAACTTGCAAGAATGTAATAGCTCCTTTAATATCATAAATAAAATTTGCTGTTGTAGTTAAAATTGTATCATTGGTATTGACAAATCTCAATTTTAGCACAAATTTATCAATACGTCTAGATTGTTGCTTACACAAAATAATTTAATGTAAGTAAACATGTCCAAAAATAACCATTAAGTAAAAAAAACAAGGTAACAAAGAAGAAAACCCTAAAAGAAACTTACACAATACCTATTTAAATGTCAAACATTAATTATATAAATACTTGATGGTAGAGAATTCAATTGTAATTAAGTACAAAAAAATCTTACCATGATTGTACCCCTGTAACAGTATAACCTTTTGAAAAATGGACATTGTAACCTGGTAAAGAAGCCATATTTTTTAGTCTTGCTTGACTAGGTATTTTGGAATGATTAGCGTAGTTGTCATCAAATTGTTATGTGAAACAAAAGCAAAAGAAAATAACAGAAACTAAGTAACTTGAACTAAGTAAGTAGTTCTTGGCTGAATCCGTAGCGCCGCCGAACTTCAGCAAGTTTTACGTTTTTATTTCCCATTTACGAGGAAATTGGGATCATTTTCAGCTTCAGTAAGTCCAGCCATGCCGTTTTTAACCCCTAATAGAAAAACGTCTTGTTTTAATAGTTTAACGCATTTACTGCCATCGACGCATATATGCGTTTTCGGGACTTCGCCCATTGCCGCTGTCATAATTATTCATACATTTTGAACGCACATGTGCGTCGGTGGCACCTGTGGAAGTCAGGTGGCAGTGAATGCGTTAAGAGATTAATTTCATTACTATGAACGCAGGCATATAAGCGTTCTACTGACTTTCACCTAGTGCCTTGACTTGAACGCTACTGTGAGTTCATACTCCCATAACGTCCCTAAATTAGAGACTATGATTCAGTATACATGCATTTAATGCACTAGGTTATAGGTAGTATTTCATGCTCACATTTGCATTTGCGGCACTTGGCGAAAGATCGACAAAAAGATGCCGGCAGCAAATTACTGTAGAAATGTACATTATACAATTTTCGGCGATGAAAAATTGATCTAGCTTGGTATTAAGTATTTCTGGGAAAACGCTTGGTACCGAGTTCCAGCTCGCCCAGGTACTTATTATTTTATATCGGATTATACGAGTTCGCCTATACAAGACAGTTATTTCGAATAAGTACCTAAATAAGCTCAACAAATACAACCTACACATTCAACATTGGAAATGTTTTGTAGCGTCTTATGTGCATTTAGAAATAAATGTTAACGTGTTTTGGTAAAAATATTAACTCTTAGCATGTAATAATTAAAGCTATTTTCTTAGCTCAATACTTTTTATGTACTTTTAAATAGAAATAAGGTTTTGTCATGCTATCTTACAGTGCACAATCTTATACATATATACAAACCAGCGTTTAAAACTGTTAAATTAATATATAATATACCTAATACCTAATTTATTTACACAGAACATATTTAGGTAAAAATTGTCTGCCAATATTTTAGGACTTGATAATTATACTTAACAGAAAACAACAGCGCTTTGTCTAAAAATACTGTAACTTATCCAGTTGCACAGGCATTGACATAGATATAAAGGGTCTGGTCCCGTTGGCCTTCTTGCATTTAGCCTTGGCGAGCAAAACGGCTACCCGGACAAAATACAACGAAGGTGCTCTGCTCGCCAAGGCTAAATGCAAGTAAGGCCGCGCGACTGACCATTCATGCACCTTGTCAGATAATATTCATGGATGGTTAGATAAGCGTGTTGGAAACTGCATGAATTACATTAATATAGAGCAGAATATAACTTACCTAGTTACAAAACAAGTAGCAGTATTTACAAACACCATTATTTTTTTAAGATTCTAAGGTACAAAAATAAAATCTGGTCTGCTCATGTATTTGAAAAATTACTTCGTTCAGATACTGCATAATTGAATAGACATAATGTAAACAGATATCCAAAAATATTAGAACAAGGTATTATGTGAAGGGCTTAAAAACATGTTCTGATATATTTGAATAGGTACTTTGATTGCTACGATGTATCTGACATACCTATGCAATTGACCAGAAGCCGTGAAACAATTCAAAATAGTTTAATTTTGTACGAATACTTATAAATTTATCTAAACGCGAACTAATATCAAAAGAAAACAGTATCCGGTAAAGCATAATTATATCATATCATATATCAATAACCAGCAGTTTCAGTCTCTCGAGTCTTTACAATTTTTATTGTTTTTATTCACGATTTAATTTTTTTTATTCGTTTAAGTCTAAAATCTAAAAGTTACATTATCTTAATATAATTTCTTGTGCTGTTATTGACATTCGTAGAAATCGGTTCAAAAAGAAAGAGATGGAATATACTTCTTTCATGTGCGTCACGAAGATGATTTAGAAATTAAATTTAAATTGTAGTTGTCACCAGATTTAATATCGGCAAAACGAGAGCTTATCAACAGTATAAAACTTGTGTAGATTACAATATAACGACCAGTTTGGACATGGACCAAGTTTAGTAACCGTCACTACTTGCACTTGTGTCAAGAAAATATATAAGTAATTTATTAAATCAGGCGTTACTTTGCGGAGGTCCATATCAATGAACTGAAACAATTAGGTACTTTGCTCACCCACAACCTTGTGATAGTTATGTTTATGCAAGAAATGGTGAAACTTCTGGTAGCACAGTGAACGGTACTCTGAGGATGAGCTCTGGTTGAGTTCGAAACGCGTCAGTGTAGTTTGGTGGTGGTGATAGTAGGGTTTGTGTGATTACTGATTTGTGTGTTCGTACAGATCTTGTATAAACTTAACATTATATTAAAAGGTGTCGCAAGGTGAGCAAAGTAAGTGTTTCAGTTCAAGAAAGAAGTAACAGTTACTACACGGCCACCAAATGGTTGTATAGGAAATGTGCGTTGTATTAAAATCAAATCATCGACAAAAACAACGACTACCCACTATATAACAGACCGACTTCGTAACAAATAACATCCTTCGACATATCTCGATACCTACGACACCTTCATTCCAGTGTCAAGTTGGAGTAGCTGCTTCATGAGTTCGTACGTCGAGAAGGAAGTGGCGACCATCGGGATCGCGCGGATATAGTTGATGCTCATGCCCCGGTACAGACCGCGGCTGATACCGTTCTCGCGGTAGATCAGGGTCAGGGTCTTTACCATACCGGAGCTGGTGAGAAATAAAGTGTGTTACGACTGGGCATACAGAGTTAGGCTGTGTTTCCACCAGAGATGTGCGAGGTAGCTAAGCGGTGCGAGGCTGTGTAACGAGGATGTGTAACGATGTGAATGTTTCCACCGAAGATGTGCGAGGTAGCTGAGCGGTGCGAGGATGTGTAGCGGGCTCTTACGCTGTACGCTGCCGTAGCCGTAAGTGTTAGGCACTCGAAGAAACTGAATTGAGTAGTCAACTCAATTTTTTTTTAAATATAGCTCCATCGATTCTATCGATGATTCTGTCAATGTTGAGGTTGTAAGAGACACAATCAGTGGGCCATTTTTAAGTATTATTTATTTTATCTAAGATTATTTAAAACTGTTGGCACTGTTGGCGTATGTAAGCGATTAAGAATTTCGGGGGAGTCGGTTGGATGCGACGTGGTTCAATTGGTAGAACACCCGTTGGGGCGCATACCCGGGAGACGTGGGTTCGAATCCCGCCGGCGCACCCGAAAAACTTTTTCGCTTTTAAATAATCATTTTTAAGTAGCTCAGAATTGAGTACCAGGGTGGGACTTCTCCGCTGCAAATGTCATTCTGACATTCCATAGGTACTGTCTAAGTGCAATCATCGTGAAATCGAGAAAAGTTTCCAACCTGGAACGCAATTAACTTTTTTTTTTTTCTATATTTAAGTTTGTAAACTGTTTTTTGTTCTTGTTGTTGTTTCGAAATAAATTTTATTCATTCATTCATTCAATTCAGTTTCCACTGTAAATCATTGGGTGATAAGAGATATAAGTAAAAGACAATATGATTTTAGTCACAATCCATTAGTAGATTTTGGAAATAATATTAATTATCACTCATATACCAAACCAAAATATTATTATATGTAGTCAAAATAAAAGCATTATTATTAATACAAGTTGCACCTACCTTCTGCGATTGCGCCATCACCATGTGCAATATTCATGCAATCCGAAAAATATATAATTAATTCACATATGTAATAGACAGAGTGCCGAGTGCTAGTAATACTGTAGGAAAGGTATTAGGGGCAGTGAAGATATAAACGAGTTAACCCATTATCACAGCAAAATTCAAACCTGGTACATTTCCAGTATTCTTATTACTTAATTGGTATGAATTCGTGTGAAATAACTACCAATTAGTATAAATACTGGGAATGTACTTACCTCTAATCTGCCTAAACAAACGTTTAAAAATTTATTCGCTTAAGCATGTCGCCATTGCTTTAAAAAAACTCGAATCTTTATTTAATTATCTTGCTATAAACTTTACTGAGTGTGCTTAAGGTTCAGTTTAGTTTACATAGGTACTGATTTGAGATACGACCTTTTAAATGATTGTTTTTGTGAAATTTAGTTTTTAACGGTTACCACGCACGCCATGTTCTCACTTATCGCTTAGTACGTCTGTATCTTTCCTACTGTGGTAGTAGTGTTGTACTGAACGATAAGGAGAGGAACCTGCCGTGGTAGTCGACACGGCTGTGAAATCAAACCACGTCAATCTGCTTGTGCAATAGGTAATCAATGGGGTTACCCTTCTGAAAGTATAAGCGTCTTCCCTTGCGCCACGAAGTATTCCCCTACTGTATACTGCATGGCATAATTAGTTTAATAACAGAAAATAAAGTTATTTACGAAATATAATAAGCTACCGTCAAACCTTGCTATAGGGTAGTTGACACCACTCAAACATCAATAGCACATTATTTAGGTTCTGAAAACCAGATTAATTTACAATGAACTGTAAAGTTTGATAGTTGTTATTTATATATTTCAAAAGAAATAAATAATCAGTCACTTGAGTTTGCAAATAAACGAAATCACAGCTCATTATTCTCACACAAAATCTATGGGGAAATCTTGTCTAAGAAGTACGTCAATTGATTGGTGGTGACAAATGCCCTATACCGCGTTTGAAGGTTAGTAACAATAGCAATTATAATTTATATCTAAGTTAAAATAAATAAGTCACATTTTATTCTACAAGAGTAAAAAAAAACAGAAAAAGTCTGACTCGTGAAGGATTTGAACCTCCGCCCTCCGATGTTCAAATTAAAGTTTATATCGGCACTCTAACCTACTGAGCTAACGAGTCACTGGCAATCAATGTGAATTCAGCTATAGCTTTGTGCTGAAATACGTCATACCGACAAGTATGAGTAATAGATGCAGGCATTCCTGCGTCTGGTTTATTTTGAGCAGTTGAAACAACTTGCAATATTCAAACCAGTGTTCTCCAATAGGTGGGTCGCGACCTCTATGTTGCGGAGGCTCCTTAGCGCAGTTCAAACGAATCAAAAATTAGTATGTATGTATTGTGAAAAGGTTCTAAAATCACAATTCAACTGATATTCAACTTCAGTATAAAGTCGCCATGTAGGTACATAATTGTCGACTGTGTTAAGATCCAGTAGGTTTACAAAAGAGCCGAATATACAAATACACGGCGATTTTTAGTCAACATTCTTTCATGAGATTAGATACGGATAAAGTAACACGTTTAAGTATTCTTACATTTTGAATTTTGGGTTATCCTTCCTTAGTATTTCGACCTAATGGTATAGCGAACTTCAATGAACAATAAAATTTGTTAACTTGTTTCTTCGGTAGGTACTCGTGAGAAGCAAGGAAAAAAAACTTAGTTCATTGATATGGATGGACCTCCGTAAAGTACATATTATTTAACGAATTTCATACAAAAATACAATAGGTATTTAATCAAAATAAATGTAGTAAAATAAGTTTTCGAAAAAACATTTTCTATGTATGCAATCTTTTATAATTGACTATATCCAATGAAACACGTGCAAGAAGTTGCCGTTATCATAAGAACCGCGGAAAACCTTAAGGAGCTGGAACAAAACAATTTGAATATCTCAACCGGAAAAACTACATTAATTGCAACATTTATCGGTATTAAAAATGATTACCTATTATTTTTATTTACAGAAGTTATTGTTTCGATAATAAAAAGAGTAAAACGTGAAGGGACAGTTAATTTAGACTGTGGAATATTGCAGGTAAAAAGCGTCTACACGAGGCTACGATGTTCAATCTGGACATCTTTGATGCAATTAGCAACAAAATTTATGAGTTTCGTCGTTATACTGTGAAACCAATTGGAAGACTTGTAAGCATTTGACTTTACGCCCAGAACAGGACACAGAAACGTCGGCAAACCATTCCCACGCCGGTCTGGTCAAAATGGCTGGAAAGGAGTGGATGAAAAAGAAATAATACTGAGAGGCGGATTGAGAGAGGATTGGATTCACTGTTTCCCGAGAAACTTTGGGACATAACTTAGTTTTATTTTTCTAATATAGTTTGAGGGCTTATTATTTTGCCAATCTTATCCTGTAACTCTATCATAAGAGCAAAATTTGCCGCTATTGCTCAGGCTCAGCTTTCACGAGTTTTAATAATTATATAGTTAATGGTGTTCTGTTAGGTACCGATACCGAATGACATACCGAAATTTCGATGGTGACTAAAAAACAGCCGTTTATAGATAAAAAATGAAAGCCCAAACCCTTCGGATATAGAGAACTAAAATTTTACACAAGAAACATTGACCTATAATAACAACTAGACTCCCAATCACGCTCAAAAACTGTCGGAAGCAAAAGCCTACACACGCGTCTATTGTGCAGGCTTTTGGTTCAGTTGTGTTTCGACCGCGCGTTGATTACAATGTCACTTCTCGCCCCGTATTCGTATATGTCTCTTTCGCACCGTAATCAAACTCACGAGAAAAAAAGAGACAGACAGTCTAGCTTCCGCTTCGCATGACCACTCCACTGCATTCTTTACTCTTTAGGCGGTTTCCAGCGCGTGACGTCATGTCACTACTTCGAACGATCGTATTCAATTGACATTAAACAATACTGCTACGAAACAAGGTGTTAATTTGAATGAATGCTGTTAATGTTATCTGTATAAATTGATGTATACGTACACATAACGCCGCTCGGACGTTTTTTGAGGAACTTTTGTTAAGCGATTGGGTGTCTTGTTGTTATTATAGGTCAATGACAAGAAATAAAAAGATTATGTGAAATTCCCAGAAGATAGGAAATTCAAAGCGAAGCCGAAGATACAAGCTAGTATTTTATTATTTCGGATAGCATAACCCTTGACCCTACTCACCCGAACTTGGAAGTGGCGGGGTCCATGCAGGCGAGCTGCATGCGTCGCCTTGTCACGTCCAACGGGTAGGACACGCTCTGGGCCACCGCGCCCGCCAACCCGCCGCAAAGCAGCTTGCCCGGCACCGTCAGCACCAGGCCACCTGGAGAGCGACGAGTCAACATCAACATTATTTTTATTTAACCTTTTCGACGCCAATAACATATCGTCACTACTGTGAAAAAATCTCGTATCTCAAATCAATATGTAGGTAAACCAAACTGAACTTTATTGCACATTCAGTAAAGTTCAGAGCGTCCCACCCGTCATGACATACGGAGCTGAAACGTGGACACTCACAGTACGGCTAATCCACCAGTTCAAGGTCGCTCAGCGAGCTATGGAACGAGCTATGCTCGGAGTTTCTCTGAAAGATAGAATCCGCAACGAGGATATCCGACACAGAACTAAGGTCATCGACATAGCTCAGAGAATTAGCAAGTTGAAGTTGAAGTGGTCATATTTGTCGAAGAACCGACAACCGTTGGAGTAAACGAGTTCTTGAGTGGAGACCGCGTCTTGGCAAACGTAGTGTAGGACGCCCTCCGGCCAGGTGGAGTGACGATCTGCGAAAGGCTGCTGGTAGAAGCTGGATGCGTCTAGCCGAGGACAGGGCGCAATGGCGCTCATTGGGGGAGGCCTATGTCCAGCAGTGGACTGTTATAGGCTGATGATGATGATGATGATGATGAGTAAAGTTCAATTAGCCAGATTATCGATTTTGAGATACGAGCTTTTTTCAAAGTAGGTAGTGACGATATATCGACACCGCAGGTTCTAAGCCAACGATTGATACATCAGTCACGGCGTGCAGAGCGATATCTACCTAAATGTATATCTGTAGGGTTCAACTTCGCGTTTGACATTCCGTTGTCACGGCGTATGAGTGAGAGCTGTTGTATTTGACATAGCGTCGAAAATGTTAAAACTGACCAACGGTAACGTCCGTCTATATTGTCAGATAGTGGGGGTATGCCTTAACGATCAACAGCTTTAATTGTCGAGTAATTTGCCACTTCGTATTTTAGCCGTGTAATGCAAATCAGGATATCTAATATATAAAAACCTCGAACTCCTCCGAAACGGCTTGACCGATCTTTATGAAACTTTTTTCTCTGTATTCGGTAGGTCTGAGAATAGGTCGTAGGCTACTATTTTTCGCGGACTTAGTCGCGGGCAACAGCTAGTACGAGTATAAGCGGCTAAACCCGATTTGTATTACACGGCTAAAATACAAACAGTGGCAAGTTGCTCAACAATTAAAGTTGTTGACCGTATGTATCACTCTTTATTGCACATAAAAACATGAAATTAATAGTTAACAAGAGCCAGATGACAAATTCGTCATGTTATACTATTTTTGAGAAGTTCTACGAGCGTTTCAACTGCTATCAGTTTCCTGTCGCATATATTGAAGAAATGAGCCACACCGAACGGAAGAGTTTTGTAAAACGATGCTGTGCTGTGCTTGCGGTACAATATAAACTCATTAAAATTGCATGCAAACTAATATAATGATAACGGTAGAAACGCTCGTAGAACGTCCCTTTTCCACTTAAATTTAGTCAGGAATTTAAATATAAATAGTAAGCACTACTGACCAGTATTCCTCTCGCACTTGCGGCAGAGCGTGGTGGGCACATACTTCATGCAGAAGAACTTGAGCGACTCGAAGCAGTAGAAGCTGAAACCGGCGTACGGGACCATCCCGCAGAGAGTGGGGACGAAGCCGCGGTACAAAGCGCGTATGCCGCCCTCCTACACACACCAACATCGATAATACTGGCTTTATAATTTCGCACTTCTAGATCATGAGTGGTAGGTACATCGACTGAAAATACTTAATACCGTATTTTAATTTAGACTTTATCTACAACAAGGTCTAAATGAAAATGAAAGATGATTTTGACTTGATATAATCTTGATATAAGAGTGCTTAACACCACCAATAAACTGACGTACTCAGCCTCAGAAGTAGCTGAACTCTTTAAGTACTTTGTCGCAACAACCAGTTACACTGTGAAGTTTGAAATATGTCAAAGTACTAAAGTGTTCAGCGACTTCTGAGGCCGACCGTATTTTTTATGAGCCATCAGGGCCCAATTGCATAACAAAGTACAACTAATATTACAAGCGGAACTCTCGCTTCAGTTATATTAACTAGAAAGGGAGTTCCGCTTGTAATATAAGTTGTACTTTGTTATGCAATTGGGCCCTGGGCGTTTTTTCGAGCATTTTAACCGCCTCATTTACCTGGTCACATTTTTTAAGAAATGGCAGAATGGCAGAAGATTCTGTCTGATACAGTTTCCAGTTATATGGTAGACGTACAGGACCTCTAATATATAACCGAAAGCCTCATGAAAATCTACAGCAATTTCTTAAAATAAAGTGACCAGATAAATGAGGGGGTTGAAACACTCGAATAAATGCCCGTCAACGCTATTCTCTACCTAATAGATTTCGTATGGCAATAGCTAGTTATTTGCCAACTCAGTCCACTAATTATTTAGACCAACTAAAACTATAATTTTACAGTTCATCCATCATACCAGTCTACAATTATGTACGTCCCACTGCAGTGCACAGGCCTCAGAATAAGAAGGCTTGCGCCGTATAGTTCCCATGCGGGCTTTGTACGCATCGGGAACTTCATGCACTCCATTGAATTTCTTCGCATACCATCGCTATGTTCCCTTCACCGTAATGCTCATGGTGGTTAATTTCAAATTATGATTTCGCAGATTCGGGCAACTATAGAGGTGCTAGCCCGGGTTTGAACCCACAACTTTATGCTTCAGAGGCCATAGGTCAAAGCACTAGGCTGCCATGGCTTCTAGAAATACACAAAAATCAAAATCAGCGCTGTGGTGCCATAAATGCCTCAGCGTTATGCTGAGCCAGTGTCCAATTTGCAACCGCAATGACACATATCTTTAGTATCTTTAGCCTTCGTGTCGTCCTTTTTGTAATAATATTCATGTGTTTTGTATTTTCTTTCTTTAAGTACCCTATTTAATTTACCTAATTTTTATGAGCTTTCAAAACGCAATTCATCCATAGACGTACTACTTATAGAAGTCAGTGCCAACAGCTTTAACCGGACCGCTTGAAGCTGTTGGCTGATCTGCAGTTTCATTCAATACAAAATTCGGAGCATTCGGGTTGAAGTCGACTCCAACCGCAACACGACTGCTCTCGTGCCGTTGGTCTCGAATGTTCTAAGCAGTCCGTCTATGGAGGCCTTTAGTATTGTACTGACTGTGCGGAACATGGTGGAGGCGGCGTGAGCGATGCCGGTGTACCGGTGCTCCCCTGTCACTTGGAACGCGAGCCTCGCGCGGATGGTGTCGAGAGGGTACGTCAGAGTGACAGCTGTCACGCCCGCGGCCGCGCCCGCCACGAACTTGTCGGCGTGCTGAACCAGCGGGATGCTGAGGCCGTTTAGATACTGAAAAAAAAAAAGTTATGACTAGACCTCATAGATAGGTGAAAGCTTAAGTACCTAAATGACCTTCAGGCTTATTGTCCAACGTTTCTGACGCTTACCTTCGCAATCTCTATTTCTTTCTGTCAAACGGAATAAGATGATGACAGAAAGAGATGGTGAAAGCGAAGCCAAGTTTCAGAAACGTTAGACAATACGGCCTCCGTTGTATGTTATAGCTAAGCCGTTTTAATGAGTCCTCGCCCGCGCGATACAGGGGCTGGGGGTTAGACGACAAAGGGGGCCGGGAGAGGTGCGGGCGGCAGGCACAAGAGGCGCACTCGCCGCCCGCACCTCTCTCGGGCCCTTTATCATCTACGCGCATACTTATTATGATTATAAGGCAGTGTTGGAATTATTTTGAAATAGATAGCCAGCTGGAGAGCTGAGCCAAAATAAACCAGGAAAAGAGGAGGTGGAAACCTCTTTCCAAATTAAATTATTATTTATGGGTGTGTAATGATCGATATAACAACATTTGATATATTTTCAAATGGTATAATTACTCATTTGATATAAATAACGTTTGGTATAATTTTAAAATATATAATTTCATATGGTATGACGTTATTATATATTTTGTTGTTACATCTCGTGAGACGCAACCATTTGTTTTGTGTAGGGGGTTGCAGTTCTAACCTAACCTAACCTACTTTTCTGGCATTAAATATACAACCATTATTATATTATAACCATCATTATATCTTATGAACGTTATATGAAAAGTTGATTATATCAAATGATAATATATTAAGTGTTGTTATAAGATTCAATAATTATATCAAATGAGCGTTATAGCGACTGAAGTTATATCAAAAGTTTTTATAGCGATCGTTCCGCACCCATTATTTATTCGGCAGGTAGAAAGTCCAGAGTTCGCTATGATGTTCGGAATTGGAACTGGGCCATGTTTTATACATGCCGCCGGAGTTTTTTGTATAAGGACACGGTAACGAGGACGTTCATGATATACCAGCTTATTATTGTGTCTTCACGCCCGTGGAAGAATAGAAAATAAGCTAGTTCCCGATCCTGTGGGAAATCTCTTCTTAGTAAGCCTCTATGATAGTAAAGCTAGAGCCTAAGGGTGCCTAAGGTGCCTCACCAGAGATGTGCTTATACTACGTTGTTATGGATACATTTGATATCCACCAATTATATTCATTGATCCACATAGCATAGTACCTAGTGGAAACGGGTTAAACTGAGCTATGTTTTATACAGAGTTATTTGTAATTCACTGACATCCTCTTAACCCTGAATTCCTATCACTCAAAGAAATGTTTTTTGTTTTACGACTTTTTAAAATGAAGCACTTTTTTCCCATACAAATACACAGAGTATCGTAAAAATAAGAGGTAATCTCAAATTTTGAAAATGTGTTTACACCAAAAATATTAAGTTATGACAAAAGCCGTAAAACAAAAAAAAACATTTGTTTAAGTGGTAGGAGTTTAGGGTTAAAAGGATGCTAGTGAATTAAAAATAACCCTGTATATGGAAAGATGCGTGCTGTGGATCTTCCTCGAGCGACTACATAGCTCTGCATTGATGGAAACGGTCACATAGTTTCGTAGCGTAGCTTTCACATCCTCACAGGATAGCTGCATAACACAAACATATTTCTGGTGAAAAGGCACTCTAAGGCTGTAATTTGTCTGTCGATCACGGTCCTTCGGTTCAGTACGCTTAGTATAAGTTTTACTTCACCAAAATACTTCTCGATCGCGTTTACGTAAAAAAAACAATTACTAGGGAAACATGGACAGCGTCTCCGCGCGCGCGCGTCCATGTTTCCATAGAATTGAAATTTCTACGAAAACGCGATCGAGAAGTATTTGGTGAACTAAAAACTTATACTAAGCACACAGTACCTCTACCATGAGTTTACACTAGTTTACAGAGACCGTACTCGCTAGCGACGGCGTAAATGATTTGTATGGAGAATTGTACTTCCGTAAGTGACCGCTAGAGGCGCTGTACAATTCTCCATACAAATAATTTACGCCGTCGCTAGCGAGTACGGTCACGTAAACTAGTGTAAACTCATGGTAGAGGTACTGTTTTATAAGTAACTCGTCACTTTCCGTACTTTTACCAAACATAACATAAACGTTATGTGTATTGATTTGCAAGATTTGAGCTATCAAATTAAATATAAATAAACAAACACAGTTAGATTGATTTAATTTTAAAGATAGCGTGTATGTTTTATCGACAGATAAGTGTCCTCGATTCGATAAAACTTGAAGAATCACTCCGCGGTTATCAACACAAGGTAGACTTTACTAAAATCTATGCAACATTATAATCAGTAATGTAGAAAACAATACAGCTAGGCAGCTTTCCATATATTTTTGAACTATCTGTCTCATACGTCGTAATTTTTTTTTTTTAAAAGTGATGACTGGTATAGACTCCTTAAAGAGATAAGTTCGCCTTTGTACATGTATCTCAACGGTTGTCAATATTTAGTGTTCTTTTTTCTTTATTTTTGTACAATAAAGTGTTTAAATACATACAATGTTAGTCGGTTGAGGATTGGTAGTAATTTATGGCGACTTCTTGGGAAAATAGCATGTTGTGGTTGTGGTATTTTAAATTCTTAATCCATACTATACTAATATCATAAACGCGAAAGTGTGTCTGTCTGTCTGTTATGTACCTCTTCACGCTTCACCGTTGAACTGATTTATATATTTGGTACGGAGATAGATTGAGACCCTGGGAAGGACAGAGGATAGATTTTAGAAAATTGCATGTTTTCCGCAGGATAGCGATAAATTAATTCTTCGCAGACGGAGTCGCGGGCAACAGCTAGTGGAGTCAAGTGCAAAAATATGTATCGACTTAATCTGCTCATAATTATGAACGTCACCTTAATTCGATGACATAAGAGCTAAGGGTAATCTGTTTGGCGAGCCTTGGGGGAAACCTATGTTCATCAGTGGACGTCTTCCGACTGAAATGATGATGATGATGATGAAGAAGAGCTATGGGACATATTGGTTTATGAGCAAGTTGTATGCACCCATATTTTGACACTTGACTGTACCATTACAAATTACAACCGATTCAAACTCAACATCTTTATTGCGTTAAAATCGTTAAATGTATGTATAGCTTCAACATATTACCAATGATCGGATTTCCCGGTGCAACACGGGGTGAATGACCCCAAACATTATATATTTCGTACTAAATACAAACTGAAATATAGATGCACAGAAAAAACCCCAGAAAAAAGACCAATGCTGGGAATCGAACCCAGGTCCTCAGCATTCCGTGCCGTGTGCCATACCCGTACACCACCACTGGTCTAGAGATTAGACACGAATCTTTCCTATACATCATACATTTCAGTCTGCTAAATCATCACCTTATGCAGTGACAAGCGCACATCTATGTTACACCCTCTATCGAGTGATTTTAACACTCCTTCGGAACTAACCGCTCACCAGGACAAGAGATGGCGCTACTGTGCAACTTTAAACAAGTTAGCTATGAAGTATCTTTTAGTATTTATTTTTTCAACTTCATTTTTTTAATTACTTTTACGGTCATCCCGTGAAATTCCCATTCCCAGCATTCCCATTCCCATTGCATTGCATTGCATTGGTCTTTTTTCTGGGGATTTTCTGTGCATCTATATTTCAGTTTGTATTTAGTACGAAATATATGATTTCACGGGATGACCGTAAAAGTAATATAAAAAAATGAAGTTGAAAAAATAAATACAAAAAGATACTTCATAGCTAACTTCTCAAACATTATACTAATATGGATATGCCCCGGGATTCCACGACTTAGGTATATTGTTGAATAAGATTCTGATTATATTACATTCAATACATTTCAGTATGATTTTGACGTGTAAAATAAATATTTTCACAAAACACAATATAGGTAATATATTTGTATAAAATTTTAAAATGTTTCAAAATTGACAAAATCAGGAAAGTCGAATGCAGTGAGTGAATTTCAAACAAAAGAACTGTTTTGCGATGTTGTTTGTTTGCAAAAAAATATTATTTTTACCTTACGGATTTTTTACATACGTGCATTTGAGCTCTATTACTTCAAAGACGATACTAAATCATTAGGCCTAATCTATTAGATTAGGCAACGTACAAAATGAAAAGCCTGCCTAAGTGCATTTTCAATGTACCCGAAGGTCGTGTAGAGCATGAGATCTGTGAATTTTTTCTCTTCTTCGGCGGATTTTTGGACGGAAGCTACTGGACGTGGGATATAAGAGGGAGCGACGGTGTCTACGACACGGATATTAAATAACGCCTCCCTCTGTGCATGCCATACGCCGCGGCAGCAGAGATCCCCACGATGTCCACCATCGCCATCTGTGATGATGGGTTGTTTGACCACATACACATTCCCCCAAGCGTGTTGGCATAGCTCACAAAATAGATCTCAAATTTCGATGTGGCGACGTGTTATTAAACCACCTGTTTAGCTATTAAGACTATTAAGATTATTCACATTAACGTAAAAAATATTCAATGCATTAGTAAAGATTTTGTATTGAACTGCCTATTTAAGTATACCTATCATATCAATATCATATTTTTTTTCAAACGAAATCCGGGACTTTTGGTCATATCCATATTATGTTTTCTACTGGAAATTCCACCGTGTTGCACTGGGATATCCGATCATTGCATATTACCCTGTGTGTTTTCTTGACCACTAGCTACCACTAAAGTTACAAGTGCTACAAATCTTATATTTGTCACTTTTTCTATGAGAAACAACAATTATGTTGGATTCTAGGACTTGTAATTATTGTGGTATAAGGGCCTGTTTTATGACTCGTGCCAGGCACGACATGACTTGACATACTTTTTCGAGCTTGTCTACAAAGTCCACGTAGTTTGTCAAAAACATTTTGCCATTGGGCAGGGAAGATACCCTTAAAGGCAAAAGAAAACGGAGAGCATTCCCAGATCCATAATGTAAAGGCACCGCCAACTCGCCTATTTAATACTTAAATAGAGCCCTATCAAAAACTAGAAATTAGGCGTTTGAACATCGCAACAATTTTGTTTGGGTCTCTATAAACGAAATGGTAGTTATTGTAGCAGTAACGGCATTTGTGTCATTGGCATTGAATAGACACAATTTAGGTAGAGACAGTGAGCCTTTAACTCTGCTAGCGAAAGTCTTCGCAAGAGGGTCAGCAGGCCGAGCCTACAACCGGCCGCGACCTCCGGCCAACGTCATCGGAATTCGTTGATGGACAGTCGTGGCTACTGGTTCTGTACTTAATGGGATTTCGGTATCTCAGCGTATATGGGACAATATTGCTGCAAGTGCCCCACCCTCCTCGTAATGTGATAGATAACAGTGACTTACAGGATTTTAATTTAACTAATTAAGTAGATTGGTCTCTTCATTACTTCTCTGCTCGGTTCCTCTTCGATGGAAGCGTATCCTTATTTTTAAACCCTTAGATTTTAGACCTAAAAACTAAATTTTAAGGCTCGGCGTTCACAGTCAGTTATTGAGTCGGTACTTTATTTTTTATTATTCGAGAACGAATGTCTGTTTTGCATATGAATATCATTGCTTTATACGTAGATCGGTTGCGGTTGACAATGTTTTTCAAGTTTTTTAGTATTGTTGACTTTAGCATTATTCGCAGTAAACAAGTTATAATACGGCTCAGATCAAAAGGTCGTACGTCGAGTTCAATGCCCGCCGTTCAAATGGCGAATTATTTATCGAATGAATGAGTGGTCTGATTATTGGTGATAGGGAAGAGTGTTTGCCATTTTAAACAGTTAGTTGTGCGACTTACCAACTGCGAAAGTGCTGATGAACTGTAATCTAATAAAGCTAATTGGTAGTGTTACTCTAGGTACTATGTCAGCGGGCTTCTCCGGGGCGATTTTGGTGTGTAAGAAAAGAACCCTTTAGTATCAGGATCATAAACATTTTATTGTGTACGTGACGTCTCTCCTGTGGACATGGCAATAGTTAAGGGTCTATAGCCAATATTTTTTAGTCAGGTCTACATCGGCGTGTGGGACGCCTGGCCAACTTTTGGCCCATTTAAAAAATCTTTGATGATTCGGAGTCGCTAATTTTATATCCACAGGAGAGACAACTTTTGTTTCTTGCACTATTTATGACCCGAATACACTTAATTATGTTAGCTGTTGAATAAATAATATAATACAGAATAGTCCTATGAGAGCTCGAGTGAACAGTAGCTGAGTGGCTTAACTGTTGGTTATTGAAGGTTTATTCCTACTTACTAAAAGGTAGAAAATGAAAAACATGGTAGAGTTTTAATTGTTTTTGACTTATTTTAATGCGACTAACGACTACATCCATTAGGTACTATAATGATGATGATCGATTGATGATTTGTTCCTGTAGTTCTTCATTAGGGGCATTAGGCTCGCAGAACAGATGCCCATTTGTTTCAATTTTGGCAGCTTCTTCCATTATTATAATTTTTTTGTCATGCCCACTTACTTTTGCTTGTCTGATTGATTAGATTTCGTCAAAATGAGATTATAAAAAGTAAAAAAAAAAATACGTACGAAAACTTATATAGTTTGAATTCTAGTTTCGAGACTGTGTTAACATCACTTCATGTCAATTTGGGGCTAGGTGCAAACCGGATGCGCTAATCGAATGATCAATAGCTCACATCTACCAAATATTAGCATCTCCATTAGTGTCAGGTCGGCTGTCGCTGTACGTTCCGTCGTCGTATAATGTTAGACCCTCTCGTTTGCAACGCTAGAGTCATGTTGCCACAAAAACTTAGACACCCGTTAAACATGTGTTTAAAACATGTCAGTTCATAGTCAATTTTGCCATAGTTGTCATCACTGACGTCATCATTATCCCACCCTATATGCCCCACCGCAGGGCACAGGCCTCCTCTCAGAATGACAGGGCTTGGACCGTAGTCCACACTCAAACCCAGAGCAGATTAGGAACTTCACAGACATCATTGAATTTCTTCACAGGCATGTGTATCCCCACGATGTTTTCCTTCACCGTAGCTCAATGTAAATTCCGATAAACTGTGACGTTCTAACCCGGGTCCGAACCCACGACGCTTTTTCTGCTTTGGAGACCATAGGTAAGGTAGGACAAAACCACAAAGCTATCGACTTTTTATCACTTTTCATTACTGACGTCACGTAAATGATTTGGGCAACCCAGTGCAAATCGAGTTCTAGCAAGGATAAGAATTTTCTAAATAGGTATCCCACATTTACAGGTGGGAAACAGCCTAAACCTATTATGCGTCATATTGTGTAATTAATGTAATTATAGTCGGAACTACAACCGACACATCCGCGTACTTTTTGGCAGCATCGCAATGATTTTTATCATTGGATAATAGTTTATTTTTAGACAGACGTCGTTCCCCAATTTTTTACACAGCGCTACGCAAGACAATCTTCCCAAATCTGCAATGTCTCCGAAGCACTTAAACCATTTAATGACCGTAACAATAACGGAGGCACGACTGCCCATTCGGGCTGCATGCAATCACAAGTACTTTTAAACGTGACAAAAGGAACTAAACAATAATGTTAGAGATTACAATACAGAGGCGAACTGAATCGCTTATCGGAATCTTTCCACAGTAACAATCCATTTCACGGCAGACGGTACATTAGCATAATCGCATAAGAATTGCTGTGGAGATCAAAGCTCGTCAGACGATTTCGATTTCTTTTACTTTTTAAGCCTTCTTTTGTCTCCACTGTTATTTATTAGTACCGAAGAAGTGTAGTGTAACAGTGTAACAGAGGAATATTCATCATAATCGATTTTATAAACAAGACAACCAACTTACAGGCTACAGTCGTCGTTCACTGTTGGGACCTCGTCCTCGGTTGCGTATGCACAAGAAATGTTACAATTGAAATTACTTTTTTTATTATATTATGTTACTAGCTGTTGCCCGCGACTCCGTCTGCGTGGAATTAGTAATTTGGGCAGCTTATTTTTTTATCCAATTTGCTTTTTCATCACTTATGGCTCTCCATAGTCCCTTGATATAACAAAATTACCCGCCCCCGCAACCCCCCCCCCTCCCGCACTCCCCTCCCAACCCCCTCCCCCCACCGAACCCCCCGCACACCCGCGTTCACATTAACCACAAGTCAAGCGTGCCTATAGAAGTTTTACTTCAAAAACCCCCAATTTTGAAATATTCTTCCGCTCCGCTCCGCTCCTACTGGTGTTGGCGTGATGATTATATAGCCTATAGCCTTCCTCGATAAATGTGATATCTAACACTGAAAGAATTTTTCAAATCGGAGCAGTAGTTCCTGAGACTAGCGCGTTCAAACAAAAAAAACCTGTTCGATAAATTCTTAAAATAGACTTATCTTTCTTATTTGTGAACCGATTCAAATGAAACAAACACTAAATGTTAATCCAAGAAAATACCAACATATCAGTGTAAACCGCATCCTTCTAGGTTAAGCCGTTTCTGAGATTAGCGCGCACAAACGCACAGACAAACAGACAGACAATAATTCTAAAAATCATTGTTCTGGGTTCTATTGTGCTAATAAATAGCCCTAGTGACAGTTTTTCTCAAATATCTTCAATGTACAGACACCGACTTGTTACAGATTTATTATATGTATAGATAGATAGATGTCGTTGGATAATTATCGGATAACTAACTCGAGGAAGAGGTGATAACCGTCCTATACATCGCGGTCGTATATTAATTCTATTGTTATCTTATGCCTACGTGAATAACAATAAGAAATGCACAACATCGGATCGTTGTCTGAGAAAATATAAACGCGTGTTACCCCGGCGCCACACATATTACAAATGTTTCAACACATATTTGAACACATATTTGATCTATGGTTGATTGTATGGATGTTCTATTGAACAAATAAGCAAATACCGGTGCTACACATGTGATCAAATAACTGTGTTCAAACATTTGTAATATGTGTGGCGCCGGGGTTACACAAGTCCTGTCACGCGTGAATCATCATCGATCGATCATCAGCAATATACACCGTGAAATTTTAGTGGTTGTTTTCCCGAAACGAGGTGATTTAGTATCGATTGTACAATCGATTTATAATTACTATTTTGACTAGAGTCATAAATCCAATTGTGAAAAACGAAAGTCGAAAATGACCGCAAACCAATAGTAACGCTTCGTTGGTACCTAACCTATCGTACGATCGTACGCTACTTGTACCAACGAAGCGTTACTAATTGGTTTGCGGTCATTTTCGACTTTCGTTTTTCACAATTGGATTTTTGACTCTAGTCAAAATAGTAATTATAAATCGATTGTACAATCTATACTAAATCACCTCGTTTCGGGAAAACAACCACTAAAATTTCACGGTGTATACGTCTCACTGCAGTGCATTAAAATTCATGGTCTTCCTTTTATTTCTGACACTATGTTATTTAGCAAAAAATAATCCTTTTGATGAATCCTTTCGATCGGTATGATAAAGCTACAGGGTAATTTTTTTCTCGTGTAGCGGGTTCGATTCCCGGTTCAACCATGAAATTATTTCAAAATCTATGAATGCAGTTTAAATTGTTTTTTAAATTAAAATAATGTCTTCTTTCGGTAAAATGTTCAATCTACAATATTCAAGGTACTTTCCCTCCATGTGGCATAGCCGTGGAACGCCCTGTATATCCTATGACACTTTCGCAACTGAGACGAATCTATAATGATAATGACACCTCACACTGCCATGAGTCAATTGGGCTACAGTAAAAGTTCGGGTAAAAACCTACTGGACAGAGTTAAATCCAAGTTAGGCTCAAGCCACACAGAAGAGACGTGGGACGGGGGCGCGTCGTAATCGCGGCGCCCCTAGAATCAGTTTTCATACTAAACGTATAGAAGCGTCGCGATCCAAAGCAGACAGAAGAGACGGGGCGGAGACGCGGCCTGCAAATAAACGATTCGAATACGAATTGTAGATAAAAGCCAGCTGTCAGTTCGAGGATTAGCATGATTTTAATTTTCCGCTAGTTGTTATATCGAGGGTGATTTTTGAGAGGCGCGTTGCTAGGGGTATGGAAATCGTCCCTCGCTAGACGCCAAATGACAATTTTGCTCTTACCCCGCTCCAAGATTAGGGCCGGCGCTGGTGGAAGACCCGTTAATTGGCTATCACTCGTGCGATGCAGCGATATAATATCTTAAATATAAACTGCTCTTCGTCATATATATTTAAGTTAGTTTTTGGCCACTGAGGGTGCCCTTCGTCCTCAGTGCCCGAGCGAACGAGGGGTCACTTGTTTATCTATTAGTGCATGCAGTGGCGTGAAGTGAACATTTTCGTTAGGTAACGCGGAGAGAGAGAAGCGTGAGTTAGATATATCTAGGAATGCAATGGCTCGGAGGTACACAAGCTTTGCCATACTTATCATCACCGACATCAAGTAAAGACAGCTCAGTGCTACAGGCCACTGCTGTCGACTGCAATTTGATTTTATATTCGCCCTCAGTTGCTATCAGCGGTTAAAAAACGACTTCCGTATTTGTCAACCCTGAATGAACGACCATTATGCACGCCCTGATAATTCAAACAGTTTGGATTACCAGGTCGTATGTACAGTATTGTCAATTATGTGTTGAAACCTCACCCCGGTTTTCTAACTGCAGAAAATTCAACAGACCCATTTTAAGGAAATCTAGCCCTGAATGTTTAAAAGACACAGGTATACGAAGCGCTTTAACGTAGGTACACAGTGGTACACTAGCAGCGCAATTCGCAATAACGGGTGCCGGCCCTCCGACCGTGACCGAATCCGGCCCGTGTTTAAACATCGCTTGTTTGCAACCGCTACGTAACCACACGACCAGCTCCATGCTCTACAGGATTGGGCTGACTATCGTATGACCTGCGTTAGCTTGTAAATTGTAAGCCTATAGGTTTAGAGCAGTGCAAATATGGTGTTGTTGGTTTTACGTTCGAGATGGTAAGGTTGTGAATGTTTGGGTAAGATTAATAGGGGTAAATGCGACATTTCCTTTAGCGCCTAGCGTATATCCGGGTGGTTAGGCCGAGTCAACTTCCCGACAGGAGGTCCTCTTTGTTATGTTGGCCAACCTTAAAAACGATTGGTTGTTGAACAGAATTTTCTGTCTGATATTCGGGGCTCCAAGAAATCAGGACATTGACATACCTACTTATGGATATAAGCAGATAGACAGACAGGATCAAAGTGCAAGGGTCTGTTTTTGACACTTTGACTACAGAAACTTAGAAAGAGGAATTTGAGGCAACAATGGGATCAGACTTTAAAATAATTAATTCAAATTAATTAAAATTCAATCCCACAGCTGTATACGTACATTTCAACTGTGTTCACATATTTTAATACTTTTAATATAGTTAGTCCAAGTAGACTTGACAAGTTACTTAACTATGTTGTTGAAAACATACCTACCTTGTGAAACACTTGTTTAAATTTTGACTAATAATCATTGTACTGATGTATTTCTATAGCTAATTATAACTATTTATAACTTATTAGACGGTTATGTTATTGAATTTAAAATTTTTACAAAATATTACATACACCGTGAAATTTTAGTGGTTGTTTTACCGAAACGAGGTGATTTAGTATCGATTGTACAATCGATTTATAATTACTATTTTGACTAGAGTCAAAAATCCAATTGTGAAAAACGAAAGTAGAAAAAGACCGCAAACCAATAGTAACGCTTCGTTGGTACCTAACCTATCGTACGATCGTACGCTACTTGTACCAACGAAGCGTTACTATTGGTTTGCGGTCATTTTCGACTTTCGTTTTTCACAATTGGATTTTTGACTCTAGTCAAAATAGTAATTATAAATCGATTGTACAATCTATACTAAATCACCTCGTTTCGGGAAAACAACCACTAAAATTTCACGGTGTATGTTCAACCAAGAAATTCCTTTACCACCCTAAGGTTCAATATCAGCCTTATTGTTTTTCTTCTGATGTAGAATTGACATAAAAAATGGTAAAGCACTTATTTGGTCGAGTATGTTACATAAAAAATATAAAAACCGGTCAAGTGCGAGTCGGACTCGCGCACGAAGGGTTCCGTAGGTACCATTATCTATAAAAACGGCAAAAAACCACGTTTTTTGTATGGGAGCCCCCCTTAAATATTTATTTTATTTTAATTTAATTATTTATTTTTAAAGTGAATATACAACTAATTATTCTGTGAATATTTCAAGCGTCTACCTGTTGCCGTTATCACTATCGAGCAAAAACGAGCAAAAAAATCACGTTTGTTGTATGGGAGCCACCTTAAATATTTATTTTATACTGTTTTTTATTATTTTTTGTTATAGCGGCAACCGAAATACATCATCTGTGAAAATTTCAACTGTCTAGCTATCACGGTTCATGACATACAGCCTGGTGACAGACGGACAGCAAAGTCTAAGTAATAGGGTTGGGTCCCTTTGGGTACGGGGTAGGGAACCCTAAAAATGGTATTCCTTTTCCTTATGGGAAACCCCTAAATACATTAAACCGAACATTACAACATCACAATGAGTGTTTTGATCTATTTTCCATACATGAATGGCATTATCCTGGAGTATTCCATACAAGATAAGCTAAGAATAATTTAGTAGGCACACCTAGTATCCTGCATGTATTGAATACAAATTCGAGATTGTTATTCACAAGGTTTATGTCAATGTTATCAGAAAAGGTCTGTCCCGGAAAAACATGTTTTAAATCCAGCTAACATAATGATTAAGGCCGTTTGCACATGGAGCTACTCAAAGAGAACTAGTTACGAACTTAAATTACTAACGAGTTGCTTGGGCGTCAGTGCAGAGCAGAGCAGTGCTTAGTATTATACAATACATGCATCTGACAAGTGCAAGTGACAAGTACTAAGCATTAGCTACTAAGCTCGTGTAAACCTAGCATTATGGGCAGTGACGCTCAAGCAACTCGTTAGTAATTTAAGTTCATAACTAGTTCTCTTTGAGTAGCTCTATGTGCGAACGGCCTAACTAGTCGCGTCGTGTGCGAACTTCAATGCGGAAGATTTTAACTAAGCAACTTTATGAGCTAAATATATTTCAAACTCTGAATGTAAATATAGAGTACTAGCCTTCCGTCCGCAGCTTCACCCGCGATAAATAATTTTTTCCGTAGGTAAAGGTATTTTCCCGCGGTAAAAAGTAGCCTATGTCACTCAGTGATAATGTAGCTTTATAACGGCAAAAGAATTTTTGAAATTGGTCCAGAAGTTTCGGAGCCTATTCAATGCAAACAAACAAACAATCAAATCTTTCCTCTTTATAATATTAGTATAGATAATTACTCTATTTAGCCCAAAATGTTGCTTAGTCAACGATTCCTCAATATAAACTTGAAGTAACATACCTTTTTATAAATCTCGAAGCTAGTGAACTGTGTGGCAGCATACGGAAATATCCGGACCATCTGAGCCCCATTGCCTTTGTAGAGTGCTAACAGTGACTCCTGCTTCACTATGGCTGTCAGGCCACCAACAACCCCGTGATGCTTGTAGTGTACAGACTGGGCTTGGAGCAAGA
The DNA here is from genome assembly GCA_947859365.1 of Archips crataeganus. Lineage (NCBI taxonomy): Eukaryota > Metazoa > Arthropoda > Insecta > Lepidoptera > Tortricidae > Archips > Archips crataeganus. Next base: position 4,778,877 of record OX402061.1, on the reverse strand, counting down.
TCTTGATCCGGTCCAGAGGAGCCACCGTGGTTTTGGCACACATGCCAGCGACACCTGGTTGCAAAAAGAATAGCTAATTTTAAACATTATTTTCATCATCATCATCATCATCATCATCATCATCAGCCTATTGCAGTCCACTGCTGGACATAGGCCTCTTCCATGGCGCGCCACAACACTGCCTTCGGCCCCTCGCATCCATACGCCACCAGCGACCCTCTTAAGGTCATCCGTCCACCGTGCCTCAGGACGCCCTACACTACGTTTCCCCATCCGTGGTCTCCATTCGAGGACTCGTCTGCTCCACCGCTCATCAGCTCTGCGACAGACGTCGCCAGCCCAACGCCACTTCAGCAAACTAATTCTAATTCATTATTTTACCTGGCTAATATTTTAAGTATTGTTTTTTTTGAAGAGAATTTATAAAAGTTTCAGTTGTTTGTGTAAGCTGTGGTTTCTCCAAAAATAAATAAATAAATTAGTGTCTGACCGAAACACGATTTTTAGACGAAACCGAAACCGAATATTCAGTTTTTTTGTGATTTCGGCCGAAACCAAAACCAAAACCGAAATTTTTGAAGACTTATCATATCAAACAAAATATTAAAAATTACTGTACAAATCGTAAGGAAAAGGTTATTGCAAGGATTTCTTATACGAGAACAGTTACTTTTTTTGTTAAACAAAATAAAAAACGTTAATTTTTAATGAAAATTGATATAATTAGAGGTAACCATATTTTGTCGCGCGCCACGTAGTTCACAAATTGCATGCATACTACTGTCGCTGGTCCAGGCTGGGCCGGCTGCCGATGCATTACCTATACCTACCCGGCCGAGCGTGCCCGAATTAAGCCGAGTACTCCCGATGCGAGAGCCGCGAGAGGCCGCGAAGTAATTTCGGCCCGGCCGAAGGGTTTGGCCGGATTCTGGCCGAAACCGAAACTTCGGCCGAAATCACTTTTTTGGCCGATATTGGCCAAAACCGAAACCAAAACCGAAACTTCGGTCGGACACTAAAATAAATGTGCAGTGACATTCATAAACTTTTTTTAATGTCCAATATTTTTTGTAGTTAACAATAAGGCCCATTAAGGCCGCCCATTGCTTACCTTATTTTTTTCCATGTACCTGTTTTTCTGTATTGTATTCTTTGTGGTGTACAACAAAAGTCTTTGTATTGTATTGTTAATAGCGTACAAAGAATTGCCTACCCCATACAGAAAATTAGCTTAGCTATTATTCAAAGATGGAACGCTGCTAGAATCTTTGGTGCCTTGCCTAAAAGGACTCCTTTTTATAATATGTTTTTTTTCTTATGGTTTTAGTTTACAATACTTGTATACATACATAATTACATTATATATAATATATATGAATTTATATTTTCTATGTAATAAAAATCTACATATCATCTTATATATAAAATTCTCGTGTTGCGGTGTTTGTTACCAAACTGCTCCGAAATGGCTCCACTGATTCTCATGAAATTTTGTGTGCATATCGGGTAGGCCTGAGAATCGGTCAACATCTATTTTTCATACCCCTATTCTTCGCAGACGGAGTCGCGGGCAGCAGCTAGTATCATAATAAAATAAAACTTGTCTTACCTCCAGCTAATAAATTCTTCATAATAAATTCCAAATCATTTTTCTGCTCCATTTTCAAAGCCATTTTTGAGACTGCTGAGACCGGTAAATATATTTACTAATGTAAACTGTTCTCTACACTGCAAGGTAGTAAATTTCTGAAAGTTTCTGGCCAATATGGTTTTTTAATCCATAGTATGCTCTCAAAAATCTTGTTTTAATTTATTCGCCACTTGCCATTTGGCACGCTCATCACCACTTTCACCAGTAATCAGGTAATAAGGTATTATAACTTTTTCCAAATATTTTTAATGACTTATCTAAGTGATAAGAAAAATATACTTTGCAATAAACTCTGCGAATTATCCTTAAAATATTTGTTGCGCCGACACATTCACAAGAGTAAAGGAGTCAGTAAAAACTTACTAAACTGAATAAATTAAACAACAAACACGCTACGCGCTATCCCGTTAGCGTGTTTCGAACTAATAAAAAAATTAAAATACTACTCTTTCCTTGTTTTCTATTATCATGATCGTGAACTTGAAAAATATGTCTACGTTCTATTGGTGGAATGACCGGTCGTTTGAGAAAGTTGTCTCAATCGACCAATAGCTAACGGAGAAACAATAGATATTTTTTAGAACACATAGTAAGAACATATCGCGCATATGACATATCGCACATCATTTGACAGGTAGCGAGTATGACAGTTGACAGCTGACGTGTGGTTTACGTTTCGTTTTGAAGACTATCAGTGCATCTTTTTGTTTTAAACGCCAATTACATAGACAGAACCACATTTAAAAAAAAGTAACTAAGTACGAATGATTTATCTGAAAACAAAAAAATCAAAGATTAAAGTGCATTTTCAGGTTTATTTCTATTATGACCAATCTTTGTGAAACTTCGTAGAACGAAACATTATAATAACACTCCATCTCTTCAAAAGTTGTGGAACTATTGAGCGGTGTCTGTACGATTCATCAGAATGTTTTAGTAATAGCCCGATAGATGTCTCATTCGAGCTATAAAGATAGTTCCAGGACGAATGACATGTCATGAAAGGAAAGCGGAAAATGGAAAACCGAACCACTCCTTTAGGAACTAGAGTGTGCTAGATAGATTGTTTTAATCACCCGTATACTAATTAGCTCCTTAAGCTAACACAATGGCTAAGAAGAGTTGATCAAGTTTCCAGTTACACTACCGTGTATATTTTTGATTAGCGAAGTTGATGAAAATGTTTTCCAGTTTCATTGATCCCGCTTGGCGTGCTTGTGAAGGTCACCTTGACCGCGAAAGCTCAAATGGGAACAAGTCGGGTGTGCGTGGAGCGCCATACGCCGAGGAAGCTTCGGTGCATGTTGGCGGGCACGTAGTAAAATCCAGATATATAACGTAAATAAATTTGAAATCTGTCAGAGTATATTTCACCATGTTGGCGGGTGGTTGCGTGGAGTCTCAGTAGTTGATGATTCGCGACGTGAGAAAATACGCGGTGTTGTGAAGTTTGTTGAACATTTAAATTAAAAAAAAAAGAATTAATATATTTTTAAGTGACCATGGACGTGGCTGCGAAGGGAAATGTTTTAGGACGTAAGTATTATTTATCTTTTTGTTAATTTCCTATTAAACATATTATGTATGTCGTACGTAATTCTTAAAAAGTTAGCAAAATATTTATAAAGTTTCAAATAAGTAGGTATATGATTATTGTGGTAGAGACGGTAAAGTGAAATAAAGAGACAGAACTGAATTGGCACTATTTTAAATTTCAAACGATTTATATTGCCCGATATTATTTAATTAAGTATTGATAAATTAAATACTTTTATCATAAAATTCATTACCTTACTCTCGCACCAAAATAAGTTAAGCAACAAGTGGTGATTTGAATGAAAGTTACGTACTTACCTATCCTAAATTAATTGAGTATTCTAAAAGTAGAAATTTTGCAATATACGTACATCTTAACATGTATAGTTTTTATAATTAAGTTGGACAGATACGGTACTGTATACGTTACACACATTAAAAACGTATTATCTCCACATTTTTAAAAAAGCAGATCATAATAGAGTTCCATAAAGTGGTGTAGACGGTGTGGTGTATGACGAAATTATACGAACTTCTAAACCTACGCACGTGTGTTAATGGCTTTATTTATATTATTTACGAGTTCAATGACCTTTGCTATTGGAAACAAGTTTTAGAAACACGTAGGGCTTAGTAGGTACTTTGAATAAATCTTCTATTCTATGTAGGCATATATTATGATGATGACTAAAAATTGTCTGATTTATTCTCAATATGATAAGTGGATTATTAGCAAGATTATTTTGAACTTTAAATAAATAAATAAAATAAATAAATAAATATACTTTGGAAGTTAATATTTGATTTTTTTCGGACTTTTTAAGTACAAAGGTTTATTAGCTGTTGCTCGCAATTTCATTTTAGTCCAAAATTATCCTATTTTATAAGCTAAAATAAAAACCATTAAATAGGCAGGTAGGTACATTCCCAAAACTTAATTGAAATAGGTTAGATGGTTTGGAAAATTAACGTGTACGAATAGTAAGTACGTAATTATTTTTATTTACTCTATCCTTGTTTTGTTTAATGATTTCCATATCCATGAAATACTGAATGAATACCAGAATTTTTAGAAAAAAATATTTGCAAAATCCAATTTTGAGTCATTGTATTGGTAAAATATAAGGAGTGTCCTTAGAGGATTTGAAGGTCGCGCGGTGACTCGGTGGATCAGTGGCAAGGTCATCAAGGTTAAGGGCATTGGTATAACAGTAACTACAACGAACGGCCTTATATTGTGAAATTCGATTTTCGAACTTCGTCTCGTGCCGTTCGACGCTAATAGTATTAAGGGGGTACCGCCTTTTTCGCGCTAATCGATTCTGGGTGGGCGATTTCGGGCGTGGGGCCGCTTGGGGGAGGCACGATGGCTCAAGATAGGTTGGTTGGACTGCACGTGTTTTTGGGTATTTTCATCATATTACTAAAACAAATACATATTTTTAAAATGTAGCCAGACTACGCCCTAGAAAACATCTTGTTTTATTAACATTCAAAAAGTCATGAGCTTCCGTGCAGTATTAGCGTCGTACTACGAGTTTAATTTATATTTTAGAGACGACTTTGGATATTTTTCTATCGAGCGAACTACAAGTAATCGTGTTTCGAAAAAGACTAGTCGCCAGAGTGAATCCTCAAATATCTTACATATGAATTTCAGGACTATAGCATTGCTAGTAATGATACAGCACGAGTTTAAATGAATGCAATAAATGCGCCAAAAACACGGTACCCCCTTAAATAGAAGAGTGAAAGGGACAGCGTGATACGAAGTCCGAATTTCGTAGTAGCCCCCCTGAAGTCGTATTTTCTACGCGCGGCCGATCGCGATAGCTTCCATCTTCTCTTTCTGCCTTTATCTTATTCCGTGTGATAGAGAGAAGTGGTGAAAACAATTGTGATTCCGAGTGCGTTAGGCGCAAGCCACACAGAAGAGACATGGGACGGGGGCGCGTCGCAGTTCGCGTCGTTTGTTCGCAGGCCGCGTCCTCGCCCCGTCTCTTCTGTCTGCTTTGGATCGAGATGCTAACATACATTTAGTTTAGTATGAAAACTGATTGTTTTACGTCTCTTCTATGTGGCTTACGCTTACGCCTTAAGACAACAATACCTCTGTCTATCCATAATAGTTTGTGGATAGACTTTATTATTATCAATTTATTATCACTAACATAGTTTTTAAGTTTCATTGTAACTAACATAATTTTGAGTCACGAGCTAGAAATAAACGTTAATTAGGGGAGACCGGGTACAAAAGTAACAGCGGGTCGAAAGTAGCAAAGGCTGTGTAGTTTTATCTAATAGTCGAAACACCTCTTCGCTACAGTCATATGACAGTCGATTCCACCCCTCTTACTTGCATCCAGCCGCTGTCGGTGCTCCGCGCTGCTACTTTGAGCTAGAGGCATTGACGTACAATAAAACAACTAGACTCCCAATCACGCTCAAAAATTGTCCGAAGCAAAAGTCTGCACACGCGTCTATTGTGCAGAGTTTTGGTTCAGTTGTGTTTCGACCGCGCGTTGATTACAACGTCACTTCTCGCCCCGTATTCGTTTATGTCTCTTTCGCACCGTAATCAAACTCACGAGAAAAAAAGAGACAGACAGTCTAGCTTCCGCTTCGCATGACCACTCCACTGCATTCTTTACTCTTTAGGCGGTTTCCAGCGCGTGACGTCATGTCACTACTTCGAACGATCGTATTTAATTGACATTAAACATTAGTGCTACGAAATAAGGTGTTAATTTGAATGAATGCTGTTAATGTTATCTGTATAAACTGATGTATACGTACACACAACGCCGCTCGGACGTTTTTTGAGGAACTTTTGTTAAGCGATTGGGAGTCTAGTTGTTTTATTGTACGTCAATGGCTAGAGGACAAAACGTGATTTCACGAACTAAAAATAACTTTCTTGACTTTCATTCATGTCACGTTTTCATATTATTAAAAGAATGATTTTTATATGAATATTTGTATAGTCATTCTTGATTAAATGGATTACACGGTGTTTGAGTTCGTTTGTGTCAATCACGTTCCACTTCAAGGCTAGCTTTAATTTTTTGACAAAAATGTGGCAGGGTACAAAAGTAACATAGACAGACATGATGATGAAAACTATGTGTGTCCGAAACAAACACTGTTACCAAATACTTAGTATGAATAGAAAAAGTAATTCTCACGCCAAAAAAACATGCCTTTTCCTAGACTGACAATAAATGCTAACAAAATGTTATTTTTTTGATTATTTTCATAAAAAAATACTTTTTCAATATTTTCAGATACTTATAAAGTGCCAATATTTTTTCTTTTGCTCATTCAATGTTTTCTGATACATAACTTATTAATTTAATACTTCATCTCATATTTAAAAATACTTCTTTATCCTGTTACTTTCGGCAACGTATCGGGGTCGAAAGTAACAACAGGCGAATTTTTTTTAAGTCCCTATTTTTCACACAAAATAAGTACTAATTAGGTAAATAAAGACATCAATTTGAAGAGCATGAACGAAATTTATAGATAGCTATATTAATTTCATCAATAGTACATTGTTGTAGAGGCTGGAAAGTAAGCAATAGATGGACGAGTTTGTTTGAGGGCCGACGCGTAGCGGAGGCCCTCGAAAGTACGAGTCCATCTATTGCACTTTTGGCCGAGACTAAACATTGTGCTTTTCACGACTAATGCGAGGAAATCATTATCATCATCATCATCATAATCATACATCCATCCATCCCGTCCATCCCGTCCATCCTGTCCATCCCGTCCATCCCGTCCATCCGACCATCCGTCCATCCGTCCATCTATCCCGTCTATCCCGTCCATCCAACCATCCCGTCCATCCCGTCCATCCGTCCATCCGTCCCGTCCATCCCGTCCATCCCGTCCATCCTGTCCATCCCGTCCATCTGCCCATCCGTCCATTCTGTCCATCCCGTCCATCCCGTCCATCCCGTCCATTCCGTCCATCCATCCCGTCCATCCGTCCATCCCGTCCATCTGCCCATCCGTCCATTCTGTCCATCCCGTCCAACCTGTCCATCCCGTCCATCCCGTCCATTCCGGCCATCCCGTCCATTCCGTCCATCCCGTCCATCCGTCCCGTCCATCCCGTCCATCCTGTCCATCCCGTCCATCCCGTCCATCCCGTCCATCCCGTCCAACCCGTCTATCCCGTCCAACCCGTCCATCCTGTCCATTCCGTCCATCCGTCCATCCGTCCATCCGTCCATTCCGTCCATCCCGTCCATCCGTCCATCCGTCCATCCGTCCATCCGTCCATCCCGTCCATCCCGTCCATCCTGTCCACCCCGTCCATCTGCCCATCCGTCCATTCTGTCCATCCCGTCCATCCCGTCCATTCCGTCCATCCATCCCGTCCATCCGTCCATTCCGTCCATCCCGTCCATCCCGTCCATCCGTCCATCCCGTCCATCTGCCCATCCGTCCATTCTGTCCATCCCGTCCAACCCGTCCATCCCGTCCATCCCGTCCATTCCGGCCATCCCGTCCATTCCGTCCATCCCGTCCATCCGTCCCGTCCATCCCGTCCATCCTGTCCATCCCGTCCATCCCGTCCATCCCGTCCATCCCGTCCATCCCGTCCAACCCGTCTATCCCGTCCAACCCGTCCATCCCGTCCATTCCGTCCATCCGTCCATCCGTCCATCCATCCCGTCCATCCGTCCATTCCGTCCATCCCGTCCATCCGTCCATCCGTCCATCCGTCCATCCGTCCATCCGTCCATCCTAACCATCCCGTCCATCTGTCCATCCGTCCATTCTGTCCATCCCGTCCATCCCGTCCATCCGTCCATCCAGTCCGTCTGTCCGTCCGTCCGTCCGTCCGTCCGTCCGTCCGTCCGTCCGTCCGTCCATCCATTCATCCATCCATCCATCGCATGCAGCAGACGATTACTGTTGATTGGTCCAATAATGTCGTTTCAGCACGCCAGGAATGAAATTCAGAAATTATCTTTCAAAAAGTCGTATCGTATAATGAAATACATATACTGATACGTCTTGTTTTCGATTAGTGTAACTTTGTTGTCGTGTTTGTGCGCCATAAATGAGTCAGCTGTTAAATGTACATATATAGGCAGTTTTGAGTACTGGATTTAGGTTATCTATGGCCACATTTTCGAGCAGTGTCGTGAAAAAATATTACGCTTAACCAGATAATGAGGTAAAAGTGCAAAATGTTAGTTTTGTCCCCGGTCTCCCCTATTATTATTATAATTATTCCGTTGGCATATGCAGTTACCGTGTAGTAACCGTTTATTTGTTTTTGAAACGGTAACGGTAATGGTAAACAGGTATACTTAGTCGTGATAGCCTAGTGGTTGGACCTATAGGTTCTCAAACAGAGGGTCGTGGTTTCGAGCCCGGACTCGTACCTCTGAATTTTCTGAAAATTATGTGTAATACATTTGAAATTTACCATGAGCTTTACGGTGAAGGCAAACATCGTGATGTAACCTGCACACACCTACGAAGAAATTCAATGGTGCGTGTGCATGAAGTTCCCAATCCTCGCGGGGCTCGGGTGGGAACTACGGCTCAAGCACTCTCATGCTGAGAGGAGGCGTGTGCTGTGAATTTTAATTCATTTGTGGTGAGGGTTCCGACTGATCAACTGTCGACCTTCACAAAAGAAGAGTTTTGGCCGTAAGGTGTCGCATACCGGCGGTTTCGTGGCCGGTTAACTGACACCGCGAAAGTGCCCACGTCACAGACTTTTCGTGTTAGTAATTAAGTTATAATATAAATATGTATGTTAGTCTTTAAGATATTTTTTATATGGGCCTATGCAGCCCGAAATAAAAATTATTCTATTCTATTCTATTCTGCAGTGCGACGAGGCTGGGATGATGATGATGATGATTGATGATGCTAAACAATCGCAAATAAATAAGCAATAAAAAGCGCAATGTTTTTTAGATTTAGACCCAGCATCAATTCCCTCTTTACTTAATAGGTTTGTTTGTTTGAAAGAGTAGGTATTACTTCTGAGCTGGTCCCATTGGCACCAAGTCAAGATCTGATGATGGAATCCTGGGGAAATCGACGGAAACCCTCAAATTTTATAGTCACACCTATGACGATTTTGGCATTTTTAGTATCAAGTCAAGCATTTTCATTCAGAAAATGTCATTTGGTTTAAATGATCCATTTTTAAATGGATCTGATGAAGAAGATTACAGATGGCCAACGGAACTCCTCAACGGGCCAAATCTTGCAAGTTGAGTTTGACCCACTTCCATGAGTTGAAATTTTGCACGCTTGTGTAAATTGGATGACAATGCAATATTATTATTACATAGCGCTGATCTGATGATGGAGCTGGAAGGTGGCTATAGAAACTCTGTAATAAATAAAACGATACGACTGCATCGAGTTTGGGGTCATTTGATTTGTCTTGACGATCTATGAGCATTAACATGTCGAACACTACGACATTTAAACTCAATTAATATTGGTACAACTGTTGTAATGTACATAATACTTATGCTGCGTAAGTATCAACACTTGTGTAAATCTACCATTTCTTTCGAGGAAAAGGAGTTGTTACTTAGTTGAATTTGGTTGAATTTAGAAGTTTAGTTTATGCTTAATCTTATACATACTACGGGCGTTCAATAAAAAGTGAGAATGAGTATGTTATAAACAACTTTTACTAAATGTCATTTTATTTTTCGACATAGTCACCTTTTAGCATAATACACTTAGTATATCTTTTATCTAAACTTAAAATTCCATTTTTAAAAAAGGTCTCATCTTGAGTACTTAATAAATCTTGTACTGCAGCGACTACCGCGTCGTCGTCTTCAAATTTCTGGCCTCTCAGGTATTGTTTCAACCTCGGAAATAGGTAGAAATCACTGGGAGCGAGATCTGGTGAATACGGAGGATGCTTAAGGATATCGAACCCAGCATCACGAATTGCAGCCATTGCAACGGCGGACTTGTGTGCCGGGGCATTGTCCTGGTGGAACAGCACAACTTTCGAGAGTTTACCTCACCGTTTTTCGCGGATCTCATTGCGCAATGTTGCTATTTGTTTGGCGTATAAAGTGCCCGTAATAGTGGCTCCATGCTCGAGATACTCAATCATTAATACCCCTTTACCATCCCAAAAAACAGAGCCCATGACCTTACCGGCAGATGGGCTGACCTTGAATTTCTTCGGAGTTGGAGATGATGGCCTTTTCCATGTCATAGACTGCAGTTTCGTTTCAGGGTCGTAATGATGGAGCCATGTTTCGTCCAGTGTTATAAATCGCGCCAAAAAAAGTTCCCGGTCTTGCTGCATCAGGTTCAAAGCTTCTTGACAAATCTCTAGTCTAGTTTGTTTTTGCGTGTCAGTAAGCATTCTTGGTACCCAACACGCAGATACCTTTTTCATACCCAAGCGTTAATGTAAAATATTATGCACGCTCCCCGTTGAAATCTTTACATTTTCAGCAATAAAACGAACTGTGACACGACGATCCGCCAAAACTGAGTTTTCGACTTTTTTCACAATTTCTTCAGTTACTGCTGTAGTAGGGCGTCCGGAGCGGGGGTCGTCCATTGTCGATGTTCTTCCACGTCTAAATTCGGCGCACCAACGTGCGACTGTCGAATACGGAGGAGCATTAGACCCTAGAGTGTCCCGCAAATCCAAATTGACTTGGTCCGTAGAAAAATTTTTCAAATACAAGTATTTGATAACGGCGCGCAGTTCAATTTTCTCCATTTTCGCTAACGTACTCAATAGCATTGCAAAGAAATTACCGTATATTTTTTAAACAAAAGACAGTTAGTTTTTTTTTTCATAGCAATCAGCTAGATAGATTAGCTTTACCGGCCAGTATTTAATTTCGTAATATTAAAAGAGTTTGCATCTCATTCTCACTTTATATTGAACGCCCCTCGTATACTTAAGTACTTACATTTCGCACGTTCTCAGAAGTATTTGTAAAATGGGTAATATTATAAACGTGAAAGTTCGTATGGATGGGATGGATGGACCTTTCACGCCAAAACGGTTTGACGGATTCTGATAAAATTTGACACACATATAATTAAGTTAGCTATGAAGTATCTTTTTTTTTTTTTTTTTTTGTACTTATTTTTTCAACTTCATTTTTTTATTACTTTTACGGTCATCCCGTGAAATCATATATTTCGTACTAAATACAAACTGAAATATAGATGCACAGAAAAAACCCCAGAAAAAAGACCAATGCTGGGAATCGAACCCAGGTCCTCAGCATTCCGTGCCGCGTGCCATACCCCTACACCACCACTGGTCTAGAGATTAGACACGAATCTTTCCTATACATCATACATTTCAATCTGCTAAATCATCACCTTATGCAGTGACAAGCGCACATCTATGTTACACCCTCATCGAGAGATTTTAACACTCCTTCGGAACTAACCGCTCACCTGGACAAGAGATGGCGCTACTGTGCAACTTTAAACAAGTTAGCTATGAAGTATCTTTTTTTTTTTTTTTTTTTTTTTTTTTGTACTTATTTTTTCAACTTCATTTTTTTATTACTTTTACGGTCATCCCGTGAAATCATATATTTCGTACTAAATACAAACTGAAATATAGATGCACAGAAAAAACCCCAGAAAAAAGACCAATGCTGGGAATCGAACCCAGGTCCTCAGCATTCCGTGCCGCGTGCCATACCCCTACACCACCACTGGTCTAGAGATTAGACACGAATCTTTCCTATACATCATACATTTCAATCTGCTAAATCATCACCTTATGCAGTGACAAGCGCACATCTATGTTACACCCTCATCGAGAGATTTTAACACTCCTTCGGAACTAACCGCTCACCTGGACAAGAGATGGCGCTACTGTGCAACTTTAAACAAGTTAGCTATGAAGTATCTTTTTTTTTTTTTTTTTTTTTTTTTTGTACTTATTTTTTCAACTTCATTTTTTTATTACTTTTACGGTCATCCCGTGAAATCATATATTTCGTACTAAATACAAACTGAAATATAGATGCACAGAAAAAACCCCAGAAAAAAGACCAATGCTGGGAATCGAACCCAGGTCCTCAGCATTCCGTGCCGCGTGCCATACCCCTACACCACCACTGGTCTAGAGATTAGACACGAATCTTTCCTATACATCATACATTTCAATCTGCTAAATCATCACCTTATGCAGTGACAATCTATATTTCAGTTTGTATTTAGTACGAAATACACATATAATTTACACCTTGGATTAACATCTTCTTCTAATATAAAAAAAAAACTCGTGTCACGGTGTTTGTTATCGAACTCCTCCGAGACGGCTTGATCGATTTTTATAAAACCTTTTTGTCTGTACCTATTCGAAAGGTCTGAGAATAGGTCGTAGGCTATTTTTTATACCTACCCCTATTCTTTGCGGACGGAGCCGCGGGCAACAGCTAGTATACGATAGATTTCATCCCAGGAAATTGTATAGTTCCCGCGGGATAGCGATAAACGACTTCTCCGTAGACGGAGTCGCGGGCAACATCAGCTACTACCTAACCTACAGTCGAGGAAACTGAATTGGCTACTTTCCTAACTAGTCAGTCTTTTAGATTATCAAAAAATATTGGACACGGATTTTTTATTTTGTCAATTAAACAAAAAATTACGTTGATATGGCGCGTTGAAGTTTCGCGTGACGTCACTTGTTCCTACACTTTGTATGAGCGTTTTAGGAACAAGTGACGTCACGCCTCGTCACGCGGAACTTCAACGCGCCATATCTTCGTCATTTTTTGTTTAATTGCCAAAAGAAAAATTAAATATAAATATGAATATAAATAAATATAAATATTAGGGGACAATCTTACACAAATCGACCTAGTCCCAAACTAAGCAAAGCTTGTACTATGGGTACTAGACGACGATAAACATACTTAATTACGTGTCTAATATTTTTTGATAATGTAAAATACGGACTAATAAGAATTATTATTTTTTTACCTAGGAAACATACCCTATTGCGTACCAGGGGGGCTACTCCGAAATTCGAAAATCGAAGTTCGCATCGTACCGTCTCGCTCGCTCTCGTATTAAATGCTATTAGCGTGAGCGGAACGGCACGATACGAAGTTCGAATTTTGCACTTCGTAGTATAAGGCCAGGGTGGAACCTTTTTGTTCAGTGTCATATTGACGTACGAGGGGCGTTCAATATAAAGTGAGAATAAATAAATAATAAATAAATAAATATCATGGGACAATTCACACCAATTGACCTAGTCCCAAAGTAAGCTTAGCAAAGCTTGTGTTATGAGAATGAGATGCAAACTCTTTTAATATTACGAAATTAAATACTGGCCGGTAAAGCTAATCTATCTAGCTGATTGCTATGAAAAAAAAACTAACTGTCTTTTGTTTAAAAAAATATACGGTAATTTCTTTGCAATACTATTGAGTACGTTAGCGAAAATGGAGAAAATTGAACTGCGCGCCGTTATCAAATACTTGTATTTGAAAATTTTTTCTACGGACCAAGTCAATTTGGATTTGCAAGACACTTTAGGGTCTAATGCTCCTCCGTATTCGACAGTCGCACGTTGGTGCGCCGAATTTAGACGTGGAAGAACATCGACAATGGACGACCCCCGCTCCGGACCCCCTACTACAGCAGTAACTGAAGAAATTGTGAAAAAAGTCGAAAACTCAGTTTTGGCGGATCGTCGTGTCACAGTTCGTTTTATTGCTGAAAATGTAAAGATTTCAACGGGGAGCGTGCATAATATTTTACATGAACGCTTGGGTATGAAAAAGGTATCTGCGCGTTGGGTACCAAGAATGCTTACTGACACGCAAAAACAAACTAGACTAGAGATTTGTAGAAGCTTTGAACCTGATGCAGCAAGACCGGGAACTTTTTTAGGCGCGATTTATAACAATGGACGAAACATGGCTCCATCATTACGACCCTGAAACGAAACTGCAGTCTATGACATGGAAAAGGCCATCATCTCCAACTCCGAAGAAATTCAAGGTGAGCCCATCTGCCGGTAAGGTCATGGGCTCTGTTTTTTGGGATGGTAAAGGGGTATTAATGATTGAGTATCTCGAGCATGGAGCCACTATTACGGGCACTTTATACGCCAAACAAATAGCAACATTGCGCAATGAGATCCGCGAAAAACGGTGAGGTAAACTCTCGAAAGTTGTGCTGTTCCACCAGGACAATGCCCCGGCACACAAGTCCGCCGTTGCAATGGCTGCAATTCGTGATGCTGGGTTCGATATCCTTAAGCATCCTCCGTATTCACCAGATCTCGCTCCCAGTGATTTCTACCTATTTCCGAGATTGAAACAATACCTGAGAGGCCAGAAATTTGAAGACGACGACGCGGTAGTCGCTGCAGTACAAGATTTATTAAGTACTCAAGATGAGACCTTTTTTAAAAATGGAATTTTAAGTTTAGATAAAAGATATACTAAGTGTATTATGCTAAAAAGTGACTATGTCGAAAAATAAAATGACATTTAGTAAAAGTTGTTTATAACATACTCATTCTCACTTTTTATTGAACGCCCCTAGTATCTACATCTAACAAAGAAATCATCGGGAAATTGATTGCGAAGAGGTTCCACCCTCGTACGCGATTGAGTTTCCCCGACTGTAACTACATAAAACAACAGAAAAATAAACACTAAATTAATTTGATTTACTTGAATAAAGAAATATTTGTTTCGAGTAAGTAGGAACGTCTTTATACTCGTAGCCTCCAGTCGCCCACGTCCAATTTTGTTTCACCAAACTTTAAACTTTGTTAGGTACAGTACGCTTAGTATAACTTTTCCTTCACTTCAATAACTCTCGATCGCGTTTACGTAAAAATTTCAATTCTATGGAAACATGTAAGCGCGCGCGCGGAGACGTTCTCCATGTTTCCCTAGTAATTGATTTTTTTACGTAAACGCGATCGAGAAGTATTTTGGTGAAGTAAAACTTATACTAAGCGTACAGTTTATTGAGTGTGTTCGATATCAACTTTACAAAATTATCTCCCATATTGAACACTGATCGGCAGGAGGCTATCACAGAACTCTTTCATCATGTAAATTACTTATTACCCTTATCAGATCTATGTGGGTATCTGATTCAACGGCACAGGTAAATAAGCCGTTACGGTAAATATTGCGACATTATTACACTCGAGCTCCGCTGCACCATGAGTTAGCGGATTACGTAGGCACTGTGATATGGATAAATAACCAAAAACTTAATGCAATCGATATTCAAACTACTCTATAAATACGAGTATAAAGTGCCATCTATCTAATAATTGGGGTTGAATACTAAGTAGGTAGATGAGTAATAAAACACCTTGTCATCGGGTCATTAATATGAATGAGATAAATAATATAGGTACTCGAATTAATATGGTTGCATTGTAATTTATAAATTCACGAAAATGCACAAGTCAAGTGATTCAAATCTTTTGGAGTCTTTGACGAAGGGCTTTATAACTATCATTTCATGTTATTGGCGTAAAATTGTTATGTGCGCTATGTAATGAATCTACATTATGGGTAATTGGATAATTGTACGCGAACATAGAACACTAACACATTCGATGCTGGCCAACCAGTGCTACTGTCATAATTTTGCAACCTCTTGAACACACATGTGCGTTTGCACCACCTGAAGAAGTCACGAGTTTGACAACCACCAGCGAATTCATACGTTAAATGATTTTTCCTCTAAAAGTTTAAACTTCTTGTTCTCAGGAGTGGTCCCAGCCCGATACATCCTAGCCGTCCTCGGCTCAATAGGAATGGCTATCGTGTACGGTCTGAAGGTGAACCTCTCAGTAGCCATGGTGGGCATGTTGAATCACACGGCCATTAAAGCGTTGGAGAAGAACAGTCCATCCCACCACGCGGCGGCCAACGAGAGCGTCGTCGAAGGGTGTACCCCGACTGGCGGGAATAGCACTGCTACCGTAAGATTATCTTCATTTACAATTTTTATTTTTTATTTTCATTCATGCTTAGTACCACTCGCGGGACTGATATTTAGGTATATTAGGTAGTTTTCAGCGGCTGTGGTCACGAGTAGATTGAATGTTGGTTATCGCCAGCATCAAGTTCATTTGGCTGCGTGAGTTTTTCTTGTATTTGTGCCGGCACCTTTCGAAGCCATTAATGCCATTATAACTTACTTTTACGACCAGTGTAGACCAATTGGGAATGTCCAAAAAAAATTACCAGTGGTTTTTATATTTTTTTTGTATAGAAAAGTCAATTATAAGAAATTAATTTCAATATTTTGTCATTTAGTTCTCTACTTTTTTCAAAATTAATTATTGAAACTATTTTAGTTGATGACGTCAGATTATAATTGAGGGCTCCCACAATGCTAAATTTCTAAATCTATCTAAATGCGTACGATAAGGCAACCCCTTTAATATTTTTTTGCGTAGTGGTACACTATACACTGTGTCACTTTACTGGCACTGACAAAGTGCTAGATGTCAGACAGCGGGTCCAAATCAATCTCCGTAGTATAATCCACGCGTAAATTGTGAAGAATTCTAACCACACAGAATAAAGTACGACTTGAACCGGTCACGCAATTTACACCAATGTCAAATGAAGATCATTGCTTATTTGTTATATAATAAATTCATTACATAATATTAAAATTAAATAACTACAGAAAACGATTTAAAAAGCATTTATCTCGAAATGGTTTTCGATTTTCTATACATTGCAAAAAAATAGACATCCCCAATTGTAGAGCTATAAGCTGGATAATATGGGCCTTTTTGGCGCTACATGTACATCTGTAGCCGCTTATTGTATAGATCGAGTTATTCATGATGACGCGTGGGGTTGCTCTTATTGCAATGTAATTAATGTCTAATTTTGACAAATTCACGCGTCTTCGTGAATGGCACTAGCTATATATATACCACTAAGTATATTTCTTATTAATGGAGCCATCGCCGTTATGAAAATCCTTTATCCGGCTACTATGCAGCTTCTTTTATAGCTACGTACATTTCCGTCATAGTACCTAGGAGATGAACGGCTTCTCGACCTAATAATAATAATCTTCAGAAAGCTTTGGATCACGCTCTTCTAAAGGAATTAGGTACCTATAAAGAAAGATTTATTCGCCTTAAAAGAATAGTTAGTTACGCACCCAGGCCGTTGAAATATCTAGTTAGCCGTTATATTGAGATTCAAGCTATTATTTTGTTTACTACCAAATGTTGGTCAACAAAGTAGTGGACCAATAAGGCGAATTGAGGCTAACTTCGGTTGTTTTGCCATAAACACATCAATGTGCCGATTGGGGCGAACAGCTTACGTCAATTGGGCGTCCATTGCATTTTATGAGCGCTCAAGTGATGTGCGTGTGCGCATCGTACAGTCGAGGAAACTGAATTGCGTACCAAGATGAAAACTTCTTGTTGCAAATGTCATGTTGACATTCTCTACATCTGCCAAAGAAATCATCGGGAAATTGACTGTGAAGAGGTTCCACCATGGCACGCGATTTAGTTTCCTCGACTGTAAGTATGATCCCCTTTAGCTTTACGTGCTTTCCAGATATTTCAGGCGAGATCGTAATGAGACAATTTTAGCAATTCGGCTTGGTATTTAGTTGTAAATTTTGTGGATTGTAATTTAGTTGTAAATTTTGTGGATTACTTCACAAAATTAATTTATTTTGCGGTCCTACCGTAATATGTCTACATTGATTACGAAATAAAATTATTTGGTTAACGTGAAAAGTATCCATAATATTTTTGGAAGCTTTCCAAACACTTGCAATTTAATTGTCCGCTGCAGGCTGCTCTGGTCAACTGGTATGCGTGATTTACTGGTAATAAAGATATTTCGTTTGTCCTAAGCCCATTACTGGAGAGTAACGCGTCAATCTTCAAATAAGGTCTAATGGAAACAAGCGACCAATCAATTACAATTATTGACGTGTCAGATTTATAGTGAATTTGGGCACTTCAATAGGACACGCGATAGTATCGTGGGTTCGTGGGTAATAAAACCTAATAATACTTCGCGACATTCCTCCTCTAATAAATATAACGGAGTCATCGCTCCCGGTACAATTAATGTCATTTAAAAAACTTTTTCGCGTCCATTAGGTATAAGAGTAATTTAAGGGATTCCTGTTTTAGCTTTTTACACTTTATACATGTTACAGGAGGTCAATGGTCCGTTTATCTGGACGAGCCCGGTCCAAGGTATCGTGCTGAGCTGCTACTTTTGGGGATACTTCATATCGCAGATTCCTGGTAAGGTTATTTCTGTCGCTCTCGCTTAAAATAGAACCCTATAAAAGACGTAGGAGTCGTATCTATTACTGCAGGGGCCGCAATTTTGGACGTCTTGTTAGACGCTTGACGTATGTTATGTTATGGTTATGTACCTAAGTATGAACCTTTCAAGTCAAAGTTTACTTTCAAATGCAACATGAAGAAGCAGTGTAAGTAAACTTGAATCTTCACGAGCTAGGCATATTCTGTACCTTGAATGAAATGAGATTAAACACTTTTAACCGTAGGTGCGGCGATTTATACGTCAAATATATAAAAATAAACAAAACAACAACTTCATGGTTAGTAGAGTTGTACAGGTATTTTTGTCAACTTATTAACACATATTTATGACTATGACTCTACCTGTTGGGAGGTACCATACCTAATTGTAAACATTAAAATGCTCCACAAGTATGTATTTCTGTTGAACCAGTTAACAAAATAATAGCATAGCATAGCGGATCTCTCGGTCATACTCATACAAAACTAATTATAGATGTAATTACCTATCTTTTGTGACTTCCCATATGTATCCTCATTATCCTCATTATCTGAGCTCTCCACATAGCTAGCAATATGAAATCGTAAAAAGCTGCGTGATTTTAGAAATGCACCTATCGTCTTGACTTCGCTGGCAAGGTCAATTCATACGAGCACTTGTAAAGTAAGAATATCTTTGTCCAGGTGCCCGCGTCGCAGAGCTGTTCTCAGCGAAATGGGTGATGTTCTTCAGCGTGACCATCAACGTGGTGTGCACACTATTGACCCCGGTCATGGCGACCTGGCACTACGTCGCCGTTGTTGTCATGAGAATCGGAGAGGGCATCGGTGGCGTGAGTACCTTTTAGGCAATTTTGACTGTCGACCGGTTAGTCTAGTAGTTGAGGCTTGAGGTCCCGGGTTCGATCCCCGGTCGGGGCAGATGTTTGTATGAAACATATATGCTTGTTCTCGAGTCTTGGACGTCTATTATGTGTTTATTTATGTATATAAGTATGTTTATGCGTTGACTAGTACTCATAGTACAAGCTTGGCTTAGTTAGGGACTAGGTCAATTTGGTGTCAGTTGTATTGTCCCATTATATTTTAGGCTGGAATATGTGCGTGTCCTACCTAGCAAATAACTTCAACCTACTTGCTTTCTTTTGAGTATAATAGATTTTTTAAATTGTGTCCATTTTATAGAATTAGAAAAACATTATGATACTTACTTGAAAGGCTACGTTTTATGCACACCAGCATACCTGTGAGTTTTTATTTACGAACATCGAAGGAATTTCACTTTTTATGGTTAAAACACAGCATTTGTTCACTATCTTACATACATAATGCTACAGGTACAGTCAAGTGTAAAAATATGGGTGCACACAACTTGCTCATAAATATGTCCCACAGCTAGCTCTTATGTCGTCGAATTAAGGTATAGGTATGTAACGATGGGAGGATTAAATCGATACTTATTTTTGCACTTGACCGTACATGCTAAATAAAAATATCACATAAATATATAAATATCACGGGACAATTCACACCAATTGACCTAGTCCCAAACTAAGCAAAGCTTGTGTTATGGGTACTAAGCAACGGATAAACCTACTTATATAGATACATACATACTTAAATACATACTAAACACCCAATACTCGAGAACAAACATTCGTATTTTCCATACAAATATCTGCCCCGACACGGGAATCGAACCCGGGACCTCAAGCTTCATAGTCAGGTTCTCTAACCACTAGGCCATCTGGTCGTTCAATAATCATTCAAGCCGGCTTGCCCGGACTTGGGTTAGCTACTTAACTCCGAGTTAACTGCTAATCCAGAGTTAACAAGGGTCAAAATGTATGGAACTGTCATTCTTAACACAGGGTTACCGATTTAATTTTTTAACCCTGAACTGTGCAAGTGGCCCTAAGTACGTGACCCTAGTTAAAATTTAAAAATAGTTACCTTCCAACATCATGAGGAAACGTGCACACATCTGCGAAGAAATTCAATGGTGTATGTGAAGTTCAAAAGCCGCACTGGGCCCACGTGGGAACTACGGCCCAAGCCCTCTCATTCTGAGAGGAGGCCTGTGCCCTGCAGTGGGACGTATATAGGCTGGGATGATGATGATGATGATGATGACACTCGTGGAAATAGCAGCCTCTATTTTGTAACTTTCGACTGTAAAATAGCTCAACTTAGTAGATCAAAGTTGCATAACTACGTCCTTAGGTCTAGGTTCCACAGCTTCAGAAGTCACTAAAGTTGCCAGAAGCTGAACCAAATACTACCCTAGCCTTCACAATAGTTCACCGTAGAAGTCATTGACATTTACACTTTTATAGTAGAATTGCGAAGGCCATTCTGCCACTTACAACTGCATAGTGGTTTCGATTGTTACACTACTACAAGTTTCATTATAGGAATAATAGACGCTCTTATGCACACTAATATAGCTATAAAAAAAATCAGTGTAACTTAATGATGACTAAGTACATTAATTTGGAAAAAAAAACGGCAAGAGCTGCCATTAGTACCTATCACAATACATAGAAATACCATCCTTGATCAGTCAGCCATTCTATCTGCCATTTTGTAACAGCCGCTTTACATACTCAACACCTAATGTAAAATATTAAATAAAAATGCATAATTTTATGACGCCATTTTAAAATCGACAAACATGACTGAATATGCTTTTGATGAGCATCTATAAAAAAACAATCTGAATTATCATGATTAATAATAATTCTTTATAGCTCTTCAAGCACCTTAATGCAACCGTTGTACAGGTGAAATAGAACTTAAGGCTGCATAAAATTGTGTCTATTTAGCGTGATAGATAACAGCTGCATTAAGTCTGGAGGAAATGGCCTAGCGCTCTTACGTCGTCGATTACCTTAAGTAATAATCAAATACACTCCCGAAGCCCAAATGCAGCTAATTGTGCTAGTTGGGCTTCTACACAGTAAAGCAAGTCGAAAAGTCAGAACTTTAGAACTGGTGGAAGATTTAAAAGGTTACTTTTTCAGGGCGTGACTTTCCCGGCTATGCATGTGCTGCTGTCAAAATGGGCGCCCCCGGCAGAACGAAGTGTCATGGCGGCTCTGGTTTACGCGGGAACTTCGCTTGGAACTGTCATTTCTATGCTCTTGGCTGGAGTACTTACGTCAAACTTAGGTAAGGGGTAAAGAAGCCGGTGGAGTAAAGGCTTGATCAAACTGCGAACGGAGTCACGGATGTGGCTTGCAGAGGAATATGACTATGATCGCACGAAAGCAATAGGTATCTAGGTAATCTGTCGTCAATAACGTCATAGGGAAAAAAAAAACATGAAACTGATATTTTTTGCCGAAATTGATTCTTATATGCTTTCCGAATACGAGTAGGTAAGTATGCATAAAATCTAAGTCAATTTCGACCTACCTATGCTTAATTTTTCCGTATGACGGCAGTAATATTGTGGATGGTTTTGAGAAGTGGTACTCATCAATTCTTAATTGTTTTTCTCCTCGTAACTAAACTCTAAACTCCTTAAAAATAAATGTACCTAGTATTAGTATAGCTCTTCCGTCGTTTGTCTTCATTATGTCTGATGGCCGACATTTCGCTGGTTGCTCAAAAACCACTGTTTTACTTTTATGGGGGTATCTAATTGCTCCGCGTTTTAACCACTGAGGTAAAGCTACTAAGCATAGCGTGGCGTAGGCGCTCTGTGTACCGTGGAAACGGTAATTAATTATTTGTTCTAGGCTGGGAGAGCGTGTTTTACGTCATGGGCGGGCTGGCAGCCATCTGGTGCCTGCTCTGGGTGGTGCTGGTCCAAGACTCGCCGCAGCAGCAGCCGTTCATCAGCGCTGAGGAGCGGAACATGATTGTCACCTCGCTGGGCGGAAAGACTAATGACCACGGACATAAGGTTAGCCCGATCAAGGAAACGTCCGCACTTTGTACAGTCGCCATAAACATCGGAGCAGTCCAGGTACCTACTCAAAAATATCTGGACACGCGTAATCGATTCACAATACGGTCGTGTACAGATATTTTTGACCACCTTGATCGCTCCTATATTTATGATGGCGCCGTTACCTACTCTTACTTCTGTGAATTCAAAATAGGTACGGGATCAACTGTGTGATTTCTGAAATTATTAAAAGTAGAGCTGCCTTAAATATTACAAAGTTGATTTAAGGAACCTTGATAATAGTTATTAAGCACCCTATGTGTCGGTGTGTGTATAGTCAAGTAATAAGTATAGGCGTGGCAGAATCATATTGTCGCTTGTCAGTTGTTCACCAATCACCATACCCCCACCACCACCATACCCCTAGTACCTACTCTAGGTACAGGTTCCTACCTTTATTTTTCTCCCCTTTTTTTCCTTTCCTCCTCAATTTCTCGAAGCGTTTTACCAATCGCGGCGCAGGACGTAAATGTGGGCAAGATATATTTTGCAGGCCCTACGATAGTGCATCACACATTAGATAGCGTATTTTCGTAAAGAACGAGAACTTTCGAGACACGAGGCCCCTCAAGCCACGAGGCCTCTACGTTGTACTGCCACTGCCTCTCTGAAAGACTTCAACACCCATAACCCTCCATCAGACCGCGAGGCCTCTGCGTTCTACTGCCACTGCCTCTCTGAAAGACTTCAACACCCATAACCCTCCATCAGACCGCGAGGCCTCTGCGTTCTACTGCCACTGCCTCTCTGAAAGACTTCAACGCCCATAAAGGTGGGTTATCTGTCACTCACGTTAAGAATCTCTAATGTGCTTATTAGATTAGGATGTACTTCCTGGTTGCAGAAAAAGGCGGTACCGTGGCGCGCGGTGCTGACGTCGCCGCCGTTCCTAGCCATCCTGGTGTCACACGCGTGCTCCAACTGGGGCTGGTACATGCTGCTCATCGAGCTGCCATTCTACATGCAACAAGTTCTCAAGTTCAACATGACTGAGGTTAGTGGCTGGCATATTTGTCTGACAAAACTGAAGACACCTGAACGCATTCAAACTTCTTCATGTCGTTCAAATGCCTGATAAAGTGGCTGAGAGGAAATGACGGAAATACATACGAGTATACGCGGGTAGTGCCACCGTAAATGTGAAAAAGTGTGCTTTGGAGCCTATGGATTTACCGGTCCCATACGAATAAAACTCTAGTGTCAATCGATAAGAATAAATCGATGTCAATTTATACATACGGCTCAATTTGGTACGTATCTACAATGCGGGCGCCAGTATATTATTGGCTTTAGCACATTCTAAGTATGTAGATGTGTGAGTGAGTAATACTCCATCTAACTTAAATTCCCACTGATCAACCAAAGGGGGCTGATATTTCTACTCTAGCGCCACTCAGTCATCAAACAGAGAAACTGTTTCTACATCGCAACCGACCTTTCTCTACTCGGATACATAGTAAAATACCCAACTCTCATCCTTTGGACTTGGATCTTTAGGTGTAACATCTGCCTGGAGAGGATCTCTCTATTGTGGCCTGCCCCCACAGGTACATAGACATCTTTGACATAAGCGCAATGTTTCACAGAACGCCGTGACGACTGCCCTGCCTTTCTTGACGCTGTGGTTCTTCAGCATGGGCCTGAGTAAGACCCTGGACTTCCTCCGCGGCCGAGGGACCATCACCACCACCGTCGCCCGCAAGATCGGAACGTTGTTTGGTAAGTTTCATCATGAAGAAGATATGAAGACTGTGCTTCGCAGACGTCAATAATTCGCTCGGTGTCTCTCGTGGTTATTTGTACCATGCAGTGCAGAGCAGTGATATAAGTTATGGTACTGATGTAATTCACTTACCTACTATATTAAAATACCAAAAGATACACTATAGGTATAGGTAAACTCAAGATTGTACGGGTGAATCCGATAATTCACCCACTCGGCAAAAAATGACACCACCAAAATTACACAAAAAACTTAGACAACCTGTTGAACATTTCTTTAAGACATGCCAGTTCATAAAAAAAAAATCCGAAGATATCGATTTCTATATTCAGTATACACCTAATAGTAAACTCATCGAAATTACTAGAACCCAGAGTCGCCCTGAGGTTAGTGCTGATAGAGGCTGCTTAAAAGCCAACTAGCGAGGGCACAAATAGCAATTTTCAGGCTGGTTTTTGAGAAACGTGTTTTTTTTTTTTTATATAAGAGGTGGCAAACGAGCAGACGGGTCACCTGATGGAAAGCGATCACCGTCGCCCATGGACACCCGCAACACGGGGGGCATCACAGGTGCGTTGCCGACCCTTTTAGGAATTGGTAGGCTCGTTTTTTAAAGATCCCTAAGTTGTAACGCTCCGGGAATGCTGCCGCAGAAAGCTGATTCCAGATCTTTGTCGTGCGAGGAAAGAAGTTTCGCTTAAAACGCACGGTACTAGAATGCCAATCATCAAGATGGTGAGGATGGAAAGACAAACGGTTCCTCGAAGTGCGGTAGTGGAATTTAGCCGCAGGCAGCAATTCGAACAGTTCGTCAGAACACTCCCCATGATAGATACGGTATAATATACAGAGAGACGCCACATCCCTCCGCAAAGCCAAAGGATCGAGTAGGCCAAAGAGTGCCTGATTACCGACAAATCGAGCAGCTCTACGTTGGATGCGGTCAAATGGAAGAATTTGGTACTTGGGTGCCCCAGCCCAGAGATGAGAGCAGTACTCCATGTGCGGCCTAACCTGCGCCTTATAAAGTTGTAAGCGATGGGCTGGCGAGAAGTACCGTCCCGCTCTATTAAGCACCCCCAATTTTTTAGAAGCTAACTTAGCTTTGCCTTCCAAATGACCACGAAACTGAACATCACTCGAAATGTCGACACCCAGGATCCCAATAGACGATTTGGCATCAAGGGGAGTACCATCAAAACAAGGCGAAACAAAGGGATCCTTTTTAGTGGAGAACGCGCATACTTGAGTCTTTTGGGGATTAAACTGAACTAAGTTTAGTCTACCCCAATCTGCGACATGCTTCAGCATGATCTCAATTTGAGACTCAAGTATATTCCGGCTTTCAATGACGTGTTCCCTGGATAAATTAGCGCGACCGGTATAATACGTGTCCCCAGTACTGTCATCTGCATAGCAATGAATATTGGTATCATGCAACATATCATTGATATGCAGAAGAAATAACGTGGGGGATAAAACGCAACCTTGCGGGACACCAGAGTTTACAGGCTTTAAGTCAGAACATGAGCCGTCGACTACAACTTTGATGCTCCGACCCGAAAGAAAACTTGCAACCCAAGAACACAACTTTCCAGGCATTCCGTACGCCGGAAGCTTAGACAACAGAGCTCCGTGCCAAACCCTATCAAAGGCTTTCGCTATGTCCAAACTAACTGCCAAGGCTTCCCCTTTGCTCTCAATCGCCATAGCCCAACGGTGTGTTAGATAAGCCAAAAGATCACCAGCTGAGCGACCACGACGAAAACCGTATTGGTGGTCACTAATCAGCTGATGCTCCTCCAGATAACCTAAGAGCTGGGTGATAGCTATCGGTCTGTAGTTGGACGGGTCTGAGCGATCGCCCTTTTTAGGGATCGGATGCACGAGAGCTGTCTTCCATCCACACGGGACAACGCCAGTAGAGTAGGAAAGCCGGAAAAGACGCGTAAGGACCGGTGCCAACTAACGGTGCGTAAGGACGTGTGCCAGAAAACATCGTCGCTCTATCCCGATCAAAAACTGGCGCTATTGGCGAGATCGTCGTGGAAATGCACCGGTATATCTAATATATAAAAATCTCGTGTCACGGTGTTTGTTACCGAACTCCTCTGAGACGGCTCGACCGATTTTTATGAAACTTTTTTCTCTATATTCGGTAGGTCTGAGAATAGGTCGTAGGCTATTTTTCTTCGCGGACGGAGTCGCGGGCAACAGCTAGTTTTATATAAGGATTTAGATACCAATCCCTACCTATATTTACACATACAAGAACCACTTGTATAGTAGTAGCTACTTACAGGAAAAGGCCACGAAAGTTGGATAGCTCTGGAATGAATCTGAATGTATGTCCCCAACAGCATCAGTGGTCCCAGCCACCTGTCTCCTGGCCGTGAGTTTCATCGGTTGCAATCGCGGCGCGGCGGTCGCGCTCATGGCCATCGGCGTCACCTGCATCGGGGGCATGTTCTGCGGCTTCCTCTCCAACCACATCGACATCGCGCCCAACTATGCCGGTCAGTGCAGTACTTGCATATGTTTGAGAACTTCATCAAGTCAGAGGCCTTATTGTTCGCGGACGCTCGCGATCACATTCACCGTCTGTTTCATTCACAGAAAGAGACAAAAACGATTGTAATTCCGAGTGTGTTTGAAAATCATCATCATCCCAGCATATGTTCGGAAATACAGACGATGGGAGCGGAAGCCGTACCCTAATAGTTCGCTTTAGAAAGGAATACTAAAAGCTGCCTTTACATTGCTTCTTGTCGAATTCCACAATTCTACGTCCATGGAAAGTGCCCACGTTTTCATTTACTCGCGAACGTCAAAACTTGGCCGACAAAAGGTAGACAGATAGATAGACGGACGGACAATAAGGTCACCCTATTAGTGTTCCATTGTTTCCCATGAAAGTCAGACACAGACATAAAAAAATCAACGGATCATAAGAATTTCATTCAAAATTGTACGGATCGGTCCATGGCCAAAAGAATAAATAAGAACATAGTTATATTGTTCTTATTTATTCTTATGACATGGCCCAGTATCAAGGTAGTCTCCGTTATCAACACTTAACGCCCTGCCAATTGCACTTCTAAGTTTTGATTGTTGTATACATTATATCTGTTTGCAGGGACCCTCATGGCCATAACCAACACGGTGGCGACGATACCGGGCATCGTAGTGCCAATCTTCGTCGGAGTGCTCACTGATGGCAACGTAAGTTTGTAACAACCCATTAACAGCTCAAAACGCCCTAATTTTTATCGTGTTCATTATATCGCGATAACAATTACCGATAGCCTTACTGTCATAGTGCCTCTACATATAATTGTACTTGTTCATTCACTAATATAGGTAATAAACTTAAGTAAGTTTAGTGGTCCGTTTTGCATGTTTTGGTGGCGTATTAACTGTACAGACAACTTGATGTTCCATATTCGAAAAATGACGTAAATGCCATATCAGTTCTCCGCTCTGCTTACATTAGAGAACCTTAGGGCCGTTTTAAGTTATTTTCCTGCACATGGGTATTAGGAGAAAGTAATAGTTGTTATTATTATAGCACAGATTATAGTATTAAAGAGACTAAACAAATAAATAGGTAATAAATATAAAATACATATTGTGCATATGGCCGATAAAAAGCTTTTGCTTAAAATACCTCTATTTTCTTGACTGTATCGTATATCATATAGGTAAATGAAATTTAAACAGTTTGAAATGGCGTAAGGTAAACCAGTAAACCAATAAACGGAAGGAAACATAGACCAAAACTTGTTTTCCTTCCTTGCATTATTTTTTACCACAAACACAAATGACTAATGTCTCTACAATGTTACTTCCAGAAAACAATATCCGCCTGGCAGAAAATATTCTTCGTTACCATTGGTTTGTACGTGTTGGAGATTTTGGCGTATACGATATTTGGTTCGGGCGAAGAACAGCCTTGGAATAGGGCTGAAGAAGAAAAGAACGAGGATAATGTAGAAACTAAGCCGCTCAATAACGATGGGGACAAGACACATCTATAAGACATCTGGTTCGAAGCTGTTTGAAGTATGAATAGCGATGGTTGAAAGTTCAGATCGAAGACAAGCATAGATACCGTTTAAAAAGAAGATCAGAGTACTTTGACTTATCCTGGTTACAGTAGGTTAGAACTTGCCATATAATATATTGTTGCATTACGACTAAGACTTTGATAATTATTAAGCTGCTTACAATTCTACCAGCGACATTGCAAATCATCACAGCAATTTCCATTGTAGTGTTAGAGAAGATGTAACTGATATGATATTGTACTCTGTTGCTCTTTTTTTATGGCGTATACGCCTGTCTTTGATCTGAGTGACATTTTCAGTGCAAACATAGCAACACATACACAGGCGGCTACTTAACACTACACATTTACATGTAATGCACTGAAGATACATAAATTATCCTTGGGACAATTAAAGTGTTAAGCTAGGCGGGATAGATGAGGCAAGAAAAAGGAAATGGATATTTTAGTGGTATTGTGAACTTTTATGTGTTAGGTAAGTATTTTGCATCGGTTTTATGTCTGTTCCTAGGTATGAATGGAGGATATTATGCTAGATATGATTGGAATAAGCATGGAACAACTTAAAAGTAATTAAACTAAAAATATGATGGATGATAGGTTATGTAAAATTTAAGCTTATCATATAAAAATATATGAAAATATATGTGAAAAATACTAGATGTTGCCAGCAACTTTGCCTGCATCCCGCGGGACTTTGGTATTTTAACCGTTTGGTACGTTACCCGAATAATGTTTTTCAGAACTAGTGTACCTTACTATTACTGAAAAAAAAAAATTGAAATCGGTCCAGTAGTTCCAGAGAGTATTCCCACATACAAAATAAACCAGTTTATCTCTTTATTATATTGGAAAAAATCTAGGTATATATGTACTTATGCTACGTATGTAAGTGGCCGCACTGGTAAGGCGACGGCGACGCGACAGCGACGTGACTAAATCAAACATAGTTCGAACATAAATGTGAGCGGCCACATTGATCAATGCCTTACCAGTGCGGCCCCGGCCTTATTATAACAGTATTAACATACTAAGTGTCGATTTTGATATTATAAACATTTACCATTTCAAATGCTACCATACTCAAAAAACGTATGCATTCAAGAAGAATAGTTTTTGTACGCATTTAGTTATAATTATGTACTAATATGTGTCTACATATTAGGTAACCTATAATATTGTAACCGAACAGAAATATACAATACAATACAATGACTCTTATATATTTTTATTAAATATTTTAATTTAACGAAAATAGTCGAACATTTCCTTTTTTCCGAAGTCTGCAGCAAAGCTTCAAGGAGCTTCTACTTAGTCGTAGGCTGGCTAGCGCGGACCAGCGTTAACTCTAAGTGCTAATCCATGGTTAAAAATACCTCAAAACTTATGGAATTATCAGCCCTACTTCAGGGGGCTACTACAAAATTCGAAGTTCGTATCGTACCATTCCTTTCTCTCTTTTGTTCCACACTATTGGCGTGAACAGAACTGCAAAATATTAAGTTCGAAAATCAAATTTCGTAGTATAAGGCCTAAGGCCGTATTGTCTAACGCGCTGACGCTTGCTTTCGCATTCAGTATTTCTTTCTGTCAAACGGTAAAAGATGGTGACAGAAAGAAATGGTAAAAGCGATGGAAAGCGCCCGCGCGTTAGATAATACGGCCTCGGTTAAACGATTCATATTTTTAATTCTGGACCGTGCTAGCGGCCCTTTATAATCCTTTTGCATAAATGTTGTACGTGTGCAAACTAATAAATAACTAATAATATATCTACGCATTTATACTTGTACAGCTTATACCTATTTATATTGTAAAAAAATAATAATTGTAGTGTAAGGTAGCTTACCAAAGACATTTTGTACTTATACGTGTTGGATACTTAAGGTTATGAATGAATCATAGATACTTAGCCTAAACAGGAAGTTTATTTATAGTGAAAATAAACGGATCACTCACGTCTTAAAACGAGTTTAACTCGACTGTTTCGGGCTAATCCGTAGCCCTTCCTCTCGGAGTCGCACGTCACGGCGGCTGCCAAACGTGCACTGCGTGCTAACGCCCTGGTCGCGCGGCTACTCGACGCAACTGACAGCGACACACAACTACCCCCGTTTTCATCATCACTTTTATTGTCATTGTCAAATGTAGGGTAGCACACAACACTAACCACATCACTTTGTAAAGGTTCACTCACACTCACCGTTAACGCAGTACGAACATTCAACACTGTTTTCCAACTCGGGGGTACTGACCAACCACTATCCCGGTTAAAATTTGGATGACGACCAATCTCGATGGCTTCACGCACCTTCCGCCGAATGAAAAACTTTTCTCTCGCAAGTACGGAAGCCTTATCAAAACGGATGTAGTGCGTCGAGCCCGAGTCCATTGCATGTTCGGCCACCGCAGACCCCTTGCTGTCTTGCTTTTTCATACTGCGTATGTGCTCCGATGACCTTGTAGAAACATTACGTTCAGTCTCTCCGATATAATCCTTGCCACAGGAACATGGAACATGTCGAGTTAAACTCGTTTTAAGACGTGAGTGATCCGTTTATTTTCACTATGAGTGAGTCTCACGGTAGTTTCATGTTTAAAGGAAGTGTATTGCCATAATTTCGTCGGTTTTAAGCTCACTAGTCTTAAAAAGGCATTTACAATATATTTTGTTTATAATAGGAGCACCTATTGGCCGATTGTAAACATATACCTAGATATTATACTCCATTTATTGTATATGATTTAACTATGTAGGTTTGTGGAAGTTACTTTTAAACAACATCCAAAATGTCATAACTTCGTAACCCTTTTAGCATTTGTTTCATTCAAGACTACTTACATAACAGTAAGCTAGTTTGTTTTTATTTTCATAAAATAAACACGTCAAGTTATACTTGCAACTTAAAAAAATATTTATTGAAATAAATCAATTTTTACTATAATAAAGTTGTTTGATTTCTCATAAGAATAAACATACTCAATATATTTACAGTTATATATTTATGTACGTACATATAAAAATAAAAGTCCTGACTTTTTGACTTGTTGTGTCATTCACTCGCTAACTGACACTGACTCATCAACGCCGAGCCCGAATCTGGCCCTAGATTACTGAAATTTTGCATACAGGTAGTTCTTTTGATGAAATTAGGACTACGGAACAGAAAATAAACGGGATTTATATGTTCGATCGAGAGTGACCCTATCTTAGTAACTCTGATTAATATATGCTCTTGACATTTGGCCAGCAAGTAGGTAATTAGAACAGTAAAAAACTGATTTCATGAATTTTTGTTATTTTGACGGAACAAGGAAAAACCGGGATTTAAAACTGATACCGATGATGATGCCTCATTTTTGCTTTATTCAATAAAAAAGAGGAAGAAGCTTTACCACGAATTTAAATTCTGTGCGGACGGAGTCGCGGGCAAAAGCTAGTTGCACATAAAACACATGAAATTAAATAGATGACGAGAGAAACAGATGTACAAAGGCGAACTTATTTCTTAAAGGGATCTCGATGAGTAAGAGGGAGTTCGATGTTTTAAGGAAAGTTATTATGAGGATATGAGCTATAAATTTACTAAGAAAATAACGTACAGTAAATTATAAAATGACTGTGTTAGCAGAGTAACATGTGATTTCTAGCACGCATGAACATCGTGACCTAATTGCTATGTCTACAATTTGGTGGCCAATGAATCAAAATACTGTTTTGTTTAGGCGTCATAGTTATTCACGTATTACGTTACGCCGATCACGAGCTTCACGTCATATTTCTGTAAACAGGTAAGTTAGACGGTAAGACCAATGTATCATAAATAAAAGCGGAGATATCTCTGTACAATATTTATTTCCTGTTTTGTATACACGGCTGAAATATAATAAAACATGTTGCACTTATTAGTGATTATTGTTCGAGAAAAATAGCTTACGGTTTACTTAGTTAATGACTTAGGTAACATAGAGGCTTTAATAATATAGACAATTAAAAGTAAAGAACTTCTATGATCCGTATTACGCAAGTTTCTGGACACTCTGTTTTTTCATAACAGTGCCTATCCTAACGCATTCGCTGCCGACTGTCAGACTCGAGACTTCTTCAGGTGCCGCAAACGCACATCTGCGTGCAAATGACCGCCAAAGTATGACAGTAGCGTTAGGCGAAAATCATGAAAACGCAGATATGGAATACGTTTAAGTATAGACTCTATTGTGATAACTCCAAGTTCCTATCTCAGTGTGCGTAAATCATCAGTATCATTTCTAATAGTCTTTATATAGTTTTGAGCATACCTATTTGGTCCTAACGAGCCTGGCTATGTATGAGGGTCCGAAGTTGGCGTCGATGGTGGGAATGACGAGTTGCCCGTAGCGCGGCGCCGCTGCGCCCGCGCAGAGCGATAGCGTACTGGACAAGCCCGCTAGGGGGGCGCTGAGGTCCCTGTAATGACGGAGAGATGGCGCTAAAGACAATATTCAAGTCTTTAGTTGTTATCGTGGGGTTTGCGTTAGGTTGGTGCCAACTTGAGGGCCCAGATACGCCCCTACTTGTGAAATATATCTAGAAGTAGCTGTTGCCCGCGACTTCGTCTGCGATGAATTTGTTTATCACTATTCCGCAGGAACTATGCATTTTTCCGGGATAAAAACTACTCTAAGTCGTTTCGCGGGACACAAACTATCTCTACACCAAATTTCATCTAAATCAGTTCAGCGGTTTAAGCGTGAAGAGATAACAGACAGACAGAAACACAGACACACTTTCACATTTGAAAAAACACATTTATAAAATATGCCCTGGGGAAAAATACTATGGATCATCAGCATTATTGAAAATATGACTCGACTCCTGTCATGTAGAGGTATTTGGTAAAAAAATGCCTTTCAGTAAAAAGTAAAACCCCTAAAAACAACCTTTGAAAAGTACTTGCAGTTGTCCCCTCTCATCTCTGTTTACACTAGTGTACCATATACGGGATATTGTCTTTGAATAGATCAGTGATATCAAAAGTGGTCCATATCGACCCCCAGGAGGCGAGGGATTAACGTACGCGTATGCGTAACGTAAAAACCACACTATTAAGTAAGCAGGGAGTCTACCTAAAATTGAAAAAATAAGGCTAGGAGTCTACGAGACGGTCTTTTATTCAAACTCACTTGACAGTGGCCATGATGTTGTGCGTTTCGAAGGCATATTTGAGCGCCATGTGCACGACGCCGTCGTTTTGGACGGGGCTCAGCGAACACGTGGAGTACACCACCGCGCCGCCCACGCGGACGAGTTTCAGTGCGTTACTGGAGAAATATAGAGACTTGTTATAACCGCTGTGGCGAGTAAGGCCCTTGCACACAAAGCTACGCAAATCTTTCACGATTTTGGTCTCTAAGCGACGATCGCAATACAAATTCATAAGGTACGTTCACACGGTGGCCATTCGCTTCGATATTTTCTAGTATGCGGTATCACCGTATGTGAGAGGGTAGTTCACACGACGCTTATTCGATTCGGTGTTTTCACGTATGCAGTTTTACGTCACAAAGTCAACTGCCTGCCGCGCGAAACCAGTTTGTTCGTGTGAACGAGACAACGTAAACACAAGCTCCACTGTGCATCGCATTCAATAAAATCGTTTCGAGACGCCCGTTTTTCAGTGACAAAACCATACCGTAATATTAAAATATGTCTCGAATACGAGATTTTCCCGCATGGACGCCTTGTGAACGCTAATACGAAATTGCGAATACGATCAAAATCAAAATTTTATTTCTGTAAGTAGCCCGTTAAGGCCTCTTTTACATGTCTTTTTGTAGTCTACCAGAGCTACGCGCAATGAAATGAAATGAAATGAAATGATGAAATGAAATATGAAATGAAATATTTTTATTGCGAGAACACAGTTAACAAGCTATATAATATAACTACACTATGCTCTGCCTCATAGGCATGCAAAAATTTTGACATATCGAATATAGAGCTGGACAGACTCTGTAAAAAATTTTAACAAACTATATGTATAATTTGTACACTTAAGTCACTTAAACATTTAACGATACAAACTAAACTTAATAGTTAGAAGAGAACATGCCGCTTCTATCGTGAAAATAATAATAATATATTATTTTAATCTTATAGATATATTGCAGTATATGTATTATAGCTACACTATTATCACAGCAATTAGTAAAAAGAGATCAAATTATAATATATTAGGGGGGGGGGGGGGGGGACAATCTAACAGTAATCTAATAATTTATTGAATCAGGCGTTACTTTGCGGAGGTCCATATTAATGAACTAAAACAATTAAACAGTGTGGAGGTGGAGGAACTGCATGAACGCACATTTCTTGCATAAACCTAACTATTGTAAGGTCGCGGGTGAGCAAAGTAATTGTTTTAGTTCAGTAATCTAATAATCTAATTTAAGGTTTACTGACGTCTACCATACTATTTATTACTTAAATATTCTTTAACGGAGTAAAAAAATCTATCTAACAGCCATTCAGTAAGTACTGACTTGAATTTACTTGTATGACATTTCTCTATATGACTAGGCAAGTTGTTATATATTTTGATAGCCATACATAAAGCATTTTTCCCATAAACTTCTAATTTTATAAGTGGTAACTGCAACCTATCTTTATGCCGAGTTGCTCTAGGTAGGCAGTGGTCAATTTTTTTACTAAAATAGTCAGGATGATCTTTGACTAAAAGGCACATCTGCCTTATATACATGCAAGGCAGAGTGAGAACCTTTGTTGCTTTAAATATAGGCCTACAAGGCTCTAGATAGTGTGCATTACACGCAGCTCGTATACATTTCTTTTGGGCCAGGAATGCTTTTTGCAAGAAGAATGCGTAACAAGAACATTAAAAAAAAATTACAATTTTACTTGCAATACACAACCACAAGGAAAACTCACTAAATAAACAGTTACAAGACAATCGTGAGTAGACAATGGGTCCAGCCTGTTGTATAGCAAGATAGAGGGCAACAGTGTAGCCCGTGTTTAGTTGGTTGAGTCTGTGGTCCAACACTGCTAATCCAACGTGCTATAAATTCAATGGTGTATGTGAAGTTCACAATCCGCACTGGGCCCGCGTAGGAACTACGGCCAGGCCTCATGCATGCCATGTACTTACGCGCGATATTTACTTACCGCGGGGACGATCTGCTACGATCGAAATTTCAGTAGGTTGTCACAAGCGCGCGCCGACGCACGTTCATTCGTGTTCCACGGAAAAAATATGCCGCCTGGACTTTTATAAGTGAAAATGGTGAAACAGGGGGCAAACTTTAATATGACTATGCTAGAATTAATGGCTAATATAACAATTTGGAAGTTCGTATTGTGCTGTCCCTCTTACTCTTCTATAAAAAGCTATAAGCGTGAGCGGGATGGCACGATGCGAAGTTCGAAAGTTGACCGTCGTATCTAGTATAACGTTAGGGTACTGTGAGCATGGCAATGTGTTCTGCGCATTACAATAAATATCCTTTTTTGTTAGGATTCCAGTACGCTTAGTATAAGTTTTCCTTCACTTCAATACTTCTCGATCGCGTTTACGTAAAAATTTCAATTCTATGGAAACATGGACGCGCGGCCGCGGAGGCGCTGTCCATGTTTCCCTAGTAATTGATTTTTTTACGTAAACGCGATCGAGAAGTATTTTGGTGAGGTAAATCTTATACTAAAATGGCAAAAACGGAACCTTTATAGTTTCGCCATGACCGTCTGTCCCTTTGTCCGTCCGTGGCTTAGCTTAGGGAATATTAGTGCTAGAAAGTTTGCATGGATATAATATATAGCAATTATCCCGACAAAATGGTAAAACAACATGTAGAGAAAAAAAAAATAATCCGAACTGCCAGCCCTTGTCACTGTCGGCACGCACACATTCTTAAGGAGACGGAGTAGTACAATCTGTGGCTACAATCGCGGTAAGTACCAAGATTTTGTACGGGATGCAGTATCTGTTACGAAGTAACTATTAAGTAATCTGTGCCACGGCCCAAGCCCACTCATTCTTAGAGGAGGCCTGTGCTCTGCAGTGGGACGTGTATAGGCTGGGATGATGATGGATGATGAATGAAAAACTCACAAATGACTATTTTATTTGAAACCACAGACTCAACCAAATAATCACTGGCCACACTGCTGCCCTCTATCTTGCTATACAACACAGCCTCAGGCCTTAGTACTCACACGAGCAACTGCGACTGTAGCTCGGGTATGCGCAGGCGCTCCTTGACGCGGTCGGGCCGGAATATGTTGTTGTCGTCCTCGTTCATCGAATGTCTGTCTGTCGTGCACGGCACGTCCACTAACACCTGAACACAATACAAACATTTCGTGATGATCTTCTAAAATCATGCAAGTCGTAATAGCCGTGGTTTGATCTGTGTTCGAGGCTGGGCTTTATGGCTGGTTTTTCGGATTTTATGAGCGAAATTACATATGAAATTTCCTATGAGCTTTATGGTGAAACAAAACATCGTGAGGAAACCTGCGCACGCCTGCGAAGTTCCCAATCCGCACTGGGCCCGCGTGGGAACTACAGCCCAAGCCCTCTCATTCTGAGAAGACCTGTGCCCTGGAGTGGGACGTATATAGGCTGGTAGATGAAGAAGAATAAAATTAAATCTTGGTCCTTCGAACCGGATAAGTACTTTTACCTTGTCGAAGCCGACGTCGTCGACAAAGTCGCGTCCGTCCCGTGTGGACAGCACGACGCGCTCGCGCCACAAGTTGCTCGTCTCGTAGTCTATCAGGTAGTCGCGGAATACGCGGCTGATTCTGTCGACAAGTGTGGCTGTCAAGTTTCTAGGTTTCGATCAATAATACCAAAGAGTCGGGTTGTATACAGAAATAATGTTAAGTTGGTTGGGGCATGTGGAGAGGATGGATGAAGGAAGAATTATAAAAGAAATATAGGTATAAGGCAAGTGTAGATGGAAATGTTGGAAGGGGGAGACCAAGAAAGACATTCTATGATCAGATTGGGGATGTCTTGAAGAAAAGTCAGGTCCATATATAGTACCCGAAACCGGCGAGCATGTATGAAAAGACTAATGAGTGTTGGGGAAGCGAAAGATGTACGCCTTTGCTGGGAAGGAGGTGTGATTATATGAATGTATGTATGAAAAAAACTTATTCTTACGATGTTTTATTACCTGTTGCTGCGAGACAGGGACGCGTCGTTACACACCAGCACGGCGGGTAAAAGCGTCTGCAGAGCGGCCAGAGCCTTGCCGCCCGGCGCCGCGCACAGGTCTAGCACGCGCTCGCCGGGGCACAGACACAGCGCTAGCACGCTCGCCACGCTGCCGCAGTCCATCGGGTAGTAGTTGAATACTTCTACAACGTTGCAATACGTTTACTTTTAGTTTACCACTGACAAATTGCTTGCCTCATTTCATTTCCAACTTTATCACCATACAAATAAAGTAGTTATTACTCAATCTGCAAACGTGGGTAACAGTATTCTAAAATTGGCTTTATTTGTAGGTCGTTAAAGTTGAATAGGAAATGAAGGCAAACAATCTGTCAGTGGTAAACTTTATGTAATTTTACTGTACATTAGTTTTACCAAAACGTATCAATTGACAAGATTTCATATTTCTAAGAATATAATTTGATTTGTTCTCTGTATTCTGCTTGGAAAGAGAAAGACGCTGATAGTTTTAAATTTTCACTAGGATTATTAATTAATTTATTACATATTTTTTAAGATGTGCTTATTCTAAAAGGGCGTAACTCCAAAACTACCACACAATAGTTCCATTACTTTTGAAAGAAAGAAAGAAAGAAAGAAAGAAAGAAAAATATTTTATTTACGGTTTAATATTTTATTTACTTTTGTCTAGTCTATATTTAAAAAAAAGTGATGACGTAAATCTGACGAGGTTGCTATGAAATTTAAAATTACAACAGCTCTTTTTTCTGGTGAAAAAGGCAAAGGAAAATATCTATTGTGTGGTAGTATTGGTAAATTCAGATATATTTTTTAAATTCTTGTATTTTTTAAATTATGGAGAAATGAATTATAATAAATATTTTTACGTGTTTAGGAGGCAAAACTCTTTGGCAAAATATCACGGGACAATTCACACCAATTAACCTAGTCCCAAAGTAAGCTAAGTAAAGCTTGTGTTATGGGTACTAGGCAACGCAACGGATAAACAAACTTATACAGATAGATACATACTTGAATACATATTAAACACCCAAGACCCGAGAACAAACATTCGTATTTTTCATACAAATATCTGCCCCGACACGGGAATCGAACCTGGGACCTCAAGCTTCATAGTCAGGTTCTCTAACCACTAGGCCATCTGGTCGCCTAAAAGTAGTAGTAGTAGTTTCCGACAAGTACTATAATACTGAAAGAAGGTTATAATGCAATGATAGTATCAAGTGTCAAAGAGATGCGTGCATTGTTCGTTGGCCAGCCAGTGGCGGCGGCTGCGCAGGCCGGCGGCAAAGACTAGATGGCGTAGACTTTATCATACATGACAAGATTTATTGGCATATTTTTTGACCTCACTGTAACTTCAGTGCAAAAATATAAAAATAGGATATTTGACACTAAAAAATCAATCAACATACTTTTTATGAGTCAAATGCGATTCCTCCATAGATTTGGTATGGCAAGCTGATACATCACTTATCAACACAGTTTACAACGCTAGTTTATTTCAGTAGCTTTATATTCAGAACTCTGTTTAATAATGATCTATTATTTTGTGTCTTGCTCCTTTTCTGTATATCTTATTGCTTCGCCAAAGGCGGTACCACTCTGTGACAACTTTGCACCATTTTTGCTTTCCCAACATCCACTCGCAATTGCTTGTTCATGGAGCTAGTAGTTGCGTTAAATTCTCGTTAAAGCTAATCGCGGTCTATTAGTGTGTAATCTATACGAGGGGCGTTCAATAAAAAGTGAGAATGAGATGCAAACTCTTTCAATATTAGGAAATTAAATACTGGCCGGTAAAGCTAATCTATCTAGCTGATTGCTATGAAAAAAAAACTAACTGTCTTTTGTTTAAAAAAAAATACGGTAATTTCTTTGCAATGCTATTGAGTACATTAGCGAAAATGGAGAAAATTTAACTGCGCGCCGTTATCAAATACTTGTGTTTGAAAAATTTTTTTACGGACCAAGTCAATTTTGATTTGCGGGACACTTTAGGGTCTAATGCTCCTCCGTATTCGACAGTCGCACGTTGGTGCGCCGAATTTAGACGTGGAAGAACATCGACAATGGACGACCCCCGCTCCGGACGCCCTACTACTGCAATAACTGAAGAAATTGTGAAAAAAGTTGAAAACTCAGTTTTGGCGGATCGTCGTGTCACGGTTCGTTTTATTGCTGAAAATGTAAAGATTTCAACGGGGAGCGTGCATAATATTTTACATGAACGCTTGGTTATGAAAAAGGTATCTGCGCGTTGGGTACCAAGAATGCTTACTGACACGCAAAAACAAACTAGACTAGAGATTTGTCAAGAAGCTTTAAACCTGATGCAGCAAGACCGGGAACTTTTTTTGGCGCGATTTATAACAATGGACGAAACATGGCTCCATCATTACGACCCTGAAACGAAACTGCAGTCTATGACATGGAAAAGGCCATCATCTCCAACTCCGAAGAAATTCAAGGTGAGCCCATCTGCCGGTAAGGTCATGGGCTCTGTTTTTTGGGATGGTAAAGGGGTATTAATGATTGAGTATCTCGAGCATGGAGCCACTATTACGGGCACTTTATACGCCAAACAAATAGCAACATTGCGCAATGAGATCCGCGAAAAACGGCGAGGTAAACACTCGAAAGTTGTGCTTTTCCACCAGGACAATGCCCCGGCACACAAGTCCGCCGTTGCAATGGCTGCAATTCGTGATGCTGGGTTCAATATCCTTAAGCATCCTCTGTATTCACCAGATCTCGCTCCCAGTGATTTCTACCTATTTCCGAGATTGAAACAATACCCGAGAGGCCAGAAATTTGAAGACGACGACGCGGTAGTCGCTGCAGTACAAGATTTTTTAAGTACTCAAGATGAGACCTTTTTTAAAAATGAAATTTTAAGTTTAGAAAAAAGATATAATAAGTGTATTATGCTAAAAGGTGACTATGTCGAAAAATAAAATTACATTTAGTAAAAGTTGTTTATAACATACTCATTCTCTCTTTTTATTGAACGCCCCTAGTACATATAATAAATCTGTAACAAGTCGGTGTCTGTACATTGAAGATATTTGAGAAAAACTGTCACTAGGGCTATTTATTAGCGCAATAGAACCCGAAACAATGATTTTTAGAATTATTGTCTGTTTGTCTGTTTATCTGTTTGTCTGTTTGTCTGTGCGTTTGTGCGCGCTAATCTCAGAAACGGCTTAACCTAGAAGGATCCGGTTTTCACTGATATGTTGGTATTTTCTTGGATTAACATTTAGCGTTTGTTTCATTTCAATCGGTTCACAAATAAGAAAGATAGGTACGTCTATTTTAAAAATTTATCGAACAGTTTTTAGAAGAATTAATAAGCTGAAGAGTTTGTTTGTTCGTTGTTTAAGCGCGCTAAAATCAGGAACTACTGCTCCGATTTGAAAAATTCTTTCAGTGTTAGATAGCCCATTTATCGAGGAAGGCTATAGGCTATATATCATCACGCTACCAATAATAGGAGCGGAGCGGAGCGGAATAATGTTTCAAAATCAGGGGTTTTTGAAGTAAACCTTCTATAGGCACGCTTGACTTGGGAGTACGGTGGTGAATGTGAACGCGGGTGTGCGGGGGGGTTGGTGGGGGCGGGGTTGGGAGGGGGGTGAGGGGGGTTTGCGGGGGGGGGGGGTTGCGGGGGCGGGTATTTTTTTTACATCGAGGAACTAAGGAGAGCCATAATTGATGAAAAAGCAAATTTGATAAAAAAATAAGCTACCCAAATTACTAATTCCACGCGGACGGAGTCGCGGGCAAAAGCTAGTGTAGAATATGTCTAATACTAACTGTATCTACTTACTGGTATTGCACCTCTTTGGTTCTGGGAACATGGTCCAGTCGCTACCCATTTCATACGTAAACACTTTCAAGTGTTCAGGAAACGTGAATTCTGTTTCCGGTTCTATCACTAGAGGAAAGTCTTTATCTTCTGGAATAGGAAAAGAAAAATATGCTTTCAGTAAAATGCATTTTTATTTTCGTTGTCCAAAATAATGTGGAAGAAAATTTGCATGCCGTGTTTTAGTGTTTGTTACTCTTTCACGTCAAACCGCTTTTAGATGGATTTGGATAATTTGGTATGTAGACAGATTCTCGCAAATAATAGCTACTTTATACCCCAATACAAAAAATCTCAATCAGTAATCTGGAGGCATGAAATTTGGCAATGCAATATTATTGAGACCATAATGTCTTTTTTTGGGAATTTCTATGGAAATTAGTAAAATCCCGGAATTTCCATTCAAATTCCAGATCCATTGGCTAACGCGTGGACTAGACCCTTAGAAAGCATTACAAAAACTCACTGGCTAAATAAGAGTAATGCAGCGACTCTGGTACCCAGTCATCCATGCCCTTCAGTTGTGTGGCGGGTAGGTACTGGTACAGAGCCTCCGACGTGACCCCCATGGATGGGTCCACAATGCGCGATGTGTCTATCCGGGCTTCAGCTAGAGACTGCTCCAAGGTAATGCTTGTTGATGTCCTGAAGGAATTTGAAAACATGTTTTTAAAGGGATTTACAGCAAATTATGCATCTAATACCGAAAATTTTAAAAACGCATTTAAACTTTATGCAAAATTCAGACGTTACAAGGTTTCACTGCGATTTTTTGTAGGTTAGGACATATATGTATTATATTGAGGGCCATACATATAGGTATTATAGGTGATACAAAAATAGACCTATAGCGGAAAGGGGGTTAAATAGTTTGTTTTTGTAAAACATTGTATACCCTCATATTGTGTCACACAATTTTGATAATTTTTAGACCTTTCCCACTTATTGCAATGAAATTTGTAATTATTATTGTTTTTATTTTATTTGTGTCACAAATTGTTAGATTCACCCGTCCCTAAAAAGTGAGTAACTTTGGGATGGCCTTTTGGACTCTAACATCTTTCCCATAAGGCCACACATATGTAGCCAGTACCCCCAACCTCACAGGGCCCCGAGAATCAGATATATTTCACACAAAAAAAAAATGTTCTCATTGTCTATGACATTCACTACAATTTTTTTCAAATGGGGCTCCATATTCGTTGTTGCCCAAGGGCCCTGGCATGCCCTAAGACTGCTCTGTTGTTGGATATTAGATGCAGCACTAAGAACACAATATGTTTATATGCAAAAACTTAAGGAGTCACTCTTGCATGTAGTACATTCAGACTACTACCTACTCATAACAAACTTAAGT
The DNA here is from genome assembly GCA_947859365.1 of Archips crataeganus. Taxonomy (NCBI): domain Eukaryota; kingdom Metazoa; phylum Arthropoda; class Insecta; order Lepidoptera; family Tortricidae; genus Archips; species Archips crataeganus. Next base: position 4,736,199 of record OX402061.1, on the reverse strand, counting down.
AATTTTTCTAATTTGCAAGAGAGGACTTACTTAAGTTTTTTACCTATAAAACTTTGATACAGTACCCGGCCATAAAGATTGCACATGGTCTTTGAATAAAGACTCGGCAAACACACAAAAAAACACATTGGTCTTTGGAAAATGACTGCAAATATCCAACATTTGCGGAGTCTTTTTTCAAAGACCGTGTGCAATCTTTATGGCCGAGTACTGTATATTTATTTGTCCTGCTACCCACCCTCTATCCACTTTCTTTTCCTCTTCACTGCTTCGAAGGGTCATATCACGTAACTCTAATTTCTCGGGAACACTATCTTTCTGCGAGTATACATTGGATATTTCATCGGACTGCAGCTTAGTTGTGTATTGTTGTACTCTGTTATTTGTGTCTGAGTGTTGTGTGTCTAGAGGTGATGGTGTGGTTGGATACTGCTTGTGGAACTCTTGCTGCACCGACATCAAGGTTTTTAGGCAGTGTGCACCTGGAATATAGAAAATAAATTTATGTACAATAAAAGTTCAAGTAAATTGACTTTCATTGTATGTAGGAGTTAATACTTATGTTGAGAGAAAGTCTCATCTAAAAGTATCTTTGACCCTGTGCAGAACTCTATTTGCCAGAGTTCAAAATCCATCCTTATTCCTTATCTAAGCCAATTTTCAGCTTCCAGGATATGAGGTTGACAATGACGAGTCAGTCAGTCAGTCAAGACTTTTCTCTTTATAATAGGGATTCTCAACCTTTTTGATACTGTGACTCTTTTTGCATATCTTATTTTTTTTTTGCAATAACCTTAATATAGCAGAAAAGATCTGTGTGTAGATTGAGCTGTGTATGCAGGCAATCTAAGTGTAGCATTTCACAACGCCCCTGGGCCTGGGACAGTGCCGTGACGCCCCGGGCCGTCGCGACGCACATTTTGGGAACCCCTGCTTTATACTATGGTGTTTAATTACAGATAATAGAGAACAGTTATATTAATACAAAAAAAAATACAAAAAAATAATTTATTTGACAAAAAACAACATTTAAAATAACATAGATATCCATCAGACACCAAACTAGGCTAAGCCTGTATTTTGGTCATCTGCGAGTGCGGTTAACAAAACAATGAAATGATTTTATCTTAAAAACTATGAATATTTATTTGTTATAGTACACTAAAAACGAGCAATTACATGTGTGTGTATGTGTGTGTTTGTTTGTGTGTGTGTGTGTGTGTGTGTGTGTTTGTTTGTTTGTGTGGGTGTGTGTGTGTGTGAGTGTAATAATTGTAGTTTACCTCTTTTAGTAAGATAATCGACCGTTTCCTCGGCGTCGCCGTAGTTGTTTACGACGGCGACGTACTTGGAGCGACGCAACATCGCCTCTTTCATGGATTTCCATTTTTCACCGAAAACTGACCCGTAAAACTCATCGAAGTGGTTCTGAGCCTTATACTTTGGACTAGTTTTCTTTTTTAATTTAGCCTATAAGACGAAAGTAAGTAATTATTAGTGATAATGTTCGTTTTAGATCTAAAAACAGTTAACAAGAAAAATACGTTACCCAGTGTGTTTTTGATTTAAACCTCATTTGCAGAGCAAGAAATGAACTGCTGTACGTGTTTTTGCATACATTTATAAGGGATAACATTATAAATAATTGAAAAAAGTAAATCAAAACAAAACTTTTAGGTTACAATCGCAACTCAATTTTTGACACTGACATTTTGTTCTTCAACTTTTTTAATTTCGAAGATACACTGTTTAAGCATTAATTTTCAACGCTGAAAACGTATTTGTTATGTCAAAATGACTGCAAGAGTAAGCGAGATTTTCGGTCTCTGTCTCTCTTACGCCCGCGAACAGAAAATTGGATTATTGATTTGTTTACAAGGAGTGAACTGAGAGATTTTTCAAGTATCTTATAATTATAGGTATGTCCTACGACCTTGCTAAAGCGATTAAAAGATAATATCCCGACTTAATTACAACCTTACGTGTTGAAGCCTTATCAGCTGTCCGTACCATCTGTGCGCCGCGCCAAACTAACTTTTGAGGGCTTTAAAAGCTTAATTAGCTCTGCCTGGGTCGAGTTGTTTTATCGATTGCATGCCCCACTTGTGCCCCGATACGCTGGTGAATCTCGGAACTAGTACGAGCCTCGATAAGGATCTAAAAATGTGCCGTGATCCGTTGCCGAATGTCACACGGCCGGATGGGAAATTGGGTCAGCCGTAAGTAATTTTAAAGTGCGATTTCGTGACAGTTTCGTGAGCAATATTGTGAATTATTACTTGTTTGTTTATTAAAGGTCTGACTGATAACATTGGCGCGACGATGGAGGCCTCTGAGCTTGTGAATTGAAGTTTGTTTGGAAGATATAGCAATAGTCATGTATGGGATGTTGGTAGTTAGAGTGGTGGGCATTAAGGAATGGATAGCGGCAGGCTGGAGGCAGTCCCGCCGGGGGCTGTGCACCTGGACACTGTGAGGGCCCTACACCAGACTGTGGTGTCTTTGCGGACGGCTCTAGAAATATCCAAGAACGAGTTGAAGGAGCTGAAACAAAAATACCAGCAGCACTCCAATTGTATAGAATATGCTGATGTTATAGAAAAGTTAACTTTAGAAAATCATATTCTAAGACGTAAAATAATAGACTCTGGTCCAGAGGACACTAATGAACCGAGAGTGAAACTCCAAGTGACTTACAGCCCACGGTCTCAAAATGTAGATGATTACAGTGGAAGTGAAATAGTGATTAAAACTGCTACAAGTGACATTAATGATAAAACGGACACCATTAATCCTGATCCTGAATCCAAGGGGGATATTGACATTTGTTCATCAGATAATCTTCACACTGAAGAAAATTTAGAAACACCTGAAGTTAGCTCAAATTCTGATGAAGCAATCTCTCCAGTCGAAGATCCTGTAAGCCAAATAGCAAGTTACCATAAACAAGAAGCCAAAGACAACCAATCTAGTTTCCAAACTAAATTAGAACTCCTTTCCAAATTTGATGTCCGAATCAAAGTTTGTACATTGAAAGAAGGTGCTGTTCTATCAAGCACTACGTCAGAGAGTGGTTCAACTCTTGATGATAAAAAGGATAGAAACACTGAAAAGGAATCATTGGACACAAATGCTAGTTTCCATTTTCAGGAACGTAGAAAACATTTTGAAGATACAGAGTTTGTCCAAGCTAGCAGAGTGAATACTGTTTCTGAGTCTGTAAAAATGGCTGTCCCAGAAGGGGATGCTAAAAAAATGGACAAGTTTGATGTGCAAGTGCGGATCACCTCAGAGGAGAACTTGGTGGTGAAAGAACATGTAGAGAGGAGTCGGAGGAAAGACACACTGAATTTGGATGTGGATGACTTGAGTTTGCGGTTAGTCTATTTGTCTTTTTATCATTTATACAAAACTAGCTATTGCCCGTGACTGTGTCAAAAAAATTTGTTTATTGCTATTTTGCAGGAACTGTGCAATTTTCCAGGATAAAAGTATCATACATGTTAATCCAGGTTATAAACTACCGGTGTGCCAAATTTCATTAGAATCCGTCAATCCGTTGTAGCGTGAAAGACTAACAGACATTTATACAATCTTTCGTGTTTCGCGTTTATAATATTAGTAGATAAATATTATAGATATGTAATCAAATGATAAAATTTTGTAGACCATTCAAAAGAACATATTTTGAAGGCTAAAATCTCATCAAAAAACAGCTTCTTAATTTTTATTATTGAGCCAGGTTTTGTGTCTCACTGGCCTGAGTACTAATTGCCCTCTTTCTTTAAACATAGTCTTATCCTAAGATGTTTATATAGACCGCGACTCATTTTATCGCTACGCTATTGCTACATCAAATCCAAAAGAATAAAGCGTGCCATTATAGCCAAATGCTTATCTACATAACTTATGCTAATCTTCCAGGTCGTTATCTGAAGGTGACAACTCGGTGTTCAGCGAAGGGGTTACTACTCCCATCGATCCCCGCACCGCCGACGAGAGAGAGACGGAGAATGCCAGCGGTAACGAATCGGAGGAGGTCGACGATATAGAACTCATATTCACAACGGACGAGTCTAAAGATATGAGCAATTTGCAGGTAAAGAGTCCTTTCGAATTTATTTTAAGGAAGTAAGCCTGCAAGTCAAGCAAAAATACACCGTGAAATTTTAGTGGTTGTTTTCCCGAAGCGAGGTGATTTAGTGTCGATTGTACAATCGATTTATAATTACTATTTTGACTAGAGTCAAAAATCCAATTGTGAAAAACGAAAGTCGAAAATGACCGCAAACCAATAGTAACGCTTCGTTGGTACCTAACCTATCGTACGATCGTACGCTACTTGTACCAACGAAGCGTTACTATTGGTTTGCGGTCATTTTCGACTTTCGTTTTTCACAATTGGATTTTTGACTCTAGTCAAAATAGTAATTATAAATCGATTGTACAATCGAAACTAAATCACCTCGTTTCGGGAAAACAACCACTAAAATTTCACGGTGTATATTAACATTTCGTCACTACTTTGAAAAAATCTCGTATCTCAAATCAATATGTAAACCAAACTGAACTTTACTGCACACTCAATAAAGTTCACTTAGCCAGATTATCGATTTTGAGATATGAGCTTTTTTCAAAGTAGTGACGATTTTCATTTTCTCTCAGGGGTAGGCCCGGTGGGTAAGAATGGATAAAAAATTGTCATTTTAAGGCATTTTTGAGCTATTTATAGTAAAACTTATTTTATCAGCCCTAAAATTTATTTAGCAGGCTTCTAAATTTAGGTTTTAACTATTATTACGAAACGTAACGCTAGCAATATGACTTAATAGTAGAAGTAAAATCGCTTATGATAGTAACTATTGCTTTATGTCTTGGATGAATTGTGTTGGATGTCTTGAAGAAAGGTCAGGAGTACCTACCCGAAATTGGCGAGCATGTAGGTACGAAAAGACTAATGTAATGAGTGCTGTGGAAGCGAAAGATGTATGTCAGGATCGTAGCAGGTGGAAACAAATAGTCTCTGCCTACCTCTTTGCTGGGAAGGAGGCGTGACTGTATGTATGTATATATTACAGGCCCGTCCATAGTACCATCATTTATACTACAATGCTTTTAGTTTAGGTGAATAATATCTCATTTACCAAATAATTAAGTGTCTTTACCTACCAACATTTCAATGGCTAGCACTCGCGAGTCCGACAGTTTTTGTCTGTATTGGCATGCCTTTCTAAGTAGACTTGGAGAAGAAGACGCACTGAGCGAGTGCCAAGTAAGGAATCGTACCTAATTTGAAGCTATCACCTCAGCTCCTGTGCGGAATAATCGCGATCTTAAATAATTTCGGTTCTCTGCCTACGTCTATGTTGCATGAACGCTATTTGTTAGTCTTCAAATTAAGGGCCTACCGAGCTTTTCGCGCTAATCGATTTTGGGTGGGCGATTTCGGGCGTGGGGGAAGCACGATGGCTCAAGATAGGTTGGTTGGACTGCGCGTGTTTTTGGGTATTTTCATCTTATTACTAAAACAAATACATATTTTAAAAATGTAGCATCACTACTCCCTAGAAAACATCTTGTTTTATTAACATTCAAAAAGTCATGACCCGTGCAGTATTAGTGTCGTACTACGAATTTATTTTATTTTAGAGACGACGACTTTGGATTTTTTTTCTATCGAGCGAACTATATGTATAAGTAATCGTGTTTCGATAAACGACAAGTGTTTAGAGAAGTGTTTGTGTGCGTTAGAGTGAATCCTCAAATATCTTACACATGAATTTCAAGACTATAGCTGCTTTACTTGTACGAGGGGCGTTCAATATAAAGTGAGAATGAGATGCAAACTCTTTTAATGTTACGAAATTAAATACTGGCCGGTAAAGCTAATCTATCTAGCTAATTGCTATGAAAAAATAAAAAACCGGCCAAGAGCGTGTCGGACACGCACAAGATAGGGTTCCGTAGCCATTACAAAAAAATCAAGTAATATTTTTCTAAGGATTTCGTATGTGTACGGAATCATCCAAGTTTAGGTATGTTTTATACCTTAGGCTACTATTTACTCTTAAACTACAAATAATTTCCAAGCAATCTTAGCCGCTATAATTTTCCTAGTAAATTTGATATATTTACTACCATTCCGAATTTTTTCAAATTTTTCCACCGAACATTTTAGATTTTAGAGGGGGGGGGACGCTCGATTTTAATGAAAATTTTAACTTTAAAGTTGAATATTTCGCAAACAGATCACTGAATAGAAAAATCATGTTAGCAACCCCGCAATGGTTTTAAAAGACCTATCCAACGATACCCCACACTATAGGATTAGTCGATAAAAAAAAAATCACCCCCCCTTTACGTCTATGGGAGGTACCCTAAAAAAAAATATTTTTTTATTTTTTATTTTACCACTTTGTTGGCGTGACTGATATGTATATTCATGCCAAATTACAGCTTTCTAGTACTAACGATCTCTGAGCTTAGCCGCGGACAGACAGACAGACAGACGGACAGACATGGCGAAACTATAAGGGTTCCTAGTTGACTACGGAACCCTAAAAAACTAACTGTCTTTTGTTTAAAAAAATATACGGTTATTTCTTTGCAATGCTATTGAGTACGTTAGCGAAAATGGAGAAAATTGAACTGCGCGCCGTTATCAAATACTTGTATTTGAAAAATTTTTCTATGGACCAAGTCAATTTGGATTTATTTATTTATTTATTTATTTTATTTTCGGAGAACCAACAGCTACAAATTACAGAGTAGGTTAAACATTTGCGGAACACTTTAGGGTCTAATGCTCCTCCGTATTCGACAGTCGCACGTTGGTGCGCCGAATTTAGACGTGGAAGAACATCGACAATGGACGACCCCTGCTCCGAACGCCCTACTACAGCAGTAACTGAAGAAATTGTGAAAAAAGTCGAAAACTCAGTTTTGGCGGATCGTCGTGTCACAGTTCGTTTTATTGCTGAAAATGTAAAGATTTCAACGGGGAGCGTGCATAATATTTTACATGAACGCTTGGGTATGAAAAAGGTATCTGCGCGTTGGGTACCAAGAATGCTTACTGACACGCCAAAACAAACTAGACTAGAGATTTGTCAAGAAGCTTTGAACCTGATGCAGCAAGACCGGGAACTTTTTTTGGCGCGATTTATAACAATGGACGAAACATGGCTCCATCATTACGACCCTGAAACGAAACTGCAGTCTATGACATGGAAAAGGCCATCATCTCCAACTCCGAAAAAATTCAAGGTGAGCCCATCTGCCGGTAAGGTCATGGGCTCTGTTTTTTGGGATGGTAAAGCGGTATTAATGATTGAGTATCTCGAGCATGGAGCCACTATTACGGGCACTTTACACGCCAAACAAATAGCAACATTACGCAATGAGATCCGCGAAAAACGGCGAGGTAAACTCTCGAAAGTTGTGCTGTTCCACCAGGACAATGCCCCGGCACACAAGTCCGCCGTTGCAATGGCTGCAATTCGTGATGCTGGGTTCGATATCCTTAAGCATCCTCCGTATTCACCAGATCTCGCTCCCAGTGATTTCTACCTATTTCCGAGATTGAAACAATACCTGAGAGGCCAGAAATTTGAAGACGACGACGCGGTAGTCGCTGCAGTACAAAATTTTTTAAGTACTCAAGATGAGACCTTTTTTAAAAATGGAATTTTAAGTTTAGAAAAAAGATATGCTAAAAGGTGACTATGTCGAAAAATAAAATGACATTTAGTAAAAGTTGTTTATAACATACTCATTCTCACTTTTTATTGAACGCCCCTAGTAATGATACAGCACGAGATTAAATGAATGCAATAAATGGGCCAAAAACACGGCAGGCCCTTAAGGGTTAGTGGGCATCTACTAGGCACGGGTGCTTCATCTTAGACAACATCAACATCTTAGATCAGGCTAGGCTTGATTGCGATCAAATTTTAATATAGGACCCTTAATTTCACAGGAGGACTTAGTCTCTATCCGCGAAACCGACCAATGGGGCCCGCTCTCTGCATCCACCACTCATTCAACGCCAGTGCTCATCAAGTTCCACACCTTAGACCCTGACTTCCAACCGGGCGAGACCACGGACAACGCCGAAAACGAAAACCAGGAGAACAGCACTCTACAAGGGGTCCTAGCTGACTCCAGTCTGAAGAACAAACGAGTGTCTCTACCCAATGATAAGGAGATACGGCATGTCGCGTTCAACAGTAAAGGAAGCCTGGATTTACCAGGCAGGGGGATACTAAAAAGTTGCGACAACCGTTCAGACAACACACTGTATAAACGAAGTGCCAGCACAAGTTCTAGGAGGTTAGACAGCGTAGACAGTTTAACTTGCGAGTACAACCGTGGTTTAAGCTTCGATAACACTAAGTCCTCGAGCTTTGACCTTGGTTCCAGTATGGATATACTCCATAGAGACGAGAGCCTCGATAGCTTCCAAAAGACATGTCATCTGGGGCACAGGTTTTCGGTGTTTGCTGAGAGGGATATATCGAAATGTGGGACTTCGGAGGATGATCTGTATAGCAACATTAATGTGAGAAGGAACACTTGTCCGAATCCGTTTCAGTACAGGTGAGTCTGACTAGTTGATTAGTCTATTCCTTTTGGCGTCGATTTGTTTGACTTTACTGACGAATTACGGGTAGTAACGAACCGTTCTTAATCTAAGTATGTGTTAATTTCACTTTCAATTAGTTCTAATCATATTGAGTTCCGTACATACCTCAAAAGAAAAAGACGGAACCATTATTTATAGTTATTATTTTTTACGTACTATCCACAGCAGGGTTATTATTTTCTAGTAACACAACGTTGTGACTTTGTCAGTCCACCCTTAGGACGTCCACTGCTGGACATAGGGCTCCCTTATTGACGCCCAATCATTACGGTTGGAAGCGACTTGCATTCACCCTGAACCTGCGGCCTTCACCAAATCGTTTGTCCATCTTGTTGCTGGACGTCCCACACTGCGCTACTTTGTCAGTATTTAATCATCCTCAAGGGTGCTAAACGAATTTCTTGGTCGACTATACGTTTGCTAAACAAGCCCGTTTCGTCCATAGGCCGGCAGCCCACCGGCTGTCGTCCCGCGGTCCGCTGAAGGCGTCCGCGTGGGGCGCACGCGCGCGCCCCGTGCTGCGGGACGCGTCGGCGCCGCGCCGCGACAGCACGGCGCAGACCGACGTGTGCGCGCTGCCGCCGCGGTGGAGCTCCGACCAGTACCTCGCGCGGCAGGTATGTCGCTCGGCTTCAGAAGTCGCTGAACGAACACCTTGTTGTCACTTTTACTAAAGTGACATATTTCGAACTACACAGCATAACTGATTGAAGCGCGGCTGGTTAGATCGATTGACCAGAATTGTTATTTCCTAGTAGCAAAATTTCCATTCGCATTTTTCCCCAAATGCTGTTTTTCCCCACTTTGATTTTCTACTACTTACTTTATGTATGTTGGTAAATAAAAAAAAAACATTTTTATTATTATTTATTATTATTAAAGCTTATCTTCACAGTAGCGTTTCTTCCGAATTTGAATCGACACAGAAACAGTGTGGACGGAGCTCCGCGGTATGCTTTTGGCACTTCGGGCTGATGCATACTTAACATAACTTAAACCTACTTATAATGCCGAATATAGGCCGAGATGATTACCCTAACTACGAGGGTCATATCAAAAGAAATTAGATATTCCAAACTGCCAGAGTCAATCAGTAAAAGAATATTTAAAAAAATGTTACGTACTATAGGTATTTGGAGTATACCATATTTAAATTTATAGCCATATAACTAGCCTTTACGATGGTATATGACTGGCTAGTATCGATCGAATAAGCGTGGAGTATCTAATTTATTTTGGCATAACCCTCGTAATAACAACGTGGGATGGTGACTAAGAAATGATGTTGTTGTTCAGATGAGCATGCCGTCGAAGTCAGCGGTGCCGACGCTGCCGACGCGCGCGGCGCCGGGCCGGCGGCTGGCCGTGCCGGCGCCGCGCGCCCCCGCGCCCGGGCCCGCCGGCGACGACACGCGCCGCGTGCTGCTCAGCGACATCGGTCAGTGCACACGCCACACACTAACCGCACGGCCCCGACTTCGCGTGTCGTCAGCGCGCGTAAGCATTTTCTGTGTTCATTGCGCGGCCGAGACGCTCGCCGTACAGTGGTTACCTGGCGGCACACGCACGCAATGAACTGATAAAACGTTTGCCGCGCCGCCAAACGCGCGAAGTCGTGGCCGGGCGGAAAGCCGGAGCCCCACTGCTACGCACGGACACGCTATATACTATATGTCGCCCACTCGGGTCCATTGGTCTGGATACGTGTATCAACATTTTAACAGCAACCAACCAACCAATGTAAAACGTGTGGGCCACGTGGCTACGTTGGTTAGCTGCGTGTGTCTACATTCCCACTGCGGGGCACGCGCGCGCGGGGGGTGCAGGGGGTGGGGGGGGGGGTTCGTAGCGTGGGTCGGGCGGGTGGGTGGGGCTTTGTGCGTGGCAGGCACTTCGGAACAGACCACGTGTGTATCAGTGACGTCATTTCGTGCGCAGCATGCTCTTGCACTACTGCGAAAGTATCTACAGCTCGCGCGATAAGAGTTTGGCTTTGACCGTTATTGCGCATTGGGTATCAACGGGGGTGCGGGGTATGCACAGTAATCCCCTCCACCCGAAGGTCAAAGCCAAACTCTTATCGCGCGAGCTGTACCTACATTTTCATACAAAGCGCAGTGGGGTTCCGGCTTCACACCCATATCACACATGCGATTTGCGAACGTATTAGAAGCGGCGCGAACGCGCTGCGTGCTCGCCCCGAGCGCGCAGCGGATTTGCCGAGAGCGCACAACGTATTCACCGCGAACAAGTTACGCATTCGCGGCGAATGCGTTTCGGATTCAATCTGATATGACTCTGATTACATGCGCAACTTTGCCCAGGTGCTGACCTGCAGAAGGTGATGTCTCCTGTGGTCTCGTACCCATTCTTATTTACTTTTTAAAATTTGTTTTTCTGTGCACTAACATACACATACTTGCAAGGAACTTGCTTGTTTACTAACCATTGGACCTTTTGCTGTCTTGACTATGAATAAATAATAATAATATTTTTTGTATTTGAGCAGCGATTTATTGTCAGTTCTTCTATTGGCAGGTTTCACATCGATGGTGCCTGAGCTGTCGCGGTCCGCAGACCCGGTGTGGGCGCTGGGACTCCGCGCGGGCAGCACGGAGCGACACATAGCCCCGGCGGAGCCCTCCAAGTACTAAAACTACTAATACTAGAGATAAACTACGATAACATGGCCCGCCCCTCCAAATTACTATTTCAATGTGTTATGTTATGTCACATCCTTACGAAAGAGTGTGTATGTAGTAGTCTGCTTTTGTTTGATTGCTGTCTCAGTACGCACACATGCATTGAAAGTTTTGGCGGTGCTTTATAAACACTTTCACAAATACATTGAAGACTTCTTGAATTTTGGAGGGGCGGGCCATGTTATCGTAGTTTATCTCTACCAAGAAACCAAGTTATAATAAACCAAGAAATTCCCTTTCCACCCTAAGGGCCCTACCACACAAGAGATTTTTTTACACATCGTATATTTAAGCAGACGCTAAGTAAAGTAATTAATTAGCTTTGATTCTGTATGTGACCCTTTGATAGAATCGAAGTAAAAAACCGATAAAAACAGTCAGAATATTTGGATGATGTTTCGAAAAGCACTTATTTGTTTTTTTTTCAGTGTTTCCAGATTTCTATCGCGGTCACCGTGTGTCAGTATCGACCGTAGCTACGACCGATTCCCACAGAACGTGTACACGCCCTCCAGCGGAGGTAACTACCACAACTATTTTAGACGTAAGTCGCAAAATTAGAGGAGTTATAAGTTTAACGTGTGCATTATATATTTGTTTTATTACCTACTTTCGGTTCATTTCTATCATTTATTTATTTATTTCACTGTAAAGTCATGTACATTTCAAAAGATGTTATAGTAGTAGCTGTAGACTGTGTTGTTGTAAGTATTGTAGTAGTATAGTATTAGCGTTATACTAACTTTTTTACTTATACATGATTTCAAGTCGATTCGCCCAAAAATGGGTTAAAAATTTCTTTCAAGATTTAAAGCAAACAAAAAACTAAGTAAAGCTAATAAAAAACTCACAAAACTCTTCACCAATCGCGCGAGATTCTAAGGGTACCTTTCCAACCAAGATGTTCTATGCTACTTAGCTATTGATGCGTTTGATATTCACCAACTCATTGGTCCACTTAGCATAGCGTTGGTGGAAACGGGTTCAAGGATCGTTGTGGATGCATGCACTGGATCTTCCTACAACAGCTACATAGCTTGCATAAGTGGAATCGGTCACATGGTTTCGTAATGTAGCTTTCATATTCTCGTAGCATAGCACATCTCTCTTGGAAAGACACCCAAAAAGAGTTATTGGAGAGTAAGACATTTTTTTTGTTTTGTGGTAGAGTGCCGGTTGTGGCGCGGTTCTTTGCCGGACGTGCGTCGGGACGACACAGAGGAGCTGTTAGAAGAGGCCGAGGCGTACTTGCGGCGGTCCATCGACAACTTGCGAGACGCGCCGCGTCACGGTCAGTGTACCAGTGCTTTGTCACTCTATATAGGTAACACCACGAGAGTTGAGGCGAATGATTACACACACAGCTTTCATATTAAAAAAAATACAACATATTTAAAAAACATATGTGTACTTACCTGTAACTCCACAGAATAGATATGTTTCCTTTACCCTTTTCACTAGAAAAAAGAGCTGTCATAATTTTAAATTTGTTAACAACCTTAATGTCAAATTTACGTCATCACTTTTTTTTAATAGAGACTAGACAAAAGCAATGGATCTATTCTATCGTTACGCTCTTTTAGAATAAGCACATCTTTAAAAAATTGTAATAAGTAAATTAATAATCCTAGTGAAAAATTAAAACTATCAGCGTCTTTCTCTTTCCAAACAGTATACAGAGAACGAATCAAATTATAGTCTTAGAAATATGAAATGTTGTGAATTATACCGGTTCTGAAGATATGAGTATCATGTAGGACCTATGCTTATGCTTATACCGGAGTACTGGTATCAAGACTGATACCTGTATGGTGTAAGGCCACGATACCGGTTACGAAAATACCGGTATTTCAATCCCAAGTTACAACTCGCGCTCTCGCTCTTCGGGTTGTTTAAAGAAAATGTTAACTTCAAGCCACAGGTGAACTGTGTATGTTTATGTGTGTAGAGGAGCGAGCGGCGCAACAGGCGGGCCGTCCCTACATCCCGAGCGAGCCGCGCCAGCTGCGGCTCGGACACGCCGTCAAAGTGATCGCGCCGCACGGCCGCATCGCCGTCGGACGCGTGCGGTGAGTTGACTATCTCTCTCTCACACCTACGGACGAAACGATACGAGTACCTAAATAAAAGTAGGGTAAACTACCCAGATATTGCCCATGTACGGGCGATTGTCCACTACAATGAATTTTACTGTCCGGCAGTCCGAGTTTTCATGGTCCGATATGGCATGAAAAAAACGGATGATTGGCTTGTGCACTTGTCCGTCTTTTTACTAAACTCTCGTAACATATTTGTTTGCGAGGTGGCAACACTGGTCATGAATAATACTAATTCCAGAAGCAGTGCACAAGCATAAACACGTTTTTCGTAGCTGTTATCTCGGGCCGGAAAAAAACTGTCCGGAATGGGGAAAAGTAAAATATACATTTAATGGCGTGCCATATCGGACCGTAAAAACTCGGACTGCCGGACAGCAAAATTCATTGTAGTGCACAATAGCCCTACCAGTGATGGACCACTTTAAGCAAAACATTGTCAAAGTCATTGTGTATATATATGTGTGTGCTGTAACTGTGTGATGTATGTAAGTTGGAAAAATGAAAAAAAATACAAAAAGATACTTCATACCAAACTTGTTAAAGTTGGCTTAATAGCGACACATCTCTTGACCGGGTGAGCGGTTAGTTCTGAAGGAGTGTTGACATCCCTCGATGAGAGTATAACATAGATGGCGCTGTATCACTGCAGAATGTTATTAAGCAGGCTGAGATGTGCGATGTATAGGAAAAATTTGTGTCTAAACTCCTGACCAGTGGTGGTGTAGGGGAATAGCACGTGGCACGGAATGCTGAGGACCTGGGTTCGATTCCACGCGTGTTCTTTTTTCTGGGTTCTTTTCTGTGCATCCATGTTTCAGTTTGTATTTAGTATGAAATATGTGCGTATGCACATATTAATAAAATACTACATATGCGCTAGCGCACACTATTTTCCATTCGCCGAAGAATGTACTTAACGCGTCGCTTGCGTTTATCCGGCCCACCGGTGATCTATGGCACTGCAGGCAGCGAGTGTTTGAGTTTAGTATAGGGTTGTCGCTCCCTGTAAAGGGTGGATTTTCACAACTATCATTATTCGAAGTGTTCAGAAACTAATACTTTGAACTTGTTAAAAACCATACAATCTAATATTAAATTATTAATTTTTGTCATTGCTTAATGTTCACTGTTCAGTTTTGAGTAAAGCAAAACCCTCGCATTGGGTTGGGGGGTTTTAACACTTTTTAACTCGCTGTACTGCACATCTATGAACCTCAAGGCATATGTCTTTAAAATTTCAAGTCTCACAGTTTGTATGTGTTTCGTCAGTCAGTCAGTCTTTAAGAGCCGTTGGCACGGTCTAGGGTTATGAATAAATTGTTAACGATGACAACTCCGTACATTTACACTACTTAACTCTGGGTTAGTCCTTAACTCGAATTATAGTCAACTCAGATCCGTGCCAGTCCGACTTAAAGGTACTTCTTGTTGTTCTAGCTACGTGGGCATAGCCGGCGGCTCGGCAGCCTCAAGCGCAGTGATGGTGGGCGCGGAATTCCCCCACGCCCATCACCCGGGGTTACCACGCAACGATGGTACGCACCGCGGACGCCGCTACTTCCTGGCACCGCCCGGTCATACCGCTCTCTTCCTGCCGTTCACCAAAGTCGTCATGGCTTGGGCCAACTAGGAGGTAGGGAGGAACTTTTTCGTGAGTCGTGTGATATCAAAGCGCTGACCATGAAGCTATGTTCAATGCTTCTTTGAGGTTGGCTTCAAATGATTACATTTACCTATATATGGCGTATGTTACATCTTTCGGCTGAAATGATGAAGATGATAACATTTTTCTGACCTTTTCATTCCAGAGACATTTTAAGGGGTCTATATTGGGATCCATAGATATTGAAGGTTTACGTGGGTATGAGAGTTTTAGGGGATCCGAAAGCGTTATAAGATATTTTTGTATGAGCAGTGCTAAAGGAAAGGCTAAGTTCAGTCCAGTCATAATTATGAAGCGCTATGTCGGATAAAAAAGTCACGGCCGGCTAGTGGTTTGGCCTATGGCCTCTCAAGCAGAGGGTCGTGCGTTCGAACCTGGGCGCGCACTTCTGAGTTTTGCAGAATTTATGTGCGAAATTACATTTGAAATTTATCAGTGAAGAAAAACGTCGTGTGGAAGCCTCTACACACCTGCGAAGAAATTTAATGGCGTGTGTGAAGTTCCCGTTTCCTACTGGGCCCGCGTAGGAACTACGGCCCTAACCGTCTTATTCTGAGAGGAGGCTTGTAGCCTGATGCACGTATATCTATAGGTCAAGATGACGGTGAACGCTATGACTCCTCCTCCTCTTCAATCTTTGGTTTCGTTTAGTTCAACCGATGGCCGCGATTGCTTTCGAAACATTATGTTAAATACCCAATGCGGACAGCGGCCCATTAAACGTGAAATGTTTGTAGTGGAAAAAACAGAAAATTCGTCGAAGGTTGTTGACTAAGGTCGATTATTGTCGAATTAACTAGATAAACTTTTCGATCGCCGAAATAAAACGTGTTTGATCGTAAGCGTACTTAAGTATCTAAGTCGCATTTACTAAGTAACTGTTGATATCGTACCTATTAACAGTATTGTAGTGTAAATGAATATATATTCCAATACATTCAACCATGGAAGAGATTATAAATATAATATGTATCTCTATGCTCGTTAAATGTCCCGTGCTTTGAAAGGGGATCTTTAGACATAAGAATTCTGTCCTGAAGAAAAGTATTAAAGTGAGTATTAAATTGAAATTATTGTTACATATACGGAAAGGCACTAATCAATTATAGCCATTTTCGGACATTTTTAAAATATGGTTTAATTATAATCCGGCTCAAAGGACCATGTTTGGCAATTCAACTTACAGTATAATATCAAATGAATGTATAAGTCTTATTATTACTCTGTAGTTACAGATCTAAAAGATGTACAATTTAATGTTAGTTTTAGAATTTGGTGTTTACAATTATGACCTACATGTTGTTTTGTGCGGTTACCGTTTCAAACATTAATCAGTATAGACTTCAGTATTAAATGTATGGTATAGAGATTAGTTCGTTGTTATGATGTACATATATGTTGTTTTATTTATATTAGCACCATCACACATTTAACTATATGTGGCGTATGACATATGTATTTCTATTAATGTAAACCGTTCCAGACTTAATTCTCAAAAAAAAATCAAGACTTAATTTTTCAAACAAAGTTCAAATTTTGACATACTCGTATAATATTGTACGTAGGTGATATATGTTAGGCCTATAATAGCTTATTAAGTGTCGGATACAAAATATAATAAGCTACTTTACACCCTGTTCCTAAATATAGAATGTTTAGAATTGATTGTAAATGTGTGTTCAACGTAACGATTGTAGGCTAGTTATATGCATAGTACGTGTGTATAAATTTATGCCTGAGTGGCTAGCTTTCTATTATATCCAGACATAGGAATTTAGGGGGCAAAATTTAATGACAGGTAGTGCGTTCGTTTATCAATAAACTCAACTATCGACGGTAGTGATCGCCCCCAGCTTTGTTTGAAGTTTGTATTCTTTTGTAAGTCTTATTTTGGAGACAAATATGATAAAGTTTACACAAAGCATATTTTAAATGATTGCTGGGTAATGAGTACCATTGCACTATAAAATATTTACAATAAACTCGTAAGGCCCAATATGCTGAATTAATAAACATGTCAAAGCAAATGTCAACATGTCTTGATTGAAAATAAGTTTCAAATTATGATAGTCCAAATTTGACGTGGGCTTTACGAGGATAAAGAAGAAGAGAATTGATTTATTATTGTGTTTTATTGTTATACTTTCCTTAAAATTATATTTTTCCAAAAAAAACTTGGGAGTGATCAGTAGTATATTATGGGGAAAGCATCGATAGTTGAGTTTATCGATAAAGATAGATAGATAGAAATCATTTATTCAAATAAAAACAAATACAATTTAAATTCCAATAAATGCGCCAAACTGGAGTGACCAGTTTGTTGGCGCGCCACGCTCAAATCACATTACTACTTAACAAAGTTTACAAGGTTAGAGTTATTCTAATGCTAATGATATTAAAATTAATAATTAGCGAAGACATGGATATTAACAATAAGACGAAGCAAGTTAAATTACCAACCACTTTTGCTACTTGATATACTGCTCTAATAGTGCATTTTTAAGCTTATTCTTAAATGCTGCTTTACTTATATTATCATACGGAAACTTTATGGTATTAAAAATTCGAGGAGTCAAATAGTCCAATGTTCTTTAAACAAGTTAGCTATGAAGTATCTTTTTTTGTACTTATTTTTTCAACTTCATTTTTTTATTACTTTTACGGTCATCCCGTGAAATCATACATTTCGTACTAAATACAAATTTTTTTATAGTAGTATAAAATAAAAAAAAAAAAAAAAATGAAGTTGAAAAAATAAGTACAAAAAAAGATACTTCATAGCTAACTTGTTTAAAGTTGCACAGTAGCGCCATCTCTTGTCCAGGTGAGCGGTTAGTTCCGAAGGAGTGTTAAAATCTCTCGATGAGGGTGTAACATAGATGTGCGTTTGTCACTGCATAAGGTGATGATTTAGCAGATTGAAATGTATGATGTATAGGAAAGATTCGTGTCTAATCTCTAGACCAGTGGTGGTGTAGGGGTATGGCACGCAGCACGGAACGCTGAGGACCTGGGTTCGATTCCCAGCATTGGTCTTTTTTCTGGGGTTTTTTCTGTGCATCTATATTTCAGTTTGTATTTAGTACGAAATGTCTGGAGTGACCAGTTTGTTGGCGCGCCACGCTCAAATCACATTACTACTTAACAAAGTTTACAAGGTTAGAGTTATTCTAATGCTAATGATATTAAAATTAATAATTAGCAAAGACATGTATATTAACAATAAGACGAAGCAAGTTAAATTACCAACCACTTTTGCTACTTGATATACTGCTCTAATAGTGCATTTTTAAGCTTATTCTTAAATGCTGCTTTACTTATATTATCATACGGAAACTTTATGGTATTAAAAATTCGAGGAGTCAAATAGTCCAATGTTCTTTCCCCATAGTAATTACAACTTTTTGGTTCAACATAATGCGGCCTCTTATCAGGTCTCAATGACCTAGAATTAAGGTGTCGAGGCACCCCCTCCCTGCCTATCATTAAATTTTGCTGCCTAAATTCCTATGTCTGATTATATCTCTTGCCTTTATATTTATTCAATATACAGGTGATAGGGATTTTTGAAGGAAATATTTATGATTATAAAGTCTACGGATCTCTGGTGGCATACGTACTTATCCTATATATTTTGTAAATATTTGCATATGTTTGTATAAATATTGCTCACACTTTTCTAAATTATGGTGCTCTATTTTTAGCCTAATTATTTTTATATTTGCTTTACTCATAAAAGCAATATTTTCTGAGCTCTTTACTGAGTAGGCATGTTTTTATTTCACACACAAGATATACCTATTTTGTCGATTTTAACTTTTTTTATCAGATATTATTTTTCATAAAATATTCTACACATTTTTATTGAGTTATGGTTCTACCGCGGTCATATCATAAGAAAATATGAATGTATAGTTGCGTATATAAGCATATGTTTATTGTTTCAAATTAGCTCCTTACAAGTGTATTTGATGTATAGTGTATATTAGTAACATATATATTTAAACATGTATGATCTCAAATAACCATATACTGGCATCTAGTCTTGTAAAACGAGTATAAATTTTATTTAAATATTTTTTTTTTAATTAAGTTTCTAGTATTTTTGCCATCATGCCAGTATTATTGGGGTTTGTATACGAAGTATGCTTGGCTCTTTTTTAAAGCTAGGATGGTGCGTTACGTGAACATACCTGTCGACAATTAATGTTACTAGAGAATACAACTGTTGCTACAAATATGTAGCAACACTTTTTTGGAACATGCGTAAGAATATGTCCCATGAGTGTACTCAGTCGGCTCACGTACAGTCGCAATGCAACAGCCAGCAACAGCAGTGAACCCAAGAATATTTGGACATGTTAATTCTTTTTTGGGCAACTTCACTGCTAATTATTATCCGAAATCCTATTTTGTTAAGACAAGTAAAATCCAACCCCTCTCTTAAGCGGTCGCTTGTTTTTGCGATAAACGCTACATTAAACCACCATCAGACGACCAGATGGCCTAGTGGTTAGAGAACCTGACTACGAAGCTTGAGGTCCCGGGTTCGATTCCCGTGTCGGGGCAGATATTTGTATCAAAAATACGAATGTTTGTTCTCGGGTCTTGGGTGTTTAATATGTATTTAAGTATATATCTATCTATATAAGTATGTTTATCCGTTGCCTAGTACCCACAACACAAGCTATGCTTAGCTTACTTTGGGACTAGGTCAATTGGTGTGAATTGTCCCGTGATATTTATTTATTTATTTATTTTTATTAAAGGCGGTGCACATGATTTTACACCAGATAATCCAATTACCAAACATTGTTTAACGCGGTTAACGCAGCGGTAATCACAGCGAAGTAATTGGATTATCTGATGTAAAATCATGTGCGTCAAACGCATCGGGTTTAACGTAGCGTTCATCGAATAAAACAACCGGGCGCTTTACGCGCGTCGGTCTACGTTAACAAGCCATCTTAGGGTATGCGCGCACGAGCAACTTAATCACAAGGCGATTTTTTTTGTGTTATGTGTATTTGTATCCCGGGAGTCGCGGCGCTACGTGTGCGCACTTCCATACTAACCCATAGACTTGATAAAATAGTCGCGGAGACAAAAGTTGCTCTTGCGCGCATACCTTTATTTAGGGAACTGGGGTGTGATCGGTAAACAATCATAACTTGAACCGTTCGCTGGTAGGCATTGTACGGAGTAAGATGTCTTGACGTCGGTCAATGTTAACGTCAGTGCACGAGCAACTTCAAGACACCTGACTCTGTATACCCCTGCGAGCGAAGGGTCAAATTATAATTGTCTACCGAGCGCAGCGATGAAACTGCGGACGTGTTTTGTTTATGTTTATAGAATCACATCATTGATGGCAGGGAGTTTTCAGAAAAAAAATGAACCCGTTTTGCCTTAATTATCCTTAATTTTCCATACAAAATTTATTAGTCGGTTTTGTGACGGTCCATACAACATGTATGGTTAACTGCGTCACAAAACTGACAATTAAAAGAGGGACACTTTTTTTATTGCTTAAATCGATAGTGCTTGTGATTCTGAGTAGAAATAACCCAAAATTTGTTAGATTTAAAAAAAAAAGTACAGGGTACACTTTTTTCTGAAAATGCCCGGCAACTGTAGATATTCGTGAATTATTAATGGATTTCAATGGAAAGTAAAATGGAAACACGATGTGATTGTGTGACAGTGTCTTATTAGAATAGATGTAGGATCCTGGATAGAGTATCGTCAGACAGTAAAGAAAACCTACCGAGTGATTCCTAAGTAATTAAAAAGTCCGTAAAGTATTATAAATATTATAATGTCACTGTTTAAGTCGGATTCTTTTTTTTTAAACTAAAAATTTAATGGTTTTAAGAAAAATCAGGATTTGAAGAAAAAGTTCTTATTGCATGGAAGCGTTTTCGTACCTTATTTATGTAGTCAAAGTTGAAAAGTTATAAACCTGCTACTAAATTTTGTTTGACAGCTAATGCCACTGAATATACTTTGGATATAGGGAATATCAATAGATATTTATTTATGTTAAAGTTATTTTAAATGCGTTCTGAATCAAGATCATCGAACTTGTAAAAGAATAAACTTGTTCACTAGTTCAGTGTTATTTTCATGTGATTTCATTGTTGATCTCATTTATAATTAATATTTTTTTTAATGTATTTTTATTTGTTTAGGTGTTAATTGGTCTGTATTATATTTTTTTAACTTTGTGTTCACTGCACAATAAATATATATCTACGTCATTAGTATTATGTAAATAAGCTGGTACTAAATATGCAACTTTGGCCTCTGAACTCAAATATTTATATTTATACACTTTTATTACAATAGTGGTGGTGTTTTGCTTCTATTGTTGTATTATTTGCAGCTGTTAAATAAATAATTGTAAATTAGAACGGCCGAAGAAAGAAATCTATGCTTGTTTATATTGATAGTAAAACTAAAGTTTCTTGTACGGTCAAGTGCAAAAATAAGTATCGATTTAATCCTCCCATCGTTACATACCTATATCTTAATTTGACGACATAAGAGCTATGGGACATATTTATGAGCAAGTTGTGTGCACCCATATTTTTACACTTGACTGTACCTACCTAAATTAATGATGGACAAACGATTAAATTAAATCCTTGGATGTATTTCATGTTTAATGTTATAGCGGATATGTTTCCAAAAACTAGTGTTCATCAACATGTGCCAAACAACTTGGCTATTTGTCAATGAAATTAAATGTTCAAATTTCCTTGTATTATAGCATCTGGTGGGATAGGCCACAACTGGCCATGTGAGGTGTATTTTTGTCGTGTACCTAATGGTAAACTTTGTTTTTGGGTTTATATTTGATACCCTGTCCTTTTTACATCTATATAAGGGTTGCCAAGCATCAATACCAAAGTTTTCACAGTATGCAGTGTGTACTAAAACTCTATGATAACGTGGTACCGGGGTAAAGAGGTCAAGTTATACCAGTTCTGGAAATAATAATAAATAAAAAATTAAAAAACCCCCGACGCAATTTTGTCACACATATTTTGAAAATAAAGTAAATGCCTATTCTGCGTCTAAGATCTTTTCCGCAGCTAACAAAAGAGCTGATAACTTTGAAACGGCTGAACCAATTTTGATGAAACATGTCTAAGAACCATCGCCAAGAAACCTGCTTTCAAATAAAAAGAAACTGCATCTGAATCGGTTCACCCGTTTGAGAGCTGTGATGTCACAGACAGACACAGCACAGATAGACAGATAAGACAAGATAGCGCCTTGGCGTCAAATCGTATCAGAGGCCAAGATCCACTTAGGGTTGCTGAGCCAGCGTAGTAAGTAATTAAACGATAATAGAGTCACAAAATATCACATTTAATTTTCGATTAGGTAGATATTTTCCAAAAAAATCTATTAAGTATCGCTTAACTGGTTTTTTTTTCAGAACTGTTATAACTTGGCCTTTCGCCCGGTACCAGAGGCCGTATTGTCTAACGCTTCTGACGCTTGCCTTCGCTTTCACCGTCTCTTTCTGTCATCATTTTATACCGTTTGACAGAAAGAAATAGTGATTGCGAAGGCAAGCGTCAGAAGCGTTAGACAATAAGCCTGCAGGTGATCGTTGAGTTTTGGGACACTCTGTAGAAGACGTGTGTGTAATAACCACAAGGTGTTGCTTCTTGTGTAAAGAAAAGACGGAACAGTTACTATGGTAGAGTCATTTTATCTCCCTCCCTCCCCCTGTGACACTGGACACTGGCAATGCTAGCTCTTGTAGAGTGATTGCTGTTTTTTGACAAACGTTTACGTACTGGTCATCAGGAATCGACCTAAAACGACTCTACCACGTTCAAATAATTGTACAGGTTATACACAAGTATCTATAAAAATTCTTTTAATTTACTTATTTTTTGTAAAAAGACAGTGTATTGTATAACGATGTATGGAGTGTGCCTACCTTCTAAAGCTTAGATTTCTTCGGCTCTAATACTTCAACTATACTAGGGGTGTTCAATAAAAAGTGACAATGAGTATGTTATAAACAACTTTTACTAAATGTAATTTTATTTTTCGACATAGTCACCTTTTAGCTTTTAGCACTTATTATATCTTTTTTCTAAACTTAAAATTTCATTTTTAAAAAAGGGCTCATCTTGAGTACTTAAAAAATCTTGTACTGCAGCGACTACCGCGTCGTCGTCTTCAAATTTCTGGCCTCTCGGGTATTGTTTCAATCTCGGAAATAGGTAGAAATCACTGGGAGCAAGATCTGGTGAATACAGAGGATGCTTAAGGATATTGAACCCAGCATCACGAATTGCAGCCATTGCAACGATGGACTTGTTGCCGGGGCATTGTCCTGGTGGAACGGCACAACTTTCGAGAGTTTACCTCGCCGTTTTTCGCGGATCTCATTGCGCAATGTTGCTATTTGTTTGGCGTATAAAGTGCCCGTAATAGTGACTCCATGTTTGAGATACTCAATCATTAATACCCCTTTACCATCCCAAAAAACAGAGCCATGACCTTACCGGCAGATGGGCCCACCTTGAATTTCTTCGGAGTTGGAGATGATGGCCTTTTCCATGTCATAGACTGCAGTTTCGTTTCAGGGTCGTAATGATGGAGCCATGTTTCGTCCATTGTTATAAATCGCGCCAAAAAAAGTTCCCGGTCTTGCTGTATCAGGTCCAAAGCTTCTTGACAAATCTCGACTCTAGTTTGTTTTTGCGTGTCAGTAAGCATTCTTGGGACCCAACGCGCAGATACCATTTTCATACCCAAGCGTTCATGTAAAATATTATGCACGCTCCCCGTTGAAATCTTTACATTTTCAGCAATAAAACGAACCGTGACACGACGATCCGCCAAAACTGAGTTTTCAACTTTTTTCACAATTTCTTCAGTTATTGCAGTAGTAGGGCGTCCGGAGCGGGGGTCGTCCATGGTCGATGTTCTTCCATGTCTAAATTCGGCGCACCAACGTGCGACTGTCGAATACGGAGGAGCATTAGACCCTAAAGTGTCCCGCAAATCGAAATTGACTTGGTCCGTAGAAAAATTTTTCAAACACAAGTATTTGATAACGGCGCGCAGTTAAATTTTCTCCATTTTCGCTAACGTACTCAATAGCATTGCAAAGAAATTACCGTATTTTTTTTTAAACAAAAGACAGTTACTTTTTTTTTATAGCAATCAGCTAGATAGATTAGCTTTACCGGGCAGTATTTAATTTCCTAATATTGAAAGAGTTTGCATCTCATTCCCACTTTATATTGAACGCCCCTCGTAAGTGTATATGTATGTATGGGTGTGTATCTGTTAAGCATACATTACATATACCTACTAAGTACCTACTTATACTTATTCCCTTAGACCGGAACCCAGTAGTACATACTATTCTGTAACTGTGTACTGTTGACGAGATTTAAAGAAATCTATTTTAAATATCATTGTACGAAATATATATGTTATCTATCTGTATGAGAATAAAACATAAAAATTCACAAAAAATCGTTTTCGTAATTTTTATTCCATAGTTCATAATTTAGCTATTGTGTTGTGTAGGTACCAATGGTGGGAAAAAGGCCTTGATGTGGTTATACTGCACGTGAATTATTTCGTTGTTTTTCCGGTATAGGGTTTATTGGCGGTGGGACGTCCACCAAAGAGATGAACGGATGATTTGGGGGCTTAAGGTGGATGCAAGTCGCTTCCAACCGTAGTGACTGGGTATCAATGAGGGAGACCTACGTCCAGCAGTGGACGTCCTACGGCTGAAATGATGATGATAATGATGAGGGTTGAAAAATAATAATGCCACATTTAACAACAACAATATTTTAATAAACATTTTAAAAAAAATAGCAATAACAATACTGTGCGACACATTATGTTTTTCTAAAGTGTACCAACCAAGTAGAAACAGAAACAAGAAGAGAAAAGAAAAAGAAGAAGGAAAAATCTGATAAAAGTAGAAGCTAGTAGAAGATCAATAATAGTAGAATCTCATAAAGAATGAAGTAAAACAAAAATAGATAAAGGAAGTAAAGTTGAGAAAAGATTATAAAGAAAATAGGAAATTGTATAGGTTACGCATTGTATAATTTATAATTCTCTTTAGATGTGATTCTACCAGTTAAGAGTTAACTAACAAGATGTTTAGAATTCAACAGAAAATAAAAAAGGAGCAAGTAGAATAAAGAAGGAAGTGAAAATACTACAAATAATTACTAAGTACCTGTTTTTTTTTGTTCACGCGCATATAGCTAAATGAACTTGAAAATGGATTAATAATAAGAAAAATACATGAAAAATAGAGTAAAAATCCATTAAAAAAAAACAGAAAAAAAGAATATACAATAAATTCATTCATTCATTCTTCAGTATGTAAGAGTAAGAGTTAATAAAAATAAACTGAAAATAAAGGTGACAAAAGAAGAACATTTTTTGGATGAAACGTATAGGTAATAAAAATAAGCACGGAAAAAAAGAAAAGACAGTGATATAAGCTGACTGTTGTAAGGGAGTAGGAATGAAACGGTGAAAGCATTGAGAAACTGAAGTGGAAAAAAATGTAGCAAAAAAAAGAGAAAAGAAAAAGAAGGAAAAATCATATGATAAAGCTACCTAGTAGAAGATTACTAACAGTAGAATCTCATAAATAGTGAAGTAATACAAAAAATAGAAAAAGGAAGAGAAGTTGAGAAAAGAAGGAAATAAAGAAAATTTAGAAATGAAAATAAGAAAGAACAGATTATAAAGAAAATAGGAAATTATATAGGTTACACAATGTATAATTTATAATTTTCTTTAGACTTTATTCTACCAGTTAAGAGTTAATTAACAAGATGTTTAATTCAACAGAAAATAAAAAAGGAGCAAGTAGAATAAAGAAGGAAGTGAGAATACTACAAATAATTACTAAGTACCTGTTTTTTTTTGTTCACGCGCATACATGAAAAATACAGTAAAAACCATAAAAAAACAGAAACAAGTACGTAAAAAAAGAATATATAATAAATTTGAGCTTCAGTATGTAAGAGTTAATAGAAATAAACTGAAAATAAAAGTGACAAAAGAAGAAAATTTTTTGAAAGAAAACGACGTAGGAAACGTATAATAAAAATAAGCAGGGAAGAAAAGTAAAGACAGTGATAAGCTGACTGTTGTAAGGGAGTAGGAATGAAACGTTGAACAGCATTGAGAAACTGAAGTGGAAAAAAAATGTAGCAAAAAAAGGCAAGATAAGATATGATGATACCCTTATATAAACGAAAAATATAAGTATCTTCGAGAAGAAATAATTAAAAAGAAAGAAAATTTTAAGAAACAAAGATCAAGTTGTAAGATAATGTAAAAGATTTGTGAAAGTCAAGAAGGAAATGGATACACGAAAACGAAATAAAAAAAATGTCAATACTGTTGAAAAATAGTATAAGTGAAAGTAGTAGTACCTAATAGTGATATAGGTACCGATAACAATAAGGAAGAAGATAGAAAGAAAGAAAGAAAAGAAGAAAAGAGAAGAGATAGATAGAAAGTAAAATTAAGAGGGAAGCTGACCAACTTGTAAGACTGTGTAAAATATGTGTGAGAGAAGAAACAGGAAAACGAGCAAGATAACAAGTAAAAGCAGTATAGTTTGGAATAGTAAGTACTTAATGCAACTAAATTGAAAGCGGAATAAGTGAATCTTGATAGTTTCTAAGGTATACTGAATAAGTATAGAACAGATTTAAAGTTAAACAAAAAGAAAACAGGATTCTGTAGAAAAATTTAAAATATGTTAAGTAAAGAAAAAAAACAATGGATAATGCAAAGAAAAAGAGAATAGGAAATGAGTGATCACAAGAAATAGATTTTAAAACAGTTTGAAAATAATAGCATAGGAAAGAAAATTCCAAGAAAGGTGATGATACAAGACGTACTTAAGAAAAATGATAGCTAATTTTAAGAAAGAGAAATCTGAAGTGTTATTGAAGATGGATGAACAAGGAAATACTTGAATCAAAGAATGGATTGAAAATATTACATGTAGTTCGAATCAAATGGAAAAGAAATGTGAGAACAAGTAAGATGATGGCAGATGTAAGGGTAGTAGCTAATACAAAGAAATAGAGAATCAAAGAAGTAATCGAAGAATGACATACAAATAGACATTATTTTGAAATTGTGTTTAAATTGAAAACAGAGTACAGATCAATTGAAGAAGAAATGAAATGAAAAGACGAGATGAGATGATTAAGTAAAGATAGCTCAGTTAAAAGAATTAAGTAGATAGGTACGTTTTGTACACACAGTAGAAAAGAGTATTATCATTTTACTTTTACACTAAGCGTTAAGATCATTTCACCTAATATCCTGCCAACTTTACAGCCACATTTAAATTATCATTAATACTTAATAATATAAATTATGTTTGCACATTCATTTCACGTTTTCAGTCTTTAAAAATTGAATAGAAGTTCAACTGTTTAACGACCATCACAAGTTCAGTGTTGTGTTAAAGAAGAAAAATTTGATAAAAGAAGTATAGAAAAAAAAATAAAGGTCAAGAAACGATTAGAAATACTATTTATGATGGAAGAATGAATAGTAAAAGAATTGAAGAAAAAAGAAAATAATATACTTTTGTCAACTTAATGAAAATGAAGTCATATGAACACATCTTTAAATTTAAAGATTTTCTTTAGATTTTACTTAGATTTGAAAGTAAGATATAAAAGTTTAGGTAATCAAGTAAAAAGATATTTGAATCTCTTTGAAAACTTCCTCTTGATTCCTTTGGTTGAATAGTTTATCGACAGCCATAGAGAAAGAGAAAATAATAAAAAGGACTCTTATAAGATAAGAAAGAAACTTATAAGACAAGAAGGTAGATAAAATGAAAAGTAAAAGCAGGATTCAGAAGAACACGAAGAGAAGAAAATATGTTGTAGAAAAAGTAAAAAACAATGTGCAAAAGTATTAAATGTAGTAAGTAACAAGTTCAATGAAGAAAATAAGTTTACAAATAAGAAACTGAAATGGAAAAAATTAAGAAAAGTAAAGAAACTGAGAAAACTGAAGAAGAAACCGAAAATATAATAAAATCAGGTAGGTTTACAGCTGAAGTAAAAAAAATTGAATAGTATAGAACAGTAAAAAAAGAAAAAGGAAGTATGAATGTAAGCATATATAGGAAACTAAGAAAGATAAGAAGAATATGCAGTGAAAAAATCTCGGTTGTGACAAAAGATATAGTGATAAGAATATAAATAGTAAGATGAGAAATTATTATTGTCTAATAAATTTATTTATGGTCTTATAAGAAAGCAAAATAAGAATAAGAGAGAAAGAAAATAAGATAGGAAAAATAAAAGGAAACAGACAGAATAGTATAAATGAAGGGGTAAGGTAAAAATGCAATAATATATTTAGGTAGAAATGAAGAAAAGTAAGAAGGAAAATATCTGTATAGGTACGGTACCCATACTACGGATGTACTATGTCATGTATGTAATATTATTTGTCAATTCTGTATACTGATGATGAACCGAGGAGTGAAAAATGATAGTGAGATAATTCAAATTCAATCTTGTATAAGTAGATAACCATTTTTAACGTGTCTGATGTGATGAGAGAGATGAGATGAATTACGTATGAAATTTGTTGACTGTAGTAAAGTTAGAAGTAAGAATGAAATAAAGAAAAATAAAGGCAATAAGTAGCAAAGATAGTATAGTACTAGAAATTAGCGTAGAAAAGCAAGCGAGTAAAGTTCAAGTAAATGTGAAATAATGAAAGACGGTGTGAAAAGAAATTATGTAATACAGTGAAATAGTAGTACGTGATTAGTTGTAAGAACGAAGAGAAAAAAATATTTTTCATCGAATCAAGTCATATCTAGATGCAGCAGTACAGAGAAAATAAATACACTAAATTAAAATAGAAATTATAACGTAAAACAGTAAAACTGAAGTAAGTGAAAGAAGTAAAGATGAATAATAAAGTAAGTTACAAAAACAGACTCATTAGGAAAACAATGACATAAAGATATTATAGTAATAATAGTAATAATAGTAGTAGTAGTAGTAGTAATGAAAGTACACAGAAGAAATTAAAAATATTTTGTAAAAGAATGAAAGACGGCATGAAAAAATAATAGATTAAAATGTTTGCAGCGTACGTAATACAGGAAGAATTAAGAAACTAAATAGCTTTAAGAAATAAAGATAAACAAAAAAGGAAAAGAGTAAGCAAGAATAAGCATAAACAAAAAAATAAACAAGATAAGTACAGAGAAGAAATACTTGTGTAAACAAAAGAGTTGATGACGATAGATCGGATAACAGACAATGTGACAAAATGATGAATAGCGCATGTACCTATTTGTCTTAAAGTAAGAAGAAAGTAAAATTTAATTTTATAGATACAGGTATAAGAATTTTATATGAAAATAAGAATAGAATAGGTATTTAAAATAGTTTTCAAAAGAAGTCAATAATAGATTTGAAGGAGGAAAACAAGCGAGAAGTTAGATGAAGAAGAAAGTCAAATTAAATTGTATAAATTTACGTATTAAAATTTTATATGAAAATGAAAGTAGTGGAGGTATTTTAAATATTTTTAGAGGTATTTAAAATAGATTTGAATGTGGAAAACAAGCAAGAAGGTAGATGAAGTATTAAGCGAAGTATACAAAAAACAGATGTAGAAAAAACACAGTTGAAGAAAATGCAAATAAAAAAGAGAAGGAAGCATGAGTTAAGTACTAAGTTGGTACGTATCACAGTGTTCTTTAAAAATCTTAAGCTAACAACGAATTTATCACTAAACATTAATAAGTGCATCGCGGAATTAACCGTTGGAAACAAATGTGCGGTAATTCGGCTCTAACTGATCTAACATAATATCACTTTGAATGAATACTGTCTTTGGTTATACTCCTACAAAATTTAAATAACATAATTGTGCTAATAAAAGTGGCAAGCACTAACTCTTCGGCAGGCTTTTACCAGACTGCGCGCAAAATTGCAAGTTCTCTTTGAATGTAGGATTCATCCTATTAACCAAATTAAAATAAATGCTATTATTTATGGTCCTAACTCACAAATTTCGTCGCAGTCGGGTTTTTATTTAACTTATGGCTACTTCCTGTAGCTGGAATCATCGTGGTTGTTTATTGGGTAGTCAGCGTACCACCCGAAGGCTCCGTTGTCTCCGGTGTGAGCACCGAAGTCAACGTATTCTCCGAAGTCAGGTGGCCTTTCGGCTAATGCTGAGGCCGAGCTTGCCGCGTCGGGCTGCGCTTGTATTTGTACTATCCTCGCAGGGGCTTCTGGTTCTGGGGCCAATTGCACAGCTGGAATGGACATAAGAAACCATTGAATACAGATGAGGGAAACTATGCCTATGTCTACCACATTTTCGCATTATTTAGCACTTGCGGTTATCTAATTTATGTAACAACAATTTAAAAAGCTCTTTGTTCCGATCAGTAACAGCAGTTATCTATCACAATTTCAGGACGTGAAATTTACCTAAATCATTTTCAGTGCCGGAAACAATGTTTTAGCATATTCAGCAAATCTAAGTAATTTGCATGCATACATCAGTTTGTTAGACCATTGCGTAAGATGTTTAGTGCCTTGATGCTATCGTTCAAAGGTAACAATGGAAGAAAGCGAGCGTCAAAGCGGCCCTCGTCTTTGTTCATTTTGAAATGGCTTCAAAAGTTTCACGTAATGGTAATGAAGTCGGTAAGCAGCTATTGAGCGTGGAACAAGTTAATTACGCTACGGTATCGGTGTTCTAGAAAGTGTCTAATCCTTTGTGATGTGGTGAAAGTGGAGGTCACATTGATATCTTGCTTGACAGACAGAGAGCAGATCACGAATTCATTCAACTCCGTAACTTTGACATTTGGTTTCGGTTAACAGTTTGCAAATTTCGAAAGTGAATTGTGCATCTGGAGTGCATGCGTGACCTTTCCGCGATGCTTTTCGTTGTGAGCGATCTTTTTGCAAATTTTACGTTTTATAATGACGTCAGCACAGATTAACCGCAAAACACAGTCTATTGAAACTACTATGTTATGGACAATAACAAATTAAGTTTAAATGTCCGATAACGGATATTGGTCAGTTTTGCAAACGTCTATTTCACAAGTCGTCAGTTTTAATTTAACAGCCAGAACAAACGAGAAACTTTCGCGAGTTTTAAAACCAATAATGTAACTTTTTACGAGTAAGCAGTAATATGTACATACCTACTCGTGGGTAATAAATGTTTTCGCAAAATAAACTTGTATTATTTAATCCGTTCAAAAAGTAAACTTCGTAACCGCTGCGCGACAACTGTGTAACCATCATAATTATGGTGACGTTACGTATCTCAAGTTACCCTTGCGGTGCAGATAAATCAAATAACCTCGGTTGCCAGCTCACATGACGAGTAAGTATCAAATCAACACAAGCTAACCGCAACTACGTAGTAGCTAAAGTAGTTGTTCTAATTTAGATGCCCGAGCTAGCTGCACCACAGTCATAAACTCCAAAGGTATAGTATCTACTCTCATTACATTACTATGCGTTTATAGCGTAGCATAGTAGCGCTGGCTCTAGCCTTTGATTGGGGTAGAGCGAGGATTTGTAGCGCGCCGTCCTAAAATCGCCGATAAAACTGCTTTTGGCGCCACAATGTCACGACATTTGGGCGCCTAGAACCGCTCCATTCTCTATTCTTGAGCTGGCACAATGGATCTACTTACGTTGTGGCTGGTACTGGATCGGGACAGGCGCGTACTCCTCCCTATAGAGCGCTTGTGGCAGCGGCGGCGGCGGCGGTGGCGTGAGCGTCTGTCGCGGCACTCGGCGCACGTGCAACGCTGACAGATCAACGAACGCTATCTGGTCTGCTGGCACCGCTATGAAGGACGGCATGGCAGTGGCGGTCGCAGCGGCGGCTAGGAGGATTAGGGCGTGCTGTGGAGAGTTGGAAGATAATTGAGTTAGATAATTAATTAGACATTGAATAAGTTTTTTTTTATTAAATAGGTAGAACAGGCAACGAGCAAGTGGGTCACTGGATGGTAATTGAACAGGAACACCAGAGGATGGCAAATGCGTAGCCAGCCTAGGGGGTTAAGGTAGAGTACATCATGTACCAGAAATTTCACCGGCTGTCTTACTCTATGCCGTTACACAGCACAGCTGCGGCAGGATTAGTAAGATGGTGACGGCATGACAATTTTCATTGTCTAGGTGCATGTTTGCTCTCAAGTCTACGTGAAAATGAGACTGGTTGAAAACTTTTTCTGGGTAAGGTAATTGCCATTTTGCAGCAAGGCACAAAACAGTCTTGCCTTTGAGTGAAGAAACTTAAGGCGGAAATGCTTGTGCTTTGCATCTTGCAATATGTAGAGTCGAAAATATTTTAGAACCACCGGAAATACTGAATTTTAATGTAGATAATTTTTATTTGCTCATTAATTTTATCCTCAGACATATTTAGTGTACATATCCTTAAAAAAATACTGTTTCCTGTAGGTATTATTTTTAAGGCCATTTCGATATTTTGCGCTTCCGTTTCGAATTACAACTTAAGATTATTAAGTATTAATACACAACGATTTAAAATTATAATCAACTACCTGCTATTATTGCGAAAGTCTGTTTGATTGAAGGACGTTCCTCATCGAAAATAAGAATTAAAGAAGTTAATTAGCATTGAATTTCCAAGTGAAATTTTAATGGAAAATCATCAATGAACGGCTATAAGTTTCGAATTGTGCCAGTATTCTTGTTTATAATTGTCGTGCTAGGCGTCACAGTAAATCTGTCTTACGTTGCGGTTGTCGCTTGCACAACTATACGCAATTGGATCGCAGAAAAGCTGTAACATTGCGTTACCCGATCATGTGGACTGTGACATTCATAATTGATGGCTGATTTGGTTTAAAATGGTGCGAACGCACTTTCACGCTCTTTAAATCTTCGGTCAATTTTGAGTGTGAGCTCTCACCATTACTGATGCCAATATACTAATTTATTTTAAAAACATCTATTTACTACAGTAAAAATACCCACTAACTATAGAGTTATTAAAACAAAAGAGAGTCGCTGCTATGGCGAATGATATTTTCTGACAGCATATTTGAGTGGGGTGTTATTATGAGGTAACCCCAGGCAGAAGAGAACTTATGACGGCATAGTACGACATAAAGCAGCAGAAATTAAATAAGGGAGGCACTAATCATCGTATCTGTCACGTGTTTGACGTAAAATTATCTTGAACATGGCTACAATATCGTATCGTATCTAGATTTAGTTCCTTTTCTTTCGTCTGTCCGTTTTCTACTTTTTTATGGTACTCATGGCGTAACAATTGGGACTTAATAGTGACTAGTTAAGGTTTTTAATTATTACACGAAGGAGATTAGAATGTACTTACAGTGACGTAAGCGCCAGTCGCCATAAGATATTATTTGTCCGCTTTACGATATACTCCCACAATACCTACGTAATTATAAAATTGTAAACACGGCGTGGGAGTTATGGTCGCCTACACAGCCCTTCCAGTTTCCCAACTAAGTATACGAGTTTAATGGCAATCGAAAGCGAAGGTATTGTCCGCCTTCACCTTTATAAATTAGAACAAAGAACTTAAAAACCGTAATTTAATTTTTCTTCGTAGTGACTAGCAACTTTGATCGAAATTTTTGACTACTTAGTTAGAATATTAGAAATGTACCTACCTATTATTTTTGTAATTGACTGGTCAAACTCCACATTTTATATATTACTAGCTGTTGCCCGCGATGAATGGGGGGGGGGGGGGATAAAAAATAGCCTGCGACCTATTCTCAGACCTACCGAGTGTAGAGAAAAAAGTCGTCTATTTAAACTTACCTTACTTAACGCGCAACACGTTTTACAAGTTACGAATATCGTTCAATTGCAAGTCACTCGCTTTTTGCTTTCAAACTGTCTCTTTAAAAGCGAAATTGCGTTACGTAACGCAGTAACGAACAGATCACAGTTGATTTGGCGTCTAAACTCCGACATGTTGTTACTGTTAAAATGTGGTAACACATGATATTTGCTTTTAGAAAGTAAATGTAAATTCGCTTCATGGTGCGGATAAGTGGCCGGAATTGAATTGAGTAGGCACTGTTACATAGATTTGTATCAATATAGCAGGCCGATTGGCCGTTTAGGTAGTTTCATATTTTAAGAAGGACTACTACTGCCTATAATATAAGTAAATTAATTCTCTTAATTATTCAAGAGACACAACAAACACCTACTTTACCTTTGAGATTTTTATTAATTATTTATTTTCAAGGAAGTTAATGTTTCTTTAAGACTACTAATCTGACCTTAACCTTAAGGCAATATGGAGTTGTCTCGTGTGTATCCCAGAACTTGACCTTACTATTTGCATTGGTTCGCAAGTATAAATCGGCTCACAACCAGTTACCAATTAAATGAATTACAATCGGTACCTACGCGCGACTTTCAGCAGCCAACGCCCGTTCCCGCTCGCCTTCGAGCAGTTCCGAGTGAAAGGGCTCAATGCCAAGCAATATCACCAGTAAAATAATAACAATCAAGGCCATATTATTGTGGAACGAATGTTGTAAAAAGTTCAATTTACTCGAACGAAATGAAGGTTTCAGCTGTCATACCTATTAAGGAGTCGAATTGTGATTTTAATTAAGTACGACTGCCGCTACTCTATTATTAATTAAACCATGACAAATCAGGTTTGGCCAAGTTTATGTATTTAAACTTAATTAAATTTTTCGACGTTATAAGATTTGAATGGTCAAGTAGAGTCGGGCATTTTCAATAAAAACTAGCCTTCCGTCCGCAGCTTCGCCCGCGATAAATTAATTTTCCCGTAGGAAAAGGTATTTTCCCGCGGTAAAAAGTAGCCTATGTCACTCAGTGATTATGTAACTTTCTAACGGCAAAAGAATTTTTGAAATCGGTCCAGTAGTTTCGGAGCCTATTCAATGCAAACAAACAGACAAACAAACAATCAAATCTTTCCTCTTTATAATATTAGTATAGATGAGGAAACTTTTCTTTTTTAAAATCCCGAGTAATATTCATTTTAATAAACCAAAAAAGGGCCCTTATTATTTGAGTCAGTTTTGTGACTTTTTTTGATTTAAGTACTTAATAAGGCTCATCCCAAAAATAACACAAAAAATTGTATGAAAAATTAGGGTATTTTTTAATCATCAAAATCGATAGCGCTCTTGAACCTCAAAATTTTCCCATTTAAAAATAATGTGGGTACTTACACATTTTATGGAAAATACCCAGTCACGGCGCTTACATCATATTCATAATTATTCAGAAAATACAAGTTTATTTGCTATCGAATGTAGAGTAGATATCTAGGTAGCAAAGAGGATATAATTATTTAATGAATGAATAAATTTCACTAACATAAACAAGCTGTAACTTTGACTTGGTGCAAATTAATGGCATCTAAATAATATAATACGAAGCTACTTAACATATGCATGACATTTATATTATTTATGAGGTTCTATTTTACTTGCAAATAGAGCCTACACAGCCAAGGCCCGTTAAAGATTTAAAAGGTATAAAGTCATTTATTTACTTCAGAAAAACAAAATAATATATGGCTGGATTATATTCCAATAAGGGTAGACATCCTTCAATCATAACATAATATTAAACATGGTTATGTTCCATATTTTAATTGATTACTATTGCATTGTTCTAATTAGTTAGTTATTACAAATTTGCACGGTAATTAGCCAGTTAACAGAGCGTGGTCGGACACGGCCGCCGTAATTTAACACTTTGCACAACTTCGGTGGCCATTGCATTTTCCCGGCCGTTGTCAAACAATTTGTTTTCATAATTCCGCATTTTTACTGTACGAATCGTTGGTTTACTCACTTGAGCTATTCATAAGCATGTAGTACACTTCAGTAAGCTGCCAACTACCCTTCACGGGAATATTTACGACTCTACATTTATTTCCATTAAAAGAAAATAGTCCACCCCCAACCGTGTAGTAAAGGGGGCTAATTTCTGAAATTAGAAAACTAAATGTGTTTGAGTAAAGAATTCAAAATAAATAAATAAAGTGTTTTGTGATTATGCAAAATCATCCCTTAAGGTGATGAAATGGGGGGGAGGGGGGGAAGTTGAATAAATTTTTCGTCAACTGTTTACTGTCGCTGATACACTGGACTAAAAACATATGGTATTTTAATTTTTACTTAATTCGATGTGATAGAAGGAGGAAGGAGATTCATTACAAATTCTAATTCTGCCAGGACGCAATCGCGGGGAAAACTAGTTAATTTATTGAATCAGGCGTTACTTTGCGGAGGTCCATATTAATGAACTAAAACAATTACTTTGCTCACCCGCGACCTTACAATAGTTACGTTTATGCAAGAAATGTGCGTTCATGCAGTTCCTCCACCTCCACACTGTACGAACACACACAAATCACATAAACCCAACCATCACCACCACCAAGCTACACTGACGCGTTTCGAACTCAACCAGAGCTCATCTTCAGAGTTACCACAACCGTATGCTATGCTACCAAACGTTAAACTCGTTAAACGTTGAGTTTAACGTTTGGTAGCATAGCATACGGTTGTGGTAACTCTGAAGATGAGCTCTGGTTGAGTTCGAAACGCGTCAGTGTAGCTTGGTGGTGGTGATGGTTGGGTTTATGTGATTTGTGTGTGTTCGTACAGTGTGGAGGTGGAGGAACTGCATGAACGCACATTTCTTGCATAAACGTAACTATTGTAAGGTCGCGGGTGAGCAAAGTAATTGTTTTAGTTCAAAACTAGTTAATTATACATTAAATTATGCAGATCGTCATATAGTAATTTAATTTAACATTGATGACCTAATTCCAATTCGATATTGTTTTTTATGTATTTCCATCAGACCTTGACGAATTTTAAATGAATCCATATTCGAAGTAGGTGGTTATTTTTGAAAAGAATACAGTTTTTTTTTTAATATTTTACTGAACACTAAAAAAATGAATATTAGTAGTTAGGTAGAGACGAACTAGAAGTTGAATTTGCTATTTTTACAGTCCGTTTGCTCTTTTAAACAGGTAAGCACTTAACTGCTTTCCAAAGTATGGAATGAAGATTTTTTTGCAAAAATAAAAATTCAATGACTGCGATTACATCTACTTAGTTACAATAAAAGGAAACATCAAAAAACGTGACAGTACTTATAATTTTCTGTCTGTTACCGTTTTTCTCTTGTTAATTTAAGATTATGTCCCGAATAATTATTTTTCTTTTTTCTTTCAAAACTAATTATCACCGGTATAACTCACAAAAAAAACCGATACAAAATTACATCACTAAAACCAATCTATTTAAAAAATCAAACAATCGAAAGTAACTGACCATTGTTTTCACTGCTATGTTGGCACTACGTCACTTGGGGCGCGCTCGCCTCGACTGAGCTCGCTATAGCGGCTGCTACAATTTTTATAGCAACCTTTTCGAAGCAGTTTCACTTTCTACTTGGTCCGGTCGAACATGATCCACTTTTTACGGGCACCGTGCTGCTGCCTTTAAAGGTAAACAAAGGTTTTACCCCCGGGTGTGTCCGACCCGGACAAGCGCCCTCAGCAATGCCCTGGCCTTATATTTCGCAATTTGATTTTCGAACTTCGTATTGTGTCTCGTTCACGCTACTAGTAACCAACAGAAGAGTAAAGGACAGCACGATACGAACTTCGATTTCGTAGTAGCCCCCCTGCTTGCTGGAGTTTGCGATTTTGGGATCAAATTTGCAAAAATCTTTCAAAGTATTATTATTTCTGACCAGACAGCTTATTAAGTCCGGAATCTAATTGAGCCAGATGTCATGGATAGGTACTTCATTTTTTTTTATTCCATACTACTGCAGTTTTTATAGAAAAAATACGGATAACACGTCTATGATGGAGTTTAGCTTGACATGTTTCGAGCTAATCCATAGCCCTTCTTCCCGGAGCCACATGTCACGGCGGCTGCCAAACGCGCATTACGCACTAGTACTACCGCTCTAAACCGTAAATGCTTTAAAAACTCGATCATAGACGTGAGTTAACCGTATTTATTCACTTGAGTGAGTCTCACGGTAGTTTTATGTTCAAATACTGCAGTTTGTATTAAAAAAATTGTACCTACATAAATATTTTTTTTGTTTTTATTTTTATTTTAGTGATAATGGGAAACAAACAGCGAAAAATAACATTTGTGATTATTTGAAATTTAGATAATACAAAAGCCAAAGTAGTTTTCACTAGTGAATTATAACATTATGGTTGCTCAAAAAGACTTAGTTTTCACAATTGACTAATTACATTACTAAAATAATAAGGGAAATATTTATGTGTATATAAAGTAAAAGCAAAAGCAAAAGCAATAAAGTACCATGCACAATTTCAGCCAACAAAAGGCGAGTTCAAACGACTCAACTTATCACAGTTCATAATATATGTAATCATGCTCATGAATAAAATAAAATAAATTAAATTATAATTAGATAACATTGTTATTTTTTCTTCATATTTTACACATTTTTTTTTAAATAATTTTATTATAATAAATATTTATTTTATTTTATTATATGTGTATGTCTTAGTTTGACTGTGGTAGTGGCATATATCTACATTATAGCATATCAGTAGATATTGAAATACTTACCTATATTTTCATGATTTCAACCAAACAGAAATTGATTTGCAATCAGTTGTTTTATGTGTGTGAATGTAAAACTCTTAATTGTTCAGATAGGTAACACAAAAACTTAACAGGTAACAAGAGAACTGATGTATTATAACAGTCAAGTGTATACAACTTGCTCATAAATAAGTATATTCCCATAGCTCTTTATGTCGTCGAATTCCCTTCTTACACGTAAGTAGTCAAACTTTTTAGTCCAACCAGTTTGACCACGAGGAATTATGTTTCCTCGTGGTCAAACTAGCTGAATGATCCATCCTGTATCGATGTCCAAAAATGTGTACAGTCGACCTTAATTAAAACAAAAAATACCAACAGATAATCTGTACAAAGTTAATACAATATAAAAAAGCTTTTTTTTCCTTATCGCACCTTATTTAAAAAATAACCAACATCTATTTCATTATATCAACTCCGTTTGACATTTATTCTTGTTCATATATATTTATGACTTATATGATCGGTGTACTTCCGTTTGGCAAATTACGTTTCCCAAACTGATTCATTTGGCAAATGTTTCATTTCCCAAATGTTTATTTTTTCTGAAACTATAAACTATTCAGGATATATTTCAGGACTATTTTGTAGGTTAGGTTAGGTTAGGTTAGGGTTGTTTTATAACAATCCTGAAAAATTACAGTTTCAGAAAAAATAAACATTTGGGAAATTAAACTTTTGCCAAGTGAATCAGTTTGGGAAACGTAATTTGCGAAACATTAGTAAACCGCTTCAATACATTTGTCAACGCGTCACAAACCTAACGCAATGAGCATCAAGCGACATTGGAAGAACTAGAGCATGCTCTATCACACAATAATGAATTAATGGCTTATTACAGTAATTTCATCACCTCTGCTGCTATATTGCTCGATTCGATCTATCTGCATGCTGTGTACAATGTGCAATTACATTGCTAAGTATGTATTTTGTACTAATGAACTAAAACAATTACTTTGCTCACCCGCGACCTTTAAGGTCGCGGGTGAGCAAAGTAATTGTTTTAGTTCATTAATATGGACCTCCGCAAAGTAACGCCTGATTCAATAAATTATGTATTTTGTTTTATTTACCTGGGCGGAGTGATAAGTCTGATAAAAATCAAATTCACGGTAGTTTTTTCGCAAATCAAATAATGTCAATTTGTAGTTGAACCTTTTCGAAGATTTAAGGTGTATTTTCAGCCAGGTCGCTTTGATAGTTAGTTCTTATGAGGCTGATTGCGATTTCATTCTGATGTCATTGAGGGAATAATAATAGTGCCTAGCGACACCACGAATGTGAGATCTCCCGGGGTACAATATATATTCATACACACATGCACTTATACACATACTCATTCACAATTACATACCTACCCCGCCTCTAGTTTATTTTTGTTGACCCCTTAGAGTGGAGCACAAGAGCTAAATGTTCGAAACATGGATGTTACGTGTTTCCGTAATAATAATTGGCGTGTCGGCACTTCGGAGTTTAACGTTCAGGAATACCTCTCCATCCTTAGCCGTCCACACCAATGTTACTACTTACCACCTCGTTGCCCCGAGCGGGCAACAGTATGAGGGGTCATTTAGTAAATGGCGAGTCACCGCCTACGGAAAGTTCAGTTTATGAGATATTGAAATGGTAGGTGTGCGTCATCTCACTGCATAGCCCGATAACAACAACTCAACCCTATACCCCATTCCATGTCGCTTCCTACTTGGCAGTAGTTTGGCAACTCTGGAGGACTGTCCGCTTGCACATCCTCATGGTATTAGTAGGGGATAGACCTCCATAGTTGCGCCCATCTCATTTATATTAAGTACTTATATGGTTATGGTACCAAAGGCATCCTCTTCGGCTACATGAATGCCTTTTTTATGACGTGACAATACTGACATGTATTTTTTTTTATTTATTCCAGAACTTTTAAATCTTGGCCTCTCGCCCGGTGCAAGGTTAACGTTGAGTTTTGAGACACTCTGTATCCTTATGTTGATTTAA
This sequence comes from Archips crataeganus, assembly GCA_947859365.1. Taxonomy (NCBI): domain Eukaryota; kingdom Metazoa; phylum Arthropoda; class Insecta; order Lepidoptera; family Tortricidae; genus Archips; species Archips crataeganus. The sequence continues at coordinate 4,695,353 of OX402061.1, read as the reverse complement.
ATTTTCGCGGTTTTCATTTACTTAATTATTATGACAGTTTCGACGTCTCGTTCGAGCACATTGCAACGGCCGTAGTTTAATCGTGATCATGGCCGCTGCAATGTGGTCGAAATGTCAAGCTAATTTTAGCAATAAATTGTCGCGATAAGTCCACGATGTAATAATAACTAAAATCTAGATATGCACACCAAATTTTATTCAACACATCCACAACATATTAGGTCAAATTTGACTTGCAAAATTTGACCCCTACCTACATACTGACCAACTAACGAACACGACAAGTTAAATAAAAGCTTAATCTACACATTTAAGAGTAAAAAAACATGGCGGATGAAAAGGTCAAACGATATAATCTCCCCGTTTCGGATCAGCTATGGGCCAATGATGTTTCATAGATACCAAGGGTGCACCGGGCCAAGCACTGCATTCACCTGAACAGATCCAGAAGGGAGCAACTCTTAGGCGCAAGCCATACAGAAGAGACGTGGGACGGAGGCGCGTTGCAGTCGTGGCGCTCCTTGAACCAGTTTTCATACTAAATGTATACAGGGTTATTTGTAATTCACTGACATCCTCTTAACCCTGAATTCCTATCACTCAGACAAATGTTCTTTGTTTTACGACTTTTTAAAATGAAGCACTTTTTTTCCATACAAATACACAGAGTATCGTAAAAATAAGAGGTAATCTCAAATTTTCAAAACGTTATTACACCAAAAATATTAACTTATGACAAAAGCCGTAAAACAAAAAACATTTGTTTAAGTGTAGGAGTTTAGGGTTAAAAGGATGCTAGTGAATTACAAATAACCCTGTAGAAGCGTCGCGATCCAACAGCAGAGACGGGGCGGAGACGCGGCCTGCGAACAAACGACGCGGACTGCGACGCGCCCCCGTCCCACGTCTCTTCTGTTGACTTGCGCCTTAGGCATTCAAGGAGGTAGGTAACCGGACATGGCGAACTCCGAGTTCTACTAAAAGTAGCTAAATCCCTTAGTACTGTCACTAATTTGAAACATTTCAAACTGTCCCGTAAAGTTATTTACGGCGACTAAGTACTAAAGGATTAAGCTACTTTTGAGCTTGACTGTAGTTTTTCGATGTGGAATTAGAATGCCTCTGTCGCTTCTGTACGTTTATATACGTCCGGTCTATTCCAGTTTATTAATCTTTGAATATATTAGCATTAAATATAGCTCTATTAAGTTTTAGAAAAGGTCTCTACCAAGCAGTTCCCGCAAATTCGTAAAAGTATCGAGCTGTTAGCTGTTATTATTATTTTATGCGCATACACAGCTACGTTCACGGGCAATCCGTCAATTATACCTACCATCATTTAACATCGTTATGTTATGTTCGTAACAAGTTAATTACCTACTAGTCTATGACTTTACTCTCATCGATGTCCCTCAGCAAATAAGCTTTGGAATGATAGATCTCGGACGGTCCCACTGCTATGTTAAATAAAAGTTCAAAACGACATTCTTAACAGAAATAAATATATTGGATAGCATCGATAAAAGAGGAATGGAATAAAGAATAAGTATACAAACTACTCGCAGTGTGACAAATGGCTCCTTAGAAGATTAATGGATTATCTGTACGGAGCTTCGATCAATAAGTTGATCGAAGGTACGGAGTGTAACGCTGTATATAAGATCTAAAAGACTAACTCAGGTAGAATCTAATACCTATAAATTGAATCTTGTCTAAAAGTATACGATAGATTATTTAATTTGTGGTCTTACTAACGTAGAGGTATTAAGAATGTATATCTAACACATATAATATAGGTACAATATATGGGATGCCAGTCCTGAAATAAATGTTTTTTTTTTATAAAGATACTTACTTAGACACTGCTAAGCAAAAGATTTTGAGTAACTCCCTTACAATAAGCCGCTAGGTATGTAGATTAAATCTAGCCAAAGTGCAAAACGTTTTCCTATGTGTAAATCTCGCTGATTTACAACTTCTACATTGTTTGTTTTTGTTCCGCAACACGTAGATTACCCACTGTAAATGCGAGATAGATACATTTAGTTCTAATTCACGCAATACTTGGCTCGCCGCAACCGCAGCACTACACGCTATGAATACCAACAAATTGTTCTTTCACAATATTTTCTAGTATGTAATAAATTGTTGCCTTTTTGGGTTTGTTTGTTTTGGTTAATAGGCGAGAGAAAAGGGGAAATCGAAGATGTAGGCACTTACATAGGTTGCTTTTATACGATAGTTAATATTTAGATACCTATACCTACAACGTGAAATTTTAAACGTACCTAGAGTCAAACCAGGCTAACTCTGCAGAGAATAATAATGGTAACACTGTAAATCTACGCACATTATGTACGTGATCTGTACCTCTACCATGAGTTTACACTAGTTTACAGTGACCGTACTCGCTAGTGACGGCGTAAATGATTTGTACGGAGAATTGTACTTCCGTAAGCGACCGCTAGAGGCGCTGTACAATACAAATAATTTACGCCGTCGCTAGCGAGTACGGTCACGTAAACTAGTGTAAACTCGATGGTAGAGGTACTGACGTTAAAATAGTGTTACCATTATTATTCTCTGCAGAGTTAGCTTGGTTTGACTTTAATACAAAATTGGCGTTTCTAGCTCAAATAATGCTGGAGAACAATGAATTAACTCAATTGTTAAAATTAGTCTGGTAAAATTTAGAATGTTCATACTTTGTTGATATTAAATTAAAATCACAATGTATGGACACCTCAAAGAGTATTGTAATATTATATGAACAAGAGTGGCAACTCTATGGTCAAATATGCATGTATGGAAGGTGCTGCTGCCCTACGCCCTGGTGAAGAACTAATGTGACGTATCTATAGATGTATACCTATCTATATGTATATGTTGGTAGTGATGTACAGCTATAATTACGCGTAATTTTAATTGATAGGCTAATTGCCACTATTCGTATTTTAGCCGTCTAATTCAAATCAGCATAAGTATAAGCGGCTAAACCCGATTTGCACTATACGGCTAAAATACGAACATTGGCAAGTGGCCTATCAATTAAAGTCCTTAACCGTACAATTTGGTACGCCATGGCCATGGCCGATGAATGACAACTGACAAGTTTGACAAGTCAACCAAGATGGCCGCTAATTTAGTTCTTTACCAAACAACCAGAGATCGCTGTAGTCGAATGAAAAGTGTGATATATGTAAGTGTGCCCCCCCCTGGGACACCTCTAATTAAGTAAGACTAATTAGAACAATAGAATTGCACATTTTTGTCCAGCTTTAACTGAGTTAGAAACACTAAACTTGTATACCTAAGTAACGTTTGAAGTATCGTCTTGTCTGTATGTATCAAGGGTGTCGCCGACCGATTTTTAGGGTGTCTTTCCATCAGAGATGTGCTATGCAGCTATGCTGCGAAGATGTGAAAGCTATACTACGAAACTGTGTGACCGTTTCCACCAATGCTAAGCTATGTAGCTGTGCGAGGAAGATGCGCTATGTAGATGAGCAGCCGCGAGGCAGCTGTGCTATGCGATGTATCGACAGGGGCGCGCGGAGCGGCAGCGCGGTGAGGGGGGACGACGGCATAGCACGCATTCAGGGCACGCATCTTTCCATATAAAAATCATAGCTTAGGCCTTAGTTGAACCCGTTTCCACCAGTGCTTTGCTATGTGGACCAATGAACATGATTGGTGGATATCAGACACATCCATAGCAACGTAGCGTAGCACATCTCTGGTGGAAAGGCACCCAGCGGGCGGAGGGTAAGTATGTATGTAGATTATAAACGAATAATGGATAAAGTATGAATTGATGGTACAGTCAAAAGCATTTAGAATCTCTAGGCCATAGCTGCTCCTTCGGTCCTCCTTTTGAAGAAGCCCTTGATATAAATCTATAAATACTTAGTAGAATTACCTACTTATGTTTAGGTACTACGAGGCGTAAGTTTGAATGACGTAATTATAATGCACTCTTATTTGTTCGGCAGTCTTGTACAAAAACCGAGTAGGTTAATGCAAAAAGCTTGTGTAAGTCAACATAAAAATAAAAGCTGTTCCTTTCTAAAAGGCGAAAAACTTTTGTAACTAAAGTTATAAAGTAAATTAACTTAAAACTCTAGTTCAGACTTTAATTTTGGACACTGAAATTTACATGAATGTTGATAAAATTATATAATTAATTGGTTCACGAGTTTAACTTCCTTTCTTATTCCTTGCGGTGTGCAGCAATTAATTACATTACAAATGATACAATACAATTAATGTGATGCATGTGAAAGTTGGCCGCTGCGACTTACAACGGATTTATACTTCACTAGATAAATTGTTATTTGATTGAGTACTAGGTACTCTGTGGCGTCATTATTTAATATTTGTCGCATGTTAGTGCGTTGCGATGGCCCGACACGCACTTAGCCGGTTTTTATAAACACTTTGATCCGTCAATCAATCGAAAATTAGACGAAGATTAATCAGATAGCAACTGAACATTATAATTTACTGTAGGGCAGGTATGTATTGCAATACCTACCGAAGTAGGTACGAAAGACCTAATGTATCAAAATATCGAATGAGTAAAAATAAAGCAGTTTTTTTTTCTGAATCCATATATAAACTTTTTAAGATTGTTATAAAAAAACGTAGCGACGTAACCTAACCTAATCCAACCTTATAGGTTCTACAGGGTGAAATCTAATTGTGATACAAAATTAATGATTCCAACTCTTAACACTGGACAGGGCTACATAATGCATTAACCTCAATATAATACTTTGCTAAAATGATATATGGACATTTCAAATTAAATAAGACTAATTAAAACAAATGAGTTGGTGCGTTATATTGTCCAACATTGACTGATTTAGAAACTCAAGTTTTCCATTTAGATCAGAGGCGCTACTACGAAATTCGAAAATCGAAGTTCGTATCGTATTATCCCTCTCACTCTCGTGTCAAATCATATTAGCGTGAGCGGGACGGCACGAAACGAAGTTCGAATTATGCACTTCGTGGTAGGGCCTCAGCCTGTATACGATGTCATTTTAATAAATCCTGAGAAGTTTACGGTTCCAGAAAAAAACCTTCGATATTTTGACCCATTGGATATCTCAATACATTTTCGGCCTTTTCTACTTCGATATTATACTTAATACATGTAATACCCGTTACCGGAATGCCGGCAGGGCTCCGTGGGTCCGTGACGTAATGGACTAAGTATGGCGCGAGTTATGGTGTCGTGTATGACGACCGCAAAATTGCTTCGACTAAAAACTGTACGTATAAAGTTTGGATTGCGGTGAACGCCTTATTAAGCTTCTCTGGGAAAATCGTGATGCCATTTTCAATGATGAGAAACTAAGTAATATGTTAAATTATGATTAAAAGTTTGTGGCCACCTGCTATACCTTTTTCGGCATGTTAACGTAGTTTCGAGTTGTCTGCGCAATGTACTAGGGGCGTTCAATAAAAAGTGAGAATGAGTATGTTATAAACAACTTTTACTAAATGTCATTTTATTTTTCGACATAGTCACCTTTTAGCATAATACACTTAGTATATCTTTTTTCTAAACTTAAAATTCCATTTTTAAAAAAGGTCTCATCTTGAGTACTTAAAAAATCTTGTACTGCAGCGACTACCACTTCGTCGTCTTCAAATTTCTGGCCTCTCAGGTATTGTTTCAATCTCGGAAATAGGTAGAAATCACTGGGAGCGAGATCTGGTGAATACGGAGGATGCTTAAGGATATCAAACCCAGCATCACGAATTGCAGCCATTGCAACGGCGGACTTGTGTGCCGGGGCATTGTCCTGGTGGAACAGCACAACTTTCGAGAGTTTACCTCGCCGTTTTTCGCGGATCTCATTGCGCAATGCTGCTATTTGTTTGGCGTATAAAGTGCCCGTAATAGTGGCTCCATGCTCGAGATACTCAATCATTAATACCCCTTTACCATCCCAAAAACAGCGCCCATGACCTTACCGGCAGATGGGCTCACCTTGAATTTCTTCGGAGTTGGAGATGATGGCCTTTTCCATGTCATAGACTGCAGTTTCGTTTCAGGGTCGTAATGATGGAGCCATGTTTCGTCCATTGTTATAAATCGCGCCAAAAAAAGTTCCCGGTCTTGCTGCATCAGGTTCAAAGCTTCTTGACAAATCTCTAGTCTAGTTTGTTTTTGCGTGTCAGTAAGCATTCTTGGTACCCAACGCGCAGATACCTTTTTCATACCCAAGTGTTCATGTAAAATATTATGCACGCTCCCCGTTGAAATCTTTACATTTTCAGCAATAAAACGAACTGTGACACGACGATCCGCCAAAACTGAGTTTTCGACTTTTTTCACAATTTCTTCAGTTACTGCTGTAGTAGGGCGTCCGGAGCGGGGGTCGTCCATTGTCGATGTTTTTCCACGTCTAAATTCGGCGCACCAACGTGCGACTGTCAAATACGGAGGAGCATTAGACCCTAAAGTGTCCCGCAAATCCAAATTGACTTGGTCCGTAGAAAAAAATTTCAAATACAAGTATTTGATAACGGCGCGCAGTTCAATTTTCTCCATTTTCGCTAACGTACTCAATAGCATTGCAAAGAAATTACCGTATATTTTTTTAAACAAAAGACAGTTAGTTTTTTTTTTCATAGCAATCAGCTAGATAGATTAGCTTTACCGGCCATTATTTAATTTCGTAATATTAAAAGAGTTTGCATCTCATTCTCACTTTATATTGAACGCCCCTCGTAGATACAGTCATTCAATCTATTTGATTCCTAGCCTATACAGGGTTATTTTTAATTCACTGACATCCTCTTAACCCTGAATTCCTATCACTCAAACAAATGTTTTTTGTTTTACGACTTTTTGAAATGAAGCACTTTTTTTCCCATACAAATACACAGAGTATCGTAAAAATAAGAGGTAATCTCAAATTTTCAAAACGTTATTACACCAAAAATATTAAGTTATGACAAAAGCCGTAAAACAAAAAACATTTGTTTAAGTGGTAGGAGTTTAGGGTTAAAAGGATGCTAGTGAATTACAAATAACCCTGTATAGGACCACAACCTTTACCATCGTGACATTTGCGTCATTCGATGGGCATTGTTAAAGACAAACATAATTATTTACTACGATAAGGTTTTATGGTAGACTAGCTGTGCCCGCGACTCCGTCCGCGTGGAATTAGTAATTAGGGCAGCTTATTTTTTTTTCATCAATTAAGGCTCTCCTTCGTTCCTCGATATAAAAAAAATTACCCGCCCCCGCACCCCCAGCAACCCCCCGCTCGCACCCCCTCCCAACAGCTTCCCCCACCGAACCCCCCGCTTACATGCGTTCACATTCACCACCGTACTCCCAAGTCAAGCGTGCCTATAGAAGTTTTACTACAAAAACCCCCGATTTTGAAACATTCTTCCGCTCCGCTGCGCTCTTATTGGTGTAAGCGTGATGGTATATAGCCTATAGCCTTCCTCGATAAATGGGCTATCTAACACTGAAAGAATTTTTCAAATCGGAGCAGTAGTTCCTGAGATTAGCGCGTAATAATAACAATTCTTCTAAAAACAGTTCGATAAATTCTTAAAATAGACGTGTCTTTCTTATTTGTGAACCGATTCAAATGAAACAAACACTAAATGTTAATCCAAGAAAATACCAACATATCAGTGAAAACCGCATCCTTCTAGGTTAAGCCGTTTCTGAGATTAGCGCGCACAAACGCACAGACAAACAGACAATAATTCTAAAAATCATTGTTTTGGGTTCTATTGCGCTAATAAATAGACCTAGTGACAGTTTTTCTCAAATATCTTCAATGTACAGACACCGACTTGTTACAGATTTATTATATGTATAGATAGATATAGATATAAAAATTTTAAATAAAAAATATAACCTCCTTCAAAAAACATCCAAAAAACTATGAAATAATAATTGAACCAAACCGACCACAATAAGCATGAAAATATCTTTCTTCTAATCTGTTCGAAGTCGGTGCCTCAGCTCGAGCCAGCAGGAGTGGACCTAGTAATCTAACTTACCTACATACCTACTATCTATAGGGCTTCTACACTCCTGCTGGCTCGTGCTGAGGCACCGACTTCGAACAGATTAGAAGAAAGATATTTTCATGCTTATTGTGGTCGGTTTGGTTCAATTATTATTTCATAGTTTTTTGGATGTTTTTTGAAGGAGGTTATATTTTTTATTTAAAATTTTTATTTTTTGCTTTTTAGTTATTTCTGTTAAAATAGATGCGTAGGATAAAATCATCAGTTTGACTTCGAAATAAGTTTATGTTGAAAATTCTATTTTTAATGCTCGACGGGGTTGCGTCGTTTTATTACAGAGTTCCATGATACTTTCTGAATGCAAATGCTCGACTTGTCACCGAAAATACTAAAGTCGCTATACTTTTTTCTTGAATTTTTGAGGAGTTTCTTCAATTCCTCATGGATCCCATCATCAGAACTGGATTCTGGTAATAACGGGACCAACCTTGAAGCCTGTGCTTTCACACAACGAAAAAATCTTCCAAATCGGATCATAAATGACGGAGTTCTGAGGTAACACACGTTAAAAAAAAAAAAGAACATACAATCGAATTGAGAACCTCCTCCTTTTTTTTGAAGTCGGTTAAAAATAGCTATACATTTTCCTTCAATTATTTTTTCAGTATTCCGTCAATTCCTCATGGATCCCTCCATCAAAATAAGATTCTGATAACAACGGGACCCACCTTTGGCCACCTTCCAGCTCCATCATCAGACCCTGGTTATCATCTGGAATCAAAGTACTTGTCAAGACAAACCAAACGAGCCCAAACTCGACGGGGTTGTGTCTTTTTATTACAGAGTTCCAATGGCCACCTTCCAACTCCATCATCAGATCAGCTCCATGTCACAATAATATTGCATTGTCACCTGATTTACACATGCATGCAAAGTTTCAACTAAATCAGAAACCGAGAAGTGAGACAAATTCAACTTGCAAGATTTGACCCGTTGAGGAGTCCCGTTGGCCATCTGCGGTCTTCTTCATCAGATCCAGTTTACCAAATGATACTTTCTGAACGCAAATGCTCAATTTGTCACCGAAAATACTAAAATCGTAATACATTACCCTTGAACTTTTGAAGAGTTCCTTCAATTCGTCATAAATTCCATCATCAGAACTGGATTTTGGTAACAATGGGACCAACCTTGAAGCATATGCTTTCAAACAACGAAAAATTTTTCCAAATCGGTTCATTAAGGACGGAGTTCTGAGGTAACACACGTTAAAAAAAAAAAAAAAAAAAAGAACATACAACCGAATTGAGAACCTCCTCCTTTTTTTGAAGTCGGTTAAAAAGATAGATGTAGATATTAGCCCAGGAATTAAATTGGTTGATTGTGCCTACAACTGTTTTTTTAAATTGTTGTGCGTTACCCGGTTTTAGAATAGGACGCACGCTTCTCTTCTCGTGGGTATCAAAAAACTCGACTAGGTGCGTAATAATAATAAGAGACCTGACGTTAGAAGGGGCAGAACCTCTCTGTTGCGCCAATTACGAACTCCGGACTCTGGGGGGTGGAGGGGTGGAAAGCAAGAAATAACCACCGCACTATTTTCTCAAAAAATCGACATAATAGGTTACCTAAATCTTCAAAGGCCGATCACGTCCAGACGTCCACTATAATGTCATGTAACGAGTTATACTTCATAAGAAAAAAACATAACCCTCCTTCGACAGTCGGGTGAAAAGTGTTGTATTTTTTAACGAAACAACATTTTGATCGATAAAATGAAGACAAAAAAAAAATTAGGCACTTCAATATACTTACATAAGTCTAACTTAGCAGTGCAAAAGTTAAGTTTGGCTAAATCTTAATTTGCAATTACTGGCTCAAGCGCCCAACTTCTAAACTCGAAGTGAAATGTTAAAGTTTTAAATTCTAAGACATTTACCACTTGCCCATTGAACATTTCGTCACGGGGAGTTTGCTTTTGCCACGGTTCTGTAATAAAGATGTACCTATCTACTTTTTGCCACGACTTCGAGACACTTCGTAGCGTAAAATCGCGTGCAAAAGTACTAGGTAAGTTTAAGTAGTTACATAATTCTCGACTGTATTAAACGATCCATTAAACCGAACAGTTGCGGGTAAGTTTCAATTTCATTATGTAACTTTTATTTTAGCGTTTAAAATTAAGTAAATTAAATAAACTCTCAGCGCAGTGCAAAATGGCTGCATTTGGTCATGTTTATGTTACCGCCTGCGTGGTTATACTATACTCAATCGATCTAGCTTTCGTAAGTTGTTGCTGCATTTCTAGGCGAGAGCAGATATGGCGTGTAGCTGGTATCTAGGCGTACTTCGGTAAGGTAGGTTACACACCTACATAAACCGACTCTGTTTCGAGAAAGTCAAATCCCTAAATATGTTACCGCATGGTTAACTGAAGTGAGATTGTCAGTTTAATTATAATTAAAATTTATTTCCTGATAGGATGAGGAAACTGATTGCGTACCAATGGAATCGATTTCACAACCAATTTCACGGTCATTTATTTGGCAGATGTATGGAATGTACACATAACATTTACAGTGAAAAGGTTCCATCCTGGAATGATATTCAGATCAGAGGCCTTATTGTTTAACGCACTCGGCATCACGATCGTTTTCACCCCCTCTCTTTGTCACACGATATAGTTAGGACAAGGGTTGAAAGAGACGGTGAATGAGATCGCGAGCGCCCACGCGTTAGACAATACGGTATCAGAGGTCGTACCTATTATGTTCGTAATTCTACAGGGTTTGGAGAGAAACTTAGGTTACTACTGCTTTTGGGTAGTTCTACTAGCGTTTCAACCGTTATCGTTACTATCGGGTGGATATTTAGCGTTTTTACATTTTTTTCTTACATAAGTACCTACTTATACGCAAAAGTTAACTTTTCATGAAAACTTAAGATAGTATCGATACCGATGCTGAATCTAGTTTGATCAAATTTCGTGCGACTCGTCCTTCGGCTAATCATTGGATGACAATGAGGTTTAACCGAGCGGTGAAAACACACTTGGGGTAGGTACAATTTATAATTTGTTAAAATTTAATGCCAACTGTACCTACCTCATTTCTTCAGTGTATGCGACAAGAAACTGACAGCGGTCGAAACGCTAGAACTACCTTTTAGCTCTCGATTTCTACAGCTCAAGACAAATTATAATGTCAGATACCGTGAAGTATAATTACCAGGAAACATTGCGGGCTTTGCACGTAACATGAGCTAGGGCTGGGTCATAGACCGAGTGTTGACCTGTCTTTGAACCTACTGAAGTGCTGAACTATCAGTGTGTATCATGTGATTAGTGTAGTCTTGCGGGTTTCGAGAAATATCGTGCGGTTAAGTTGCAACGCGGGGCCGCGGCGCTATGGATTTATAAGTAATCGACCGCGCGCAGAAATGTAACGCAACCCGCATATATTTCTTGCAACATGTACCTACCTAAATGAAATTAGTCTATAAGTTCAAAGGAAAGTGTCTAAAGTTTGATTTCGTGATGCCCGCGAGAGCCACAGATGTTTCGCTGATGAAACCTTATTTGTATTTTTCAGTACAGTTCCAGTACAGTACAGTACAGTTTTCGGTTGTGTACAGTTCCCCGTCGAATGGCACTCTCGATGAAGAATCCTCGCGTCATTGGCTCCACGCATTATGAGCGTCTTCCTGCCGAACTGAAAAATATTTAGACGCAAACTGAGAAACCTTTTGTTGGATAAACCATTATACTCTGTTAGTGAGTTTGCAGACATTGAATTATAGTTTTTGACATGTGTACTTATTTTATATTATGGTTTGACTTTATTTTTAATATTTTATTTGTTACCCGACTGCGAAGAAGGAAGGGTTATGTGTTTGACCCGTATGTACTAGGGGCGTTCAATAAAAAGTGAGAATGAGTATGTTATAAACAACTTTTGCTAAATGTAATTTTATTTTTCGACATCGTCACTTTTAGCATAATACACTTAGTATATCTTTTTTCTAAACTTAAAATTCCATTTTTAAAAAAGGTCTCATCTTGAGTACTTAAAAAATCTTGTACTGCAGCGACTACCGCCTCGTCGTCTTCAAATTTCTGGCCTCTCAGGTATTGTTTCAATCTCGGAAATAGGTAGAAATCACTGGGAGCGAGATCTGGTGAATACGGAGGATGCTTAAGGATATCGAACCCAGCATCACGAATTGCAACCATTGCAACGGCGGACTTGTGTGCCGGGGCATTGTCCTGGTGGAACAGCACAACTTTCGAGAGTTTACCTCGCCGTTTTTCGCGGATCTCATTGCGCAATGTTGCTATTTGTTTGGCGTATAAAGTGCCCGTAATAGTGGCTCCATGCTCGAGATACTCAATCATTAATACCCCTTTACCATCCCAAAAAACAGAGCCCATGACCTTACCGGCAGATGGGCTCACCTTGAATTTCTTCGGCGTTGGAGATGATGGCCTTTTCCATGTCATAGACTGCAGTTTCGTTTCAGGGTCGTAATGATGGAGCCATGTTTCGTCCATTGTTATAAATCGCGCCAAAAAAAGTTCCCGGTCGTGCTGCATCAGGTTCAAAGCTTCTTGACAAATCTCTAGTCTAGTTTGTTTTTGCGTGTCAGTAAGCATTCTTGGTACCCAACGCGCAGATACCTTTTTCATACCCAAGCGTTCATGTAAAATATTATGCACGCTCCCCGTTGAAATCTTTACATTTTCAGCAATAAAACGAACTGTGACACGACGATCCGCCAAAACTGAGTTTTCGACTTTTTTCACAATTTCTTCAGTTATTGCTGTAGTAGGGCGTCCGGAGCGGGGGTCGTCCATTGTCGATGTTCTTCCACGTCTAAATTCGGCGCACCAACGTGCGACTATCGAATACGGAGGAGCATTAGACCCTAAAGTGTCCCGCAAATCCAAATTGACTTGGTCCGTAGAAAAATTTTTCAAATACAAGTATTTGATAACGGCGCGCAGTTCAATTTTCTCCATTTTCGCTAACGTACTCAATAGCATTGCAAAGAAATTACCGTATATTTTTTTAAACAAAAGACAGTTAGTTTTTTTTTTCATAGCAATCAGCTTGATAGATTAGCTTTACCGGCCAGTATTTAAAATCGTAATATTAAAAGAGTTTGCATCTCATTCTCACTTTATATTGAACGCCCCTCGTATGTATGTATGTATGTATGTGACTATGTCCTCTCGTAACTACACAACGGCTGAACCGATTTTGATAAATGATACGTCATTAAATTCGTCTTGATAACGCGAGTAACACTGAATACATGAAATTCATGAAAAATCAAAATGGCGGAGTTTTGGCGCCAAATTGTGAGTCTTCAAAAAATTTTTTTTATTCAAACCTATCGTGTAGGGTATCAAAATAAAGGGATTTTAAAAGAGATTACAAAAATATATACAAGTCATGTGTTTAAATTTCATTTGGAATAGTAAATTGGCAATCAATGCATTAAAACGACGACGTACCTACGTACTCAGATATCTTTGACCAATAATTTTCTCTATGAAACCCATGTGGAAAATTAACACCAACATATTTCAAAATTGGTTTTGTACTTTAACCAAATATCAACGGATTCCTAATTCAAATACTCAATAAATTTATCTGGGTCTCAGGAACACTAAAAAGAAAGAAATAAAAAAAGTAATTAAAAAAACTAAAAACCCGCCTGCGGTGTAAATAAAATAATAAATTAAAAAATCAAAAAAATCCCGCGTGCAGAAATACTGAAAAGTTGGAAACAAGATAAAATGTTCAATAACAATAAAACGAATTTAAAACACGTCGATGGCAGTTTTTCAAAATTTAATGCAACGATAAATTGAAGTCGGAGGCATGGCAGTCAGTGGCTGCATGGGATTTAATGTCACTTCATGCATGCCTCCGACTGCATTTTATCGTTGCATTAAATTTTAAAGACTGCCATCGACGTGTTTTAAATTCGTTTTATTGTTATTGAACATTTTATCTTGTTTCCAACTTTTCAGTATTTCTGCAAGCGGGATTTTTTTGATTTTTTAATTTATTATTTTATTTACACCGCAGGCGGGTTTTTAGTTTTTTTAATTACTTTTTTTTAATAAGTTGATCCCTGTTGGTGACGTTATTATTCTTATTAATGTTTTATTTTATTTGTTACTTTAATATCCATTTGACTATGACGATCCTGAGAGGAGAATCAATTTAATTATAATTGTTTTATTGTTATTTATTATTTTATTCAATTTTAACATTTTGTGACATCCATTTAATTATTTAATTTAGTTTCATTTGTGTACTTTTGACGACTTCAATATAAATTCGCATGCCTTGACTTTGTACAATTTATGATGTAATCTTATATTGAAGGAATAAATAATCTAATCTAATCTAATCTAATCAGTACACCTAGGACATGTACTATTTTATTCTGTGCCTTATGGTTTTCAATTTGGTATTTTGATAAGCGTAAGTACTTATCTACCTAGTTAACTAAATAAAAAAAAAGTCCGATGTCAAGAATTTTGAGTGGGAACTTTTTCGGTTCGCTAAGCAATTGTAATTTATTGTGCGCAACGCTAATTACACCCGAAATGTAGCTACTTATTAAAAAGTAATTTTCTTAATATTTTATTTGCAGACAATAAATGTTGAAATGAAACTGAAACCACAGCGTTCGTTACGAAACAGATCATCATAATACGGAACCGAGGGGCTAATTGCAGACGGGGTCCGGGCTAGCAGCTGGACGGCTCTGTGCGAGCCAGCTAGCGGAAGATTGCATTTCACGGGCCTGTTTTGCATAACGCTTTCTAACGATTCGTCTCGTTGCGACAATTTATCGTGCCGATGATTTGTTGTTGCAAGTACGCTCGAATACGTAAGGATCGTTGTAACTTGTAACACGGCGATTCTGGAGATGTGACTGCGAAACTCCAAATTCGAAGTTCGTATCATGCCCTTCCTGTCACTCTTCTGTTCAGTACTTCTAGGGTAGTTACCTAAACGGAAACACACGATACGAAGTTCAAAAATCGAATTTCGTAGATAAGGTTTTATTGTATAATACACTCGTAATCACAATAGTTTATCCGCTTCTTTCTGCCACGGGTCTTTTTAAGCGTTTCTTCCACATAATTTTCGTGCACACATTTTTATAGAATTGGCAAAAGATTCTGATACAATTTAGTCATCTGGTAGAAGTACAGGGACTTCAAATAAACATCCGAAAACTATCTACTTACAGCCAAATTCTTAAAATGTGACCACCATAGTGAGGCGTTTGAAAATCTTGAGATCCTCACATGGTAAAGGATGAATGTAAGAAAGAGATGGGCAATGCGAACGCGAGCGCCCACGCGTTAGAGAATACCTACGGCATCAGGATCAACCAAACCAATTCAGTTAATTATAGGCTAGCGTATCGAAATACCTAGGTACCTAGTAGTAATTAGTGTTCTTTTGTTTGTAGTTCTTTCATCGTGAGATCTGGTTTAGTAACACCAAAGTAATGTTCATTGAATTTATAAAGCAAAAATGTGAATATTTCACACAAATGCGGTGGTAAACGATTACGTCTCCAGAATTAACCTTTACAATATGGTGAAAAATCTATTGAATTTGTTTAAAAAAAATATGCTTTGATTTTAAATTAATCCTGCATACGGTAAAAAATATAAAACAATGATTAATTTTGCAGTCGCGAAGCAGTCGCGTATCTAAAATGAAGGGGCCTGTAAATTAAACTCGTATAGGTAGCGGGTGGTCAGTGGTTACGTCTCATTGACAAAGCGAGACAAGCAGTCTAGAGCTTAAATAAAATGTAATTTTGCCTTATATGATGATGATCTCCATTGAACCTTGAAGCTCATTGGTTACTTGTGTGCCCGAATATGGCTGGCAAAACCAAACTTTGTATTGATTTTGCCTTAACTATTCTGTAGTCTGTATAAAATTCAAATGAAATGAAATGAAATGAAACGATTTATTCATGCATGTGGAGATTGGGTTACAGATGCAGTCAAACTTGCAACTTTATAAGTCTCACAAACCCTACATTTACAGGTGTACATACATTTTTAGAAACTAGATGAGAAACTATTTATTTAAAGGATAGGTTAAGTAACTTTAACCTTTTCGACGCCAAATCAGCACCGCAGGTTCTACGCCAACGACTGATATAACAGTCACGGCGTGCAGAGCGATATCTACCTACATGCATTTCTGTAGGGTTCAACTGCGCGTTTGAGATTCCGATGTCATGGCGTATGAGTGAGTGCTGTTGTATTTTACAGAGCGATGAAAAGGTTAAAGTATCGCCCAACAAACATCCACACTCCGACACGCGCCACCGAACAGAACGTCGCGTCGCTCATTCAGTAGGTACCACGCTTAATCTAATGCTAGGTATAGTTAGGTCTGCGGGTGAAGTCTTGTGGACAGCAGTATTATAATTTAGGCGGAGAGAGCCGCTTTCTGCGACGCTCCGAGGCCGAACCGCGTCAAACCATTGTTTACGCGTTTCGATTGTTTGCAAATTGCACTAAGTTTCGTCGCTGTGCTAGTTTTAATCGCCGATGGGAACTCTACTTTTACTGCTTTGATGTGCGTAATACTGGTTATGCAGTTGATTTCAAGTGGACATTTTTGACGCAAGGCTACTTAATAGTTTAATGCATTCGCTAACAGCTGTCAGACTCGAGATTTCTTCAGGTGCCACAAACGCACATGTGCATTCAAACGACTCCCAAATTGTGACAGCAGCACTAGGCGAAAGTCACGAAAACGCATGCATACCTACACGATTACACGTGTTCCCGGCAGTGAATGGGTTAGAAATAGACGGGATACCTTCAAGTATTAAGATGCTCATCCGCCAGTTAGCTGAGCGTGTGTGTTGTGAGGACAATAAAGAAAAACTGGTCAAGAGCGAGTAGGACGAGTCCTATATAAGGACCTACTGCTTCCACCATTTGGTTTGAACTTGCAGTTATGTCTATGGCACTAACCGAACATGGGCACGAAATTTGAAATCATTCGAACGGTTATAAGTACGAAATTTTGAAAGTGGGCCATTTTAGGCGCTGGGCCATCAATGGCTCAGGTACTCTGTACCTCCGTAGGTACAATGTTTTATATAGGTAAACAGTTCAGTAAAGCATCGCCGAAATGTAAGCACTACTACTTTTAGGTAGGTTTTTGAAAAACGTACAAACAGCGTAGGGTGGCTTGCGCGTATGCGCGCGGTCATGGTTATGGCTCTTAATTAATCTTTGCCTGGCAACTGTCAGCTGTCGCCTAGCAACCAGCGCCGCAGTTATCAGTTATAAAGTCACGTTTCTTTCTCTTATGACGACAACCCTTTAATTTATAAGTTTATTTTATTTTTAGTACTTGTTGCTATAGCGGCCACACTATAGTACATAATCGGTGAAAAAAGTGTCTAGCTATTACGGTTCAAGAGATAGAGCCCTGCGACAGACGGATGGACGGACAGACAGCGGGCGGAGTCTCAGTAATAGGGTCCCGTTGACACCCTTTGGGTACGGAACCCTAAAACATCAAGTGTGAAAAAAATAGAAACGCTGAGCATCGTTGATCCGTCACACAAACATCAAAAACTTATCTGAGAGTGGTGGAACCGGGCTCGATGCGAACTTATCTAACTGGTTTTGTAGAAAGGCTGGGCGTTGATCGACAATTTAAAAAAAAACCGGCCAAGTGCGAGTCGGATTCGCGCACCGAGGGTTCCGTACAATATGTATCTATGGACATCCAGTCTTAGCAGATACCTGTTCCTAAGCAAAATGTGCGCAGTGTGGGATCATTGTAGATTGGTTACTGATATAGATAGACAGACAAAACAAGTGCGAGTCGGACTCGCGCACCGAGGGTTCCGTACAAATTTATATGTATCTATGAACATCCAGTCTTAGCAGACCCCTACTCTTAAGCAAAATGTGCGCAGTGTGGGATCATTGTAGTTTGGTTACTGATATAGACAGAAAGACAAAAAAAATATGCTTTTCGCAATTTTTCCTTTATCTGTGCTATAAGACCTTGCATCGTACCAAATTTCAAGATTCTGAATTCACGGGAAGTACCCTGTAGGTTTTGTTTCCTTTGCGAGTATCGAAAATTTGCGGCATAAATAGATTTGGTTACTGATAGAGACAGACAGACAAAAAATTATGCTTTTCGCAATTTTTCCTTTATCTGTGCTATATAGACCTTGCTTCGTACCAAATTTCAAGATTCTGAGTTCACGAGAAGTACCCTGTAGGTTTTGATTCAATTGCGAGTGTCGAAAATTTGGGGCATAAATTGATTGGTTACTGATATAGTGATATAGACAGACAGACAAAAAAAATTATGCTTTTCGCAATTTTTCCTTTATCTGCGCTATAAGACCTTGCTTCGTACCAAATTTCAAGATTCTGAGTTCACGGGAAGTACCCTGTAGGTTTTGATTCCCTGGCGAGTGTCGAAAATTTGCGGCGTAAATAGATTGGTTACTGATATAGACAGACAGACAAAAAATTTATACTTTTCGCAATTTTTCCTTTATCTGTGCTATAAGACCTTGCTTTGTACCAAATTTCAAGAGAGTTCACGGGAAGTACCCTGTAGGTTTTGATTCCCTTGCGAGTTTCGAAAATATGCGGAAATTTGCGTCATAAACGGCTGTATCTTTTGATTGCGTTGGCTTAGAAGTTTGATTTTTTCACATCTCCAAGGGACAGTAGACCTGAGTATTAGATATAAATTTCAGCTTGATACCTCCACGCATTCCTGAGAAAAAGGGTCTTGACAGACAGACGGACGGACGGACGGACGGACAACAAAGTGATCCTATAAGGGTTCCGTTTCTTCCTTTTGAGGTACGGAACCCTAAAAATGGCGAGAATACTAAACGTTCAACTGCATTTCTTTTGTAAAAATATGTAGAGTAAAAATCTTACTATACTATATTTTGGAAACATATAGGAAGACGATGCCAGGAGTTTCCAGTAGGTAGATAATAAAAAAACATCTACTGATACTTCTTTATTCTGACAATTAATACAAATAGTGAAACTACACGTACGTGTAGCCATTTGAGACTCATAGGTAATATTTATAAGAATTAATATTAGTAGACATAAACAAATTGATTTGTTTACATACAACTGATTTAACCCACACAACACAACAATAGAACATTTTAACGTCACAGGACTTTATTTAGTAGTCATGTGATGGCTCACTGCGACAAGGCTGTACACAACCACATAAATTTTAATAATGAACGAAAAACTACAATAAAAATAAAAGTATGAAACTTTTTCAAAATTTAATTTGTACTGAAGGTTATGGCACCGAAAAAAAATAATTTAAAAATAAGTAAGAATTGCATTTTATAATAAACGAGACCTCTGTAAACCAGAGCTAATAAATTTTAAAACAAAAACATAATTACACAATAATGTGAATCAACTTTACAATGAGGGTTTTCTGACACGGAGATTATCGCTTGACGGCGTTAGTAACGTGAAATCCGTTTGGTGTAACTATCTTGTTTCTGATTGACTCATTTAAGCTTTCCACAAACCACAGCGCGGGGCGTGCGTGCGACACCCTCGAAGCGTGCCCAGCGCGTTGTATAACACTGAATCATATATACTGTGACACACACCGGCAGCGCGGCGCAGCGTATGATTCAGTGTTATACAACGCGCTGCGCACGCCTCGCGCTGCGGTCTGTGGAAGGCATTCCGCATAAACCGTTCCTAAACATGATACAAATGTCAAAGTCGTCAAACGGACCTGGTGATACTAGCGCCAACTAGCCTGTTACAGAAACCCTCATTACAGTAAAGGTCACAACAAACCGAGAGCGCGGGGCGCCGATGTAGCAGCGTGCCCAGCGCGGTCAATAACACTGAATCAAATACGGTGTGCCGCGCTGCCGGTGCGTGTCACCGTTTATTTGATTCAGTGTTATAGAACGCGCTGGGCACGCTCCGTCGGCATCCCGCGCTCCCGGTTTATGGTGGCCTTAAAGTTGACAGTATACATAAATAGTTGAAGGGTACACGGTAAGAAAATGTCTAGTCAAATGTGGTTTTAAAGTAGTTATCACGAACAATTATTTTTCTTTAAAAATGAAAAAAAAAACAAATATCCATATTTGAGTTGATAGGTAAATATCAAACTCCAACATGTCCATTACGGTAATTCTTGATTTTTTTGTGAAAATAGAATAGAATAATGAAAATAAGGATCATATCTCCATGTCATTTATTGCGAACATATTGGAGTTTGATATATTTTACTCATTTATTTAATATAATAGCAAGTTATACCTTAGGAAAGACTAAAATATAAAGTGGGCGCGGAGGAGCAAGGTAACTGGTTTAAGTTCATCTTAATACTTACGAACCCCTCAGACCAGCGTTATTCGAGCGTTATTGTCGTCAGCGCCCGCGCAGCGTCAACGCAACGTTCTCGCAGCGGCGCCCGACGTCATTGGTGTTTTTTTGTTTAAATCGCTGACATTCAAAATACACCTATTGACGCTACAGCGCCTTTGCACGAACGATTTGTCAAAGCTGCGCGGAAGCTGATAACACGACAACGCTCGAAAGCCGCAAAGTGTGAAGGGGCTCTAATTGCCTACCCCTACACTACACTATTCATTGTTACATTATACAATAAAATACAATACAAATATTCTTTATTGAGCACCAAAACAGTAGTGACATTACAAAAATAAAAATCCAGGCAGACATTAGGCGGACTTATCGCTAAAAAGCGATGTCTTCCAGACAGCAAATTACTCACAAATTAATAAATATGAACAGACTAATGTAGGTGGCAGAAACAACAGACAGGAAAAACGCATACAATATAAATTATATAAATAAACAAATACATTAAATATAATACTTATACACTACATATACTACTTAATACAAAATATCGATGGAAAAATGTCAAAAGGCCGCATATGAGGAAAGGATTTAAAAAGGAAATTAAAGAAACAATATAAACAAAAACAAAAGAATGGAGAAAGATCAAAGAATACATATATAACATCTTTTTAATGTTTATAAACCAGTATAGTTCTTACTCTTTCCAACCTGGATATGATAGAATACTTTTTATCCCGGAAAATTACAAAGTTCCCGCGGGATAGGGATAAACGAAATATTCGTAAACTAAGATGAGGGCAACAATTAGTGTCTTATAATTAAGACAGGCAAGACACAGTATAATGGCGACTTTCATGCTTAAATTAAGCTGATGATGATTACACCGCATTAGATATTATTTGTGGTAAAGTTTAAAGGCGTGTTTGATATTTTTCTTAGACATTTTAATGCGTACGCATCACACAATCATTTGACAGTAGACTTCCAGTCTTAGGCGGACATAACATAAAGCTAAGCTTTATGTTGGCCTTTCCAGTGTGTGAGATTGAATGTCCCTTTTAATAAACATGCAATACATTCTACATTTTAAATACTTATTTAACCCTTTTCCAGGCCCCGTTTATTTAGGTACGCTAATACAAAATTAATCCTTGTGTTATTTTACCTATGCAGGATTAATTAAAAATTCAATTGATTTTCTACCATATTGTTAAGAGGGCAAGGTCGAGTCTTTGTGTAGATTTATGTGGTCGCTATATGCATTATGCCTGGAAAAAGGTTAATAGAAAACTATACTTTATATAAACACAATCAGAGTATGACCATGGGCTCCCCCCCCCCTCTATTTTCCATACTTTCCTCCATTCTTAATCCATTTTCTTTACACCCATGCCAACTTTGTTTTAAGTAAAGCACCGAAAACAACAAATAAACGTAACAATACATGTACACAAATGCTTTGACATAATACAAAAGCAAAATCTTATATAAGCTAAGGAATCTATGAAGCAGCGAGTTACAGCCTACGACTTCTACCATCAACCAACATCACAGATTAATATCGGATAACACACGTATACTTCACATAGGGAAAGTATTCCACTTGTCAAAAAAAATCCATTTGAAACAATAAGAGAAAAGACACAACTAGTCCATATTTAAATATATCATTTGATGATGTTATAATAGAATAGATAACACATCACAACAAAAAATAATTTACAAAATGAGAAAGTATACAAAAGCAAGCAGATAAGGATGTGAAACCTAAATGGTCTCCACTCAGCAATGCCGTTGGCACGACTAGCGTTATCAACGCTGGTTTTCTGCGGAGCCAGCGAGGTGTGCGGGTCACCATACGGCGCCGGCGCAAATCGCGTCGTACAAATGAAATAAATATAATTATAGTACCTACTCGTATTTAATAAGAAAGATAAATGTAATAATTTAATTATTAGGCGGTCAGCCAGAATCTGACAGTGTGATACCCTACGCTTGGGCAACAAAATCTTAACAAAGATCTTTGACAAGTGGAATACCATAATACCATTCTAACACATACATGACTAAAATAGCCGCGATTCAGTGATATTTATCCAAAGATTCTTGTATTTGTTGTTAGTTAATGGGAAGTAGAGTAGTGTTTCTAGGTCTAATTTACTTTTTAATACACATAATATGATATATATTGTTTCATTTGATCTACGGTACATAAATATCATAGTATTAGTAGTAGTAGTATAAGTATCATAGTAGGTATCTTATTCACGATCTGTTTTAATTCGGTAGGTTATTTTTAAAGCTACAATAAGTTTCGAGTTTACAGTATAATAGGAAACATGGTGTAAAAAATCATTACAAAGTTTTGTACAAAATATATTTGGAAAATTGTGGTTAAATTTATTTACTAATTTATTAATCTAAAAGTCTAACACGCGCAAAGTTTTTGTTTGTTCTTTTGTTAATCGGTTCTCTCTCTGTCTCATAAGGCACATGTGCCTCGTGGGCGACTTTAATAGTACGTACATGAGGCACCGGTGCCTCATGACTTTATGAGCATTTAATTTCATTATTACTATGGGGACGTGTCGAAAGAAAGCTGCGCATTGCTTCGGAACAGGGAACATGTTAATGGTTGAATCAGTAAAAGACGCATAGAGCGACAAGCTAAACAACTGCGCGCGTGTTTGCTTTTACTAAAAATGTTGCAGCATCATAGCAACAGGAGAAAGAGATGGGTATACGAGTGAGAGCATGTAAATATAGCACCATAGTGTGTTTTACATCAATGAACTCTTCTAAACGATTTGTCACACTGAGTGCTAAAACGAAACTTTAACCCTTTCAACGCCAAGAACACATATAGGTGTCACAAAGTACAGTGTCAAAGTGATCTTGACACAATGACATAAGATTCAAAGCAGGTCTACGCTTTGTCGAGGCGTGGCGTTGAAAAGGTTAAAGGATCCATTTTTGTCACCTTCCCTTCCAATAAAAATTTAAGTGTAATAATGAATATGTGCATAACGAATTCTAAATAATATTAGCGAAATATGCCTGATATCTCATTTGGACCTGAGAGCAAAAGTTATTTTTTCAAAGTAGGCAACATAAGAATTCCGTGTGATAAACCTTTTGCCGATGAGACATTACTTAGCAAAGTTCTTCGTCGTTCACTTGTAACGATTTGTCACAGAAAACCGTTACCAGGGAAGGATTTAAGCTGTCGCCATACTCAAAGACATTAATTTACTTATAAACCTGAATTCTATAAAAAAACCTCATCTAACGATTAAATATTAATTGACGTAAGTACAGATGCTGCACATTAAAAAAAAACTATAACTCGTGCAATCTGTCTAGAGCCTCCAGATTGCTGTGATGTGAGCCAATTCTATTGATATTAGCTTTGAAATCATCTAATGGTGTTTTTGACAGGTCGGGCGTGTGCGGCTGCGGTACTAATGTCTCGTTACTCGCGCCGTCCTGCATCCGTCGCTCGGTTTCGAGAAAGTCGTGAGAACCATTGACTGGCTTCGGCGTGGGGTCGCTTAGGTCGAAGTTGCTGACTGCTACAGGCTTGTGGGGCGAGTCGAGCCCGGCGGACAGAGACTGTGATGTGGGTAGGATGACAGCTGAAATATAGGACTTAGTTAGAAATGCGGTAGAGGAAAAGAACTAATGTTAACGTCTTTATTTTACTAATGCGTGTGTGTGTGTGTGCATTGCAATTTTCAGATTCTCCATGCCCGAAACTGCGCCAGCCCTAATACTCCTCAGCGGAGTGACTGAGCGGTGAGTCTTGCTACGTTTGCAAAGGTGGATACATGCAGCTCCACACCTCTATGTAATTAAATTATGTAGGCATATATAAATTGGAATCGAAATTTGTACTAACCTAATTTTAAGCTGTAAGTAACACTTTTATAATGTGATTATATCCCAAACTAAATATTTATGAATCTGATTGTACAGATAAGTAAACAACAGCTTGTGAACTGCACAAAAACAACGGCCATTGCCGAGATGGTGATTCAAAAAGGATTATATTTAATTGGCGAGTTCCGAAATCTACCAAAACCTATGAAAACATAAAAAATGTGTGCTCATTGAGAGACGGAGAGGCGAAAAACTGGCGATATCGACTGTGGAAGGACATCCGATGACATTTCTATACCCCTTATTATAGTTGTACTTACGAGGTGAAACTTACCTGTGGTGTGCGAGGCGGGGCAGTCGCCACCCTCGTCTTTGTGGTCCTTCGGCAGCGAAGAAGCCCGGCCCTCTACCATCCCGAGCACCCTGTATACATACAACACAAATGAGTAATGACACAACAATAACGCTAAATTATAGGTTCCCGACGGGGGCTGTGTCACCCCCTTGTGGGCGCTGGAGCTTTTCGTGAGGGGGGTAACGGGTCACGAGTAGCACTCGGGTGTGATTATTAATAAATAATAGACAGACTTATAATTTAACATTCTGTAAAGAGGGCGTCGTATTTTTTTTCTTGTAATGGGGACGGTAGTCCATAAAAGGTTAGGAACCTATGTAATAAACTCACCCAATTATCTTAACTAATATTACGAAGAGAAAAGATTAGACTGTGCTTGATTGTAAATAATAAACTTAATTATGTAGTTACTAAGCCGATTTTAAAAATTATTTCGGTTATAAAAAAGCCCTGTTAACAGCAAGTAACATAGGCTATATTTTATTCCGGAAACGTGTAAATTACTGTTTTTTTTTTGTCGTCTAATCGAGAGTACCTCAATGCAAAGGACTATGTCATAAATAACGAAGGTTATCATGATGGAAGAGTTTAATAGGATGGGATGTTCAGCAGTGGACATCTTTCGGCTGAAATGATGATGATGATCATACGAAGGATAATCCCTGTGACACTTCTGATGACATCTCAAATAGTATCTCGAAGTAATTGACTATTCAAACTGATAAATGCTCATTTCAAGGAGGGTTATTTATTATTATAAGAATTGCTTACTTGTCTTTTTTCTGAGGCATGTCAAAAACAAAACAGCATTAGTAATGTCAAATTAACAATTTTTGCTATCTTACTGTGGATAAGTGGTAATTTCACTCCAAAGCTTCTTACAGTAGAGGGCCTAGACAAGAACCTGTTAGTTTAAACGCTACACGCCGCGAGCGATATTTAATTCCTTTCTTAAACTACATCCACAACAACTGCTGGAGGAGTTTAGCGGTACGTGCGGAAACAACTAGCAATAGCCCTGAGTAAGGCTAAGATAATGGTATCCCATTGTTATCCATAAACTTGTTCGAATAAAAAATCATGGGACAGTTTGTAGTCCCAAACTAAGCAAAGCTTGTACTATGGGTACTAGGAAACGGATAAACATAAGGTAAACGTCCCTGTGCTTGACACTGACCCAATACATGGCACCTCCAATCTTATGTCATAGCAAGAGAAGTGACAGATGGGTGTCATCTACTAAGCTAATAAATAAATACTAAAACAAAATATTAAACAATAACCGAACAAACTGATACAAAATTCAAATCCATTGTGAAGAAGACATTAATATCTAAGGCGTACTATAAAATTAATGACTATATCATGGACAGGGATGTTTGGAAATAATTCCGATCCGCATTGGCGATCCCTAGTCTCAAATAGCGTATTATTAATTGTATTAAATACTTTAGATGTATGTAATTTAATAACAATGTAGATCTGATTGAAAAAAATATACCTTGTTGAGTTTCTTGCCGGTTTCTTCTCAACAGGGTTTTTTCCGAACCGGTGGTAGATTCTTCGACGTTCATAGGAGCATCAATTGATGCCTAAATTGAATAAAGAATTTTGACTTTGACTTTGACTTTGATAACTGACTGGGAGAGAGCGTACGCGGGACGGCCTGGTGGTCGGCGGCCGGTTGGCCGGCCTAACTACCGCTGGAAAGATGAAGTGGAAAAGGATCTGCGCGCTCTACACGCACAAGACTGGGAGGATATCGTTGAGAACAGGGCGCGCTGGCGTCAACTTGTATTGGAGGCCAAGATCCACTTCGGGTCGCTGAGCCAACGGAGTAAGTAAAGTAAGTAACTGACTGGGACTGGAGCACAAACATTCGTATTTTTCACACAAATATCTGCACCCGCCCAGGGGAAAGTCGATGGTCGTTATTCGCCGATATATGTACCTTACTACTTGATACATGTTAAATAAATTAATTGTTACTCAAAAGTAATCAAAATAATCATTGAAGACACAAACTATGTAAGTAGACATTCAAAAGAGAAGGAAGACCTGCCTGGCTGTCTAAGGATAAATATCAACTAATACAAGTAATTTTTTTTAACGCTATTTGATACTAGAGATCGCCAATGCGGATCGGAATCTTTTCCATTGTTCTGTTAGTTGAGCTTGTCTAATTTAAAATGACGCGCGCCCAACCACCGCATTCACGCACATCTGCCAAGAGAAATATTTCTATATTGTAGCTTAAAGATGCGACCAAACCGCCGCTTAAAAAACGGTGTCGGTACGGAATCGCAGTGACGCACCGTAAACGTCAAAACTTTACTATGGAGAGCATGCGGTAAATTTTGACGTTTACAGTGCGTCACTGCGTTTCAGTACCGACACCGTTTTCTAAGCGGCGGTTTGGTCGCACCTTAAATTGAGTTTCAAATCCTGTGCGTAAATGCGGTGGTGGGACGCGTCATTTTAAATTAGACAAGCTATACTAGCTCGTCAACTTGGACAGGGTATAGTGTAAATGCTGGCTAAGACTGCGATATGTTACCTCGAGTTGCCGAGGTCGCCGAAGGGTGCGGCGCGGGGGGGCGAGTTGCGCGGGGTGGGGGGCGCCGCCACGGCCAGCCCTTCCGCTATGAGCACCGCGCCGATGTCGAGCTCGCCCTCTGTAACAATCAACAGTTATACAACCACATAATAAATCATCATCGCCATCATGAAGATGATAGGGGACAGGTTGTACTGCCCCTACTTGCTCCGCTTTGCTACATGCGCCGTTCTCGGCTAGTGTATAGTAGTATAGAATCTTTAATCTTAGGCATTAGGTATTAGTTAAGTATTACAACTAACATTATTAGAAGTAAGCCTTACTAACAATCTATGAGTGTACCTTACTTGAAATAAATATTTATTATGTTGGTACGGATTTCCGATCACGGGCCCATGGGGACCCGGTCATTTGAAAGGCATTCATGGGGCCGAAGCCAACATGAAGAGGCCTTTGGTACCATATAATATAAATGAGATGGGCGCAACTATGGAGGTCTATCCCCTAATACACCATGAGGATGTGCTAGCGGACAGTCCTCCACAGTTGCCAATCTATTGCCAGGTAGGAATCGACATGGAATTGGCTATGGGGTTGGGATGTTGTGGACAGGATTACCGGGCTATGGAGTGAGATAACGGACACCTACCATTTCAATATCTCATAAACTGAACTTTTGGTAGGCGGTGACTCGCCATTCACTAAATGGGCCCCTCAAACTATTGCCCACTCGGGGCAACGAGGCGGCAACATTGGTGTGAACGGCTAAGGATGGAGAGGTGTTCCTGGACTTTAAACTTCAAAATGCCAACTCGCCACTTACGGAAACACATCCATCCTTCGAGCATTAGCTCTTGCGCTATTATATTAATATTTATTATTATTATTATATTATTATTTGACACCAACAATCAGTTGACGCAAAAAATCGTACAAATCGTTGAGCAAACGTTTTGTCACGCGACTGTCGAAGGAGGGTTATGTTTTTCGAGCGTATGTATTTATGTATGTATGTATCATTCTTTGGCACGCCCTGCAGCCTGAACGGCTCAATGGATTTTGAAAGTGTGAGGTGTCATTAGATTCATCTCAGTTCCGCGAGTGACATAGGGTATATATTTTTCCGGAATTCACGTGGGAACGGGAATTATACAGGCGGGTTTTTTCCATCTAGTATTAAAACTAAAGTTATTCATAAAACATATAAATAAATGATCAGTTTGGGGATGTCTTGAAGAAAGATCAGGTCTAAGAGTTCCGAAACCGGCGAGCATGTGTGAAAAGACTAACGGGTGTTGTGGAAGCGAAAGATGTATACGTCAGGATTGTAGCAGGTGGAAAGGTGAAGTCTCTGCCTACCCTTTTGCTGGGAAGGTAGCGTAATGGTATTTGTGTATGTAATAATCAGCGCTGGGGTGTTATAAACGCCTCAGCATTATGCTGAGCCAGTGTCCAATTTGCAACCGCAATGACACACTCTATTTTATGTGTCTTGTGTTGTTGTAAATAAATGTATTTTCTTTCTTTCTTTCTTTCTTTCTTTCTTTAATATTAGAAATATAAAAGTTTGTATGACGTGCGTGTTTGTTACTCCTTCACGAAAGCGGCTTGACGGATTTAGGTGAGATGCAGTGGTGCGATCGATACAGTCGACTACAAAAATATTAATAAGGCCAAAGTTACAAAAATATGTATCCATGATCTTAACGTCAAGTGAATAAAGTCGTGTGTGTGTCGTATAAAAAAATATTTTTTATGAACTGTCAAAACACGATTCCTCCATAGATTTTGATTGTTTTTTTGTGTAGGTAGGTAAGGTACTATGATTAGCCAACTCAGCTGACTTAGCAGCTAGACAGCTATAGCCGACAATACGGTAATACAAAAATTAACCTACCCGCATCCGCATAAGAATCAATTTTGTTCCTAACAAAAACGATGTCAGGCGTACAAAAGGTTAAGTAAAAATGACTCTTACCCTCAGTCACGTCGTACAGCTTTATCCCGGGTATTTCCTTCTCTTTCTGGCCGTCTTCCGTCACGGTCTTTTTGTACGTACACGTCTTCGACACGAGAGACTTCCATCGGGCCACCTGTAATTAAAATATTACAATTTACCAGCAGCAAAAATTGACCCCTCGTCTCTGAAACTATTGCATTGTATTCCTTATTTCATCCCTGATAGGGTATAAGTTCAAGTTCAAAATACAATGATCACCATAGCTATAAAAATGGAAATGTATAGCTTTAGCGGCTTTGATTTTCTACACAACGCTTCACTGTCTTTTTCAACCCTTTAGGAGTTACCAAAAATCCATCCTTAGTACTCGCCTACTAGTAACTAATGAAATAAATTTCTCGCTCCACTCAGTAGTTTGGGCCGTGAGTTGATGTCAGTCAGCACTCTATCTTTCAGTCGGCCTCTTCTTTCACATATTTAGATTTTTAGGTCAAGTTCTTTTTATTTAGATTAATCAATTATTATTATTATATTAATTAGATTAATTGATCCTGCACGCATGGCAACACGGCTTGTACAAGACGGTGATAGAAAGCGCCTGCGTGTTAGACACAATATACGGCCTCTGGTCTCAGCGCGGATTAGTAGTTAGTAGTAGTAGTAACCTGTGCGAGCTGCTCGAACCGCTCGACGGCGCCGGCGGGCCAGTGGTCCCAGCGCTGGCCAGTAGCCGTCACTCGCACCACGTCTTCCTCCTTGCCCGCCGGCCGCACTCCAGCCAAGAAGCACTCCATGGCCTGCACACAATACCACTATTAGGGGTCATTCATAAATTACGTCACACATTTTAGGGGTAGAGGTTTGGTAATTGTAAATGTTATTTTCTTAGTAATTATTGTGACAAAGGGGAAGGGTGTTAACACACCAATCGATCGATCGTCGATCAATCTATGGTAGAATGGATTGATCGACGTTGATCGACAGTTTCTATTACACCAAAACCTACCACATCAATCGCTCGAAGGCGAACAGTAGCATCGATCGGCTGTCGATCAATCGTTTATCGACCGGTATCCGTAGATCAGCCAAACCTACCACAACATTCGTCCCGTTGGCAATTCGTTCTGTTAGCAGATCGTCCCGCAAACGCATCTCGTTCCGTTCGCGACTGGTCCCGTTCGTAATTCGTTCCGTTAGCAAATCATCCCGGAAACGCAGCTCGATTTTTACGATTTGCTAAAGGGACGAAATGCGAACGGGACGATTTGCAATCGGGACCATATGAGACAAAAGGAATCGATATCAATGATCAAACTATTGGTGTGGTAAAACCCCAAAAGTTATCTAATTCGGTGTGACGTAATTTATTGTACATTGGCAATATAAAAACAAGATTTGCGTGTATTATTAAACGGCTGGCGCTCAAAAGTCGTCTTGGCAAATAACGCATCACTTTCGGAGCGAGGTCTTACTTCGAATGGTTCTTGACAGTTGACCCCAATATTTTTCTGCGATGGTAGATTAAAATTCTTATTAAATTTGAAGATACAGGCGTTTTTAACTAGATTTTATCGTTGATAAACTCTTATGTAATGTACATTTATCTTGGCAAATAAATAATTTTCTATTTTCTATTTTCACAAAACTTCTTTGATTTTTCTTTGTCTCGGTTATTTCACTTCTTGTTTTAATCCGCGCAGAGTTGTATACATGGCAAGTGAGTTATAGTAATTCATGATTAAGTAATTTTGTCAAAATTATTCGCTTTTATGATCTTCTATTTATGTAGTTTATCTACACTAATATTATAAAGAGGAAAGATTTGTACCTATTTTTGTATGTTTGTAATGAATAGGCTCAAAAAGTACTGGGCCGATTTAAAAAATTCTTTCACCAATAGAATGCTACATTCTTCCAATTTGACATAGGCTACATTTAATTTTGAAAAAAATTAGGGATCCTTGGTAAAATTTTAACAATGTAACCGAAGGTGTAGAAAAATGAGTCTTAAAATGTCTTTCGTCGAATGCGCTGCCGAAACTATTAGCGATAGAACAAAATAATGTACAACAATATTGAAGAACATCATAATGTCTACAAAAAACTCCGCGGTAGCATATGTCCAACTATTATAGTTATGTCACTACAACAACTTTTTTCATTTTAAACATTAATGAAAATGCTAACCAAATTCAAACCATGCTATTTATGTGTTTATATATTAGATAAAGTGATTCAAGAGGAAGGTTTACAAGTATAATACATGCATAATATAGTTGTACCCGTGCGAAGCCGGGGCGGGTCGCTAGTAGCTTATATTTATAAGTGTACAGTTTATCTATCTGTGTGGCGTTCCGTGGTTCTGTGTGGGGTATTACCGACGGTGCTGGCTGAAAATCAGCGCTGGGGTGTTATAAACGCCTCAGCATTATGCTGAGCCAGTGTCCAATTTGCAACCGCAATGACACACTCTATTTTTAGCCTTTGTATTGTCCTTTTTGTAAAAATATTTATGTGTCTTGTGTTGTTATAAATAAATGTATTTTCTTTCTTTCTTTATTTATTTTTCTATAATAAGTTTAGTTATTATTTTAAGTTTAGGATCTATAACCGTTGCGGTTTAGGATCTATAACTTTTTTTATATCGAGGAACTAAGGAGAGCCATAATTGATGAAAAAGCGAATTGGATAAGAAAAATAAGTTGCCCAAATTAATAATTCCACGCGGACGGAGTCGCGGGCAAAAGCTAGTTTATGTAATAACAATATGAGTTGGACCTGGAATCGCAGCCGCAGGAGGTCTGCTCGCAGCTCGCACAACTCATGGGTCGCCACGTACTCGCTGTCACCGTAGTCCAAGTAAAACACGTCGGCAACCTGCAAGACACTTAATCAATGTAAATGCTGTCAACTATAGCCCACTCGCGCTAAGAAAATAGTGACTCGATAAGTAAAAGCGCATAGTAAAGGCGTATTTATATTGGGGTAAAAATTCAAAAAATAGCGGTGGGTTTAACATAATAAACATAAAGTAGGACAGACTGATATAGGTCTTCCTCGTGGTCCTACTAATAGGACAAATCAGTAGGGCCACTAGCACCAAAACAGTAGGAAACTTTTTATTATACAGTATTTTAAAATTTAATCAGAATCGTCGTTTTCCCACATATTTTTTCTTCACTGATCACGTCACTTCACTGGTCACAGCATTTCTTCCATTGGTTTGAGTATTTCCACTTTTATTTTTAAGAATAGATGAGGTATTAACTTTGATCAATTATAACTGAAGATACACATTGCCGAACAAAATCCCCTTCAAAGAATGTCCGAACTTTTTTATTTGTTTGCCTAACAATTAAAATCATCACCTACACAGAAATTTGAACCTAGTCTTTACTTCATTACAGTCGAATTTCGGTTGACACTTGACAGCTAAACTTGACAATTTCACGCAACGTACTGAGAAAAAAGAAGGCCACTTTTATCAAAGTGGCGCTCATTTGGCTCGGACATTTTCGGGCGCGCGACTATGGATCTACAGTTATAATTGATCAAAGGGTATTAATTGTGAAAACTGACAAAAGATGCGTCCATACTGTCTGAAGGGCTTACTTTAAATGTTCAATGTGAATACGGCTTTCTAATTTACTATGAGGGTATAAGCGCGGGCGACTTGTTAGTTACTGCGTTCAATACGAGTGTTTGACATAGTACAATACCTGTACCACTTTTACCTAAATTTAAACCTAAGGTTGCTAAAAGCAGCTCCAAAACTTAAATGTAGCGTTTCGTGTGCTCTGCCTACCCCTTTGGAGATACAGGCGTGTGGTGTGTATGTATGCGCGTACCTGTTTGGTGGCGTCGAATTCGTTCGGTCTTATGGCGTGTACACGGGCGCGGTACCAGCGCCCGTCGTGTCGGAACACCGCCGCTACCACCTGCCCTACGCTCACTGAAGACAACTGGCAACAAGAATACAACATGATTTCAAACGACTTACATGGTACTGGTAAGTTTCATGAAGGGTTGTTAAACTTCATCATCCCAGCCTATATGTATAAGTCCCACTGCAGGGCACAGGCCCCCTCTCAGAATGAAAGGGCTTGGGCCGTAGTTCCCACGCGGGCCCAGTGCGGATTGAGAACTTCACACACACCATTTAATTTCTTCTCAGGTGTGTGCAGGTTTCCTCACGATACCTTCCTTCACCGTAAAGCTCGTGGTAAATTTCAAATATAATTTCGCACATAAATTCCGAAAACTCAGAGTTGCGAGCCCGGATTCGAACCCACAACCCTCTGCTTGAGAGGCAATAGGTTAAACCACTAGGCCACCACGGCTTTTAAACTTAGCTAAAGGCAAACGAGGAATGTTAGTAGACATGACATAAGAGATAAATTACTTACAGGAATACTTAAAAAACAATATTAAATATTTAAAAATAAGTTTATTTATTGATTTATTCGGGACGCCAATAGGGCACACACATATCGTTGTTACATTCATTATAATTTAGGTACATTTATTAGTTTCGTAATTATTCGAATAGGTATTTTTATCATTAAATGCCATTGAATCATTAAATTGCGGGGCAATGTACTGTCCCGTATTGGTTTCGCTAAATTACGGGACTGTGAAAAATCCGTGCCTGAAATACGGGACAACCCGTAAAATACCGGACATCTGGTCCCCTAATGAGCAGGAACAACTCTACCTTGTGCGCTTCCCGGTTGTCCTTGTTCCCGTAATACTCCGTCATGTGTTCCACTAGTTCATCCAGCTGCGTTACTTGCGGACCCACGAACTGCACCCAGAACCGGCCGGGGGAAGACACGGCCGACACGTACACTTCGATACTGGAGCCCGCCGCTTCTGTATACATAATGTTATTCAGTTTAGTACATTATCTCCCATCTCGTCTCATTTAAGCCTTCACACACCCAAGCGCAGGGCGTGCGCGGGACGCCGACGGAGCGGGCCTAATTCAATGTTATACACAACTGTGTTGTTGTTATTGTTGTTGTAATTGTATTATGTATGTTAATGTAATTCAGTGTTCTACAGCGCGCTGTACCGGATCCGTCGGCTTCCCGCGCACGGCCCGCGTTTCGGTGTGCGGAAGGCTTTATTAGGTGCTAATTGTTGCTGCAACTTCACCCCGTAGCACGTATGCGTTTTTTCGGAATATGAAATAGCCTATCGTCTATACTTAAAAAAAAAACTCTTTAACTCAAAATTGATAATCTTCCTGAGTGAACTTAACATGCTTAAATTTAGGGTTCACTTTAGTTTACACATCAATTTAAGGAGATTATGAGGTTCGAAGTAGTGATGCTACGTTATTCGTTGATAATATGATTTTCTTCATATAGTTAAAGAAATGTTTAAAATCAATTCAGTTTTTCAGTGTATCCAGTACAAAAAAAAAACCGGCCAAGAGCGTGTCGGACACG
This sequence comes from Archips crataeganus, assembly GCA_947859365.1. NCBI lineage: Eukaryota > Metazoa > Arthropoda > Insecta > Lepidoptera > Tortricidae > Archips > Archips crataeganus. Next base: position 4,660,691 of record OX402061.1, on the reverse strand, counting down.
CACAAGGTAGGGTTCCGTAGCCATTATAAAAAATCAAGTAATATTTTTCTCAGGATTTCGTATGTGTACGGAATCATCCAAGTTTAGGTATGTTTTATACCTTAGGCTACTATTTACTCTTAAACTACAAATAATTTCCAAGCAATCTTAGCCGCTATAATTTTCCTAGTAAATTTGATATATTTACTACCATTCTGAATTTTTTCAAATTTTTCCACCCAACAGTTTAAAGAAAGAAAGAAAGAAATAGTTTAGATTTTAGAGGGGGGGGGGACGCTCGATTTTAATGAAATTTTTCACTTTAAAGTTGAATATTTCGCAAACAGATCACTGAATAGAAAAATCATGTTAGCAACCCCGCAATGGTTTTAAAAGACCTATCCAACGATACCCCACACTATAGGATTAGTCGAGAAAAAAAAAATCACCCCCCCTTTACGTCTATAGGAGGTACCCTAAAAAAATATTTATTTTTATTTTTTATTTTACCACTTTGTTGGCGTGACTGATATGTGATACGTATATTCATGCCAAATTACAGCTTTCTAGTACTAACGATCTCTGAGCTTAGCCGCGGACAGACAGACAGACAGACAGACGGACAGACATGGCGAAACTATAAGGGTTCCTAGTTGACTACGGAACCCTAAAAAAAACAGACAATCAAATATCTTCTCTTTATAATATTAGTTTAGATTTGTATGAGTAAATCCAGAGGCCATATTGTTTGACGCGCGGGAGCTTGCTATCGCATTCACCATCTCTTTCTGTCACCATCTTATACCGTTTGTCAGAAGTAAATAGTGAAAGCAATAGCAAGCGTCCGCGCATTAGATAATAAGCGCACAGGCCCTTACCAGATGATTTTAGTTAGTCAATTTAAATTTTGTTTACGAATTGAATGACAATCATGTCATGGTCATGAGAATATCATCGTATCAAAATTGATTCCTGTCAACTCTTGGCATATTAGAAGGTTCAATTTTGTGAGAATTGTCTAATCTGAACAATTTATTGAAGCCAGTTTTAAGCAATAGCCCGTTGGGTTCGTATTGATTTGCGTCATCAATAAGTTAGCCAACTGTAAAGTTCTGTGAGACATCGAGCAAATCGTGTGACTACCACTACATAGCGGTATACGGTCAATCAAATAAACTAGTTAATACCATAACCTCGAAATGTACCGCTTCAATCCTAACTCTAATATCAGTAATATCATGCTAAATACGTCGCCATAATATTCTTCTATTTTTGTCAACTACCCATGTTTCAAGCCACCAAAGTTTCACATACACTGTTTAACCATTTTTTGTTACATTTCCCCGTACGACATAATACAGTTGAAAATTTCATGCAAAACACACGCCAACCATTTTTCAACTAAATATGTATAAAAAACAACACAGCAAACAAAGGAAAAATACATCTAAACTTCATCAATACCACCAACTAATATCTAAATGTCACCGTAGAACCTTATGGCAATATCTACCGCAAATAACTCTATCAATGCCCTTTTAGTCATTTCATTACCCAATAAAATAATTCAAAATGTTACCACGACACCACAAAATCAATCAGGAGAAGTTAAGACGTCACAACAAAGGGACAGCACAACAGGGGTGATAGATAACTTACTCAATTGTTTCGAAGCGGCAAACACATACAAAACACGGTACTATGACCTGACTTTTATATGGAATGAAGTGCAAAAGATTATAGTAAGGTATACTAAAATACAGAAATTGTACAATGTACTTACGCGTATTTTCATTCACATAAGCGAGCTATCTACTCTAAAGCTACGGATGCGAGCGACTAGGAAATTGATAGCGACTGCATTTGAGCGTACATCATTATCTAATATATTAGTGTGTACTTGCGTGTATTCTTTGTATGTATGTGTATTGTTTATGTTCTATTGGATTGGGTTTACTTTTGATTTCGACTCTTTTTCACTTTGCATTGTATGGCTACTCTTGTCTCTGATGTCCTGTCAATCGTTCAAAGGTGAACTGGAAGAGATCCCTTTAAGGGGTAAGTTCGCCTTTGTACATCTGATTCTCTTGTTAACTGTTAATTTTCATGTTTTATGTACAATAAAGAGTTTTACATTCTCATCATCTCAACCTATATACATCCCATTGTATGGCACAGGGCTCTTCTCTAAATGAGAGGCCGTAGTTCCCACGCGGGCCCAGTGCGGATTGGGAACTTCACACACACCATTTCATTTCCTCGCAGGTGTGTGCAGGTTTCCTCACGAAGTTTCCCTTCACCGTAAAGCTCATGGTAAATTTCAAATTTAATTTCGCACGTAAAATCCGAAAAAAGGTGCGAGCCCGGGTTTGAACCCATGACCCTCTGCTTGAGAGACCACAGGTCAAACCATTAGGCTACTACGACGCGTACGTGTGCGAATGTAAATTTAGCTCATTATAGAGTACTTACTTACTTTAACGACCGCTTTAGCCTAGTTGGTAGTGACCCTGCCTACGAAGCAAGAGGTCCTGGGTTCAAATCCCGGTAAGGGCATTTATTTGTGTGATGAGCACGAATATTTGTTCCTGAGTTATGGATGTTTTCTATGTATTTAAGTATTTATTTATCTATATAAGTATGTTTATCGTCGTCTAGTACCCATAGTACAAGCTTTGCTTAGTTTGGGACTAGGTCGATTTGTGTAAGATTGTCCCCTAATATTTATTTATTTATTTATACTGTTGAAACATTGCAATGGCCTTCCCATTTAACATCTAAATTACGTAAAAGTTGGGAATGCTGATCCATTGTATAACATTGTATCCAATTTGTCTTGTAGAATGTCCCTGAGTAAAAATGCGTGACTCGGTAGAACAAATTAGCACGTCTGAGTGAGGTAATATTGTAACAGTACACAGATGTTGGACAAACAAATAAAGCTAGGCAAATTTGTGAATCGTGGTACTTGAGTAACGGTGTCCCTTACGTAACGTATCACTGTAAATGTTCTACAATAGAAAAACTACCAACGTAGAATCACAACGAAAAAAAGTTAACTAATTAATGTGACATCATTTTAAAAAATGCTGAATAATATAATATATGTGTGTACTTGTGTGTATTCTTTGTAAGTATGGGTATTGTTTATGTTTTGTTAGTTTGGGTTTATTTTTGATTTCGGCTCTTTTTTTTTACTCAGCATTGTATGCCTACTCTTGTCTCTAATGTCCTGTCATTCGTTCTAAGGTTAACTGGAAGAGATCCCTTTAAGGGATAAGTTCGCCTTTGTACATCTGTATCTCTTGTTAACTAGTTATTTTCATGTTTTATGTACAATAAAGTTTTACATACATACATACATACATACATACATAATTTTAATATTAATCTTGTTTTTTTATATATATATATATATAGAGTTAACAAATACACCACTTTTATGCGTAGCCAGGATAAAACTTTTACCGGATTTCTAATTAAAAGCGCTGTTTGAAAAAAAAAAAAAAACAGGTTCAGTAGCTAATTTCTTTGCTGACCATTCATGCACTTTGCCACATTGAATTATGGTCAGTTGAAGTGTGTATACTATAGTACCAAGAAATTCTTTTACCTCCCCGAGGCGCAAGCCACACAGAAGAGACGTGGGACGGAGGCGCGTTGCAGTCGTGGCACCCATTGAATCACACACCAGCAGATAGAAGAGACGGGGCGGGGACGCGGCCTGCGTCGCGCCCCCGTCCTACGTCTCTTCTGTGTGGATTGCTCCTAAGGTTCAATGTCAGTTGTAAGGCTTAAAACATCAAAGGCCATTTTCATTTACAAAGCAAGTTGTCAATCAGCATTATTTTTTAGGGTTCCGTACCCAAAGGATAAAAACCCCCCCTATTACTGAGACTTCGCTGTCCGTCCGTCTGTCACCAGGCTGTATCTCATGAATCGCGATAGCTAGACAGTTGAAATTTTCACAGATGATGTATGTCGGTTGCCGCTATAACAACAAATACTAAAAAACAGAATAAAATAAATATTTAGGGGGGCTCCCATACAACAAACGTGATTTTTTTGCTCGTTTTTGCTCGATATTGATAACGGCAACAGGTAGACGCTTGAAATATTCACAGAATATGTAGTTATATATTCACTTTAAAAATAAATAATTAAACTAAAATAAAACAAATATGTAAGGGAGGTTCCCATACAACAAACGTTTTTTTTTTGCCGTTTTTATAGATAATGGTACGGAACCCTTCGTTCGCGAGTCCGACTCGCACTTGGCCGGTTTTTTATTCTGATGTCGAAACTGTCATTAAATATGGTAAAGCACTTATGTACTTGGTTGACTATATGTAAGTGTGACACAATAGCATGTCAACGGAAAGTCAACAGACACTTGACAATAGCAAGTGGTTGAGGCAGTTTTCCAAAAGCTTTGATAAGTTTAATATCAGTGAGCAGACCAACTCATTCTCAATTTACACTGAAAGAGCTTGGGCTGAAGTTTCGCAGTTCTTATTTACTCATTTACCCTGGCTACACATAATGAAAGTCACAAACACCATGCGGTTAGCAAGTCTTACCAGGCCGCTTATACTTGACGCGTTTGGGGTCACCTGGCGCGTCGTTAGCGACCGGCGCTGACGCGGACGCGGCAGCGGGAGCGGGAGCGAGAGCGGGTGCGGGCGCGGACGGCACGTGGCGCGGACTGCGTTTCGACTGCTCGATCTCGCGCCGGCATTTCTCTTGGGCGACCTGGCGATCATGAGGAAATATGAATATGGTTTTACTCTTATTTCCTTTTGGGGGGAGGCAGAGATGTAAGAATACCAAACTTGTTTCCATTTTTTGTGTCTGTTGCCAATGCTACATCATAAAATTATGTGTTAATCCTGGTTATAAACTATCTGTGTGCCTAATTTCACCAGAATCCGTCAAACCGTTTTAGCGTGAAAAAGTAACAAACATCCACATAATCATAAGTATACATACATCCATCCAAACTTTCACGTTTATGTTAGTGGGAAGTGGGATGAGAATCACGCAGCTTTCCACCAGCCCCTGGCCACGCGTGGATCTGCTCGCGCGCGCTGCTGCGGTGGATGATGTCATTTATAGTGTCATCATCCCTATTATAGCTAAACCGTTTAAAGGAGCCCTTGCCCGCGCGATACAGGAGCTGGGAGGTATGACGACAAAGGGGGTCGGGAGAGGTGCGGGCGGCAGGCAAACGACGCGCTCTCCGCCCCCTCCGCTCTCCGTCCCCTTTGTCGTCATAGCCCCTATACCGCGCGGGCGAGGACTCATTTAAACGGTCTAGCTATATACTAGTGCCCATAATTCGAGAGACAAGCTTAGCTTGACAATTAAAGGTTTACCAGGGTTAGACAAAATTAAATAGCGATGTGGCCGATATCGATAATCAGTGTCGACTGGACTATATGATTTACTATAAGACGGATTTTTTTTACTTAATAAATAAATAATAAATATCACGGGACAATTCACACCAATTCATCTAGTCCCAAACTAAGCAAAGCTTGTACTACTTCATTTAAAGATATCTTACATTGAAAAGTAAATTGTTAAATTAATTTAATCATATCACCGTAAGTAATGAATAAATACCACAGGGAGCCAAAGCCGTAATGTTTTTTTTTAATATCGACACGAACAGCACTACCCTGCCTGTGGCAACATTTGAGCATTTTGTCAAAGTTGTCTCTCGAATTATGGCCACTAGTATTGTACGGTCAGCGTACATTAAAATTACTAGGCTCTCTACGCGTGTAACCCCAATTACCGACACTGCTGTCAATGCACATCTAATTTACCTCAATATTGCTTAAGATGATTTCAATTAGTCACGTCTTAGTACTCTAACCGCGAACAGTAACATTTGTATGGACATTAGTACCTAGATCAGTGATTCAAACTAACATTTAACATTTGTAACATTATTATTTAACATTATTAATTAAACAGTTTTAAACATAAACAATTTCTTTTCACATTTCACATCAACCAAGAAGGGTACTCGTAGTATATCGGTTCGTCGCGTGCTACGGGTATAATTTAAGGGTCGCTACCCTTACAAGTATAGTGAGACTCACGCAGCTTTCGACCAGTCCCTTGGCCACGGCGATCTGCTCGCGCGTCCCTCGGAAGGTGACGTGCCGCTGCAAGCCGCCGTCCCCGGGCTGGCCTTCCACTTTCACGCGCGCGCCGCTGCGGTGGCTGATGTCGTTTATGCTCTCGCCTCCTGAGCCTAAATAAAAAAATGATCTATATACCTCCCACCAGGGCCGGATTTAGGGGAGGGCAACCCGGGCAACAGCCCCGGGGCCTCCACAATAGAGGGGCCAGTAGAAACTTCGAAAGAAAATTGTCAAATTCCGTTGAGTAATTATTTGGATCATCATCATCATCCTAGCCTACATAAGCCCAACTGTAGGGCACAGGCCTCCTCTCAGAATGAGAGGGCTTGGGCCATAGTTCCCACGCGGGCCCAGTGCGGATTGGGAACGTCACACACACCATTGAATTTCTTCGCAGGTTTCCTCACGATGTTTTCCTTCACCGTAAAGCTCATGGTAAATATCAATTGTAATTTCACATATAAATTCCGAAAAACTCAGAGTTGAACCCACGACCCTCTGCTTGAGAGACCATAGGTCAAACCACTAGGCCATCACGGCTTTTTTATTATTTGGATATGTGGAAAATAATTTGTGGACAGGGGGCCTCCACTCCCTTTATGCCCCGAGGCCGCCAGACCTCTAAATCCGGCCCTGCCTCCCACAGCAGATAGGCCTCCTCTAGATTCGAGCACCCTTTGGCATGCTAAATTTAAAGGTATTGCTGAGAGCTGTAAACCGTCAGGGATAGTGCAAATTTCTTCCGTGGATATCGTAAGAAGCGACTAAGGAAAGGTTAAGGTTTATTGTATGCGCGATAGGCTAGCAACCTGCCACTATTATACCACTTTTACCTTTAAATCTAAAATTGCTAAAAGTGGCCTCGAAATGTAAATGTAACGTTTCGTGTGCTCTGCCTACCCCCGTTGGGAATACAGGCATTGGATTACCTCGTATCCGACAAATTTAGGCAATTTCCAATTTTTACTGCAAAATATGACGTCAAAATCATCCCCTGTAAATCAACATGTACTGCAGACACACAGTATTTACTTGTGGTAGATAAGCGGATCTGTACTATTCCCGACGCAATGCCACAAGAGGCTACAGTCTGCCTAAACTGGTTACCGTATAAAGCTGTGCGACGACTTCGCGCGGCCGCCGTGCGAACATTTTTTTTTTTTCATTTATTTACTCAAAAACAAACAAAAGAAGTACAGAAATACTTATCTATATACCTCTGCCAAACTGCATAGCAGTTTGTTGGCAGAAAGTTTATAACTCTCACTACTTAAATTAATAGGGTTCCGACACTCGCTTGTCCGGTTTTATTAAATATTCAAACCCGGTGCCGGCTGCGTAGGCACAGCGCGCCGCGGCCCTTTGTTATTGACTTACATTTTTGATAATGAAGGTGGAATTACGCTGTGCGCTGCGCAGCACGCACCGACATCAGCAATACTAATATACACATGACACAAACATGCACTACTCATAGTTATGCCTTTTCTATGTATACTTACTTGGAAAATACTACTATTGTTGGACCGTGGCGAACCTTTGTTTTGGATCGTTCCAGCCTGTCAGAATTCGAATTGCCTAGCGCGGCGGCACGGTATCCACAGTGCGCGGCTGCCGCGCGAGCCAATGTTCGATGGTTTGTCGCGCGAAGTCGATACAAAGCTGAACCGTCCGGCCACGACTTCGCGCGTTTGGCGGCGCGGCGAGCGTTTTATCAGTTCATTGCAAATTATTGAATAAATTATCTTATCTTATTGCGTGTGCCGCCAGGTAACCACTGTACGGCGAGCGTCTCGGCCGCGCAATGAACACAGAAAACGCTTGCCGCGCCGCCAGACGCGCGAAGTCGTGGCCGGGCTGTTAGATACTTACCAATAATCCTTCCGCAAGCCCAATTGGGAACAACCAGGGTATCCTCCACAATAAGAGGCTGCTGCTTCATGAAGTCGTGGACTAAGTTTTCGGCCGTTTGCGAGGTATGACTCTCCCCTCGTATCACGCACACGTCATAGTCCTTGTCGCTAAACTTCTTGAAGTTAATCTTGGCGCCCGACTTGGCTTCTATTTCCTTTATGTTGCATCCACTGCGGCCTGCGTGAGTAAGATATAACATCAACCTTAATTAAAAGATTGATAAGTTACCTAACCTTAGAGCCATGTCACACTGGCGATTTGCGAATGTGTTAAAAGCGGAGGGAGCGACCAGCATGTTCACCGCAAGCACGCAACAGATTCGCCGCGAACAAGCAGCGAGTTAGTCGCGTCTATAGGGCTGGGACTCACGTAAGTCAGCTAACATCTACATTATGTATTTTACCCACTTCACCCTTCACCCTCGGTTTCTTTTTGTACCTACATCATGGCGCCCCAGCCCTATATGTCTATATGTAGACGCAACGAATTCGCTGCGCGTTCGCGACGAAAACGTCATGCATTCGCGGCGAATCTGTTGCGCGCTCGCGGCGAATCTGTAGCGCGTTCGCTCCGCTCTTTATGTTCGCAAATCGCCAGTGTGATATGGCTCTAAGCAAGGACTTGTTGAAAGCTAGGATTTAAGGATTGCCATTTTGCATCAGATTATAGGGAAATTTTCATCTTGAAATGCAAAACAAATTTTATTTTGAAACAGTAACCCATGTATGTTAGCAATCCTCACTGAGACCATATACGTCAGGCCTGTATATAAAATTGCAAAAGTTCAAAATTATAAAGAAGATTTTGACTAGATTGGCCAATGCCAACTTTACCGTACTACTTTATCGTAATCCTTTACGAATACTTGCTTATTGCTTTGAATACTTTATTGTATCCAAAAATCTTTCAACAACCTGGACTTAGCAAATCAATTCAAATTTGACATCTTTCAGGACTCTATACGTTCAATTAGGCGTAGGATGCTGGATCCATTGCACACCTCTAATAATTAGCGTTTTTTACTTTTCTTGTGTATTTTAATTAATATTGTTATGTTTATATTGTATGATCTATTGTATTTTTATTTGTAGTGTATGTCCCTGAACATGAATAATGCTGTTGCATGCCTGTTATTGGTGCATGAACAGGAGCCAAAACTTGTATTTTTTTTTGATTTGTAATGTTTTGTTTATGTACTGTTGGCATGTCTAAATAAATAAATAAATAAATGCCAAGTACATAACATAAATAAGATCAATAATTAATCATATTGGTTATTCTGGCTAGTTATCTTCAAGGACAAGTATACTTTATGGCATAGATAAGTGGGTTATTATCACAACTCTATTCAAGTAGTGATGCTAAAATATTTATGACTAAGATATTAGTCAGTTCCACTTATATCTGAGATGTCATAGAGTCAAATGGTGTGCTTTACATGAGTGCCAACAATACAAATGATTACATCTCTAGTTGTCTATTTAAGCCTACCAACACCAATACACCACATTCAATATTTTTGTATGTAGGAATGCCATGAAGTACCTTGAAATAAGTTTCAGTCTAAATCAAAGCTCAAATCTATTCACAATAATATAATAAAGGGGTAAATTCTGATTGTTTTTATGTATCAGAGGCATATTGATTAATTAAATAACCTGTAACAAAAGCTCAACCAGATTTCTTGTAGTATTGACTGTTGTCTGGGCTTTATATAAATTACTAGCTGTTGCCCACAACTCCATTTGCAATGAATTCATTTATCACTATCCCGTTGGAACTATGCAATTTGCCAGGATAAAAAAAAAGTATCTTATGTTACTAAATTTCATCTAAATTGGTTTAGTGGTAATTGATTCCCTATACAAACTTCCACCCTTTTCTCCCCCTTCTGGGATAAAAACTATCCTATGTCCTTTCTCGGGACTCAAACTATTGCTATATTAAAATTCATCTACATAAAGTGTAAGGAGGTAACAGACTGACAGACCAGACAGACACACTTTCGCATTTATAATTATTAGTATGGGTCTAGAACTTAATTTTTATTCTTACTATTAGTCTGTATTACATCTTAACATCTTATTCGTAATATTATCTGACTCAAAGAGCGCACTCCAGCGCCTTAGTCGGTACGTGTCTGGACAAAGAGGGATGCCTGTTGCCTATGTAGCTCTCCAGGTGATGCACAAGATGAATTCTAGAGGCAAGGCCGTCAAAATAGAGTGGATTCCTTCCCATGTAGGATTGGCTGGGAATGAAGTAGTGGACAAGCTTACCAAGGCGGCTATAATGGATGGTTCTGTAATGGATTCAGAACCCCTTTCTAGTGAACTGATTCCCAGAACTAATAGAAGGAGTTTACAGAAATGGGAATACTATTTTGGTGAGCAGGGTGTATCAAGGGGTGTAGCAATCTGGTACAAAACTGTTCATGATAGCCCCTGGTGGACACCTTGATTTGACTCAGCCGGCATTGCTAGAAGAGTATTGGTGTCAGCTTTTAAAGTTCGTTCGGACACATCCCTACAAATAAGTTTCTCTATATGATGAAAATTAAATCATCACTTCTATGTGATGACTTGACCCATGTGTTGTTAGAGTCTGTCCGGAATTCAGACTTCAGGAGAAGAGTTCTTGGGGATTTGGGTTCCATGCACAATGGCCAGGTGAATTGTTGGCTATCTGAGCCATTGTCAAACAAAGCAATCAGCATTTACCATTTAATTGGTATGTCCCTTGAATAGGGAATTGAGTAAGCACCCATGAGGCTGACATGATCACCTGGAGTGTTCAAAACCTCAACAAAAATAAAAATAAATCTTAACATCTTGTATGCTGAATCCGTGTCAGATTTAAGGCTATCTTTTTGTATTTTTTTTTGTAATCTGTAACAGTGGTACTATTTGAAACAAACAAAACTAGAATGCAGTTTTATTTTTACTTTCGGCATACAAGAGGTTAACTATTGTAAATTAGCTGTTGCTGGAGACTCCATCGCTGAATAATTTATTTAGTGCTATCCTGCTGGGACTCTGCAATTTTCAGGGATAAAAAATAAAAACTATTGTACATCCTATCCCAGAACTCAAACTATCTCTATACTAAATTTCATCTAATATGGTTCAGCAGAAGCATGTGGAGGTAACAGACAGGCAGACAGATAGACACACTATTATTATTATAGATATGGATTTCTTACCAATTAATGCTGGGACTAGGCTTTTGGGAACTTTAACTTCAATGGTGTTGCTTCTTGAAGTGGCAATGGGCCTGTCCTCTTTCTCTTCATCTTTCTTGAAGACATAGTACACCACAAAGGCTGTAACTGTTACTAAGGAAAGGCCAAGACCAATTGGCAATATCAACTTAGCAGCTCCAGGCATTTTCTGAAAGAAAGGTCTCCATCATTAAAAAATCACAAGTGGCAAGAAACCTATTAACAAAAGGTGTGCAAGCATGTGACTTATAAAATATTAGAATTAAGACAATCTTAATTCATAAACTATTTCATCAATATTTTTTTTTTTTTGTTTTAGCAAGAATTAAAAGAAGATTATTAAAAGAAGCTTATCAGAATTAACTCTCAAGTTTATGTTTATCTGTTGGACAATAACTTCTAAGTGGATACTGCTGGAGAAAAGATTCTAAGTCCCATTAAAATTCAAAGCATGCCTAAGAAGTTGTTACTTACTTAAATAAAGCCTTTTAGAGTGACAAAAGTACGTCTCAAGGCTTATAACCTATGTTAGAAACAGCCTTGAAATTGGTAACACATTACAAGAAAAACTGCATGCCAATACATATTAGTTTCACTGTAAACTAACCCAAACTGTAAGTGTACCGTTTCAAAAATGTCAATCAAAAAATACGTACTTTATAATGTGAAGGTACTCATACAATTTCAAGGAATTTTTCTCACTAACAAAACATTACATCTACCTTTTTTGCATTCGACAAGAATAATTAAATAATTAAAAGAAGCTTGTATATTACTTCAGTATTCTATTACTAGCTATGACATAATAACAGCGAAAAATTACTTCATGGAAAGTAATGTGACACCCGCAATAAGCCCTCAGTAAGTAATCATCGCATTTTCAAAATATAATTTAAAGAGTAGTAAAATTTTCTTACCGTTTACTTTCAAGTTTTCCGACTAGTTCAAATTAAATTTACTTATCCTTATCATAACACGCACACCACCACATAATAATCGTAAATAGATTGAATGAAATAAAAAAAAGGCGCAACTTTCAATAGGATTTGCGTTTCGTTCGCGAAGTTGTTTGCAGCCTTTGCAGGCTAAGGTAATTTCGTTTTGTTCCTTAACAGATAGGTAATTTTATTTTGGCGTTTTTAAAATAACCTCGATTGTAATAACAAAATAAAGGGTTCGAGCGGTAAATTTGAAACATGATACGCAGAATATTCGCTTCGATTATTGAGTACATTATTGAGTTCCAATAACATTGTCATTTTAGCTGTTTACAACAATAATTCGCTAATAAGTATCTTAATTTTATTTCTTTAATTAAATTGTACAGGAAAACGCCGTGGAAGGTATGCTATATAAACAGTCTACTTCTCAAATTAACCTGCAATTTCTACATAATGCAAAACAAAAAAAGCTCCGTCCATACAATTTACTGTTCATATTGTTGAATTTTAAAGGTTTTTCTTTTGGTTTTAAGTAAATTCAAAAATAAAATAAACACGGACGCGTTGCGTGACTATGAATGTAGGAACTTATCATGCCTATACAATAGGTAGTCTCCGCATTTGTAATTTTATTTGCCCAATTTGATTCTGCAGCTTTGACTTTCCCACGATCCTTTCTTTTGTTTTCCGATGTATAGATGCAAAGTTAAATCTTTACTTTTCAGTTATTCTGTTTTAATATCACCAACAGAAGAACTCGAACAAAAAAATGACCTGGGACGTGACATTAGGTAAAGTAAATTAAAAATACTTTTATCTGAAATATTTATATACATTATCATTGGTAAGTCATATCCACAGATCATATCATATCAATCATATAAGTACCTGTCCATGACCTTTCCTTTTTTACCACGCTACTTGCCAATTTCCATAAAAATGTTGTTTCATAATTTGAATACACGGTTTGCGACTGTAACCATGGTATAGTAGATGCGAAGACTAGTAATTTACGTTATTCAGTAATATTCAGCTATAAAAGCAACTGAGCCCCGTTAGTGCTTAGTCGCAATAAAAATGATAATAGTGAAGTAGTTTAAACTACTTAACTTAGTGGTTAAACTACTTTTAGTTTTGAGCATGGAGTAATATTATATAATGGTTTTGAGCTTGACTGTTGGTAGGTATACCTGCGTGCTTATTAATTTGGCGCTACTTAGTACTTGCGTTTGATCAGTACCAGTTCTGTTATAGAAATACAATAATAATATATTTTCACTAGCTGTTGCCCGCGACTCCGTCTGGTAAACATTCGATTATCCAGCGGGAACTAAGTATGCAATTTTCCGGGATAAAACTACTCATGCTGCCTTTCCTAATGAGTCAAACAATCTTCATGCCAAATATTTCAAGTGAATCGGTTCAGCGTGCAGCGGTTTAAGTGTGAAGAGGTAACAGACAGACACACAGGCAGATCTTTCGGATTTTATAATATTAGTAAGGATTAAGTAGTTGGTATTTACGATTACATTTTTTGTAAAGGATTAATTTATCCAGATTGTATTGTCACGCACGAGCGTCTAATTTAATTTACTGAACTTTACATCAATCGACAGGTGGGTAGTTCTACTAGCGTTTCAACCGCTATCACTCTCCTGTCGCATATATTAAGTAAATGAGCGACACCAAGCGGAAGGTTTTTACATAACGATTCAGCGTCTTGTGGTATAATTTCAATTTGTTGAAATTTCACTCTACTTGTAGCTTATTTCTTACGTATATGCGACAGGAGATAGTCGGCGACTAGTCGGCACATCTCTAATTCAGACCACATTAATATATTGTTCATTCTTGTCAAAGTTATAGTAGGTAGTTATAGTTCTGTTGTAGGACCACTTTTGTTCTCACTTAGGTTTTTTTATGTATTATATTGTCTCTTCATATTTTTATGGTTAATAGCTCATGTCGTAAGTGTTGTTTTGTAGTAATTTGTCTTTGGCGACATGCGTATGTTTATGTTTAATGCATGCTGTGTTTGCCTGTAATTGGGTGAATACTCTTCCATTTTTTATTAACATGTTGTAGTGCAAGTTTTATAGTATTTTACCTGTTGGCAAACCATAATAAATAAATAAATAAATAAAGTTTGCAAACGTACTTAGGTGCTTACATATGCAAGTATAACCAGAAAAATGAAAATCTCAACTACCCATGTCCTACCAAAACCGAAGATATGCTCATCCGAATACTGAACGTGCGCCCCAATAAAAGCGTAATAGCCGGATTCGTCATATTTTTATTGTGCCGACAATCACGAAACCCTCGCGACTCAGTCGGCTGTCGGCTCGCGAAAGATCTGGAACAAGTTATCCTTAAAACCAAGAAAGCATAGAAAGAAACAGAGTATCATATAAAAAAAAATGCAGCGGCCTTACGGGCGGCGATACCTTCGCCCAAATAATATGCACGAGAAATCATATGGCGGTAATCGAAAACCCGGATAAAGAACAAAAACAATGTTTCTTATTTAATTCAAAATGTATTTCTGTCGCACAATTTGCTTAAACTTCGTAAAGTCCTGAGTCAAAATTCCTATTTGTAGTATACCTAGTTACTACCTAGTCTTGTTTGTCGTCCGTCGGACAGTTACAATTTGTTTTTTTGAATATCTAGATTTCGAGTACGTGGTAACCAAGAAGGATGTTCCTCTTATTTGCTTCGGCACCACTCTGCCCCGGGAAACTCTTCCCACGAAAGGTCCGACAATGAGCCCTTTTATGAGACGCTTGGGGGGCGCAAAGCAGCGGAACCTCGGTCCTGGCTCCTATGACGATGGTCGAAACGCATTCTACGATATCACTCATAGGGTAGGTACATTAATAAACTTTTAGCAGTTGATTTACAGCGGCGTAAGTAGGTACCTAATATACAGGGTTATTTATAATTCACTAGCATCCTTTTAACCCTAAACTCCTACCACTTAAACAATTGTTTTTTGTTTTACGGCTTTTGTCATAACTTAATATTTTTGGTGTAATTACGTTTTGACAATTTGAGATTACCTCTTATTTTTACGATACTCTGTGTATTTGTATGGGAAAAAAAGTGCTTCATTTTAAAAAGTCGTAGAACAAAAAACATTTGTTTGAGTGATAGGAATTCAGGGTTAAGAGGATGTCAGTGAATTAAAAATAACCCTGTATATATGTATATACACCGTGAAATTTTAGTGGTTGTTTTCCCGAAACGAGGTGATTTAGTATCGATTGTACAATCGATTTATAATTACTATTTTGACTAGAGTCAAAAATCCAATTGTGAAAAACGAAAGTCGAAAATGAACCGCAAACCAATAGTAACGCTTCGTTGGTACCTAACCTATCGTACGATCGTACGCTACTTGTACCAACGAAGCGTTACTATTGGTTTGCGGTCATTTTCGACTTTCGTTTTTCACAATTGGATTTTTGACTCTAGTAAAATAGTAATTATAAATCGATTGTACAATCGGAACTAAATCACCTCGTTTCGGGAAAACAACCACTAAAATATCACTATATATATATATATATATATATACACCGTATACACACGCACATATATATATATACATATATATATATATATCATATATATATATATATATATATATATATAATGTATTATAGAGGTGCTTATTTTGACGTTACAGCATTACAGCAAAGTATGTTTCGGTCCTAAGACGCCTCGGTGGATAACTAAACATGAATACCAGCCGCCGCCACAGCCGCTTCCACCGAAAAAGCCTGCTCCACAGAACTGCGCTCCATTTAACCAAACTGGCAAGAGACAAGGACTGTTCAAAGCCAACTCTTATCCCGCGTAAGTGCTTTAAATTAGATTCTGCATCATATTGGATATACATAGTAAGTTCATATAAAATGTGAATATTGCGTTATTAAATCAATATTTTTAATTATGTCAATGATCTTTACAGAGCTTGCGATTACTGTCCTGAGTTTAAGAAGCGACAAATGAAGTTTGCGTATTCTTTCTCTGGAAAAAAAGTTCTACGCTGTCCCGTTATGGTGAGAGGAATTTATCAACTAAGTACCAACAGTTATTGAAATTACGAAGTAAAAGTAATTGAACAGTTTGACTTTGTCCAATAATCCAGATTAAATGTGTCCCTTATAATTTGGACGCGTGCGGCTATTGCGGGTGCTCGTGCTCTGCGCAAGGGGACTATTGGCAGTTCGAGAACCGCATATTCCTCTGCAGGAGACATTACGCGAGTCTATTCAATCATTGTTTGGCTAAGTTTCAGGGTGCAAAGTTGGCTGATTTTAAGGTTAGTGCTTTAGTTAAAAATTTTGGACGCATATATAGCACCAAGTGCTAAGGAGGACCTGCACATCCCTTACGCAACGCTCAAAACTCATGTCATGACATGAGACTGCAGCATTCCGTCCAGCTTCTCTATTTTTATTTTATGGGTAATTTGGAGTAAAATTAAAGATGAACTCATGTTTATTTCAGTCTGTGAGAGACTGTTTCTTCGCGCACGCGCATAATAGCTGCAAGGCAGCTATGAAAATTATGAAGAGCGAAGAAATACAAAAAAAATTGAGGAAGGAGGCATATCTCGACCTTTACTTTCCACAACGTCGTTTCTGCGCGAGCAACTAATAAAGCTGTTTTGTATTTGAACTTTATTTAAGGTTTCGTTAGATCAATTCTATGAGGTTGTTTCGAATTATTTGCTGTTAGACAAATAAAATAAACTTCTAAAGCTACAATAATACGTTCATATAATTTTAAAATACTCTTTGAATAATACTCTGTTTATTGATCCAGTGGAAGTCCTCGCTAGTCTAAGTAAAATTATATGGCAACACTTGTACACTTTGTATTTTTCCATGGCAACATTTTTATCATCAATCATCTGACTTTGTTCTAAAAGTAGATTATTTATTATTTATTTTGAAAACTAATCAATATTTGGGGTGTTTCGGGTCGACGCGCAAACTATAATGAAATTGGACTCCAATAACAAGTTAATTCGAAGTGAAAGTGGGTCAGAGACGCCGGAAGATGTCGTAGATCCGCGGCAAAATGCGGAGGACATTATCGACGAGATACTTGCCGAGTTTACGGAGTCGCGGTCGCCGGACGCCACCCGCCACGGTAACGGCATCCCGGACAGTCTGTTCAACATGATACAGCCGCCGCGGACGCGGACGCCTGCCAACTCTTTCTCGGAGACAGCGATGCTGGACGACATCGACCCCGCGTCGGACCTCGGCGCCTCAATACGAAACAAATGCTTGGAACTTGAGGAGATACTGCAGAGCTTAAAGTCTAGGCTGAATCATGTCGTGTTGGATGAGAACATCGTGCTTAGCCCCGACGCAAATTCGATGGAAGCCCAGCTCGAGCATGATCTGGACACTGACTGCCAAGAGGATCTTTCGCTGCAAGAATTTTTGGAACTCCTGCATTCCCAAAATGAAATTAATCCCACCGGTGTACAATGATTAAATTGAATTTGACCTACAATGTGAATTAAGATTGTCAAAAGTTATTGTGTAAATCTGAGATAGGAATATTATTATATTAAATGAAAGAAATTTATAATAAAACACATTTTGGGCCTAATGTTGAAAATGATTATGAATATACACTTACAGGTAAATAATTAAACAATAGTAATAAATAAATCAACTTCTTTATTATCACAACGTCAGTAACATAACATTTATTATTCATTTATGAAATAAGTAAGAAAAATGATGGAACTTAGATTTCCTCAAATAAGTCATTAACTTCAGGCCTAACAGACAGCTCAGTGTCATAGGGCACAGTATCATTCTCATAAAGTTGACTGTCTTCATTGCTATCTTCTACATCAAAAGAGCTCAAATTATTTTCTTCCTTTAAAATCAACCCCAATTTCTTTTCCAACATCTTATTACAAACATCAATTTTGTTGCAACAATTGAGAGCACTTTTAAATGCTTGCAGCCAAGTGTTGTAAGGAGACGGATCTGTTTTTACACATTCATTCCTGAAATAAGCCAAAGTATTGAAGGCTTTTGAATAATTTCCATCCAAGTTACAATAGATAAGATTCTCTATTACTTTTGTCATATCTGGAGCTAAATCAACTAAAGACTTCCCATTTCTTAGAAGAGTTTGGAAGTCATTAACAGGGTCTACAGTTCCAATGTGCGCTACACTTTTAGAATTATTTATTGGCACTTGCACTTTGGGTAAGTCTATCTCTTCATTAGAATGATTAAGATCTGCAGCAGCATGATTAACTGTTGGAGTTGGAACATGGTATTGTGTCTGATTTTTAGTTCTTCTCTTTTGTTTTGGTTCCACTTTCTTTAGATTCAATAATTTTTTCAGGTTATCTATGGGGTCTCTTGATCTTTTTTCAATAGCAGGTGGTGTTTTGAAAAGCGTCATAATTTCATCCCTGGGTTGTGGTAAAGGCTTGCCAGGGTTCATTGCTCTGTATGCAATACAATCCAACACATACTGAGCTGTCGGACTAACTGTTTCTGCAATGGGAAATGCTTCAGCATCATCAAATGTGTCATCATATGCAGATGTTAAATCCATTGCCCTAATGAGATCTTTGAAAGCATTTACTTGTTCTTCTGAACAAGCAAACTTCTTTTGTTTTGTCTGGGGAAAAGCCATATTCTTAATATCTTCCTTGAAACAAATGGCTATCATTGACAAGCAAACAAAATCGTTTGTATCTATCAAAGGCATGAGAACATACATCTTAGGAGCATTTCCATTATTGTACACTCTTCTAACAATACCCACTAACTTCAATTCATGAAGGCATTCTACAAGACATCTCACTGCATATTGGGCTTTTTTGTCATCTTTCTTTCCGAAAACATATGACAATCCATCACCATTAAGATTTTGCCATTTAATGTTACTGGCATGTGTGAAGCCATAAACTGATAAAGATTTTACCCCAGATTCATACAACATGGTTTTATCACTATCAGATAGTGGAATAATTTGTTGGCCATGATGATAGCCTTTTATGATGTCATCTGCATCTACAGATTTTTGGTTCTCAGTGTTAATGAGCACTGTATTCTTCATAACTCCTTCAGTTGTGCTTGAGGCGGATGTGACTGCATCTTTAACAGCTTTCTTCCAAGACTTTACGATGGGCTCATCTTTTAATCTAATGTAAGATGATACAGGAATTTTAATGTTTGGTCCAATACTTAATTCAACATTCCAAGGCATTGCATTGGTTGCCTTCTTTCTATGGAACAGTAGGTATTGCATAGCATATTCAAAGCTGGCTGAGGCACCCTTGGTTGTTTGAACAAAGTGACGAGCCAAGTCAACATCATCTCCTTTGTGACACTCATCAAAAATGTCAAGACCGATGACATCAACTTCAAAGTTTTCTTCTTTGAATCCCTTTAGAACCTGTAAAAATATTTAAGGAATAATGAAATGGAACTATTATTACATAATTAATCTAGCTGTTGCTTGCAAATCTGTCTGCAGGTAAAAGCTAATAATTGACAAAACAATAATCAATTTAGTAGCTTCACCATTTCAACCTGGTCCTCGTCAATGTGGGACGGTGACTGGAAGTTTGTCATCAGTATAATTTTCTTATTCAATATTTTTACATGCTCCAACTCTTGCTTGAATTGATCAGCTGCCACAATCAGGGCATCAAACCAATCACCCTTGCGCTTAGAGGGCTGAAACAAATATTTACTCATAAAAAATCTTCCGTCTCATTGCTGGTTACCAGCCTTCTCTCAGGATGAGGGGGCTTGAACTGTATTTCCCACACAAGCCCATAGCAGATTGAGAATATCACATACACCTTTGAATCAGTTCATGGTTGTGAACAGGTTCCCTCAGAATGTTTTTTTATAAAAAAAGATCATGGAAAATGTCATTGAAAAACTCATATAATAATGTATTCAGGCATAGCCTTGAATCCACAGGTCATTGCTTGCGAGGCCATTAGCCAAACCACTAGGCTACCATTTATAAAAATAGGCAATAAAATGAGAATGCTTTTTATTCTTTAATATCCAGATAATTATCCCTCAAATAGTTGAGGACGAGGATATTCCAAGCATCTGTAAAAAAGAGCTTATATGGTGATTGAACTATTGGCTATAGATTGATTAAGTAATAACTCACCTCCTCTGGTAGGTCTCTAATCACTTGCCATGTTGGGGTTTGCAGTGGTGCCAGTACTTGTATATGTCTGAATGCACCATCACATTGATCTGCCATACTATTATTCGTTATCTTTGATCCCAGTAAGATAACTCCCACTAAATTCTTTGCCTGGGTCATAACTTTCCGCTCTAAAATGCGAGCAGTGCATTCTTTTGCATTAAGGAAGAAGCTGTTTCCGTTTTTTTCCTCAGAAGATGCTGCATTTCTTCCAATGTCAAGGATAATAATGGTACCTTGATCGACCTTTGGCGGCATTGTTACTAGAAATAAAATGGAAAATGAACTAAATCCACGTTCAACTTCATTTCATGATTCTGTTTTTGTGTAATTTGTGTGAACATAAACGATAGTTCAGTTCCAAATTTAAAAAAATAATACTTTTCTAGCCTTACCTTACTCGTGATTGCTCTCAGCCAAGAGTAAACGGAGGTTCCGAGATTAATTTAATATCAATTAATTAAACAATCAAGTAAAATACTGCCGCTTCGTTTGTCTTGGTCTCTTGCGAGAAATATGAATGAATTGAAAATATTGAAATGAAATCCACAAACACGACTATTTATGAGAGAACATTCAGAAACTAACTATGAAAGAAAACAAACTAAACAAAACAAAACTTGTTTCGACTCGTCTTGATCTTTGATGACGAATAGTATGTTCGAGTCACCTCATAAAACTGTTTGGTTGTCAAAACTCAAAACTGTTGACAGTGTGTAGGTAGGAGAGTTCGTTCATATTTTTTTACCTGTGGTTCGCGTTTGCAGAAAAAAAAACTTTCATTACACTTTGTTCTTTCGCGGATTTTCGGAAAATAAATAAATAAAATTTCATTTGATTTCATTAATGTTTGCGTTTCGTAGATTCGATTTTAATTGATAAATGCTTATATTTTTTTTGGTAAAAATGCATCAAAATTACAATCGTTACCGACGATTATTGTTTCAAAATAAAATGTATAAATAATAGAGATGTCTCTCACAATAATAAACAAGAGCAAGATGTTAGCAGAGATGATGCGGTTTTCCTTTCATCACAGAGCATTTTATTGTTACGTTGGGATGAGTATATGGATCTGTTTTTTGATTACGGGTGAGTATTCTTGATAAAAAATATTTGCACCTTTTTATAAGTGGTGTACTTATGTTTTGTAATTATTACTTAGCAAATTCATTGACTTGTCGCTAAGAAATAATCCAATCATTTTCATTACTTGACTATTTGTTTTTCAGTAATGTACAAGTACATATCAGTTGGGGAAGATACAACAGCAATTAAGAAGATTGTGCAGAATGAATACATATCTAAAAGTGATATCAAGTACAGGAGAATTTATCTGAAAGCTTGTAATCCACCTGATAGCATTGTGAGAGGTGCTGAAGGTAAGTTGTATACTGTTGTGTTGTGAGATTGAAAGTACATTTATTTTATTTATTTAGTTATTATAGAGACTTAATATCTTGCAGATTGCAGACATCTTCCATTAGGATCAGATCATGAGATACATGATCATTTAAGTTGCTAATTTAACATCTAAAAAGGCTACATACTTAGATATAGATTAGAACTAGTGTTGCAATTCTGTCTATATAGGAACTAGTATTTCCAAAAAAATATTTTCTCGGTGACAGCTCCTGTAGAATGTAACTGCGATTAGTTAAGCAAAAATTAACTTTTAAATGTGAGGTATAAAAAATACGACAACTACCTAATTTTGTTCCTTGATCCCATATAATACCTATTCATCTAAGATAAATTTCTATTTCTATTTATCTATGACTAAGAACTAAGTAGGTATTAAATTTTTCTCATTATATTCAACATTTTTATGTGTCAAATTAATCCTGACCGAAGAAACCTGCTCCCATGATCAATGATAATTTAAAAAGTATTGGTTTGGCTCATTAAGCGCTAGTTGTATAAGTGTTACCATTTTACAGGAGCAGTAGACAGCGAGACATGGTTCCTACAGGGCGTGCTGGTGGCGACTCGGCACGGCGACCGCGGCCCCCTGACGCACTTGCGCGGTGGCGACCGGCTACCCTGTGACACGTCGCCTGTCTCTCCTCTACTCACTATGTACGTCACCGAAAGTTGCCACATCTAAGGCAAAATAATCAATCGAAAAGTCCTGGTTGGTTTTGAGGGTGCCAGATAATATTGTCTAAAAAGTTGGTGTGTGGAATGCCAGGCCAGGTTTC
This sequence comes from Archips crataeganus, assembly GCA_947859365.1. Taxonomy (NCBI): domain Eukaryota; kingdom Metazoa; phylum Arthropoda; class Insecta; order Lepidoptera; family Tortricidae; genus Archips; species Archips crataeganus. Next base: position 4,638,049 of record OX402061.1, on the reverse strand, counting down.
GGCCAATAATAAATCTTAAGTTTGCTAATTTTCTGTCCATAAACAAAATTAAAATACAATTTTGGTTTCTTAGACCACGGACACGAAGTCAGCGGGTGTCGGGGCGGCGGTGGTGGCAGCGAGCGTGTTCTTAGTTCATTGCGCGGGCGAGACGCTCACTGCACAGTGACTACTGATTACCTCGCGCCACATGCAATGAACAGAGAAAACGCTCGCCGCCGCCGTTGCCCGCTGACTTCGTGACTCTGGTGGAAAGGCACCTTAACCCTTCGTATGCGGTAGGCATATCATTTTTTGATAGCTGGGTTGCGGCGACTCGATCACGTGACCCTACAAATGCTGTGTCAGCGGCCATATTACTTATTTTTTCGTTTGTGTTGAACTTTTTAATTTTTTTTCGTTCATCGGTTCAATCAATCGATTTTCGACCTTCAGTGGTATAGTATAAAGTTCAAATAAAAAAGCTTTGGCACGGATATGTGCTAACGCAATTCATGAACTGGCACGGATCCGCGTCTAAGCATACGAGAGGTTAATGTATGATCCAAATGTGTGAACCTTTTATCCTGTGTTAGGTATGAGCAGTATGTGGGCAACGCGAGCTCGCTGGGGCGCGCATGGTGGGTGGCGGCGCCGGGCCCGTTCCACAACTTCCCCGCGCTGCCGCCGCGCGCCGCCGGCACCCGCTGCGCCCTGGGACAGCTCACACCCCGGGGCTTGCTGCAGATGCTAACACTAGGTCACTAACTAGTCTATAAAATAATAACTAGAAATTAAAAAAAAACCGGCCAAGTGCGAGTCGGACTCGCGCACGAAGGGTTCCGTATGGAACGTTTGTTGTATGGGAGCCCCTTAAATATTTTATTTTTATTTTAATTTAATGATTTATTTTGAAAGTCAATATATAATTAAATATTCTGTGAATATTTCAAGCGTCTACCTGTTGCCGTTATCAATATCGCGCAAAAACGAGCAAAAAAATCACGTTTGTTGTATGGGAGCCCCCTTAAATATTTATTTTATTCCATATTTTAGTATTTGTTGTTATAGCGACAACTGAAATACATCAACTGTGAAAATTTCAACTCTATCACGTTTCCCGAGATACAGCCTGGTGACAGACGGACAGACAGACAGACGTACGGACAGCAGAGCCTCAGTAATAGGGTTCCCGTTTTTACCCTTTGGGTACGGAACCCTAAAAATTTAAAAACCCCCAACGCAATGATGTCACTTGTATGTCCCATCATGCGTCTAAGATCCCTTCCGCAGCTAACAAAAGAGCTGATACTTTGAAACGGCTGAACCGATTTTGATGAAACATATCTAAGATCCATCACCAAGAAACCTGCTTTCTATTAAAAAAAATAAACCGTATCCAAATCGGTTCACCCGTTTAAGAGTTATGACGCCACAGACAGACAGACTGGCAGACGCGCACACGCGCACACACACACTCAAACACTCACTCACACTCTTTTTGTGTCAGGGGTTAAAAATAACCTTAAACACTGCTGCAATTAGAGCCTTCATACAGGGACCGCTTAGAGCAGAGCAGAGCTGCTGTTGGGTGATCTGCAGTTTCAATACAAAATTCAGAGCATTTTGGTTGAAGTTGACTCCAACCGCAACACAACTGCTCTTGTGCCGTTAGTCTCAGTCCGTCTATGGATCGCCTTAGAAATAGGGATGTTGACACCACCAATCAACTGACATACTTTTTATGAGCTGTCAAAACGCAATTCTCGCATAGAGTTTGAATGGCAATAGCAACTTATGACGTCACTTGTTCGCCAACTCAATGTATTAACTATTTATTTGTTTTAACCACTCAATTGCTTTTTTGCATTTACTGTCCTTTATTGACAAGTGATTTCAAACAATGTAATTATTGTCTTAAGGAATAAATTTGATTCAAGCAAATAAATAAATTGGCCACCATGGTTGCACAAAGCAAGTGAGTGGATAAAGCAACAAAAAATCTAATTGGGGATATTTCAAACTAAATACAAACTGAAATATAGATGCACAGAAAAAACCCCAGAAAAAAGACCAATGCTGGGAATCGAACCCAGGTCCTCAGCGTTCCGTGCTGCGTGCTTACCCCTACACCACCACTGGTCTAGAAGTTAGCGACGAATCTTTCCCATACATCGTACACTTCAGTCTGTTATAATCACATTTAGGCAGTGATAAAGCGCATCTATGTTATGCCCTCTACCGAGAGACTTCAACACTCCTTCGGAGCTACCCGCTCACCTGGACCAAGAGATGGCGCTACTAGGCCAACTTTTACAAGTTAAGTATGAAGTATCTTTTTCTATTTATTTTTTATTTTCTTCAACTTCATTTTTTTTATTTTTTTTATTACTTTTACGGTCATCCCGTGAAACCATATATTTCAAACTAAATACAAACTGAAATATAGATGCACAGAAAAAACCCCAGAAAAAAGACCAATGCTGGGAATCGAACCCAGGTCCTCAGCGTTCCGTGCTGCGTGCTTACCCCTACACCACCACTGGTCTAGAAGTTAGCGACGAATCTTTCCCATACATCGTACACTTCAGTCTGTTATAATCACATTCAAAAAAAAAAAAAAATGAAGTTGAAGAAAATAAAAAAATAAATAGAAAAAGATACTTCATACTTAACTTGTAAAAGTTGGCCTAGTAGCGCCATCTCTTGGTCCAGGTGAGCGGGTAGCTCCGAAGGAGTGTTGAAGTCTCTCGGTAGAGGGCATAACATACTAGGGGCGTTCAATAAAAAGTGAGAATGAGTATGTTATAAACAACTTTTACTAAATGTAATTTTATTTTTCGACATAGTCACCTTTTAGCATAATACACTTATTAAATCTTTTTTCTAAACTTAAAATTTCATTTTTAAAAAAAGTCTCATCTTGAGTACTTAAAAAATCTTGTACTGCAGCGACTACCGCGTCGTCGTCTTCAAAGTTCTGGCCTCTCAGGTATTGTTTCAATCTCGGAAATAGGTAGAAATCACTGGGAGCGAGATCTGGTGAATACGGAGGATGCTTAAGGATATCGAACCCAGCATCACGAATTGCAGCCATTGCAACGGCGGACTTGTGTGCCGGGGCATTGTCCTGGTGAAACAGCACAACTTTCGAGAGTTTACCTCGCCATTTTTCGCGGATCTCATTGTGCAATGTTGCTATTTGTTTGGCGTATAATGTGCCCGTAATAGTGGCTCCATGCTCGAGATACTCAATCATTAATACCCCTTTACCATCCCAAAAAACAGAGCCCATGACCTTACCGGCAGATGGGCTCACCTTGAATTTCTTCGGAGTTGGAGATGATGGCCTTTTCCATGTCAATGACTGCAGTTTCGTTTCTGGGTCGTAATAATGGAGCCATGTTTCGTCTATTGTTATAAATCGCGCCAAAAAAAGTTCCCGGTCTTGCTGCATCAGGTTCAAAGCTTCTTGACAAATCTCTAGTCTAGTTTGTTTTTGCGTGTCAGTAAGCATTCTTGGTACCCAACGCGCAGATACCTTTTTCATACCCAAGCGTTCATGTAAAATATTATGCACGCTCCCCGTTGAAATCTTTACATTTTCAGCAATAAAACGAACCGTGACACGACGATCCGCCAGAACTGAGTTTTCGACTTTTTTCACAATTTCTTCAGTTACTGCTGTAGTAGGGCGTCCGGAGCGGGGGTCGTCCATTGTCGATGTTCTTCCACGTCTAAATTCGGCGCACCAACGTGCGACTGTCGAATATGGAGGAGCATTAGACCCTAAAGTGTCCCGCAAATCCAAATTGACTTGGTCCGTAGAAAAATTTTTCAATCACAAGTATTTGATAACGGCGCGCAGTTCAATTTTCTCCATTTTCGCTAACGTACTCAATAGCATTGCAAAGAAATTACCGTATTTTTTTTTAAACAAAAGACAGTTAGTTTTTTTTTTCATAGCAATCAGCTAGATAGATTAGCTTTACCGGCCAGTATTTAATTTCCTAATATTGAAAGAGTTTGCATCTCATTCTCACTTTATATTGAACGCCCCTCGTAGATGCGCTTTATCACTGCCTAAATGTGATTATAACAGACTGAAGTGTACGATGTATGGGAAAGATTCGTCGCTAACTTCTAGACCAGTGGTGGTGTAGGGGTAAGCACGCAGCACGGAACGCTGAGGACCTGGGTTCGATTCCCAGCATTGGTCTTTTTTCTGGGGTTTTTTCTGTGCATCTATATTTCAGTTTGTATTTAGTTTGAAATATATGGTTTCACGGGATGACCGTAAAAGTAATAAAAAAAAAAAAAAATGAAGTTGAAGAAAATAAAAAAATAAATAGAAAAAGATACTTCATACTTAACTTGTAAAAGTTGGCCTAGTAGCGCCATCTCTTGGTCCAGGTGAGCGGGTAGCTCCGAAGGAGTGTTGAAGTCTCTCGGTAGAGGGCATAACATAGATGCGCTTTATCACTGCCTAAATGTGATTATAACAGACTGAAGTGTACGATGTATGGGAAAGATTCGTTGCTAACTTCTAGACCAGTGGTGGTGTAGGGGTAAGCACGCAGCACGGAACGCTGAGGACCTGGGTTCGATTCCCAGCATTGGTCTTTTTTCTGGGGTTTTTTCTGTGCATCTATATTTCAGTTTGTATTTAGTTTGAAATATATGGTTTCACGGGATGACCGTAAAAGTAATAAAAAAAAAAATGAAGTTGAAGAAAATAAAAAAATAAATAGAAAAAGATACTTCATACTTAACTTGTAAAAGTTGGCCTAGTAGCGCCATCTCTTGGTCCAGGTGAGCGGGTAGCTCCGAAGGAGTGTTGAAGTCTCTCGGTAGAGGGCATAACATAGATGCGCTTTATCACTGCCTAAATACGATTATAACAGACTGAAGTGTACGATGTATGGGAAAGATTCGTCGCTAACTTCTAGACCAGTGGTGGTGTAGGGGTAAGCACGCAGCACGGAACGCTGAGGACCTGGGTTCGATTCCCAGCATTGGTCTTTTTTCTGGGGGTTTTTCTGTGCATCTATATTTCAGTTTGTATTTAGTTTGAAATATATGGTTTCACGGCATGACCGTAAAAGTAATTAGAAAATAAAAAAATAAATAGAAAAAGATACTTCATACTTAACTTGTAAAAGTTGGCCTAGTAGCGCCATCTCTTGGTCCAGGTGAGCGGGTAGCTCCGAAGGAGTGTTGAAGTCTCTCGGTAGAGGGCATAACATAGATGCGCTTTATCACTGCCTAAATGTGATTATAACAGACTGAAGTGTACGATGTATGGGAAAGATTCGTCACTAACTTCTAGACCAGTGGTGGTGTAGGGGTAAGCACGCAGCACGGAACGCTGAGGACCTGGGTTCGATTCCCAGCATTGGTCTTTTTTCTGGGGTTTTTTCTGTGCATCTATATTTCAGTTTGTATTTAGTTTGAAATATATGGTTTCACGGGATGACCGTAAAAGTAATAAAAAAAAAAAAAAAAAAGTTGAAGAAAATAAAAAATAAATAGAAAAAGATACTTCATACTTAACTTCTAATTGGGGATGTCTATTTTTTTGCAATGTATAGAAAATCGAAAACCATTTTGAGATAAATGCTTTTTAAATCGTTTTCTGTAGTTATTTAATTTTAATATTATGTAATGAATTTATTATATAACAAATAAGCAATGACCTTCATTTGACATTGGTGTAAATTGCGTGACCGGTCCAAGTCGTACTTTATTCTGTGTGGTTAGAATTCTTCACAATTTACGCGTGGATTATACTACGGAGTTTGATTTGGACCCGCTGTCTGACATCTAGCACTTTGTCAGTGCCAGTAAAGTGACACAGTGTATAGTGTACCACTACGCAAAAAAATAATTAAAGAGGTTGCCTTATCGTACGCATTTCGATAGATTTAGAAATTTGCCATTGTGGGAGCCCTTAATTATAATCTGACGTCATCAACTAAAATAGTTTCAATAATTAATTTTGAAAAAAGTAGAGAACTAAATCACAAAATATTGAAATTAGTTTCTTATAATTGACTTTTCTATACAAAAAAAAATATAAAAACCACTGGAAATTTTTTTTAGACATTCCCAATTCTGCAGTTAATCGAAAATTAATGTGGTATGCCCTGAAGGCTAAAACTATGCGTTTTTTTATCGGAGTCGTGTCTTTGAATTATTAAATTTTTTAATGGCGTCAACATCCCTATTTTATAGCATCCAATTTATTTACTCCTCATTCTATGGCTGAACTAGTCTTTTTAAATTTCGTGTTTCTTTTTATTTTGGCCTGAATTTTTCTGTTTTTACTGTCTCCTTTTTGTGGTAATCTGTTCATACCTCCGTCTGTTCGTATGTGGAAATCTTTTATTAGCTTTTTTGTTACATTTTTTGTAATAACCTGTAATAGTTATTTTAGACGACCAGATGGCCTAGTGGTTAGAGAACCTGACTACGAAGCTTGAGGTCCCGGGTTCGATTCCCGTGTCGGGGCAGATATTTGTATGAAAAATACGAATGTTTGTTCTTGGGTCTTGGGTGTTTAATATGTATTTAAGCATGTATCTATCTATATAAGTATGTTTATCCGTTGCTTAGTACCCATAACACAAGCGTTGCTAAGCTTACTTTGGGACTAGGTCAATTGGTATGAATTGTCCCATGATATTTATTTATTTATTTATTTAAGCTGTTGGTTTTCTGAATAAAAGAAAACAAGTAAATTTTAACCAAACAAGCATTTCTCAAAAACTTTAATTTTGGACTCTTGACTTGTATAAAAATTTACAGGTAAGTAGTGTGAATGCAAAATGCAACTGAGCCTATTTGTCACAGCCTCCCAAAATGTCCTGTTTGAAAATATCACATACTCTTATTTCAGTGTGCCAAAGCACCCAAAAAGTGATGAAACATACAGAACGACGCAGAGTAAAATCCAAGGAGGCAGCGGCTTTTTAAACAAGTCATTTTATGCCTGCTGATGTTAATATAGAAAAGAGAATGCACGTAGCTCATGACAAAATCGATCGTCAGCTGGTCCAGTTGCGGTGGATGCGAGAGTAGAAAGCTGCGGAATACGTTACAAAAAAAAATCCGAAAAATATTTTATACCTCAAAAATTTTTTTCATGTGTAATTGACATTGATTAGAATTAAAAAAAAATAGTCAGCTGCATGGCAGAGGGGGGATTATGCGTCAGCTGAGCGTGTGAACTTGCAAAAAAAATTCGGAAATAAAATTATTTTATGCCAATTGAAATTTTTTTACATGATTTTAGACATATACAGAAATGTGACATTGATGATCAGCTGCATATATAGTGGGGGAAAGACCGTCAGCTGGAGCATTTAAAATTCCGCGCGTCGTAGAGATATATGCGCGCAGTGATACATTCCTGCTCCAGCTGACGGTCTTAATAATTTTATTTCCGAATTTTTTTTGCAAGTTCGCACGCTCAGCTGTCGCATAATCCCCCCTCTGCCGTGCAGCTGACTATTTTTTTTAAATTCTAATCAATGTCAATTACACATGAAAAAAATTTCATGTGGTATAAAATATTTTTCGGAGTTTTTTTTTTGACGTGTTCTATGGGGCCTCATAGCAAGCGCCCCCGCAGGTGCGTCAGCTGACCCTCACTTTCCTTATTAGGGACAGCTTCTTTACTAGTATTGTGAAGTAACGATCGGTATAAAAACACTAATCAAAATAGCCTCTGCCTCTACCTTGGGTAAATTGTTGAAAGACCATATGAAATTTATAAATATTATAGTGTTAATATATAGAAAAAAGAAAATATTCGTCAGCTGATTGAACGTTGGGGGGAAAGTCGTCAGTCGGAGCATTTAAAATTCCGCGCGTCGTAGAGATATGTGCGCGCAGTGATACATTCCTGCTCCAGCTGACGGTCTTTCCCCCACTATATATACAGCTGATTATCAATATCACATTTCTGTATATGTATAAAATCATGTAAAAAAATTTCAATCGGCATAAAACCATTTTATTTTCTAATTTTTTTGGAAGTTCGCATGTTCAGCTGACGCATAATCCCCCCTCTGTCGTGCAGCTGACTACTTTTTTTTAATTCTAATCAATGTCAATTACACATGAAAAAAATTTCATGCGGTATGAATTATTTTTCGGATTTTTTTTTGACGTGTTCTATGGGGTCTCATAGCAAACGCCCCCGCAGGTGCGTCAGCTGACCTTCACCTTCCTTATTAGGGACAGCTTCTTTACTAGTATTGTGAAGGAACGATCGGTATAAGAACACTAATCAAAATAGCCTCTGCCTCCCGGACTAATACATATTGAAACTCATTTTTTACAAATTGGCTATCAGTGTGTTAATCTTTTTCCAAATCGGTTGAGCTGTTTTTATGCGATGGAGTAATAAACATCTAAACTTTGCATTTATAATATAAGAGGGACTAGCAAGATAAGGCTTCATCAATAATATCGATGACTAACTGTTTCCTGCAACTTTGCCTGCGTCCCACGAGTACAATGCATTATCCTGCGATAAACAGTAGACTATTTAAATCCGTAATTGTGCAGAATCCATATCCTGACACGCCAACTGGCTAGGATGATATAACATAAGTACTTGAAAAAATAATTATTTTGTTTTACTTCGGAACAGGTAACATCCTCAAAGAAGCGTATGGTGAGAAGCTGGGTCTAGACAAACAGGACATTGCTGATACGACAGGGAAAAGAGACACAGGTCAGTTTGATACTACCTCCTTTATTAGGGCTTATGACCATTTGTTTTCCATTTGAGGACTCGGATTAGCGTTAATGCTATGTTAAGTTCTATACTGTTCCGCACCGTATCTTACGGTGAAGCAATAGTTTCGGTAGGCTTATTGTCTAACGTTTTTGACGCTTGCCTTCGCAATCACTATTTCTTTCTGTCAAACTGTATAAAATGATGACAGAAAGAGATGGTGAAAGCGAAGGCAAGCGCCAGAAGCGTTAGACAATACGGCGTCGGGTTTAGCTATCTTTCGTTAGGTCAATCCATTTCTTTTACAAGCTGATTTTTATCATAAACACGTAGTTTATTTTCTAACTAACTAACTAACTAGTTTGGCTCAGTGGCCCAAAGTGAGTCTTGGCCTCCGAAACGAGAGCACGCCACTCAGCCCGATCCTGCGCAATTTCACGCCAATTACCGGCCTGAAGCTGTCGCAGATCCGCCTCCACAGCATCAGCCCAGCGATACTTCGGCCGACCAACCGGACGACGTCCAGTTGGGCGTCCCAAATATGCCCTCTTGACCCCTCGATCCTCCCCCATTCTCAGCAAGTGGCCGAGCCACCGAAGCCTGTGAGATTTAAATTCCGCAAGAATGCCGAGATTGAGGAGCTGGTGGCTGAGCCTAATATAATATATACATATACTTTATTTTCGGGACTTGCAAATCCAATTTCACTAACTTCCTGTAGCCGGATTGACTTCAAACTTATGATGACATTGATGACAATGTAAGTTACGGTCTGTAAAATTAAAGTCAACAAAAAGGATGGTAACTTACAGTAAAAATTTTAGTATCGAAAATGAAAATTACACAAGAACATTTTTTTATGTTAAGTCCAGTTTAGACCTGGGGGCCTACCACGCTCTCTTAATACGATTCAGTTTAGGCTCTAAACTGAACTGCATCGCTATTTCGTACCACGACGTTACTTTTGCGATTCAGTTCAAGTGCGGTTCAGCGGTAGCGATACAGACATTTTCATTCACTCACTTCAAGTGGTTTTCGTACCATGACGCTTAACTTGAGTGGGAATTGAATCGCTTCAGTGTCAAATTTAGCGATTCAGTAATTAAGTTACTCATTCCGTGAATTCTTTTGGATCGCTTTGTTTTAAAACTATTTAAATAAAACAAATTTAGTGTTTTACGGTGCGATAACAACTTAAAAGTGCAAGTAATCAATTTTCTAGTGCATAGCGTTGCTAGTTCAACATAGAAAAATCCGCAAACTGTGAAAACACAGCGTTGGTAATGTTTTTCAGATGTCAAAGGAATTATTGTTTTTGGAATTTTTGGAATGCGATCTCATGGAGAATACAGGGCGAAAAAAAGAGGCTCCGTAATCGCAGGGAGAACAATCCTTTTAAACTCGGTGATTTAGAGTTCATTTGAAGATATCGCCTGTCGAAAGAACTGACCTTAGACCTCTGTGAGGAGCTAAGGCCGATGCTCAAAGAACCTGTGAGATCTACTGACTTAGATCTAGAGACGAAGGTAAACTTATAATATAATTAAATATTAAATATAGGAATATTATAAAATTTCAAGAACTTTTAAACTTTTATTCAGGTTTTATAACTTTTCATACTCACGACATTGTGCTTCTTAATTATCCACAAACATTATACTTGGCTCTAAAAAAAGCCATATTTTATGACAAAATAACATATTTATTTAACATATTTATTAATATGTATGTATTTAGAAATTAGTTTTTTTTTAAGTTTTCAGTACTTTAAAAATGAAGAAGAAATCAAACCGTAAGCTAACTTTAGAAGTACTTTTTTTTTATTCCTAAACCTCCAACGTAGTTGAAGCCTATTTTTACAAGTTTTCTTTTTAGAAGTAATTTGGGTTTAGAACGTCCAAACGTCAGTCGAGACTTAAAGAGATAGATATATTTGGTTTGCATATAGCGGCATCCCTTTTGCGACTTAGCGTTTCAGTTTCGGACCACAGACAATATCGGTCTATCATTCACTTGTAAGCGATTGAGACTCAGCTCTGAGAAATAGACGCCGTGGTACCAATTTCGACGATGCCTAAATTGAACTGCTCTGCGATCGGATCGTTTATGCAAAGATCGTGTATGTTCCCTGCAAGGAAAATCGTGCAAGTTGCATTTACATTGCAAGGCCGTGAAGCGAACGAGTTTGAAGTGGTCATTCGAGCGCCGTAATGAAATTCAACTTGCACTATTTTTCTTGGGTTTTAGGTTATTTTATTGATACTAGCTGACCCTGCAAACGTTGTTTTGCATCTAGAGGTATAAAAAATAGCCTACGACCTATTCTCAGACCCACCGAGTATAGAGAAAAAAAGTTTAATAAAAATCGGTCAAGCTGTTTCGGAGGAATTCGATAACAAACACCGTGACACGAGATTTTTATATATTAGAAGACGAGTCGTTTCGGAGGATTTCGATAACAAACACCATGACACGAGATTTTTATATATTAGATTTAACGAATTGACGACTAATGAACTGAAACAATTACTTTGCTCACCCGCGACCTTACGATAGTTACGTTTATGCAAGAAATGTGTGTTCATGCAGTTTCTCCACCTCCACACTGTACGAACACACACAAATCACACAAACCCAACCATCACCACCACCAAACTATACTGACGCGTTTCGAACTCAACCAGAGCTCATCTTCAGAGTTGACTTCCCCACAACCGTATGCTATGCTACCAAATGCTAATGTGTGTTAGATGAGCTCTGGTTGAGTTCGAAACGCGTCAGTGTAGTTTGGTGGTGGTGATGGTTGGGTTTGTGTGATTTGTGTGTGTTCGTACAGTGTGGAGGTGGAGGAACTGCATGAACACACATTTCTTGCATAAACGTAACTATCGTAAGGTCGCGGGTGAGCAAAGTAATTGTTTCACTTCATTAATATGGACCTCCGCAAAGTAACGCCTGATTCAATAAATTGAATTGATGACTGTTTGTGTAACGCTATTTATTTGTACTTTCCAGGTGAAGTCCTGATGTACAGCACGCGGTACCGGCGCACATTCCAGTCTCTCGCGGGCGTGGCGTGGGGCGCGGCGGGCGGCGCGGGGGCGGCGGCGGGGGCGGGGGCGGGGGCGGGGGCGCGCGTGGCGCGGGCGCGGGAGAGCCACAGCGTCGCCTTCTGCTTCCGGGACTGCGCCTGCCCCGCCACGCATGCGCTCAACAAGTATACTCAACACACACCTACAGAACCCTTACTTAATAGGTTCCCTGTCCAGAAGTAATGCGCAACGTTCTTTCGACATGTCCCAATGACATTAAACGGTCGTAGTCATGAGGCATGCGCCTCATGGACGTACCAGTAAAGTCATCTATGAGGCACAAGTGCCTCTTGGGACAGGGAACCTGTCAATATTATAAATGCGAAAGTGTGTCTGTCGTGTCTGGCCATCTGTCTGTCTGTCCGTCGCTTTAACCGCTGAACCGATTCAGATGAAATGTGGTATGGAGAAAGTATGAGGCCCTGGGAAAGACATAGGATATTTTTATCCCGGAAAATTGCATAATTCCCACGGGATAACGATAAACGAATGGTTTACAAACAGAGTCGCGGGCAACAGTTAGTAAATAATGGTACAAGTAGAGAAGACCCTCTCCTTTGATTTGTACGAAAGCCGCCTTTTTGTTAGCCTATGGATAGTGATGAAAACGAAAATCGTGAAAATGCTCTAGTTTTAAGCAAATTATGAAGACAGTAAAACATTTAAAAAGGATAACCTATCTGGCTATAAAATTCGCTTAATCGGTAACGAATCGCCCATCATATAAACTCTAGCTTTAAAAGTAAAAATTTATTTTTCGAATACTGTGTCTAATACATAACTTTTTTATAGGAAAATCAGCATACAAGCGAAGCATCGTTTAGACAACCATCCAGCTTTGAAGGAGCTGATCAGCAAACTGTCGAAAGTGTTGTTGGAGTCCCAAGAGCGCCCCGATGCCGAGATTGTTCGCGACGCAGTACTAGCACACATGTGCCACGACGCGCCCCTACCCTGCCTCAAGAAACCGGAAAAACCAAAACTCTCCGTCAGAAAACACAAAAAATTCAGAGCAGATACCGTACCTAGAAGAAACTTACTAGACATTGACATAGACACGCTCAATATGGAACTGGACTACATTAACAACCAGCTAGACTTCAATAACGAGATTGGACGGAAAGCGAGAGACATCATCGGGAAATATTATGACGCTAAAGAAAAGCAGAAAGCTCCGCTGGATTTCGACGCTCAAATGGAGAGAGAGAAGCTTCTGTACTACCAGCAAAGATACTTGGACAATGCTGATGCCTACGACGATGTAGTTATCGTGAAGAAGAATTTAGATGCCGATTTCAATTTTCCGAACGACGCCCGAATGGACACGGACTTCGACGAGGAGTACAAAGAACCGACGCCTGAAGTAACAGAAGAATTCTGCATAAAGAAGGAACATATCACATCCCTATTTGCGTATCTAGAATGGAGTTATAGACAGGAGATCAAAAATATACATAATAGAAAGCGTGGATTGCTATTGGCTTATGGATTGATGCACAACATTGTGCAAAATATGATACGAATGATATCTGAGAACAAGCCCAAGTTTGTTTTATACTCAGGGCACGATAAGACGCTGCAGCCTTTGATTTTAGCGCTCGGTCTAACTAATTATCAGCATTATAATGTCCACTACGCTTCAAGAATGATATTCGAAGTGTACCGCAAGAAAGATTTGCGCGATGAATTCAAGTTCACCAAAAGGAAAGCCGTTGCGCAGGACTTCTACTTCCGCGTAGTATACAATGGAGAGGACGTGACCAACAAACTGAGTTTCTGTAAATCAAAGCATAACATTGTTATGAAAGTTGTAGACCCGATAGATGATATGAAAATGTATAATACATATCTTTGTCCTATAGAGAACGTTGTTAGATTTATACATGATGATTACTTCGCGATTTTTAACGTTACTAATTTTAAAGACGCGTGTGCGAGCTATGGGAATGTGAAACGCGTTTAAAAGAAATAATGGGGAACTATTAATGCCATAAGTGGTTGATGAAATGAATTATAGAAATCTTTATGCTGAATGAAGATTTTATCCAGTGCCATAGCGTTTATACGATTGCGATTAATTGTTGATTGTTAATAACCGGGATAGATTTTTGATCTGGGAATTTGAGGATATGCGCTTTGATGTGATGAGTAATTATTCTGCCACTACTTTAAAAAAAGGTCGTATTTCAAAATGGCTTTAGGTACGGTTTAGTTTTTGCATCGATTTTGAGATTCGAGCATTTTTCTAATTACATTTTGGGAATTTGTAAAATTTATGTTGTCTAATGTCCTAATGAGACATGCAAAAGGTGTTTTGAACAGTTGTGGTGCAAGGCTTATATTTCTATGATAAGCAAATTGTGCGACAAGTTTGTATTTATTTCGCAATAGAGGTTATATTATAATATTTTATTCAAAGACCAGAAGATAAAATATTAACTGCTAATGTTTTTTTTCCGTAGCGATATCTTAATTTTAGGTTGTGATTTTACAAGAGAGATTATTATGTGTGCTAATTATTTACAAGAATATTTTAACGAGTAAGTACGCGAATTCTTCTGAGATTATTATTTATTATTTTATGAATTTGATCTCAATAATGCTTTAAGTTAACATGGTACCTAACTAGACATATCATTAAGTGAGGCATTTATTTAAATAAGGGAATCGCGTAACAAAACACTAACTAAACTCATATTCTTTACGATGAAAAACTTTTTAAAGTAAATTACTTTACTAAAGTAGTTATTCAGACGTAGACGTCGTAACTCATACATTACATAAAGTATCTGGTCTTTTTGCTACCGCTAATTGGTTGGAAAGGGATATATGATTTATGTCCGCACTAAAAACTGACGTGATATACGAATCACTCACGTCTTAAAACGAGAACGGACGGAACGGGTAGAAGGGCTACGTTTTAAGACCGTTTTGATCCGTAATTTTCACTATGAGTGAGTCTCACGGTAGATTCAACAAGACTAGTAAAAGTAAAACGTGCATAAAGGATATTTGTGGCTCATGTTTATCAGCGCCGGATTCTCGAATCAGATAAGTATTCAAAGAGCAACAATAACAGTTTTGTTGAATAATGCACTGTCTAAAATTAACTATACGCGAGGGGAAGAGGATTATTTTTTTAAATGCAATATTTCGGCATTGTTCTCATTTCCGGCGTGCTTGGAACGAATCTATTAAATTATATTTTTTTGATGAGACTGAATTTGTTGCAGCTCCTTCAACTATATTTTTACTATTATTTTATTTATTTAACTAATAAGCGTGAGACATTCCATCTTATTTTAAGACTATTTTATTTAGATTTAGTGTTTATTAAAAAAAATGTTACCTATCTTTTTACTTTACAAGAAAAAAAGACTGCACTGTATAACGTTACTATTTTATTTATTTACTATCGAGATTTGTTAATATCATATTAATATTAATGTTATTTACCAAGTTTTGTAACAATTGTAATTCAAGCACCAGATAGATACCTATAATGCGGTAATATAGTTACAATGTCACAATGAAAATAATAAATTAAACCCTGAAGCTAATTACCATTACAAGTGGCTATTTGTTGTTTCATTTAACCTTGCAAAGTTACTGTCTCATTGTTTCATAATTTTGCTCGAAAGGAGAGTTTTTTACAATTTTCCTGAAATGTCTGTAGTCGGGGTAAAAAAAGGTTTGTCATCAAAGTTTGCATTTGCTTGTATCGAGGAAATCGTCAGTCCTGTCAATATTTTATTTTAAACGAAATGGAATATTGCATTGACGTTTCCCATTTTTCAAAAGGTACGAAGAGTAACTATGACTTGACAAAGGAATCAATTTAAGAAAATCGTGGAATACTTGAGAAATGTTCCTCTATGACAAGCTTATGCGTGGGGAGGGGGGTGGGGGTGCCCCATTTGTTCTATAGAACAATATATTATGAAAAGAATTACTGGCACATCATAATTTAATTATTATTATTTTTTATACAACATAGTATCATTCGTTTAGCACCATGTATCGCTCGTTTAGCACCACCCAGGGGCGTAGGGTCTCGAGGGTAAACCTGCGGACGCGAGCGATTTCAACACTCAGAGACTTGCTACTTATTTCATTAAACTATTTTTCAATAAAAGGAGAGTTCAATTTGATTGTTGAGGTTGTTGCCCTTTCACGTAGTAGGTATAATTTATTCAACTACCTAGCTAGTGTTTTCTTTATTCGGGAATTACTGCTGTTGCAGTCCATCGATATGAAGGCCATAGCCGCGAGCATGACGAATATTAGCACAAGTGTTTCTTCGTTAACGCGCTGCGTGAGTCACGGCCGCATTTTGCGGTCTAGGGCGACGGTCGCTAGGCCAAGCTAAGATAGCCTACCCTCTACCTATACCAATAATCATTCATATTCATACATAGGAATAGGTGAAAAACTTAAGTGAATAACCTGTTGTAAGTAGTACTAACGTGTCCGTATAAACAAATTGACGTTCCAAATTTGAAAAATTACTTAAGTTTCATATCAATTCTGTGCACTAAGTACTAGGTAGGTACATACAACGTCATTTTCTTAAGTTTTTCACCTATAGGTACTACTAGTGCCATTTTGGCCACCAGGGCCTGTTGCAGAACAAAGTACAACATATTACAAGCGGACCTCCCTTTCTAGTTAATATAACTGAAGCGAGAGTTCCGCTTGTAATATTAGTTGTACCTACTTTGTTATGCAACAGGCCCCTGGTAGGAAAAAAAATGTCGATTTAGTGTTAAACTCAGTTGAGTAGTGTTAAAATGTATAGTACCTGAGGCCGTATTGTCTAACGGGCGAACGCTTGGTATCGCATTCACTATTTCATTCTGTCAAACGGTATGAGATGGTGATTGCGATTGCGGGCGGCTGTGCGTTAGATAATATGGGATCTGGTTTCACGAGTTCTTAAATCTCTTTAGATTTTCTTACAACAAGGTTTCAGACATAATTGTAAGAATAAGTGAAAATCAAAGGTTGACTGGTAGAGATCCCTTCAGGGATAAGTCCGCCTTTGTACTTAACATTTATTTTCTGTAACCTTTTTGTTTTCCTTTTGTACAATAAAGAGTATAAACAAACAAACAAACAAACAAATTAATTGTCACTAACAATGCCTATGTCTGACAGTGGAAGTCTTTCCGCTGACGAAGATAACGAACATGATGTCAAGACAAGTTAAGTATGAAGTATCTTTTTCTATTTATTTTTTTATTTTCTTCAACTTCATTTTTTTTTTTTTTATATTACTTTTACGGTCATCCCGTGAAACCATATATTTCAAACTAAATACAAACTGAAATATAGATGCACAAGAGAAGGTCCGAAGGAGTGTTGAAGTCTCTCGGTAGAGGGCATAACATAGATGCGCTTTATCACTGCCTAAATGTGATTATAACAGACTGAAGTGTACGATGTATGGGAAAGATTCGTCGCTAACTTCTAGACCAGTGATGGTGTAGGGGTAAGCACGCAGCACGGAACGCTGAGGACCTGGGTTCGATTCCCAGCATTGGTCTTTTTTCTGGGGTTTTTTCTGTGCATCTATATTTCAGTTTGTATTTAGTTTGAAATATATGATGTCAAGACTCTATGATGGCCTATAAATCGAAATGGTTGACTGTAGGTACTTACAGTGTACGATCTAGGTCTGCGATCGCTTCAGCCCCTACAGATAGATACCCCATAAGTTTGAAACTCCACTGTTAGACATCGGCATTGTTAGAGACATAATTAATTAGGTACCTACCTGCTGCCATAAGGTTGAGGTTCTGCGGTAGCCCGGCCCAGCCAAGTATCAAATTGGTCTACTACCTACGTAATAAAGACGCTTGATTAGTGTTTCATTTTCATGTCTGAGTGATGATTTTTGACCTTTGTCGGAAGAGAACTTACTCCCATTGGATCCTGTGGTGACTACAGTGCCGGTTACAGGAACTACTTACATGATCTAATTTCGGATTCTCCATTTTACCAACGGACGTCCAGGCGCTGGGAGTCTTCACTCTTATGTGGTTAGTATTCCATTGACTCGCACAAAGCGGTTCGTTTCATCTTTCCTAAAGCGATCTACCTATACAAATTCTGTGAAAATGTATTCAAGTAACCCTTTGTGAGTTGATAAATAAATACATTTTATTATTTATAATTCGGTAGTTTGCAGTATCCATCGACCTTGATCTCGAACCCGATGGGATGATCAGTGAGATCGTAAGAACGCTACGTATTTCATCATCTCAGCGGAATTTCGGGTGTAACAGTCACATGCCGTACAATTACATATTAACGAGCTTCTATTTTAAACAAGTTCGACATGATTCCACGACAGGCCCGGTCTATTATTTTATTATCTAGTATTTCTTTGCTGGTGAAAAAGCATGATAGTTTGAGTTTTTATTAGCATAAAGACGCTATTGTTCATTGGTGATAGAGATGTATTTTTTTAGGTTGTGTTGTTTAAGTTGTGTTAATTCCAAAATCTGCATTAATTGATGAAAATTTTACTTACATTACAATCAATATTTCTTCCGAATAGACGAGCTTTTGGCGCATTTATTGCATTCATTTAATACCTTGCTGTATCATTAGTACCTACTAGCAAGGCTTTAGTTCTGAAATTCATGTGTAAGATATTTGAGGATTCACTCTAGTGACCAGTGTTTTTCGAAACACGATTACTTGTAGTGTGCTGGATAGAAAAAAATCCAAAGTCGTCTCTAAAAAATATAATTAATCCTTAGTACGACGTAAATACTGCACGGCAGGTCATGACTTTTTGAATGTACCTAATAAGACAAGAGGTTTTGTAGGTGTTCGCTAGTGTTGTTACATTTTTAAAATATGTATTTGTTTTAGTAATACGATAAAAATACCTAAATACACGCGCGGTCTGACCAACCAATCTTGAGCCGTCGTGCTTCCCCCTTGTCC
Organism: Archips crataeganus; assembly: GCA_947859365.1. NCBI lineage: Eukaryota > Metazoa > Arthropoda > Insecta > Lepidoptera > Tortricidae > Archips > Archips crataeganus. The sequence goes on along the minus strand of OX402061.1, from coordinate 4,619,275 downwards.
GTATAGTTAGTTGTGTTAGTTCTCCTTCGGCCATCGGACGGGGAACTTGTGTCACTCGCGCTTACGCACGGCTTTGATTCTAGCCGCTCTCACGCACAATTACACGAGTGCATAGAATACCTAAAATCGATTAGGGCATTTCTATTTTTCGTTGTAATCCTTGGTTGTACCCAATTAAGAAATTGTTAACAGGGAGTTAAAATTAGTCCGTTTGGTTACGCACTTTTTCAAGCCTTTAAAATAAAAAAAGTAACAAATCGGACAAGTTCAACAATGTACTACACATGAAGTGAAGAATAATTGTCTGGTTTGTTACGTTTTTTTTTATTGTAAAGACTTAAAAAAGTGCGTAACCAAACGGACTAATTTTAACTCCCTGTTAACAATTTCTTAATTGGGTACAACGAAAAATAGAAATGCCCATTAGCGCAAGAAGCTCGGTGCGGCCTTATGGCGAAGAAGCTACTTTGTTGTTGGCATGTTGTTATAAAGGCATCTTCCGATTTGGGGCCGATTTTGGTAATCAGAATCACATTACTCGAAAATAAATACATACCATTCAAAAGTGGGGAAAAACTGTGCTAAATTTGAAATACGAGCTTAGCGCCATCATCCCAGCTTATGTATGTCCTACTGCAGGGTACAGGCTTCCTCTCAGAATGTGAGGGATTGGGCTATCTGCCATAGTTCTCACGCTGGCTCAGTGCAGATTTGGAACTTCTCACACCATAGAATTTCTTCGCAAGTAGGTATGTGCAGATTTCACGATGTTTCGAAGGATGTCACCGAAAAGCTTATTGTAAATTTCAAATCTAATTTCACACATTAAATTCCGTAAAACTCAGAGGTGCGAACCCGGGCTTGAGAGGCCATAGGTAAAATTGCAGCTCTACTAATTTTATCACCTAGTTAGAAATTTTGTTTCGAGTTGGGTAGAGTAGAGGTGGTATGAAAGGGACGTACCTATTGAAAGGGACAATTCAAATTTAGGAAGCGTTTATTATTTAAAACTTGATTTAAAGTAATGAAATTGTGTTTCTTTCATTAATCAATTCTTAGTTGTTTATTTTCGCATCTTTTTTTTGAAACTTTTGAGGGGTACATTCAAGTGATGTTTAGTCAAAAACCAGTCCCTTGGTCCTTTCCCAATGTAGTTGGTGAGCCAAGGTCGGCTCTAATATCGGCAGGTTCGCTAATTCCTCATCGTCCCGATAACGATGTGTCACGAGGTTGCGCGGTTGCTAACCCCGCGTAAATATAGTGGCGGCTACGTGCGCCGGCGCAGCTGCAAACAGCCACAACAAGTAGGTACAATGAGGGGTTTATTTATGGCAATCAGTACTATTACATTTTTTTTTGATAAAGGGAGGAAAACGAGCAAATCCATTAGTAACCAGATGCTAAATAAATTGCGAAAACACCCGCAGTAAATTTAAGAGCCATTCAAGCTGCATTATTACTATAAGTACTCTATTTTTTATTATAAAGCAAAGCACTGCCCAATGCCCATAGTAGATAGTATGACACGCTCATATGTTTCTTGCGAACAAATTGTACCTACTCATGGCGTAGGGCGTAGTAGAGTCAACGTCATAAATAAGTGATCACTTTTGTTTGTACTTTGTTGCTTTCAGTCATTATATAATTTCGTATGGCTTTACAAACATGACGTTAAAGTGACAGGGTACAAAACTGATCACTTATTTATGACGATGCCCTACCTACTTTATAGACATAAAAACAGATATACTAGGGGCGATCAATAAAAAGTGAGAATGAGTATGTTATAAACAACTTTTACTAAATGTCATTTTATTTTTCGACATAGTCACCTTTTAGCATAATACACTTAGTATATCTTTTTTCTAAACTTAAAATTCCATTTTTAAAAAAGGTCTCATCTTGAGTACTTAAAAAATCTTGTACTGCAGCGACTACCGCGTCGTCGTCTTCAAATTTCTGGCCTCTCAGGTATTGTTTCAATCTCGGAAATAGGTAGAAATCACTGGGAGCGAGATCTGGTGAATACGGAGGATGCTTAAGGATATCGAACCCAGCATCACGAATTGCAGCCATTGCAACGGCGGACTTGTGTGCCAGGGCATTGTCCTGGTGGAACAGCACAACTTTCGAGAGTTTACCTCGCCGTTTTTCGCGGATCTCATGATGATGTTGCTATTTGTTTGGCGTATAATGTGCCCGTAATAGTGGCTCCATGCTCGAGATACTCAATCATTAATACCCCTTTACCATCACAAAAAACAGAGCCCATGACCTTACCGGCAGATGGGCTCACCTTGAATTTCTTCGGAGTTGGAGATGATGGCCTTTTCCATGTCATAGACTGCAGTTTCGTTTCTGGGTCGTAATGATGGAGCCATGTTTCGTCCATTGTTATAAATCGCGCCAAAAAAAGTTCCCGGTCTTGCTGCATCAGGTTCAAAGCTTCTTGACAAATCTCTAGTCTAGTTTGTTTTTGCGTGTCAGTAAGCATTCTTGGTACCCAACGCGCAGATACCTTTTTCATACCCAAGCGTTCATGTAAAATATTATGCACGCTCCCCGTTGAAATCTTTACATTTTCAGCAATAAAACGAACTGTGACACGACGATCCGCCAAAACTGAGTTTTAGACTTTTTTCACAATTTCTTCAGTTACTGCTGTAGTTGGGCGTCCGGAGCGGGGTCGTCCATTGTCGATGTTCTTCCACGTCTAAATTCGGCGCACCAACGTGCGACTGTCGAATACGGAGGAGCATTATACCCTAAAGTGTCCCGCAAATCCAAATTGACTTGGTCCGTAGAAAAAATTTTCAAACACAAGTATTTGATAACGGCGCGCAGTTCAATTTTCTCCATTTTCGCTAACGTACTCAATAGCATTGCAAAGAAATTACCGTATATTTTTTTAAACAAAAGACAGTTATTTTTTTTTTCATAGCAATCAGCTAGATATATTAGCTTTACCGGCCAGTATTTAATTTCGTAATATTAAAAGAGTTTGCATCTCATTCTCACTTTATATTGAACGCCCCGTCGTAGGTCACCGATGGTTTAAATTGAATCTGAGATGCAGTGTCATTACCTGTTACTAGGATAACCGTATCGACTCTCCCATAAGGGCACAAGAGTATGGAGAGTATACTAGGGCTCCGATGTATTAATTTTTTTTAAAAAGTGTTTAACTATTTTTAAACTTCCAATGGGGTTCCAAATACGTTGGTGCATAGAGCCTAAGGTTCTTGGCAGGCTATAAGACGGCTCTGTGGCCAACGCTCATAGAAACCCTCGATACCAAAGGTGTGGGGAATCTACTTGTATCCTACATGTATAGTCATCATGTCGGATAGCCTTGGTTCAATATAATATAAATTCTCATGCCCCACAAAGTCTCATTCGTGATAATAAAGAGATATAGTGATGTATGATTGCGCTAAGGCAATTTACAGCTACCTTCAAACTATCTGTGTAACGCTACCGACACTACAAATATACCCGAGAGCCACATCGTGGTAGGATCCTCTCATTGGACGGGTACACCTGTTGCCATGAGCGAGACCCAGAACAGGGGCCCGAAGGCCCCATGGTGATCCTCCTCCGTTCCCCATAGATCGACCCAAACCTCCAGCTAAGTTCAATGATCTTTTCATCTATATTTCAATATTATTACTTTACTAATTAGGATTTGTAAGCACTCACCAAGTAGGGGTATACTTAACCATCTGCTTCGCACAAACCAACACTCAAATCTCCCCTTGCCCAACGTTCATCCTTCCATCCATCTTCAGACTAGCTACGTCACAACTAGTGTTGCCAGTTATCGACGTTACGTTCAGTACCACTACCATGAGTTTACACTAGTTCACAATGACCGTACTCGCTAGCGACGGCGTAAATGATTTGTATAGAGAATTGTACTTCCGTAAGTGACCGCTAGAGGCCCGGCGCTGTACAATTCTCCATACAAATAATTTACGCCGTCGCTAGCGATTACGGTCACGTAAACTAGTGTAAACTCATGGTAGAGGTACAGAAATATTATAAGGAACTCACCAGCAAGTGTTATTCGCGATCATTCGCGACAAAAGGGTCGAGGATGCGTTGCAAGCCCAGCAAGTCCTGGCAATGACTTCCCCTTGTTTCTGTACTAAATATTTGTGTCTCTTCATGCTTCGCACAAGCCACTTAACAGTAGCAACCTACGTGGGACCTTGTGAAAATAATAATAATAAAAAGGCGTAGGGTTGTCACTGCCCCATCATCGCCCGTTGGTGTTGTGGTGTCACCAGTGCAGTCGCAGGGCAGCTTGTGGCGAGCTGTTGGTGCGTAGCTGATATTTGTTTCATTTTCAATGTTTTGCAAAACACATGTGCGTAGTGTGCGATGTCCAGGGTTCGGAAAATGCGAGCTAAATCCATTGAAGTGCTAACTATAACTAACTGGTTGTCATACGTCATTTTAATCAATAATCTTGAGACTTCTTAACTCAATAATCTTTTTAAGTTAAGATTAAGTAGTTAAGATAATGCATGCAATATTGTAGTTTTTTAATGAAATAAACAGTCTAAAATTTAAATTTAAAATTTAATTTAATCGATTCTGCTCGCATTTTACGATCCCTTGCGATGTCATTCATGCCAGAATGTGCTGGCGCCCTATAATGGCGTCCTGAAAGGTAAACAAATGTCAGGGTGAATTAGGGCTTCATTGGTTTCACACGTACGGTAGTAGGTACCTAATTGTGACAGGAGCGCCAACCCGTGGCACCGCGCGTGTGAACCCAATGAAGCACTAAATCCTCCCTGGCATTTGTTTACCTTTCAGGACGACATTAGCGAGCCAGCACCAATAAACAATTAATCGGTTCAACGCGATTTAAAACAGTTGTAAAACAGGTTTTTAGTCAGTTTCTCTACTGCTCGCAAATCAATTGTCAGATCGTAGAAAGTAGTTGCAACGTTTTTCAACCGACGAAAACAAAAGGAGGAGGTTCTCAATTCGACGTGTATATATATATTTTTTTTTTATGTATGATCACGCATAACTTTTTACAGAGTAGTCCGATTTTGATGATTCTTTTTTTATTGGAAAGCGTATACCCCGAGGGTGGTCCCATTTAAATTTGGAAACAATATTCTTACCCTAAGAGTAGAAAAACAGGGGATGATTGACTAACTTTTTACAGAGTAGTCTGATTTTCATAATTCTTTTTTATTGGATAGATAGGGTATACCTTGAAGTTGGTATTATAAATTTGGAAAAAAAATTACCCCAGGGATGGAAAAAAAGTATAAAATAAAAACTTTTTAACAAAAAATTAAAGCGCCGAAAAAACTGAAAAGCAAAAAATAATACCTTTTTTGTTTGACCTTAATCTAGGTACCAGTTTGAAGTTGGTGCCTCAGCACGAGCCAGGAGGAGTGATAGAAGCCAATCAGGTAGACGATTATAGGTCTACTCCTCCTGGCTAGTGCTGAGGCACCGACTTCAAACTGGTACCTAGATTAAGGTCAAACAAAAAAGGTATTATTTTTTGCTTTTCAGTTTTTTCGGCGGTTTAATTTTTTGTTAAAAAGTTTTTATAGGTACCTTCCGCGTATAACGGTAGCGTGGCGAGCGTTACCTCCGTTCATTGCGTGTATAATAAATAATAATTAAATAAATCATGGGATGGTTGACACCTGTGATTGACACCAATTTGACCTAGCCCTTGACCTAGCCCCGAACTAAGCAAGCTTGTACTATGAGTACTAGACAGCGGATAAACATACTTATATAAGTCTTCCCTAATTACCTACTTAATATTAAACATCCAAGACTCGAAAACAAACATTCGTATCGACCGGAAATCGAGCCAGGAATCTCAAGCTTTGTAGTCAAGTTCTCAAACCACTAACCTATCCGGTCGTTGAATCATCATCATCTTCATCACCATTCCAGCACATAAACGTCCCACTGCAGGGCACAGGCTCCCTTACAGATTGAGAGGGCTTGGGCCGTAGTTCCTACGCGGGCTCAGCGCGGATTGGGAACTTCACACACACCACACACACTTCGCACGTGTAGCTTTTTAAAAAAATTTTTAAAATGAAGTACCTACCTACATGCACGTGCATGCACGTGGTGCATACAATGAAGATGAAATTTCTCGCTCTGAGCATCACTGACCATTAATTATCCGGTCGGCAAGTAGGTAGGTACCCTATTGATCAACTCTACTCGTAGTTTACAAGTTAGTAACAAATGGCTGAATCTACAAGTCTACAGGACACAAGTAACTAGGTAATGTTATGCAAAATTGGGTCAACGCACGAGGTCGGTCGTTCGATCATTATTATGAGTTGACGCCTGACGCGGCTGACGCCCATTTGTCGGACGGTTACTGCGGAGGGGAGCTTGATGGATTTATTATAGGTATGCTTAAGAGGCATTCGCATTTCGTGTGACTTTGATCAAGGATTTTTTGATCATAAATCGTCATTTGAGAGAATATCAAGGTCATAAACTATGTGGATTAGGTACCAGGGTTTCAAAAATGTCCATACAACTCTATGCCATTATCGATCAGGTTGACATTTACAATAGTTTACATATATTGACGCGATGGCTGTATAGATATTTATGGCTTAGACTGTACAAGTTAGTCACTGTTTCAGTACCCAGTTGCAATAGAAGCAACGCTGGAGGTCATCTATGGGGCATTACTTAACTAGCATGTAAAACACTATGACTTTTATCTTAGTGTAATGTGGGTGATAAGTTGACATTCCAAATTCGAAAAATTATGTACTTACCTAAGTTATATTATATCAATTCTTCATACTACCTAAATGCACGAAGGGCTTTTCTCAAGTACTTCTATAACTTAAGTATTTATTTATTTAAAAGATAGCAAAATAAGGATCTCATTGTTGTTAACATCAAGATGAAATTATAGACGTGATATAAAATTAGTGTTCCTGCTTAACTCAGTTAATGCTGGACAAAAACATGCATTAATTCAATTATAGTGAAAATAAACGGATCACTCACGTCTTAAAACGAGTTTAACTCGACATGTTTCGGGCTAATCCGTAGCCGCCGTGACGTGCGACTCCGAGAGGAAGGGCTACGGATTACGGATTATGAGTGAGTCTCACGGTAGTTTCATGTTTAACATTAATACAATTGTTTTAATTTATTTCCATTTTTTTTTTCAAAATAAAATACAAAAAAAACAGTCGTCAAATAAACTGGCCCAGACCGGATCGTCCGGCAAAGGTGCCCAACACACTAGCCGCATTGCCCCGCTAAACCGCGATGGACAACAACCTTTGCACCTTTTGCAATATAGGTAATGTCTTATTTAATTTGAGGTGTCCATATCTACATTGCGATTGTGTTTTAATTTCAACACAGTGTAAATCCTTATCTGGCTAAATTTTCTGCGATTATACGAAATTTGATACCATTATACAGAACCATTCCATACTTAAATCGATTTTTCTTCATATTTTCTTAAAACTAAACTAACACATCATATCGAATTATACGAAATGATCGATCATGGATACAATACACCGTCCGATTATAGGTACATATTTTGTATCCAAATATACGATCTGGCAGCCCTGGGCTAATGTCATCGACAACCGTAACCCATTGTTTCCGTGTAAGCGATTATACATATAAGATTTTCGCGGGCCCCGTGAGGTAGGGGGGCCGTGGATATGGGCCCCTTTTAGCCATGGGAAAGACTGTTGTAAACTACTCAGCACGGAGTCCAAGGCTACGCTGATATTTGATATAGATAGGGTAAAACACCCAGTGCCCAGACTTTTAATATCGCCCAATAGTCGGCCTCTTCATAAATCTTTCGCGCGAGTGGGAAGAGCACGAGAGATATCTTTCGTACTCTTCGCACTCATTATACGGCCAACTACCGACGTCCAGATGACTACCGGGTATTCTACCGTACGTTGTGTTCGCATGATGTGGTAGTATGTACGGTCAAGGACTTTAATTAATGACCCACCATGGAACTATTTCTCAGTAAACGTCATAGTGACATCGCATTAATTAACAAGGAAAATCGTGACGAATTTTCCTTTGAAAAAGTTCCATAGTGGCTCATGAATTAAAGTCCTTGACTGTACTACCGAGAATTCCTTTAGGTAGATATAAATATTTATATTTTTAAATCTTTATCGATCACGATGTACGAGACATGATAGTGTTATCGTATGTTATGCTTATGAGTTTAGGTCACATTGGCATAATCGTGATTCCTTGGAACTTGCTACTGCGCTATTGAGTCGACGTGATTTTTGGAAAACTCAAGTTTTTTTATTAATAACTCAAGTTTATTTTTAAATCTATGCTTAAGTAACACTATATTTTATCCTGTGCTTGAAAATTGTATTATTGTGTCCATTTATTTACAAGTATATTGTGTATCACTTATTTATGTATGTTTTATGATGTGTATTATTAGATGTTTTCAGTTGTTTTAATAAAATGTTTGTTTTTATTATTATTTATTAAATTTATATTGCACCACCTGCTGTAATGCATTCCTTGCTTTCTTTCTTTCTTTTTTTAAAGGTTGCCTGGAAGAGATCGCTTCGAAGCGATAAGGCCGCCCATTGCTTACCTTATTTCTTTTTTGTCATGTACTTGTTTTTCTGTATTGTATTTTTTGTGGTGTACAATAAAGAGTCATTGTATTGTGTATTGTATTGTTTTTCCTTGTAACTTTACTATTGTCCTGTTTATAATTTTTGTTAAATATTTTTCATTTTTTTTTAATGTAAAAAATATGGATCGTTCTCTAATGAGTTATAAGATATCCTGATGGCTTTTAACTAAATGTGCCTAAAAACTCGCTTTGTTCTATACTTCCAGCTACTATGGTTTCCATTTCGCGTGATCTAGTAATAAATATATTACGCAGTCGTATTTTTTACTTTAATTACCATTCTGTCCTTGTCCTTGGGTAATAATTGACAACGTAGGCCCCCTACATACGAGCGTTTTTTTCAGACATAAACAGTTAAAGTGAAAAACTTATTTCAATCTTAAATATAAAAACGTTTGTTATCGAACTCCTTCGAAACGGCTTGACCGATTTACATGATTTTTTTTTGTCTATATTCGGTAGGTGTGAGAATAGGTCGTATGATATTTTTTAACCCCTATTCTACACAGACAGAGTCGCGGGCAACAGCTAATAAAAATCTCGTGTCACGGTGTTTGTTATCGAACTCCTTCGAAACGGCTTGGCTTGATTTTCATGATTTTTGTCTGTATTCGGTAGGTGTGAGAATAGGTCGTATGCTATTTTTATACCCCTATTCTACGCAGAATCGCGGGCAACAGCTATTAATATATAAAATACTAGCTGTTGCCCCCGACTCCATCTGCGAAGAATTCGTTTAAAGCTATCCCGCGGGAACTATGCAATTTTCCGGGTAAAAAAGTATCTTATGAGTTAATCCAGGTTATAAACTATCTGTGTGCCAAATTTCATCAGAATCTGTCTAACCGTTTTAGCGTAAAACCCTTATGAGTAGCTCATACGCATATCTTCCTCTTGCCCTATGACTTATTGCCTCTGAAGCAGGGGTCGTGGGTTCAAATCCGGGCTCGCACCTCTGAGTTTTTCGGAAAAGCGTGGGAACTACGGCCCAAGCCCTTTACATTCCGAGACGAGGCCTGTGCCCTACAGTGGGACGTATATGGGCTGGGATGATGATGATGATGATATCTTCCTCTCCAAGATAACTTGGAGAAATAACCCAGGGTATCTTTTTTAGCGGGAATTAATGTACCTAATTAGACATTATCGCTATTTTTTCCTTCTTTAGACAATACTTGAAAGCTTTCGGTAACCGTCCTTTTCAGTCCGTCGATCTAAATTTGTCAAGACGTTACGTAACAGGGTGGCCCTTAATTCACGAGGCATCAATGCTTCTATTTTTGGACAAGGTTCATAATATTGTAAAGGTCCCCTCGACCGGAACCTTATTGCGTTACGTAACGAAAGATGAATGTACGTCATGGTAAGGGCATTTCTTCGCAACTGATTTCAAGATTCTGAAATATGTCCGATTATTTCGGTGGGCTAATTATTGAGGAATCGATATAAAACACTAAATTAATGCAATTAAAGTTTGTACAGTCGAAGGCATAAATATTTATTTCCCTTTTTGAACCGGGTTGACACGATTGTGACGTTTAATTAATGGCCATTAATTTTGAAATTTATTATCATTTTGAGGATTCTGAATTAAAAAATAAAATTAGGTAAGTAGATTTCTCAATGTTTAACCAAGGTTTAACTAACCTTTTTTAAGTAACACTTTTCATACTCAGTTGGGTTCGAAAGGGAGCCATCGCGGCAAATACATGCACACCCAAACTTTATGGTTAGTTGCATAGAGTTGTATAGATATTTTTGACGGCTTGGTAACGTACAGTCAAGTTATTCCTTTATCAAGTCATAGGGAAAAAATGGGAAACGTCAGTGTGATATTCTGTTTCGTTTGAAATAAAATGTGGACAGGACTGAATAAACTGAAACAATTACTTTGCTCACCCGCGACCTTATTATATGTAGCTACGGTACGTTTATACAAGAAATGTGTGTTCAGGCAGTTCCTCCACCTCCTCCCCACACTGTACGAACACACAAATCGCACAAACCACCACCACCACATTAACTGACGCGTTTCCAACTCAACCAGAGCTCATCCATAGAACATGCAGGCATGGTGAACGGTTGTGTTGCTCTGAGGATGAGCTCTCTGTCGTTACTCTTGGGTCATAAATCATAATTTCATTATTTAATGACTGGTAGGTACGACGTCAGATAAAGTTTATAGAGGCCAGCGAACAAGTGTCAGCTATGGTGCTGGCACTGTCTGTCCATCATGTGAAACCCAATCTAGCTACCCAATTATCACAGACATTGCCTCTACACTTTGTTTTTATTCTTATCACGTTCCCATGTTACTGAGAACTGAGAACATGCTCGGATTCACGTGGCACGATGTGTAAACAATGGTCTCATTCAATAACAAACAAACATTACGTTGAGTCGCCCACCCGTGCCAGCCAGCTATATCAGTAAACTGCTATCAATTTCATTAAATCATATGCCAACATGAAAAGTATCATGTAAACCAAATTTTTATTGAAGGGCGCACATGCTGATTAGGGAATTTAGTTACCTAGATTCTATGTATCAACAGGGATAGCAAAAATTACAATTGTGATGTGCCGGATATCCGTACGATTGTTCAGGTCACTAGACAATATGTTCCTTCCATGGATCCATCAATTATATTGAAATTGAGTGTTAAAAGGTCTTCTGGTACGCGATTCAGTTTTACGACTGTACCTACCTACATTATAGGTATTTATAACAAAATCGTTAGCTATTCTCTACCCGCCGTCGTCCTCCCATCCGGTGATGTGATTTCCAACCCGCATAAGGCCAGTCTGAGGAGACGCCGGACGTCCGTAACATCCTTCTACTCCCTTTGCGTCATGCTTCAAAATACGTACATATGAAGCTATCAAGGCAGGTTCACAATGCAGCATCAGTCACACTTTGAAGAGTCCACGGAAAGAACATGTCTAGTCATGTTTTGAAAATTGAGATACATCTCAATTTCCAGTTCAATTTTCAGTTTGCGAGCTCTACAGAGCTCGCAAAACACTATGACTTACCATCGAATTTAATATGTATATCTGAATACAATGCAATGGTTACCTATCAAAATTTAGATTTTTTTTTCCGAATATTTAAAATCCCGAATGCTTCATTTATCCGAATGCATTTTTTTCTGAAACTGTAAATATTTCAGGATTTTTATAAAACAACCTTAACCTAACCTAAAGGGTTCTACACGATGGTCCTGAAATAAATCCTGAAATATTTACAGTTTCAGAAAAAAATACTTTCGGACAAATGAAGTTTTCGGGATTCTAAACCTTCGGAAATAAAATTTTCTAAACATCGATAGGATCCCGAATACAATATATATTTTTTCACTTTTAAAGAAATAGTTACCATAGTAATTGTTCGTGATGACTAACTTTCAAACCGCTATAACTCAAAAAGTTGCTTAGGTGATTTTATATACAGGGTTATTTGTAATTCACTAGCATCCTTTTAACCCTAAACTCCTACCACTTAAACTAATGTTTTTTGTTTTACGGCTTTTTTCATAACTTAATATTTTTGGTGTAATAACGTTTTGAAAATTTGAGATTACCTCTTATTTTTACGATACTCTGTGTATTTGTATGGGAAAAAAGTGCTTCATTTTAAAAAGCCGTAAAACAAAAAAACATTTGTTTGAGTGATAGGAATTCAGGGTTAAGAGGATGTCAGTGAATTAAAAATAACCCTGTATATTTAATTCATTATCACACCATTTTACAAAAAACTTAGTTAACTACCCAACATACTTACTTAGTTATACGGAAACTATAGTTCATTGAGACTTCGAACCTCACAAGGTCCGCGTAGTAAATAAACTAGTAACCTTGCCATTGACCGACGAGACTGGCACTCATTGCCAACATGCACCGAGATGAATAAGGCACGATTTGGACCGTAAACACACGTTACCACGTTACTCTATTATGTATCGTACATCGTTACAATTCCAAGGCCAAAAAGATAGAGAGGGCACGGCTTCTGTCATACAGACGACAAGCCTATGTATGTACGAGCGGTGCCCCTTTTCTCCCATAAAATTTTAAGTCCTAATGTATCATTAGTCATAATCAACGTTAGTCATACAGTGATTTATTTCTGAAACGGTATTTTTTTCAGGACTTTTTTAAATGCCATCTTATAGAATGTAGTATAGGTTAGGTTAGGTTTGTTTTATAACAATTACGAAAAATAAATTGTTTCAGAAATAAATCACTGTAGGTATGACTAACGTTAATTATGACTAATGATACATTATGACTTAAAATTTTATGGGAGTCATTATAGACCCATGTACGAGCGGCGTGGCGCCGCAACATCTCGATTCTCACAGGCCCGGGTTGTCCAAATTTTTACGAGACGACAAGTAGGTATGGCAAAGGTCTACACTAACTGTAATGTGTAGCAGCTAAAGACATGACTAACTCACGCTCTCCTCACGCTCCGCGAGTTGCCTGACCGAAATGTTTACTCCACTTCACCGCTGCATACCATGTAATAGGAGCAACGGAGTCACTTGATCTGGTGACACTTATCCTGCTGCTCCACGGCACCATAATAATATAGGTACAACATACCTAGGTACCAATTAACTATACCCTACGTCAAAACCCGCGCTCAAATCTCTACTTAAGTAAATTTCTGCAGTTGGTTTGACATTGGTTATAAGTATAGTATCTTGATGCAACTCAGTTTTAGGAGCACAAATTCTGTTGAATAAGGTAATATTTTTTCCATGTAATTTACCTACGAGAGCTCCGAGGTAGCTACAGTGGGTAACCTTGGCATTGACCGCCATCATCCGTTCCGCATGCGCCGGCGCAGCGCTCCACCGAAATAACAACATTAACAGCCAATCACAACACTGCATTCCAACCATTCGACACAGCCTTCGGTACAGCCGAACTTGGACATTTTGGTATCCTTGGAAAAGTTTGATTACACGAGTTTGAAACTTCGTGAAAATCTATTCAAATGTATCTTGAAAAGCCAAAATCAATGCTGTAGGTAGGTAAACTTCAGTATTGAGTTCGTCAAAGTTGAATTATGTCTCGCGATGTCTTGTCTGTTCTCAAAACTAAATCTGACTGAAGCCATTATAGCCAACCAAGTGGGTATTGGTTGCTTTTATTGAATTTAATTCGCGTTTTTTAGAGAGAGAGAGAGAGAGACGTTTATTTACACATATTCGATACAAACACAGAAAAAAAATACATTTGACAGGAAATTTACAAATAAAAAAAATATCGAATAGTATAAATTGGGCCCCACTCAGCATAATGTTGTGGCAAGCCACAACGCTGTTTTTCAGTGGGACCCATTTAAAAACTAAACACAAAAACATACACACTGTGACGACACGAACGCCAGCGAATAGTTCGCAACAAAAACCAAATTAGAAGCCGGAAGTATGTATGGCAACACTTGATCGGCTTAATCGCAATTTAACTTTTAAACCTTTTTTTTAGGATACCAGTCAAGCATAAATAGTTTTGGATCGACTTTACGTTAACTTTTGTTAGGTACGATACGAGTACCTACCTATCAAAACCTGTCAAAAGTGTTCTACCTATATGGTTCAGAATACAGAAAAGCCAGGAGGTTAGTTTCAAAAACTTTTTTCTTTACGAAACATTTGGCGTTTCGTAGAATTGGTGCTACCTACTATGAAACAATTATTGAAAAAACTTTTTGTTAAAATTGAATTTTTAATAACTACTTCTTCGCTTACTGCACCTTTTGTTAACTGTACTTGCATTGTCATTTATTCAACCACATAAGTATACCAAATTTCAAATCAATCCGATGATTAGAAGTAGGTTAAATATTCAACGTCCAATTTGACCCAAACAAACAGGTCAAGTAAAATAAAATCCTGTAAGAAAATAAAAATATGAAGGTAAAATGAGACTGCTAACCCACCGTTGAAAATATACCTACAACCGGGCGTAAGCGTAAAAACTAAAACAACTTATATTTTTAGCATGTTTACCTATTATTAGATGCGTGACGTCCAAGATTCCCTACGTACCTACGAAGCATTTATAAAGTGCTCGATATAGGACGAGGAAGTTAATAAATCGTGACGATCGTGCCTAAATATTTTGAAACACGATTGCGTAAAAATGAATTTCGTATTTAGTTCAGGAAATTAAGAAGTAAGTATTTAGTTGATTCAGTTAAAGTTCATGGCATAGCCAGGGGTATAACCAGATGAATGGATACGTAAATAGTATAATAAATATAATAGGAGCTTCAGGCAAATAACATGTCTTTAGTTATTTACGCACTTCGGATCTAAGTAATAGCTCTGTGTGCACACTGCTAACCATATAAAAAGGATAAAAAAACCGGCCACGTGCGAGTCCGCACCGAGGGTTCCGTACAAATTTATATGTATCTATGAACATCCAGTCTTAGCAGACCCCTGCTCCTAAGCAAAATGTGCGCAGTGTGGGATCATTGTAGATTGGTTAGGTACTGATAGAGACAGACACACAGAAAAAAATATGCTTTTCGCAATTTTTCCTTTATCTGTGTTATAAGACTTTGCTTCGTACCAAATTTCAAGATTCTGAGTTCACGGGAAGTACCCTGTAGGTTTTGATTCTCTTGCGAGTTTCGAAAATTTGCGGAAATTTGCGGCATAAACGGCTGTATCTTTTGATTGCGTTGGCTTAGAAGTTTGATTTTTTCACAGCTCTAAGATACAGTAAGTAGACTTGAGTATTTCATATAAATTTCAGCTGAATATCTTCACGCGTTCCTGAGAAAAAGGGTCTTGACAGACTTACGGACGGACAACAAAGTGATCCTATAAGGGTTCCGCTTTTTCCTTTTGAGGTACGGAACCCTAAAAAGGGACCAAATTCATCCTGCTAATATTATATAATAATAAATGCGAAAAGATCATGAGTAATTGAGTAGGTGTTTGCGGGCATGTGTATTTGTTACTTTTTCACGGTAAAACATTAATGTTTCGTCTTTATATCATGGGATTATACCTATTCCGAATTAAATATTTTTAATACTTAATATCCAGTAAACTAGCTTTATTCCATGGCTTCGTTCTCGTAGAAAAATAAAAAAATGGCTATTTATCCCGTGGAAATTTCGACAACCCTCTCTTAGTGATTTTGTGATCTCCGAGGAAAATACTATATCTACAACAGTTAAAATCTTTGGATCGTATGGTTTAAGCTAGGTGAGTAGTCAAGTCATTCCGCGTTATCCTTTCAATGGCACATATTGGTGGAGGTGCGGGGTATGGCCTAACCCAGAATGGCTGCCCCGACCGTCCGCTGTCCAATGTTCATTTCTTGATTCGAAATCCAGAAGCCGTATAATTTAAATATTTGAAACAGCAATACGGTTTCGGTGGCCAGTGCCTACAGTAGCTACCCACGTCCTCATGGTCTGAGGGGCCTCGCGCCTCGAATGGTTCTCGTTTTTGCTCAATAAAAATAAATAATACTTTGATGTATGGTGCGCAAAATATGTAGGCCCACACAAAATTTAGAACCAGCACCGTCACTGAATAGATCTTGGGAAAGAAAGAAAAAGGGCCTCGCTGATACGACTTCGCCCACGTCTATATTAATTAGTCTACGTTACGCCATTGTATTCTTTTATAGATCGCCGGATGACCAGCAAAACTCACTAAAATTTCTGTCGCTGGTCTTCAAAAAGTCGTATCTAGTTAGTAATTTCATACTGAGATACGAGCTTTGTTTTAAGTAGGTATTTGGTACTTAGTGACTTTTGCTTGTCACCCGACGAGATGTTGATGTTGAATTAGTTTGTTCTTCGCTGTATTATTGTTGTGCTAGAAATAATTAAAATACCATTGCGTTCTAACAGATCATGGTCGTAAATCAAGCACCAAGCAACCTCAGCTGTCAAAGCTGTTCTCCGCATCTCCAATACGAAGAAATCAACTTCCGCGTTTTTGCTTATTTACGTTTGGTGAGGCAATACATTTCATGCATCCAAAAATACTTACGCTAGTAGATTGTAAATAAATAGGCTATTCCTGGGATTCAGTTTGTATTTTTGTTACGTAGTAAATAATGCCAAGGTGGTGTGAAGCTCGAAAATACTCGTAGTAGGTACAAACATTATACATGGCAATCATATTTAACCTTACTTAGAGACTCAAAGAGCGTTTACAGTAAAGCATGCAGGCGGCTTTCTTAGCAGTTTTTACAATGCGACGAAAAATAAGGATGCAAGATCTCATTTTATCATTACCATTTTTTAAGTACTTCTCAAAGCTTTTAACAATTGGGAATGTCTAAAAAAAATTACCAGTGGTTTTTATATTTTTTTTGTATAGAAAAGTCAATAGGATAATAAATATGACAGTTACTTTAATGTTGCGGTTTTGTAATGTTAGATAGTAGTTTCTTTTATGACTTAAGATCATAATTTTTTCATATTTTTGGACAGAAATACGTTAAAAACGGTAAATTAAATACAGCGGAATAAGCATCCATATTTTTGCAGTGGCAGATTATTCCGAGGTATGCCTCGGCTTAAGATGTAACAATACTTTCCATTCCGAGTTAATTTATTTTAAATTTTGCTTAGCACTTATATTAAATATTTATGGAAATGTAATCTTTAGCTAATACAGCAGGTAAAGAGCAATATCCGTGGTATTAAAAAGTGATCAGAACTCTTAATTTTTAAAGATTCGCTGATCACAATAAAGTATGTTTTCTTAGAAACCTTTAAATATACACGTCATTTTACTTTTATGAAAAATTGAAGTATTTTGCTTGTTAAGATATGAAAGTTGAGTTTTTTGTGAAGATTGGAATATGAGCTTTCGAAAAAAAATCTCTGTTTACTTGTTTTTTTATGGGTCGGAATTATGTTTTTTGATAACCTGGATTGAAGATAAATCCGATGGTGGAAAAACCCCAACACACGGAAATAGCATATATGGGAATCTAAATCCGCGTTACGAAGAATTTGTACCCCTCGGAATTATCTTCTCATATAGTGTAATTCCGAGTGGTATTGCCAACAAAATTGAAATTTAGGGTACCATAAAATTGGATATAAAGTCACTGTCAATTGAAATTGCAAACAATGTAAAACAAACCTTGTATTTAAAATGTCTTTAATTTCCATTTTCCCTCATCAAATACTGCTAAATCCATGTGTTATTTAATCTATACTTACCACAACATTATCCTCAATTAATTAAGATATAAGTAATTATAAGAATTATTTTTGATAGGTACAGTCCTCAAAATTAAATTATTATTCTTATTTAAGTATCTATACCAGTAAACCTTTCTTTTCTAACCTTTCCATACTTTCTGGCCGTTATTAATTTGATCTCTAACTTGTGTCCATAGTTCTGTATTTTTGTAGTAAATCATACTAAATATTTTTTTAATTTATTATGTGTTTTTTTTTAAGATAGGTTATTAAAATATTTAAGTCTGCGCAAAATATACAGACGCTACAAAAAATATTTTTATTGTTCGGAACCAAGCAAAATATTTAGTCGTTACCCACGGAATTGTCAGCCAAAACACACGGAATTAGATTTACTAGCTATGGATTACCACGGAATAAGAATTTTTCACATTCCTGCCTTTAAAAAATATTTTTTACTATTAAATCATCCAAGACAAACTACAAAAGTAAAAAAAATCAAAGTTCACTTAAGGTACTCCTAAAAAAAAAATATTTTCTGACTCTATTTTACTCAGAAGTGCTTATTTTTTTGATGTATTTGAAAAATGTCCTTAAGCCCCACGGAATTTGCTGCCGTTACCTTACCAAGAATGCTTACTGACACGCAAAAACAAACTAGACTAGAGATTTGTCAAGAAGCTTTGAACCTGATGCAGCAAGATCGGGAACTTTTTTTGGCGCGATTTATAACAATGGTCGAAACATGGCTCCATCATTACGACCCTGAAACGAAACTGCAGTCTATGACATGGAAAAGGCCATCATCTCCAACTCCGAAGAAATTCAAGGTGAGCCCATCTGCCGGTAAGGTCATGGGCTCTGTTTTTTGGGATGGTAAAGGGGTATTAATGATTGAGTATCTCGAGCATGGAGCCACTATTACGGGCACTTTATACGCCAAACAAATAGCAACATTGCGCAATGAGATCTGCGAAAAACGGCGAGGTAAACACTCGAAAGTTGTGCTGTTCCACCAGGACAATGCCCCGGCACACAAGTCCGCCGTTGCAATGGCTGCAATTCGTGATGCTGGGTTCGATATCCTTAAGCATCCTCCGTATTCACCAGATCTCGCTCCCAGTGATTTCTACCTATTTCCGAGCTTGAAACAATACCTGAGAGGCCAGAAATTTGAAGACGACGACGCGGTAGTCGCTGCAGTGCAAGATTTTTTAAGTATTCAAGATGAGACCTTTTTTAAAAATGGAATTTTAAGTTTAGAAAAAATATATACTAAGTGTATTATGCTAAAAGGTGACTATGTCGAAAAATAAAATGACATTTAGTAAAAGTTGTTTATAACATACTCATTCTCACTTTTTATTGAACGCCCCTAGTAAAGTACGACTTGGACCGGTCACGCAATTTACACCAAAGTCAAATGAAGGTCATTGCTTATTTGTTATGTAATAAATTCATTATATAATATTAAAATTAAATAACTACAGAAAACGAGTTAAAAACCATTTATCTCGAAATGGTTTTCGATTTACTATACATTGCAAAAAAATAGACATCCCCAATATTGGTTTGAAGTATCTTTTTGTATTTTTATTTTTTCAACTTTTTTTTTTTACTTTTCATCCCGTGAAATCCATATGTTAATATATATTAATATATGGATTTCACGGGATGACCGTAAGAGTAAAAAAATGAAGTTAAAAAAATAAAAATACAAAAAGATACTTCAAACCAAACTTGTTAAAAGTATGGCCTAGTAGCGACATCTCTTAGTCCAGATGAGCGGTTAGTTCCGAGGGAGTGTTGATGTTTCTCGATGAGAACTGAACATAGATGGCGCTGTAGCAAAAGTGATGATAGTAGGCTGGAATGTATGATGCATAGGAAAAATTTGTGTCTAAACTCCTGACCAGTGGTGGTGTAGGTGAATGGCACGCGGCACGGAATGCCAAGGACCTGGGTTCGATTCCCAGCATTGGTCTTTTTTCTGGGGTTTTTTCTGTGCACCTATGTTTCAGTTTGTATTTAGTATGAAATATACTTCTCAAAGATTAGAAATAGGAGTTCAGAAGGTAATACGGTCAGTGTTTTGGGGTCAACGTTTGTGACTGAAAATCATGACGACGTTTTACTTTGCAGTTTTAATTTATCTTATAGTTTTAGTTTTATAATTGTATTTTATAAGGTTGTTTGTATAATAAACCTGCTAGCCGACATGTGCACATCCAATGTATGTGTAAATATGTATACTAAATTTCATGTTAGTCGGATGAACTAGAAGTGCGTCAAAGATTTTCAAAATTTTATTATCTTGTTCCACATACCTATGTTACACGTACCACAACAAAAGACTCCGCAGGACAGGATAAATGATATAAAAACATCCTAAAAACTGTTTAAGTACCAAGTAAATTAATAGTTATCAGGTCTACACTAAAAATGTTAAGTGGGAAGCACTTTACAAGTATATTAATCCCCCTATTTACACCACGGCGGAGTGGTACTCGAGTAGATGACTAATTAATTGACTGTTTGTTTGCTCGTATTAGCGCATTTGATAACAAATGGGCCCCGCCATGGGTACATTTTTTTACAAAGTTGCGCGTGTTATTGCGCAGTTTTCCACGATCTAACTAAGCCTGCATTGCAAAATCTCACTGTGCGATTATTCTCGCAAAACTCTTTGGAAAATATACTAAATATTATACCTACGCGGAAACTATCCACGAGAAAATATTTTTTTTACTAAATCTGTGATTTTCCACAGAATTCATTAAGCTACTTGCTTTCAGTTAGTATTTTAACGAATTTTAATGGCTTTGCGTGACTCAGTACGCGGATTACAAACCGCTGAAAAAACGACGGTGAGATCTCTCAGTGCGGGCTTACCCTAAAGTTAACTTCAGTCTAATTAAAATTATATACCAGTATCTAAATTTCCCGCTACTTTCACCAGGTCGTCGCTCCATCTTGTTGGAGGCCTACCTTCACTGCGTCTTCCGGACGCATTGGATGCAGATGGTGCAGGGCCGATCTGTTTGGCGAGCTGTTGGTTGATGATGATCTAAATTTTATCGGTAAAAAGTATTTAATTATTTTCCATTTAATTGTTCAGTCATTCTTTAGATTTAAAAATTGCACACTGTCCAACTGACGCGTATTTTTTTTTGGACTGAGACAGTGTGCACAAAACTGGAGAATGGTTAGCGGTCATTTTCTGTGTCCACATGCATTCTCCATGTCCATAAGTTCTTTAAGAAGTTAGTTTCGAATATAGAGAGCTCAATAGCCCCGCCGTTAGCCGACTAGGTATAACTACTTAATCAGTCCATTTATTTATTTATTTTTGGAGAACCAGTAGCACACACATACATACATACAACAGAGAAATAGTAAATACAGCAAACCAATTCTCGCCGATAACGACAGAGTAACAATATGGTACTTAGTAGCCCACACGGAGTTCATTCGGGCAAAAAAATACTTACACTTAGGTACCAAGAATGTAGATTTCTATAAAGACCTTACATGTACCTAAAGTTCCTTACGAGTAAAACTTCCCACAATCGAGGATGTTTTTTTCAACTTGCACGTGCCCTTTCCTTAAGCGCGAAGCAGGAAACTAGATGCAAAATATTGTATTACGTCTCATTTACTCACAGAATTGTTTGTAAACAGGGAGGTGTGGCCGATGCATAAATAAATTATTAGTCAGGCTTATGTAAGTGCAGTCTATCGCAGTTTCAACGGTAAACACTACCAAGGCCGTATTTTTAATAGGATTTGCGTTTTTTATGCGACCTATGTGTGTGTTGTTTTTGTTTGAAGAGCGACGAATCGCTGGCGATTGATCGACCGTTTCGTTCCGTTCCGTTTTTACTGTATTTTGGGCGTTTATTCGGGTTTTTTTAGCCAACCCCTTCTGGTCATATTTGTTTGTTTGTTTGTTTATACTCTTTATTGTACAAAAGGAAAACAATACGGTTACAGAAAAAAAATAAAAAATATCAAGCACAAAGGCGGACTTATCCCTGAAGGGATCTCTGCCAGTCAACCTTTGAGTGGTAGAGAAGAGCAATCAAAAAAACAAGGATCGACAAATAGAGCAAAACATTTCAATAAATATAAATGCATATGTAAATCTCAAATACCTAACTATACCTATACAATATACTTATAAGTTATTTATTATACATAAATAAATAAAACATTAATACATAAATACACACATTTACATACAATACATAAAAAAACACAAGTATAAAGGATAATTACTATATACATATTTTTTAAGAAATGGCGGAAGATTCTGATACAGATTCCAGTTATATTATTATTAGTTATATTACGAACGCCCCATCAAAAGCTACAGCTATTTCTTAAAAAATGTGACCAGATAAATGAGGCGGTTGAAACACTAGAATAAACCCCCTTTTAGCCACTGTGGAGTTTTTTGGAGAAAAAAAGAAATCGCCCAGATTTCTTGAAATTTAGATAGGTAACTTCAACCGGTTGCCTTCCTGTACAGCCACCCTCTTTAAATGTGTTGCCTCACTCGCCTCCCTAGCTCCCCTTTCCACCAAGCTACGCACTGCAGTATTCAGCTTATGGTGTTGATAGCACGAGTATGGCACGCAGGAAATACAAACAGACCTCGGGATATCAAAAGCACCTTAAATATAGACTTTAAGGTGGCTGAAATATCTTTTGTGTTTGTTTTTATGTATCCTAAAAAAGACTCTACATTTTGATTCTCTTCATATCTGTTGACAATGAACTCAACGTGAAGTGACGTTTCCGGAATGGTTTAAGAGTTTGATTGAACTGATATTACCATAAGAAATTTTTCACAACCGACCTAACATATTAACTTTAATAACCAATTGCTTTGTCAATAGAACATGAGTAAATAAGTGAATCGGAAATTAGAACTAAAATTATACTTAAGTATACATAGACGATCCTGTCAGGCAAACCAGTCGCCAATTTATATTTTGTATCTAACTATAACAGATCAAGTTCCACAAATAACGATGAAATTATCTCATGCTTTCCATCTTCATATTGCCTATCGATCGCACTAAGGTGGATAATTTAAATCTTTGACTTGTGCCTATGCCATTATGTAACGACTATTCTCGCTACTTATATCCTGCGGCTTCGTTTGTACATGGAAGAATGAAGGATTGACTTGCTCGATTTTCCGTGGGAATTTAGAAAAAATCTTCTTAGTGCAGTTCCTATAATCCTCAAAATATATGTTTGCCAAATTTCAAGTTACTCCAGTACCTGACAAGTCTTGCGTTGTCTGTCAATCAGTCAATCAGTGAGTCACATTACTCTTTTATAAGCAGATATAGAATAGATTATTACTTAATTGTCACCAAGTGAGGGGATAATAAGTAAACAAGAATCAAAGAATCTCGTATTCAATAAAGATTCACAACATTTCTTATGAATCGACAAAACAATTGAATTCCACGGCAAAACAGCTCATTGTTTTCGTAAGTCACGAACAGCCACGGTCAAGGCCACGACGCATTCAATACCTACTTTACGTAGTAGGTAGTTAAGTTGAGCACACTCGGCCCATGAAAATGTTCTGCTAAAGAACCGTGTCGTTGTAAACTTAAAATACTTAAATAAGAGATGTGCCTGTTACTCTCAACGTAAATTTTTGGTAGTTCACTTTGACAAAATCTGAAAGTTATGCGTACCTATAAGACCGTATGTAGAAAATTGTGAATGTAAAAACCTATGTATGTGTTTTTTCTCAGGTTCAAGTGTTTACCGACAAAAAATATAGAAACGTAGTTCTTTAGCATGTGTTTATACTAACCCGTGATAAAGATTACCTACACTGTGAGTTTGGTAGGTATCGATAAAAGTGTCATACAATCCTGAAAGTGGAATACCTACTGTTGATAAACATATACATTGAACAATGCGGTTGACTGTAATCTAATAATATGACAGGACAAAGGATATAGACATACTGTAAATTACGTACAACTACTATTAGAAAAGTATTATTAAAATTAGTGTTATGTTATAACTTATTACGCATAACGTCCAGTTTTGCGTATTATCACGTACCTACTATTAGTTATTCTGTGGTATTGTGTGTTATTTTAGCGGATTTAAAAAAGGTACGCAAAATAAAAAAGGTCTTGGTGGAAGCAAATTGACGAATTAATATAGAAGGCATTATGCATGAGCTGTTGTGGTGTCAGACAAAGGCCAACTGTTATTAGCAAATAAGAAACCGTGACGAAAATACCAAGCGGAGCCGATAAAGCCAATAATATACGTAAAATTATAATATAACAAAAGATGTGTCTTTTAACAGCGCATGCAGCGTTTAGAGATAAAAGTAGCTTACAAACACATTATTAATTTTACTTTTGTTTTGTACATTTAATTCTGGCTTCACTAGCAGTACTTATACCAAATCAACCACTCAAACAAGGTAGAGCCAAAAAGGCAAAATCAGTGATAAAAACGGTATCAATAGAAACTACTACGTAGCCTTTACTGATCTTTGTCAATGTTGCCCTAGATACTTACATAGATGCCATAAAAGCTTGGCAGATGCAAAACAAATCACAACAATCTCCTAGGTCTGGCAATCAGGCCACTTTTGGCGCCGCTATGGCGACTCGTTCCTCACTCATGACATCATTCAAGGACACTGTCAAGGTTTGTTTAGATTCGATTGACCGAAAGACGACTGCCATATCAATAAATTGTTTGAGACTTTCTCGATTTTCATAGATAATGAGGCTTTATTGCGTAAAATAAGGCACACACTTATTTACCTCGATACTTTAAGCCTCGATAGTAAAAGTTACTGCGTCGTTGATGTTATTTATTAATTATTTGAATTTGAGGTTGACTATCGCATCGGTAGGTATATCAAGAAAGTGTATGGTCTGATATTGGATTGATTTATGCTTTTTAGTTTAAGAAATGCGATTAAATTAATGAATTTAACAAAATTAATAACAAAATCCGAAACATCCGTACTTGTAAACACTGTTCATTATGATAAAATTAGTTTATGTAATAAGTATTCATAAAGGGTAATATTTGGGCTACAAAAGATTAATTTAAATCTTTCTTCATTTAACTATAAAACTATAAATTACAAACTGTGTCTGGAGTTAATTCCGCGAGATTACGAGAATAATCCTGTGATATTACAATATTAGGTAACTAGACTATAAGTTGATAAGGTTAGATAAGGTTATTATAGAGAGACTTGTGCTACGTTAAACAGGTAATAAATACTGATTGCGATCTATGTCTGTACTGTTAGGTACTTATGTATGATTATCGTATTAATTTTTGCATGACCTGATTTTGTTTCAGATTTACATTGCGTATATAAAAGTCTGCAAGGCTACATACCTAATATGTAGATTTAAATAGGAAGTTCTACACACGATGGCAAAAATAGTTTGATATGTTTATCAACACTGATTAATTTATACACAGGCAAGCATACTTCATTCTGTCTATGATTAGAACACTCCATAAAACTTTATACTAGCTTTTTAAATTTATTTGCTTGCTTGAAATTTTACAAGCAAATTTTGATCCAGAGCCAGTGATTTCGTTCGGTATTTTTTATGAATAAAATGACAATGACAATGCAAATATACGATTAATTTGATTTAATTTAATTGAATGGGATTAACTATCGTAAATTAACATTGTGCATACGCTACGTATATAATGTGCTACTAAACATTTATGGGAATTTTTGATCGAAGTAAATGATTAGCCCACTAATATTATTCATACATGAAAAAGTTTGAGAGCATGTAGGTGTGCGAGTGTGTCGTGTGCGTATTTGTGACCAACCGGTAATCGAACCCGGGACCTCAAGCTTCGTAGTCAGGTTCTCTAACCACTGGGAAAACTAACCCCGTTAGACAAGTAAGCCGGAGAAGGCTTTGTCTTTATTTCAATTGCGAACTAAGTAATTCTTGTCCTCATCCATTTCGTGTGAAGAATGATTTTGCTACGTTAATAAAATATTTTGTTATGCAACTTAATCACGGCGTAGCGGATGGTGCCACTGCGCAGTTTGATGGCGAAAATAAAACAATATCGTAAAATTACGCCCACCATTAATTACTACAGCGTTACCATAACCAGTGGGTGACAAACAAGCGTGAACGATACAAAAATACTTACTTACTTAATTTGTTGTTAAAAAAACTTAAACGCGCATTTTTTTTATTAGAATGAAGCATTATACTATGAGCTAGAGCAAGATAAACTACGATAACATAGCCGGCCCTCCACATTACTATTTCAATGTGTTTTGGTCACATATGAAAAAAAAAAGTTTTATTTGTTAGGTTAGGTTAGGTTACATAGGATTTTACATATTTACGAAATAATTTTTATTTAGTAGTATCTGCTTTTGTTTGATGGCTGTCTCAACACGCACACATGCGTTGAAAGTTTTGGTGTGCTTTATAAATACTTTCACAATACATTGAAGACTTCTTGCATTGTGGAGGGGTGGGCCATGTTATCGTAGATTATCTCTACCCTATCCTATAGATATTTCACCATATTTTCCATCATTTGTTAAGACAAAAGACAGTTAGAGGGAGGTGTAGGTACTCAGATCTAGAGGACGTGGGTTGTATAAAGCGAAGGAAATTAAATAAATGGCTGAAACATCATTATAATCATTCATATCTACATTTATCCATTTCAATTTCACCAACGCACATCCAGGCGGGGGGAGCTTCTTCATCCATTTGTGGTTAAGTAGTATTCCAACAACAGACACCACCATAAGACACCATTGAATTTCTTCGCAGGTGTGTGCGGATTTCTTCACGATGTTTTCTTTACTGTAAAACTCATGGTAAATTTCAAATGTAATTTTGCATGTAAATTCCGAACAACTCAAAGGAGCGGGCCCGGGGTCGAACCTACGAGCTTCAGAGGCCATAGGTCAAACCACTGGGGGGACCCACGACTTTCTTGATATGCTATGCTGCATTCACTCTAACAATTGACAGTACGTGATAACCGATAAGTGATCACTTTTGTACCTTGTCGCAGTTGTCGCTTTCAGTCGTTACATAATTTCGTACGGCTTTTCAAACATGATGTTAGGGCAAGGTACAAAAGTGATGACGTATTTATGACGTTGACGCTACATGTCAAAAGTGATGACGTATTTATGACGTTGACGCTACATGTCAAAAGTGATGACGTATTTATGACGTTGACGCTACATGTCAAAAGTGATGACGTATTTATGACGTTGACGCTACATGTCAAAAGGTGCTTCAGAATCAGACGAACACAGCTTCTTGTTCTTGAGCCTTGGATTATCTAACAAAAGTTATGTTACTATACCTTGACAAGCTCGTGCGCGGCGCTCGGCGGAACCTTGTCGCAGGGAGCCTCTGCTGTCCTTAACAAGATTGTTTTTAATAAGTGCGGCAAATACTGACTGCGACAGGGTTCCGCGGAGGGGCGCGCACGAGCTTGTCGGACTATAGGTACAATATTTGAATATTAGCAAAGAGCAATTTGACAGTGTTTTAATTTCAAACCTTTGCATCTAACTTGGAAAATCGTTATATTTGTAGATTATATATTATAATGCGCCTCGTGACGAGACATGTGATACCTACTCAAGATAAAAACTAAACGGATTAAAACAAGCATCGATATCATTGTAAACACAATAAATCTACGTAAAATAGTCATTATTCTGTTCAAATTAAAATACTATCTGAACAAATAATTGAAAGTTTCTATTAAAATAAAGTTCTAGTAAAATAGTTTAATTTTTACTTCATTCTTTTTCCTGACGGTACTTTATTTCATGCTTTGTCATCGGATCGAATATATGCCTGCCTTATTTTGGCTGAATAGGTATAACATTTTTTACAATGAAACTTGTAAATTGTGCCTGTTTCGTAAAAAAAACGAGTACAAGTATTAATTACCGCGATCGTGTATAGTCCTTGGCGATGTCACGATCATGTATTCTGTTTCATGAAAAATTGTATTTTTCTTAATTATGCTTACTACTACAAAATAGACTACGAACATCGAATTCATAGGTGACGCTCGACAGGAGAAATTTTCTAAGCGACATTTTGTGCTAAATAGAGTTTGAACTTAAAATGTATTAACATTGTGTATATTTTATTTACCGCTAAATATCGCTTTGATAATTTCTCCTTTCAAACGTCGGATAGGCTAACTATGAAGTAGATGATTACAATGATGTCAAGTACCTACCTAGGTACGTTTCTTTTATGGAGGAATTAAGTAATGCCTGTTTATTATCGGTTGTGGTTTGTGGTACAGGTATGCGTTGCAGCACAACAAGTTTCATAGGTAAAAAATAAACTAAAATACACCCGCAAAGAACCAAAAATACCTGTAGTTTTTCGTGTATTGTTGAGGACGCGCATTTAATTTTAAACTACTGCGTTGGTCGACGTCAAGCTGATGCATGATTTTTTTTTAAATAGTGCTTCTAGCGTTTGGTGAATTTTAAACTAGCGAGTTTGAATCGGACTCGAGCCAGGCCTCATGCATGCCATGTACTTACGCGCGATATTTACCTACCGCGGGGACCATCTGCTACGATCGAAATTTCAGTAGGTTGTCACAAGCGCGCGCCGACGCACGTACATTCGTGTTTCAAGGACAAAATATGCCGCCTGGTAATTTATGTGCAGTGGATGGATGTAGATCGTGTAAAGGTCGAAATAAAAACGTGTCTTTTTTCCAATTACCTGTTGACGAAGAAAGGTAAGTAATAAAACGGTTATAAGTAGGTATGTACGTACCTGCCTATTAACTAACCTAATACAAAATGTCGTTAGGTACTTATGTACATATTTGTCAGCTTGCGTTTTACAAGTAGATAATTTTGATTTGTGAATTTAAAGGACTTGTCCAACATTCACTGGTTAAAACAGCCTTTGAATAACGTATTGCTACCTCCTTCTAATAACAAGTAGGTATTAAGTCCATGTGTGTGTGTCTGTTCAAACCATCGGGGTTATGTATGATGATGATTTTTGATACAGTGATTCGTTTGCGAAATATTCAACTTTAAAGTGCAAATACAAATGCGACGCTAACTGCTCAAGGCCACCACGGGCCGCGGCACGAGGCGTGCGTGCGGCACCCGGCGGGGCGGGCCCAGCGCGTTGTATTAAATAGCACTAAAACATGACTGCGCCGCGCCGCCGGTGTGTGTTAGCGCGGGGCGCCGACGGAGCGTGCCCAGCGCGCTCTATAATACTGATTAAAATATACAGTGACACACTCCGGCAGCGAGCCACACCATATTATTTGATTCGTGTTATTGACCGCGCTGGGCCCGCTCCGTCGGCATCGCGCGCGCACCCCGCGCTGCAGTCTGTGGTGGCCTTTAAAACGTATTGACGCTGACAGTAATGGAGGTGTCTAGTAAAACGTAGTGGTTATATTCTCTTTGGTGTCTACGTTCTAATCTAATATATAATGTTTTTTTTTTAATTCTTTCAGGCGCAAGAAGTGGGTAGAATTAATTGGTAGGCCCGACTTAGCAAGCCCAAATACGAAGCCAACAAGTCATTTTGTATGTTCTTTGCATTTTGAAAAATCTATGATAATTTACAAACCGCAATTACGACCTAATGCATTACCAACAAAATTACACTTTTCTCAACCAGCCACTTCAAATTCCAATACTGACACAAAAACAAAGGAAACATCGACACAAACCAAATATTCTACTGTTAACATATTATCAGCGATTACCATTAAAAGCGCCGACACGAAATCAAAGGCAGTACAGACATGTGATAATAGTCATAAAACTCGGGAGACACAAACCGCAGAGCCTCTTTGTCATCTAACACACCGAGAAAAAGACGACTTTGTGAGGAATTGAAGGAATTGAAGCTGAAAAAAAGAAAACTTCAGAATGATTTTGATAAAATAAGACAAGAAATTCAATCGAAAGAGTCAGAAAAATATGAACGGTTTACTTTCCAAACGGAGGATGAGATCACGAAAAGATTTTGTAAGCTCATTAAGTGGCAGAGCAGTATAAGAATCAAGCGCAAAGTTACCAGTTATGATCCAGAGTTTAAGTTGTTTGCGTTAAATCTTCATTTTTCTAGTCCGCAGACGTACCGAACTTTAAAAACATTTTTTGGACTTCTGAATGAAAGTACCCTTGCAAGGTTCAAAATAGTTATCTCACCTGAATTCGATGATCGTACTTTGGAATTTTTATCAGCCAAATTGAAATCACTGCCGGATGATGCAAAATATTGTACCCTATGCTTAGATGAAATGGTTCTCAAGCGACATTTATATTATGACACCAAAAAGGACGAGATTATTGGTCTTCATAATATCAATGGTGAAGTAACAACGGAAATAGCTTCTCATGCCTGTGTAATAATGCTCCGAGGTATATTTGTCAACTGGAAACAACCAATTGCATACTCATTTCTAGGTTCTCCGAAACATTACGTAAAGTTAGAAGACTGGTTAGATGAAATTATTTTGAAACTTTTAAATATAGGGATAGAAGTGAGAGCAATTGTGTCAGATCAGGGAACGAACTTTGACAAGTATGCTAAACAGGTAAAAAAAATAACGCCGGAGAAACCTTACATTTTATATAACGATAGAAGAATTTACTACATCTTCGATGTTCCTCAATTAATAATTTGTTCGATGTTTTAAATTCAAGCGCAGTTCAATCCACAAATAAATATAAAAAGGCGTTTTCATTAAAAAAATACCAACTTGCTGTGTTAGAAGACGCCATAGCAACATTTGAGAAATTGAGAGCCATTGACTCAATCAAAGGAATCAATAATACAAATAGAATCAAAACCTTTAAAAATATACAAATAACGATTCAATCCATAATTATGCTGTGTAATGATTTAAAGGAAGAAGGATTTAATTTTGTACTTACAAGACGTCTAAATCAAGATTGTCTTGAAATTTTTTTTGGATCCATTCGACAACAGGGGGGTAACTGCCGAGACCCTACACCAATACAGTTCATGAGAGCATTTTCAAAATTATTCCTCTGTAATATGCTAAAAAACTCACGGTTTACGAACTGTGAAGAAGACATCTGTGAGTAACTACAGAAGGATCACGGATTCTTGGAAAGACCAAATCTTCTAGACAGCCCGCGCCGCACTATACTTTCAACTGTGGCTTTAAATGGTGAAACGGACTACCGCTTCGACTTACCTACAGAAAATGCTTTAACATACATATCGGGCTATTTACTCTTTAAATGTAAGAAGAAACATACCTGCCCCGGCTTTGTCGCTGAATTACAGAAGATTCCTAGTTTAAACGAATCTAGAATGTTTAACCATTTTAAAGCTTTTAACAAAACTTCGTCCTTCTACGGAGACCTAAAGGCACCACCAAATGCGTTTTATGGCTATGTAAAACAATTGGAGACCGCCTTTATTGATAATTTCCAGCAAAATATGAGACAAAGGCCAGGCAGCACGATATATGAAATTTTAAAAAATATAAATTTTGATCCTCCTTGCCTTTGTTTCCCGCAAGACTATTTAATAAAACTATTCATAAGATTCAGAATTTATGCCACAATCAAATTTAATAACCTAGAATTTAGTCAAGGCAAGAAATTTATTACCAATTACGTAAAAATTAAGCACTTATAATATTTTAACATCTTGTATGGTGTGGTCATATCCCTTAGATATTTAAACAAATCTCTATTTTGGTCATTTCCCTGCGACGTATACATAAAGGAAATAAAAAAATACAAAAATGGTTACAAGAGTTTTTTTATTACATGAATATTCTGAAATTATATTTTTTTCCAAAGTGCCAACCCTATCCCCTGTCGGCACGCACACATTCATAAGGAGACGGAGTAGTATAATCTGTGGCTACAATCGCGGTAAGTACCAAGATTTTGTACGGGATACAGTATCTGTTACGAAGTAACTATTAAGTGATCTGTGCTCGAGCACTGAGGGTTGCCTACAAATTTCCAAGGAAGCAAAAATCATTTTGTATTTGAAAGAAAGACAGAAAGAAAATCATTTATTCGCGACATAATTTTTAAATGAACAAAAGAAAAACGGACAAGATATTGTCACGATATTGTATTTTTATGAAAAACTTAATTAAGTATATTTTGCGGATCAGTGATTTTCTGATTTTTTCCTCAATGTGCTGTGATAATGATAATCTTATTTCTTGCCAAATATCATGATTCTGTATCAACTGGAAGTACATACTTAGTATAAATTTTCATTGTCACCGGTCTTATGTGAGAACAAATTTCGAAAGGTTGTCGCGTGAATTTCAAACTCTAACTTACCGCTACATTGTGCGACTACATTTTCAATAAAAATCCAATGAAAACCTTTACAGGCTACTGAAATATCCCAGATACATTTTGAGACACTTGTTTATATGTAAGTTTTATTTTTAGTTATTGATTCGTATACCTACTTAAATAAGTGTTATGCAAAATATTCTGAAATTAATCAATATATTTATTTTTAATCTTTGACCTAATTTTGTCTTATGTCGTACCTTACGTATCAAATGTTATAAAATATCCAAACTAGGTCAATTCGACATTTTCCATCAGAGTTCATGATTATCAATTTCTCTGTAAATCGATTCGTATTTGTTTTACTGCAATTCACTACGACTGAATGAATCAGTAGCAATCCGTTTAATCTTGTAAATTACAAAGTCGAATTAAGGGCATGAAGTATTAAAGTTACGTGAGTGTCTTGGATTGGTGGATAGGCCGTAACTTAACATCGATAAGGCTTGGGTATACTGGTATACTTATGGAGTCATAAAAAGTATGGCAAGGTTATATTTGTCTACCTTTTACTTTGATCGCGCAAAAATAAATGAAAATTGAATTCTGTCGTCCATATCTCCTTCTTCCATCCCTTATTTCATCCCTTAAAGGGTTTAATTTCAAAGATCGATTTATGCGATCAATTTTTGTATAGTTATACTCTTCGATAGCTGATTCGTACGAGTTTATAGCTTCAGACGTCAGACATTGGTGTATTCGGTATACTAAAATATTTTTTCGAGACTGTTTTTCCGTGTATATACCTAATAATGTTTTTTTTTATTTCTCTAAGACAAAAAAAATGAGCCTAATTTGCCGCCCTAGGCTCCAGCCTATTCAGCCTGCTGGTAAATCCGCCTCAGACCGATCCCTATTGTTATTCTTTGTTACTACTCATGTAGGTATCTATTGTTATTGTTTTCAACAGGTCCATGTTAATGTGCCTCGTAACACATGGCGCTTATCCTGTTTGTACCATAATACGAGTGCGTCGCAGGACATTTTTTTACGATTGCGGTTTCCGGTTAACCTACTTTGTTAATACGCTTAATTGTTTTGCCAAAATTGTTTTCTGCGTAGTCTTTGTTTTGGTTTAGCATGATCATTGATCAAACTCAATGGCATTTGACTTTTTAATTTGACAGTCGCTTTTGTATTACTTCCTAGTTCATTCATATGTATGTAATACGTACATCTCGCCTGTATCTCAATAAGGGGGTAGGCAGGGCACACGAAACGCTACGTTTAGGTTTCGGGGCTACTTTTAGCAATTGAAGGTTTAATTTTAGATAAAAGTTGTACAATAGTGACCCTATCGCCTACAATATACCTTGACATATATATTAGTCGCTTCCTTCTTACGACATCCACAGAAGAAATGGAGAGGTGTAATTTTAATCCCGACACCACACGGTAATACAGTATGAATGAATGAACAAATGAATGAACATTCATACTGTATAGATTCAGGCATTACTTTGCGGAGTTCCATGTTAAAATAAACGGAATACTTATCTTGCTCCTCCGCAGGTACCGTCAGAAGCGTTAGACAATAAGCCTGCCGGACAAAGTAGTTTTGGTCGTCGGTTTTAACTGTTAACTTCGCAAAGCCAACGTCAAACTTTGACTGTCATAATTTGAAACTTATTGTCTATCAAGAAAAGTTGACATATGTATGCTTTGACATAATTATATACTAAACTTAGTAGGAAAGGAACGCAGGCTCTTGCGAGATAACTATTTAATATGCTCGAAACTACAAAATTATGCGCAATTTATTTGTTTTTCGAAGAAAATGACACATTGTTTCAATAATGATTCGTCCCTGTGTGAGGGTGCTGGGAACCAGTGCTACGCCGTAGCACCCGTAGCACCTGATACTATACGAAACTATCTTAAAGATATACCATCGGAATATTTAAAAAAACGTATTCAAAGAAGGTAGTAAAATTGATATAAATGGTATCCGAGAAACAAAAAAAATACACACATACATACAATCACGCCTCCTTCCCAGCAAAGGGATAGGCAGGGACTATTTTGTTTCCATTTGCTACGATCCTGACTACATTTTTCGCTAAAAAATACATGGATAATTTTTCGCAGTTCCGTCTACAATGTTCATTATTTTGAGAATGTGTGTAGGTAGGTACTGATTGTGTTAACATACAAATGAGTTTTTGTAAAAAATAATGTATTTTTGTTGACTGTAGGTAGGTACTTTGTTCTCTGTAGGTACTCTGGCTCCCGGTTTGTTGTGGCCTATAAAAAATTAAAATAAAAAAAAATATTAGGGGACAATCTTACACAAATCAACCTAGTCCCAAACTAAGCAAAGCTTGTACTATGGGTACTAGACGACGATAAACATACTTATATAGATAAATAAATACTTAAATACATAGAACACATCCATAACTCAGGAACAAATATTCGTGCTCATCACACAAATAAATGCCCTTACCGGGATTCGAACCCAGGACCTCTTGCTTCGTAGGCAGGGTCACTACCAACTAGGCTAAAGTGGTGGTGGCCTTAACAGCAACAAGCCCGTCTGAAAACAAAATTATGTACTTACGCGTACTTGTCATGTTCTAGCCACCGAACTAAGTAACGCGATATGTATTACGTAAACGCTTTTTGCTGTCATCAACTTGCGTCTTTGCATCAATTTTTTGCTTTGTCAATATTCCACTTGTCGTTGACAAGTGATTTTAATTTATTAAATGTTAGCAATAAAAAAATAATCTGATTTTAACCTATCGACTAATGAGCAAACGGTTCAAAGAACTAGCACATTGGTGGGGTCAACGTCAAGTGATCACTTTTGTACCTTGTCACTTTAACGTCATATTTGAAAAGCCATACGAAATTATGTAACGACTGAAAGCGACACGGAACAAAAGTGGTCACTTATTTATGACGTTAACTGTACTTATTTACCCAAGTTAGTTTAGAAACGAATACAAATCATGCTTATTTATTTTATAAGGTATGATATCAAATTGTAACTCTCCTTTTTTTTGAACAAGTAATCCTTGTTTCAAGCTTTTCTGACTATAGTACCAAACACGGGTCACTCATGCATTACCCTAGTAGTTGAGGTATGCCCGACATGTTTCGAACCCATCCATGGTTCTTGTTCAAGGTTAGTTCGAACGGAAAGCTAACCGTGAACGTTTCTTAACTAAACTTCGTATATAATAATAAATAAATAAATAAATAAATATTAGGGGACAATCTTACACAAATCGACCTAGTCCCAAACTAAGCAAAGCCTGTACTATGGGTACTGGACGACGATAAACATACTTATATAGACAAATTAATACTTAAATACATAGAAAACATCCATAACTCAGGAACAAATATTCGTGCTCATCACACAAATAAATGCCCTTACCGGGATTTGAACCCAGGACCTCTTGCTTCGTAGGCAGGGTCACTACCAACTAGGCTAAGGCGGTCGTTCATGATATGTATTTCGTTGTTGGTTTTAATTTTGCTAGTGAATTTTGCAGTTTTCAGATTGACTTAATTGACTTAACTGTCAGGTATATTTATAATGTTATTTATTCATAATTGGGATAAAATAATAATTAAATACGCAATTGCACTTGAAATCCATGCCGTGTTCGAAACACTAGTGACGTTATAGGTCGATAAAGTGTTATCGATATCGCGTTACGCTTTCAGTTCACGAGGTTATCCGCGCCTATGCGATTCGGGAACCTTCTGCTTGTGTGTGGTTGCTAAGCGAGTACAGGCCTATCAGAATGAGAGGGCTTGGGCCGAAGTTCCCACGCGGGCCCAGTGAGGATTAGGAACTTCACACACACACCACTGAATTTCTTCTCAGGGTGTGTGCAGGCTTCCTCACGAAGTTTTCCTTCACCGTAAAGCTCATGGTAAACAAATGTAATTTCCAACATAAATTTCAAAACTCACGAGGTGCGAGCCCGAGCTCGAACCCACGCCACGACCCTCTGCTTGAGAGACCATATGTCAAACCACTAGGCCACCGCGGCTTCAGTTCAGTTCAGTTTATAAGCGCTGGAGCATAAAATATCGATGGAATACATACCTACCTAATTACAGTGGGGAGAGATAACGTCCACGGAACGGAAGACATAGCGTAGGTAGGCCTCCGACAAGATGGACCGACGA
Source organism: Archips crataeganus (assembly GCA_947859365.1). NCBI lineage: Eukaryota > Metazoa > Arthropoda > Insecta > Lepidoptera > Tortricidae > Archips > Archips crataeganus. Next base: position 4,582,841 of record OX402061.1, on the reverse strand, counting down.
CCTAGTTAAGGTTGCGGGAACGCGCTGGATGCGGATGGCACATGGCCGGTCTTTGGTGAATTTCGGCTGAAATTATGATGATGACATGTTGGTACACCTAAAGGCCGGTGCACACTTGATGGCACGTGTCACGTCACACACACGCACAAGTTGTAATATATGAAACTGTAAGAAAAATGGCGCACTAGATGTGTCATCTTTCTTACAGTTTCATTCATTACATCTGGTGTGCGCCGGCCTTTAGTTACACGCCCAATATCGTTCCCCCATCAGAGACTTCGTGGCGTTCATCACGTTTGAATAGAGCTATATATCGTCACTACTTTGAAAAATCTCGTATCTCAAATCAATATGTAAACCAAACTGAATTTTATTGCACATTCAGTAAAGTTCAATTAGCCAGATTATCGATTTTGAGATATGAGCTTTTTTCAAAGTAGTGAAGATATCGATACCGGAAATCTCAAATGGCGTAAAGGACAAAAATGCGAAAATGAGTCTTAAATGCCATCGTATACAGCTTTTTTTTCCCTATCGAATGGCATTTAATACTTATTTTCGCATTTTTGTCCTTTACGCCATTTGAGATTTCCGGTATCGATATGTGTATTAACTTACTGCATTTTACATGAATAAAGATTTCCTACACAAATAAACACAGTGAGCTCACGCTACGTAAGCACCACGTGTTGTTTACTGCCATTGTTGTTGTTGTGTTGTTTCGTAACATGCTCCGGCGCATCCATCACTCGATACCTAGAATGATTTTAGCTAGACGCGTCGACTGCTGAGAAAAACAATGTTGGCTTGGCTTGAGGAGTTGGTAAACTGAAGTATCTGGGTCGCGCGCAGGCGTTGCCAGATTTTTTTTCGGGTAACGCGGGATTCTTAAACCTTTTTAGTAAAAAGCGGGATTCTTTTCTAAAAGCGGGACACGCTAAAAAATTTATAATCAGTGGTTTTTTAATTTTCATACTTTTACATTAATTCTTAATTATGTTAATAATAATAAAAAGAAGTCGAGGTAATTAACTAAATTAATTGAAATTAATTACAATTAGATTAGGTATGTACAATAGTCATACAAACCATAGGTTAGATTTACCACTTTTTAAAAGAAAATTGTTCTATTGGTGCATGGACAAACTTGCACAATAATAGTCGTTCTGAACATTTTGGTACATTTGATGTATTGTATGTACAATACATCAAATGTACCAAAATGTTCAGAACGACTATTATTGTCGTTGTTGTTGTATATTTAGACGACCAGATGGCCTAGTGGTTAGAGAACCTACCTGACTATGAAGCTTGAGGTCCCGGGTTCGATTCCCGTGTCGGGGCAGATATTTGTATGAAAAATACGAATGTTTGTTCTCGGGTCTTGGGTGTTTAATATGTATTTAAGTATGTATCTATCTATATAAGTATGTTTATCCGTTGCCTAGTACCCATAACACAAGCTTTACCTAGCTTACTTTGGGACTAGATCAATTGGTGTGAATTGTCCCGTGATATTTATTTATTTATTTTATTTATTTATTGTGCAAGTTTGTCCATGCACCAATAGAACAATTTTCTTTTAAAAAGTGGTAAATCTAACCTATGGTTTGTATGACTATTGTCGTATGTTACTTTACTGTACGTCGTCGCACAGTCGAGCAATCCCCCAAAAGCGGGACTGAGCATGTCCGCGCGGAACATTTATCTTTGCGCCAAAATGCCAAAAATCGGGAAGTCTGGCAACTCTGGTCACATGTTAAGTAATACTTAATGTTTTAATGTTTATTTACATTCCATTGAAATTAATCTGAAAGAAAAAAAGAAATTCATAATTTGGCAAAATTTCGCGAAAGATCGTGCATTTCCAGATAGATACTTACAACCTAAGGCTCTTCAAGGCTGGAGTGAATAGGCAGTAACTGAGAGATACACCTATGGCCTCATCTGCACTTTTCATCAGGTGAGACTGTGGTCAATTTTATGAAAAAAAAAACAAAAAATAATACCTTTGCAGGGCGCATTGAGATGTCTAGTCTAAAAGTCGGATTGACTATTTCTCAGATCCAGCGCTGATGGTCGAGTCACTATAGAGTGATAGTACTCGATGAATACCCTAGTAAAAAGAGATGGTTTGACCTATGGCCCCTCAAGCAGAGGGCTCGTGGGTTTAAGCCTGGCTCACACTGAGTTTTTCGAAATTTATGTGCAAAATTAACCATAAGCTTTAACATAACAAAAATAAATAACCATAACCTGCGAAGAAATTCAATGATGTCTGTGAAGATTCCAATCCGCACTGGGCCGTGCGGGAACTACGGCCCAAGCCCTCTCATTATGAAAGAAAGTTTGTGCCCTCCAGTGAGATGTATATAGGCTGGAATGATGATGGATGACGTAGGTAGAGATACACCTTTATCCCCCGATACATTTATAAATAACTCATTGGCTTTGACAACTTATACTTCGTTTTTTTAGCATTAGAAATAAGGTAAACAATCTTGACGAGTCTGTTTATTGAAAAACGCTTTTTAAAAAATAGTAATTATTACCTATGAAACCAAAAGAGTGTGAATTACCAAATTTCCTATCAACTTGTTACATATTAGCTATGACTTATTTTTCAAAAGTGTTTATCAATAAAAAGACACGTCAAGGTCGCTTACCTTCTTTCTAATGCTAAAAAAACGAAGTACCTATAGAGATTCCCATTTAATCAGTATTCTTCCGCCACGCCGGTAGCCTTGAGTCGAAGCGGCCAGCACGATAACAATTCACGAATATAAATTATTCGCCACATGACTTAGACTGTTTTAAACTTTGCAAAAACTACTACGCATGTAGCAGACTCGGGTTGCGTGTGTGGACGCACGTGAGATAACGGGTGAGCGTGTGTGCGTGGCCACAGATTGTGCTCGCAGATGGGGCTGTTCGCTGAAAATTGGGTGACATTGTTTTTTAGTACCCGGAGTTAGGTGTGTAAATAGTGTTACGTCAGTTTTTTGCATTGAATTATAAAAAAAGGGTTTTTAAAAATACCTGATATTAATTGCTTACTGAAATACTTACTAATTATTGCTTAGTAAAACAGCACTAATTGAGGAATTCTCAGATAACTCAAAATTTATGTAGATATGTAGTTACCCATATGAAAACCACATGTAGAAGGCTCTAAGAAAACATTAAAACAGCTAAAATCTGGATTATGAAATCGACCAATGATCAAAATCACCCTTGAAGGCCAAAATAACCCAACTTTGCGGGAATGGGAATTTTATATGTCAACCATTATTTCATCATTCTTACGCTATTTAATTCAGCGCGACATAGAGCATGACTTCTAAACCAAATTGAAGATTCAATGATATGACGCGAAACTCTTGCACCTTGGAAATAAAGCTTAATTATAAGTATTATGAATTACCTCAAGTAGCATCCACGAGTTTAACGAACACAGCGAGAATGAAGAGATACGGTGTGTTGTGTTCGTTCTGTTCGTATTGTAATCTTTGCACATTGTTGATACGTCGCAATAGTGTGCGAGGCCCCCACACTAGCGATAGCGTACGTGTGAGCTTTAGCGGCGACCGTATTTATTTTAGGCTCTGCCAGCACCCGGTTCAGTCCACCTCCACTCCCAGCCGGAACGCCAGTGTTGTGAATTGAACTCTGTCACTTGTTGTTAAAGTTGTAGTTGAAATGTCTGCGTCCCCAATTGCGAGGCAGGCTACGCACAGCCAGGCGATCCCTTCCCGGAGGGTTCTCATCACAGACCCAAATCAGATGCCTGATGTCTACTCCAGTACCCCTGGAGGCACCCTGTACTCCACCACACCTGGAGGTAACTTGACTTTTACTTTAAAAACACATGACATCCCTAAGACATTTCATAAACAACCTAAAAGTAATTAAGACTAGCTGTTGCCGTTTCGTCTGAAAATAATTCTTTTATCGCTATGCCGCGGGAACTAAGCAGTTTCCCGGCATAAAAACCATCTTATGCCCTTTTCTGAGACTCAAACTATCTCTATACCAAATTTCATTTAAATCGGTTTAGCGGTTTAAGCGTGAAGAGGTCAAAGACAGACACACGCTTTCATATTTACGATATATAAGTACGGATATTAATTAGTAAGTATTGGATAATTACGGATTATTTTGCTATAGGTAGTAAAGTACTTTCTTGAAAGTTAGTTGTTATCAACGTATATTCTTATCAACTTAGCTATCGTGCGTAGGATAAAAGTTATCTGAAACTAAGTCGATAAGTAGAGCATTTCAAACTAGGTTTAGATACGAAACTAAAAGTAAACTGTTACTATGTATGTTGCTACATTATCTAACTTCAAATGCCAAATTCTAAATTAAATATACAAACAAAGTCGTACTAAACTTAGGTCCTTTTCTTTGCATTGTTACTTATGCCTGCCAAGCTTCTACACTGCAACAAATCTACATCTACACTTCTACACTAATATTATAAAGAGGAAAGATTTGTACCTATTTTTGTATGTTTGTAATGAATAGGCTCAAAAAGTACTGGGCCGATTTAAAAAATTCTTTCACCAATAGAATGCTACATTCTTCCAATTTGACATAGGCTACATTTAATTTTGAAAAAAATTAGGGATCCTTGGTAAAATTTGAACAATGTAACCGAAGGTGTAGAAAAATGAGTCTTAAAATGTCTTTCGTCGAATGCGCTGCCGAAACTATTAGCGATAGAACAAAATAATGTACAACAATATTGAAGAACATCATAATGTCTACAAAAAACTCCGCGGTAGCATATGTCCAACTATTGTAGTTATGTCACTACAACAACTTTTTTCATTTTAAACATTAATGAAAATGCTAACCAAATTCAAACCATGCTATTTATGTGTTTATATATTAGATAAAGTGATTCAAGAGGAAGGTTTACAAGTATAATACATGCATAATATAGTTGTACCCGTGCGAAGCCGGGGCGGGTCTCTAGTGACTTATAAAGTTGAGAAATGATCACGAATGAATCTCTTGACACGCGGTAAAACCTACTATATTGCCATGCTTCGCAATTTTTTAGCTGATTCCTTACAATACATAATACGTATAAGCAATAGTTAAATAGAATGTTATCTACAGCATATTGTCTAGCTCATTTTCTCTTCAATTCATCTACAATGCTACAAGGCACGTATATAGGTACGTATAGGTGTTAGTTAGATTGGACTGTATATTTGCTAAACTAGTGCATAGGTCAGTAACCCCAGGACTCCTATTAATCCCTCGGTTAGACGTGTGCAAAAGCAGGACTGCAGACCGATCGAGGATAAATTTAGAGATGACTCGACCTTAAAACGCTTAACAACAAGCAAAGTACCTGAACACATACGGGCAATGCTAAAGTTAATATTTAAACATCCAAGGTTTGACGTGTTTGATTTTATGTCCTCTGTGAAAGATATGCAGTATAATAGATGGAAAATTCCATTTTTTATTCGTTATATCTTTACAATATAGGCTTGCGTTTGACCACAATCATGCCTGATGGAAAGCGAAGATGAGGTCTACGATAGAGCACGCTTACCTAGTAAATACTAATTCACTCTAAACTTCAAAACGGCCAGTTTGTAGTGTTAAGGGAACGCAGACTCAGGTAGGGAATTCCATTCCTTCGCTGTACTGTATGGATCCAAAATTCAAATTTAGAGCTATTCATACAGCAACGTGATGACTTAAAAGTCCACTAAACTAAACTGACTAGTAAACTGACAACTTGAGAATTACCTGCTTTAAAGACGGTTACGAATTACGAATTAAAACGAATGCCCAAATTTGAAACCCAAATTCTCGTTCGCGCCGCAATAAGTGTATTTCCGTCAAGGCCAATCGTTGGATCGAGTCAATCTCGATGGGGTTTATCTTCAATAAACACGGGCTGTTTACACATGCCGGTTATATAACGCCACATGGCACCACGAAACACGTTTAGTCACTAGAATAATGATAATTGCAATAAGTGGGCGTATGATATGAACTCTCCAGTTGAACTCAATTAGTTTATTTGTGGTGTTTTGCGCTAAATACACACCTTTTGCGCAGTTGAGTGGTGCTTTTGTTAATTAACAGGATGGTGAAAATGGACGAGTATTATGTTAGGAGTTGTAGAGAAATATAGAGCCAGCGAGGAGTGTTTACCTCCCCTTATAACTATAATAATACCTACGAAAAATTTAAATATCGTGCGTGCTAAAAATACGACCGCACTTATGGCTAAAAGGCCCTATATTTATTTTACAAGCTCACACTATTTCGAAGTTAACTCCTCAAAAGATGGGTTATGCAGAGATGGTGATTGATGAGTACCTCATACTGAAACATAAGAAAACAAGAAAAAACGTGTGCTGATTGAAAACACACGATAATATTTCTATTCTTCTTAATATTAGGTAGTTCTGTGGTTAGCATCCGTGCATAACAAAAGACTGACACGTGACGGCAATGAATATTTAACGAGTTCAAGGACTTACTAAAAATTCGGCCGATCAAAATGTACATTTTAACTCGACTGGTCTGCGAAAGGGTCAGGACCTTAAAGTCGATTTGTTCTTGAGCGCGGAGTAATGGTTTGGATGGAACATAAACTAATGAGCTTAATAGTAGTAACCTTTAATCATGAAAGCTATAGGCCTGAGATCCTATTGTCTAACGCGGGGGCGCTCGCAATCCCATTCACCGTCTCTTTCTACGTTTAACCTATATACCGTGTCACATAAAGAAGTAGTGAAAATGACTGTGATTCCAAGTGAGTTAGAAAAAAATGCCACTGTAATAGCTACATGTTTTAAGTCGGTCTTCTGCAAAGTGTGTGCCGCAGCACACTGGTGTACCTACCGTGGTCATTAGTTGGTGTGCCTCGGAAAAATAAGGTTATCTCATAAAGCTAAATAGACGGACGGAAGGAAAATACCAACTTACACAGATATGTATATCACGTGAGCGCACGAGCGAGGCGTAATGTTGATTAATATTATTTAAAAACTGATTTTTCATTTATGGTGTAGCTACGAAAATGTTCGTTTTCATAGATGTACCTTGGACATGTATCATGGACAGCTCCTCCGCAGCCGCGCGTCCATGTTTCCATAGAATTGAAATTTTTACATAAACGCGATCGAGAAGTATTTTGGTGAAGTAAAACTTATACTAAGCATACTGGTCGTCAAACGTACGAAACGTACGTAGGTATAAAGATAAACTAATGTTGCAGTATAACAAGTGCTTATAAAAAATATGATTTGTTAAAAATTGGTCCTGTTTTAAATACAAAGTATTACTCAAACTCCCTGTAGTATCTAAATTGGTTGTGGTCAATTCTCTTTGCTCATTACTATTTTGTAGTCATAACAATTGCGGTAGCTCAGTATTTTTTCCGATTGATAGTTAATGCGCAGTTAAGTCTAATTTTATCGTAAAAATGCAGCTAAATTAAGAGAAGTAGGTATTAATATGTATCTTTTGACTCTGACTTAATGTAAACAGAGATATAAACTAGAGCTTAATGCTTTAAAAATGTAAAACCAGTTTCTTGCCGTTTAGAGGCCATAGTCACGTGAATAATATATAAACTATAAACTATGTAGCGGCAACAACGTCAGTTGTCATAGCTTAAAAATAACCAAGATTTTTTCCCTTAATCTATTTTTTTTGTGTGATTTGTGTAGTACCTAAGTACTTACTTAAGAGTAAAGAAAATCTGCGCTACGTACCTGTATAATGTACACTTAAAAAAAATTTAAATACAATACACATAAGTACCTACAAAGTGTATTAAAACTAATTGATCTGGAAAATTTCAGCAAATGGTTGGGTCAGTTTGTTGGGTTAGTTAATTTGTTGATCCTTGGAGACGTTATTCATCTAAGTAAACTTTTGATTCAATCAAGCTGTAATTATTGCCTTTGACGCCGTACACTTCAAGCACCGATCAATGTATAGAAACATTAGTCAAAACAATAAAAAAAAATCTGAAAAAAAATTACTGGCGTGTATAGTCAACCTTGCATTAATCAATCAATCATCAACAGAAATTATTCCAATTTATTTAATGAAAGTGTATAGGAACCAAATCTTACCTACCTTAATAATTTTCTAAAAGATAGAAATATTATTTTCAAAGGACAGTTTAAAATTTCCAGCCAGTCTATACTTATACAGGGTTATTTGTAATTCACTAGCATCTTTTTAACCCTAAACTCCTATCACTTAAACAAATGTTTGCTGTTTTACGGCTTTTGTCATAACTTAATATTTTTGGTGTAATAACGTTTTGAAAATTTGAGATTACCTCTTATTTTTACGATACTCTGTGCATTTGTATGGGAAAAAAGTGCTTCATTTTAAAAAGTCGTAAAACAAAAAACATTTGTTTGAGTGATAGGAATTCAGGGTTAAGTGGATGTCAGTGAATTACAAATACTTAACCCTGTATTTAATAACAAAGAGTTTTCAAGTTTCCTACGTAGGTATCTACATCGTGTGAAACTCACTATCGAAAAACAGTGATTTATAGCGCGACATGGTATATTATAAACGTCGTACGATATAGCTACGTCATTATTCAAATATGTAAACAGTAGGTCATGCTTTGTTTATAAGCGATAATAGTAATATACGCAGTATTCTATAAATTGCACATTTGCATCGTTGCATTAATAATCGTCGACTCACATAAACTTAAACGCGATGACTCAATGAGGCCTCATTTGTGTTCAGTGACTTTCAGAAGATGAAAGATAATGGTACCTAAGTTTGTGCGTAAAATGAGTGCTGAGACTCACATTCAACTTAGCAAAAACTCTACTACGACATCAAGTTACATGTATAAGCGTTATAATAAAAACATATGAATGTGTTACGCATAATATTGACCTAGTGAGATTCTTATGAACAAAGAAGTAGACAATACTTGACATAAAATGTATTGTACTTATGGTTTTAGGAATTGTTTTAATAAGTTGGCAAAAATACGGAATAAAGGGACGACCATAATGATCTCTAGCTCAGACAATTGTTACATATTCTCATTGTTTTCACAAACAGAAAGCAACGAGTTATTGAGATTAAAATAGGGATGTTTCCTAGGTAAAAAAATAATAATTCTTATTACTCCGTATTTTACATTATCAAAAAATATTAGACACGTAATTTTTCTTTTGACAATTAAACAAAAAATGACGAAGATATGGCGGGTTGAAGTTCCGCGTGACGAGGCGTGACGTCACTTGTTCCTAAAACGCTCATACAAAGTGTAGGAACAAGTGACGTCACGCGAAACTTCAACGCGCCATATCTTCCTAATTTTTTGTTTAATTGACAAAATAAAAAATACGTGTCCAATATTTTTTGATAATCTAAAAGACTGACTAGTTAGGAAAGTAGCCTATTGCCTTCTACCTAAATTTAATTAAGTATTATAGACACGAAAACAAATGATAATAGGGATGTTTCCTAGGTAAAAAAATAATAATTCTTATTAGTCCGTATTTTACATTATCAAAAAATATTAGACACGTAATTTTTCTTTTGACAATTAAACAAAAAATTACGAAGATATGGCGCGTTGAAGTTCCGCGTGACGAGGCGTGACGTCACTTGTTCCTAAAACGCTCATACAAAGTGTAGGAACAAGTGACGTCACGCGAAACTTCAACGCGCCATATCTTCGTAATTTTTTGTTTAATTGACAAAATAAAAAATACGTGTCCAATATTTTTTGATAATCTAAAAGACTGACTAGTTAGGAAAGTAGCCTATTGTACATGAACGAAATTATTAAAAGTAATTTTTTTTTTCAGGAACCAGGATTGTCTATGAGAGGTCTTTCATGATGTCGCTCCGGCAGTCGCCTATTTCGCAGACGCCGCCGAAGTGCCCGCTGCCAGCGGCCATGTTAAAGAACCCGAACGCCGCCGGGGCACAGATCTTGACGCCACAAAAGAACCGCTCGAATTCAATCTCCTTTGACGAGTCACAGGAAACCTTTAGTATGGATCTCTAGGAACTTATATTAAGTTTCTGAAGCCTTTAAAAATCGACGCACGTTAGTACAATCTTTATGTTGATGGTGGTATTTTTCTAAACAATACTTGCGGGGGGGAATTTTTGTACTCATTTGTTGATTAACATGTATGCTTATAAAGGCTTCAATATTTAGTTTAGTATTTTTAGATTTTAATTGTGACTGAACTATCGAAAGTGCGTTCAAAACGCACTCCATTGCCACTTTTATCACCTTTTACTAAATAAACTAAAACTTGTTTTTTTTTTATTAGACATTGAAAAGTGGCAAAGGACATATTTGTAAATAGTAAAGTTTGCGTAAGACGCACACATCTTTTAGTAATAATATTTAAGTTAACATTATAAGCAAGTGCCATTGACTAGAAGTTGATTAGTTAATAATTTACTTCGGAAGTGGTGTTGCAAACATCAGACTGCTTTCTTGATAAGTAAGCTATGAGACACAATGTGTTTCGTTATATGCCTTTGAGTTATTTTACGGATATTTATTATTTGATGGAATTTACTATATTAGCACATACCTACCTTTTGTCAAAGTAACTAAGTACAATTACGAATGAAATTCTCTTTGGTCGTCTTCTTTTAATCTTTGTCAACAAGCTTACTGTAATTTTAAATTAAATTTCACGGTGCTATTTTCTCCCACAAATTGCTATCAAAATTTATTTGTTCTGGCTCTACCTATTCCTGAAGTTAAAAGTAGGTGAATTAGTATTTGTCGGAGTTATACTATTTGTAGTTAAGGCATTGAATATGACAAATTTTGTTAAATCATTGTTCTAAAGCATTTATAACACATAATTGTTGTACATATTATAAACTGTTATAGTTATTAATTTTGATATTTTGTTCGACATTATTGGGATGCTCCAGAGTGGAAGCGGAGGAAAGAATAAAACTCGATATTACAGTTTTTAATCGACTGCCAAGTTTTTTGTAATAAAATTGATAATAATGATAACGATTGGTTTTATTTAAGGTATTTCGGTCATTGAGCAATTTTTAAGACCTATTTAAGGATATTCAATACAATCCATAACTGAACATAACATATACTAAGTATATACACCGTGAAATTTTAGTGGTCGTTTTCCCGAAACGAGGTGATTTAGTTTCGATTGCACAATCGATTTATAATTACTATTTTGACTAGAGTCAAAAATCCAATTGTGAAAAACGAAAGTCGAAAATGACCGCAAACCAATAGTAACGCTTCGTTGGTACAAGTAGCGTACGATCGTGCGATAGGTTAGGTACCAATGAAGCGTTACTATTGGTTTGCGGTCATTTTCGACTTAAGTTTTTCACAATTGGATTTTTGACTCTAGTCAAAATAGTAATTATAAATCGATTGTACAATCGATACTAAATCACCTCGTTTCGGGAAAACAACCACTAAAATTTCACGGTGTATAATATTGTATTTAATGTCAAATATACATATAGAACCAACTTGTATCAAGCACTAATTTATCCATTTAGGTATTTTGTTCATACAGGTGATGTATGACTGAATAAATTTTATGGTCTTTCTAAAAGTAATTATTTACAACATTTGTATTTTATTTAAGTGATATAATTTAATGTTTTTTCCATGCTTTAGAACTTCATTGTACTAAAATAATAATTTAATTTATCTACACACTCTACCACTGACAATGTCATATCATGCATTAGTTCAAAATGACATATGAGCTCAATCTCTTTCTAAACGCGGTTTGATAATAACATAAGTTTAATATGCAGCATATTATGAATAAGAGGGTTTTTAGTTACTTTTTTCGACAGGTGACGTCACGTTTAAAGGAGGATGGGCAGATTTGTATGGACTCTGGCCTAGGGACCAATAACGACAAGCCATTTATATCATTGGAAAGGTTTTCATTACTTACTTATTTAAAAATATGGCTTCTGTCCTATTTAAGGACAATTTCGCCAGTGTCAAAGTAAGCTCTCTTGGGAGCGACGTTGGACGGTGATTGTAGTTTCTGCAACTTGATAGTAAAATTCCAGAAACCACGTGGAGACAACTTGCGCATTAAAAAATGTCAGACACGAGAGCAATATAGAATTATGTGATGATTAAGGATAATCGCCGCATAAAACACTATCAAAATTATACTTCAACTAGCCAAAGAAACAGAAATACCAAACTTAGATACTGTGATCTACATCTGCCATGTTCGAATGCTACAAATTGAATCGAAAGGTTTTCATATTCTTTTTAACCTTTTTAACTAACCTTAACCTTATTCTTATTAACTTTTTGTATGGCGGGTAATACAATACAATACAATAGGTACCTACAATGGCTCTTTACTGTACACCACAAAGAAAACTATACAGAAAAAACAAGTACATGGAAAAAAAATATACAAGTTAAGTTATAGGCGGCCTTATCGCTTCGAAGCGATCTCTTCCAGGCAACCATTTCACAAAGGAAAACAACAAGGAATGAATTTCAATAATTTCGAATCGCTATGTAAAAAAAAGGTATGGCAAGATAAAAAACCGGCCAAGTGCGAGTCGGACTCGCACACCGAGGGTTCCCTACTTTTTAGGTATGTCAAAATAATAAATACGCCCTGAACAGCCGCAACTATAATAATCCAGTGTTAGCAGAACCCTGCTTCTAAGTAAAATGTACGCAGTGTGAGATCATTTTATATTGGTTGGTCAAGACCCCCTTAATATTATTTTAAACACGTTTCTTGTATGACGACCCGCCTTAGTTTTTAACTTTATTTTATTTTTAGTATTTGTTGTTGTAGCGGCAACAGAATTACATAATCTGTAAAAATTTCAACTGTCTAGCTATCACGGTTCTAGAGATACGGCCTGGTGACAGACGGACAGACGGACGGACAGCGAAGTATCAGTAATAGGGTCCCGTTTTCACCCTTTGGGTACGGAACCCTAAAAACTTAATGAAAAAGCAGAAAAAACAAAATTATGACACAGAATCATCGACAGTTACAAAACCTTTATAATCTGTAAAGCGATAAAGGACAATAGAGCAAAAAAACTACCATAATAGTTTCTACCGAACAATGGCCCACTGATAGTGTGGCTTTCAACCTCGACATTGGCAGAATCATCGATACTTAGTATCGATGGAGCTAAGCTTAGATTATTTATTTACTAGATAGAGTGTCAGTAGCAAACGTCCAAAAATCCATTTGACAGCTTCATATTACGATCGCGTTACGTCATCCAAACTGAAGGGAGGCAAATGACATATAAGCCAACTGTTGGCTTATATTTTTCGGGACGTTTTCATGCCGCCTAAGCTCTATCTAGTGTATAAATAATCTAAGGAGCTAAGTATATTTTTAAAAATTTAATTGAATTTGAACATAATAGTTTCAACTCAAACTACTATGCAGCGATAGGTAACTTTTTCACACGAAGATTTGGGAGTACCTGCCATAGTAAAAGTTGTAGAACTTACTTACTTAGCTATCCAGTGTATGCCACTGGATATTTTTTTGTTTGGTCGCTTGTCCGTATTGGTCATATAGGCCAATTTTTACCTTTTCTTTTACCCGATTTAAATCAATATGACGCAGAGGCAATCAAAGCAAATTAGTAACAGTAAGTATATCGTCACAGAATAATTATGATCAATAGGGTAAATGACACCATAAAACAGACAGACCCTAGTAAAAAAAAAACTTTATTTTTGCCCTGAAAACCATATTAAAATTTTTTAGTTGCTTTAAAACAAATAAGTCGTAATTCGTAGCCTTAGGTTATTGCCATACAAAATCTATAGGAGAATCTGTTGCGACAGCTCATAAAAAATACGTGTCAGTTCGTCACTAATGTCACTATCCCTATTAGTTTTATATAAATAAATAATAAATATCACGGGACAATTCACACCAATCGACCCAGTCCCAAAGTAAGCTAGGAAAGCTTGTGTTATGGGTACTAGGCAACGGATAAACATACTTATATACATACATACTTATATAGATACATACTTAAATACATATTAAACACCCAAGACCCGAGAACAAACATTCGTATTTTTCATACAAATATCTGCCCCGACACGGGAATCGAACCCGGGACCTCAAGCTTCATAGTCAGGTTCTCTAACCACTAGGCCATCTGGTCGTCTAAAAACCAACCTGTGAAATAATAACTTATTGCTTAAGTATATGTATGTAAATTAGCAATGTAACCGTAACAACTAGGTGTCACAGACATATGAATATACGATACAAGCGTAAAAATGATTCGAACCCACATCTACTACTACTACGATTGTCCACAGATCATTCTAATCCTTTCCTACTAATGTACAGTCGAGGTCAAAGATATCTTTACACTTTACTACCCTGTCGCAGTCACTTCGTGTTTGAACTATTACATGAAATTGTCAGAAGGCATACAGTGACAAGGCACTGAAGTGAGATATCTTTGACCTCGACTGTACATGAGAAAGATGCTTGTTTTTCGCCACTTTTTCGCTCTTCCTGTTCAATACATGAACATAAAATAAAAATATTAAAATAATTATATATAATGCTTCCAAATTTGGTGGTAAATTTAATTTATAACTGGCAACATTTGCGCCCGAAAACAAGTACCGTCTAGACCGTCTATGTTTTTTCTTCTCTTCGTGTTCAACCTTCTTATTCGCTGGCTGCGCTTTTATGTAAAAATTATAAAAGTACTTCAATAAAGTGTTTTTTACAATATATTCTCGCATTTGCATTACAGACTTCCTTCATCAAATTTGTTTCCTGCCTGCGTCTGCGTTTCCTGAACACTACAATTTGGCCGTTTTCAAGTCTAGTATGAATATTTACTAGGCAAGCGTGCTCCATTGTAGGCCTCATATTTGTTTTCCATCAGGCGTGCGTGATTGTGGTCAAATGCAAGCCTATATTGTATAAAAAAAAAATGTTTGGATGTCTGGATATTTGAATGATTGTTAATAATAATCAATCATTCAATAACGTCCGAACGGATTTCAATGAAACTTAGCGTACTTTATAGGATACCATATCCCGGTAATGCGTTTCCCTGGAATAGGAAGTGACCTCGATTTTCAAGATCACACGTTAACTTCACCTGCAATTCATAGATGGCGCTTTCTGAGAGAACGTGCAACCTTTTTCCAGGCTCAACTCGTTGATACGATACAATACAATACCATACAATGACTCTTTATATTTTATGACTGTAAGTAAATAGAAATTTCACGTGAAGATATTTCGAATGCGGACGTTAACCAACGAAAACATTACAAATGATGCAAATTCCAAACAATTTTTAAATTTTCAACACATCAACGAGCCCCATGAGAAATTAGGGAGAAATAATTAATACGGAAGTCATTTTTACTCATTCAGATTTGCAAAGGTCGACGAACTCTACCTTTCGATACCCCATGGCATGCAAACATTATATTCTTGTAAATTAAACTTTAGATAAATAGGGTACGATTGGGTTTGCGTTGGCAGTCTTGTGCACCCATGGCGCACCCCTATTTCACCCTCGCGTCCCATCATGTTGCCTATAATCTGTCTGGAACTAATGCTTTATGATGTTTGGTATGTTGTTTCGACATAGCGGGATCCAAAGAAGAAATTGTGCTAATTGTTTCATCCGCTACTTATTTTTAAACATCGATCGAAGACCTTTTTGCTCTTACGGTTCTACGATTCTACTACTTTTCAGAGTTTTATGTAGCTTACTTACTTTTCTACGTTTTCATAATTCAGATGAAGACTTACAAGATACACAAACAGACAAATGAAAACATTAAAGGTAGAAAGACTGATTGAGGATCTTTTTTTGAAGCGTCGACGAGCATGTAGAGTAAAATACCCAGTAGTCAGCCAGGGATCGGCAGGCTAATTGTCTAACTCCCTCGCAATCGCCATCGCGTTCATTTTGACAGTTCTTGTATATGCTGACAATTGGTATCGGAAACAACCAGCTGTCACAGCCATACAAGAACTGTCATTTCAATCCGATGCTGAGTGTCAAAAAAGTTACACAATTACCTACCCTGCGGTAGTCGGCCTCTGTCAATCTTTCGCACGAGTGGGAAGAGTACGAGAGATATCTTTCGGACTACTTGCACTCATATACTGCCGAGTGCCTGGCTGACTACTGGGTAACATTTACTATGAGATAAATATGCGTTACATATTATAACGACAGCAATATTATTTTCACCTCACTAGCTCGGAAAGCCCTTTTTATTTGTTTGACATCTATTGAGAAAATCGCTTTTTATCCACAAGTGAAGAAAGAGTTTTGACATTTGTGGGCAGCTTAAGGGATATTTGAATGATAACAAAACGTAAAACGTTAAAAGTGCTGAATTTTTAACATCACAATTAATGAATTGCATCGAGTAAAAAACACTAAATACAGTCTTACAAATTTATTTTAATTCATAAATATTAGCATTCGTCATTAACCTTCATTCTTGTTGTAAAAACGGATAAAATGTTATGACAGTCCAAGTAAGTTGATGTGCGAACAAAACGCATCCGAAATAATAATTTATTTTAATTCATAAATATCAGCATTCAACATTAACCTTCATTCTTGTTGTAAAAACGGATAAAATGTTATGACAGTCCAAGTAAGTTGATGTGCGAACAAAACGCATCCGAAATAATAAAAAAAAACTAAAGTCAAAACTTTTCAATTAAGCCGTCAAAGTTAAATATTCGCATGTTTTTCTAGTTATTTTGTTATTTAAAACTAGCTTTTGCCCGCGGCTTCGCTCGCGTGTACTATGACTATTCCAAAGAACCAAGATATCAAGCAAGCAAGCATACAGGCAAGCAAGCAAGCAGGTCCACAATTGACCGAGAAATCGGTGAACATACCTACATAAAAAAGTACATAAAGTGGAATGCATAACCTCCTCCTTTTTTAGAAGTCGATTAAAGTGCCCTTTGCGGCCTACTTACAGTATAAACTTATGAATTTTGAAATTTTAGCTTTCTACAACCAGTAAAACGCAAAATCCCGTTTTTTCCCGTTCCCGTAAGAATTTCAGGAAATGTTTTCTTAATGCTCCCCTACACTCCCCAAGGAACCCACTTGCCAAATTTCAGCTTTCTAAGACCAGTAAAACGAAAAATCCCGTTTTTCCCGTTCCCGTGGGAATTTTGGAAAGTCCCCTCTCAATGCTCCTCTGCACTCCCCAAACAACCTACATGCCGAATTTCAGCTTTCTACGACCAGTAAAACGAAAAATCCCGTTTTTTCCCGTTCCCGTTGGAATTTGGGAAAGTCCTCTCTCAATGCTCCTCTTCACTCTCCAAGCAACCTACATGCCGAATTTCAGCTTTCTACGACTAGTAAAACGAAAAATCCTGTTTTTTCCCGTTCCCGTGGGAATTTTGGAAAGTCCTCTCTCAATCCAGCTCTACACTCCCCAAGAAACCCACTTGCCAAATTTCAGCTTTCTATGACCAGTAAAACGAAAAATCCCGTTTTTCCCGTTCCCGTGGGAATTTTGGAAAGTCCTCTCTCAATGCTCCTCTACACTCCCCAAACGACCTACATGCCGAATTTCAGCTTTCTACGACCAGTAAAATGAAAAATCCCGTTTTTTCCCGTTCCCGTGGGAATTTGGAAAAGTCCTCTCTCAATGCTCATCTACACTCCCCAAGCAACCTACATGCCGAATTTCGGCTTTCTACGACCAGTAAAACGAAAAATCCCGTTTTTTCCTTATCCCATGGGAATTTCCGAAAATCCTTAAACTTGTTTTTTACTATTATAATTACCTACTTCTATGCCAAATTTGAAGAGTCTAGTAATTATAGTTCATAGGATCCCGTTGAACTGATTATATAAATCCCGTTTTTTCCCTTTCCCGTGGGAATTCCCAAAAATCCTTCCTTAGTGGATGCCTACATTGTATAAGGTATCTATGTGCAAAATTTCAAGTCTCTAGGTCCAGTGGTTTGGACTGTGCGTTGATATATCAACAGTCATTTAGCTTATTTAGAAACTCTGCCTCGATAACGGATCACTGACTACCGCTTGCGGCAGGTCGGGGTCTGGTATGGAGCCGGTCACAAGCCCGGATAAAAGAGGAGTGCACTGGTCGCGTTGACATATTGGTGTTTATCCCGGTATAGCAGCGCGCCCCTTAAAACCCCCAGGGTCAGTGGTGGGAGGACGTGCCGAAGACCCTCACAGCCGGCTGTGGGCAGCGGGGGGTGGGTGCAGATTGGGCTCGCAAGCGGTCGAGGGGTGGGGTGGCAGGACCTGTGCTGTGTCCGTGATGGGGAAGGGGGAGTGTGCGGGAAGCCTTGGGGCGTCACTAGCGACGTACTTGGGGCGGATCAAACGCCTCTCGGAACCAGGAACGGAGCGGTGGAATGGAGAGGTGTGCGGGAAACGGAACTCTTGGGCCTCAGGAGCGAGGTCCTTGGGGGAAACAGAACGCCACTGGATCCGGACCGCGGCTAACAAGCGGTATAGGGGCTGCTTACTCCGGGCTTGCGAGCCTACACGGCACAATCGCTGTCGGGAACGACTGTGCGCAGGGGAGGTGGCGCTCACTGCGTATGTGAAATGTAGCTGGGGGGTGGTAAGGGAGCACTGCCATCTTTCATTAAATATTTCTTCCCATACAGATAATTTCATTGAAATGAGCAATCTTTTGCAAAAGAAATTTTTAGGACCTGCAATGGCAGGGAAAGGAGATGTGGGACCGGAGTCAACACCGGGACCGAGTAGGGCACCCCCAGATGTCCATCTACAGCTGGGAGGCCTGAAGATAGCGGAGGAGGAGAGGCTGTTGCGTTCGCCCACGCCGATGGAGGTGACTGCGAAGGAGGATAAACCGTTGGATAGGGAGAACTCCTTCCAGAAATACCGGTCGAAGGCGGAGAAGAAGAGGGCGAGGAGAGCAAGAAAGGTAGAGAGGACAGTGCGCGAGGGGGTGGAGGCAAGTGGACCAGAGAAGGGCCCCACTCCCGGTCTGAAGCTGAAAAGACAAGGCACAGATGAGGAAGGGCAGTCGGAGAAGCCTCCGTCGAAGCGTCATCATCTTGGTGGGGCGGTTGCAGCGGGACGTAGTGAGGCGAAGGCTAATCGCGATCTCGCTGTGGCTGTCTACCGGGAGGATGGGGTTTCGGTGGATGAGTCTCTGGCGAGGCTCATTAGGAAGGAACTGACCCACATGATTGAGGTGGAAGTCATGAACATCTGGAAGGGAGGGACTGGTACGAGGGCTCCCCAGTTTGCTGCGTCGGGACTGGTGTCCGAGGGATTTTTCCTGGTGACACCAGTTTCGGTGGAGTCGAGGGAGTGGCTCTTGGGTCGGTCCTTCGGTGTAATTGGCGGACACCAAATCAGAGTGCGGAAAGTTGAGCAGTCTAGGGTGCAGGTCTGGGTTCCAGGGGAGCCGGACACGGAGAGGTTTCTGGAGATGCTGGCGGTCCAGAATTGGGACAAGCCAGAACTCCAGATGGGAGACTGGAGCCTGGTGAGCCGGGAGAAGCAGGAGAAGGGCACGCGGCTGTGCTTCTCGGTGCCGGCCTTGGTGGAGGAGAAATGGGGAGAGTCCAATCATAGGATTCTCTTTTTCTCGGCCACCAAGGTTCGGGCTAGGCTCATTAGGTCCCAGTCTTCGAAGGAGAGAAGAGTTTTGGAGCAGGGCAGGGTTGACCCGCCTCTTAAAGATCCCACACTGGAGCAGGGGGGGACTGAATCGGACGGCGCTCACTCGGGAGGTGTGAGAGTGAGTGACGCCGGGGAGGACCTCTCCGAGTGAAGGTGTGGGGACAAATACACTATACAATAACACAAATCATGCTACTTACACATAACACACTGAACAAACATATACACACAAAAACACAAACAAAGATATGCCAAGTAAACCTCCAACACTGCAAAGATGCAATGTCTGAACTGGGACAATTTGTTGTGAGGAATAGAGTTGAAATTGCACTGCTACAAGAGCCTTATGTATGGAAAAATCAGGTAGCAGGCCTGGGACATTTGGGGGGAGCTCTTTACTACGAGAGGAATGGTGAGCGACCTCCCAGAACATGCATATATGTGAGTAGTGATGTGAGAAATATGGGGTGTGTAATGACCATATGTTACAGAGATCTCGTGGTGGTGGAGACTTTCTTTACCTGCGCGGATGGGAGAAGGCACAAGGTGGCAATGGCATCCTGCTATCTGCCAAGTGAGGACGGGACACCAACTAAGGAACTCGAGGAAGTGGTACTGAAGTACAAAGGTAAGGGTATACCCCTAGTTGTTGGTTGTGATGCTAATGCCCACCATGAGGTGTGGGGGAGCACAGACACCAATGACAGGGGGGAATCTATGCTAGAATTCATAGTAAGTAGTGACCTAGATATAATGAATGTTGGTTGTGTACCCACTTTTGTAACTAGGGCAAGGAAGGAGGTATTGGATATTACGCTGGCATCGAAGGGTGTAAGCGAGAAGATTAGTAGCTGGAGGGTGGACACAGAGGATAGTATGTCTGATCACAGGAGGTTACTCTTCAGCATAGACTATCTAGTGGAGAAAACTAGGATAAGGAATCCCAGGAAAACAGACTGGGTGAAGTATGAGGAGGAACTGAGTAAGAATGTGACCATGACTGGGAGGTATGCGAGTATACAGGACCTGGAAAGGGGCGCATCAAAACTCAAGACAGATGTAATGGAGGCATTCTGCAAGGCATGTCCTGAAAGGGAGGTGAGGTCTGGTAAGGGGCAACCTTGGTGGAATAAAGAGCTGCAGAAGGTAAGGAAAGAAACAAGGAAGGCAATGAGGGATGTCATTAAGAAGAATGATACCCAAAGCTGGGACATGTATAGGGTTAAGAGGAATAGGTACACCAGGATGAGGGAACAGTCGAGTCTCAAGTGCTGGAGAACCTATACGGAGGAAATACAAACTTATTCTGAGGGGGCACGGATAATGAAGCTGCTAGCTGGCAAACGAACGTGTCAACTAGGAAGTCTGAGGGTGGGTGAGGACATGGTCACTGAGCCTGATAAGGTTCTGGAGATCATGCTTAAAGCGCATTTCCCAGACTGCGTAGATGAGGTGATAGAGGATGAAGAAGTGGAGGGAGGTATGCATGACTGGGTACAGGCTGAGGAGGTGGTAACGGAGGAAAGATTGGAATGGGCAATTAGATCCTTCGCCCCTTTCAAAGCGGCGGGCCCAGATGGTGTAATCCCGGTGCTTCTTCAGAAAGGCTTTAAGTGCATTAGAGATAATTTGATAGCACTATATCAGGGAAGCATAGCAATGGGATACATTCCGAAGGAATGGAGAGAGGTTAGAGTAGTCTTTCTGCCAAAACCGGGTAAGAAAACGTACCAGGATGCGAAGGCGTTCAGAAGCATTAGTCTATCATCCTTTGTGTTAAAAACACTAGAAAAGATGATAGACATACACGTAAGAAAAGGAATAGAAAGTAGTGGCAGACCGCTACATGGTAATCAACATGCCTATGTAGCAGGGAAGTCAACGGAGACGGCTTTGCACAATCTAACGGTTAGAGTGGAAAGGGCACTGGAAGCCAAGCAATACATGCTAGGATGCTTCTTTGATGTGGAGGGGGCATTCGATAAAGCAACGTATATCGCGGTTGAAGAAAGTTTAGTGAGAGAAGGAATTAGTCAGATTATAGGAAGATGGATCTCGAGGATGCTCAGAGGAAGGGCAGTAATGGCCCAACTGGGCGGATCTACGAAAAGAATCAGACCTCGTAGGGGATTCCCACAGGGGGGATGTCTGTCCCCCCTTATGTGGTGTCTACTGCTGGACTCGCTGATTAAAAAGCTAAACAAAGGAGGACTCTATATGCAAGCATACTCTGATGATGGTGTGCTATTGGTACAAGGCATGGTTCTTAACATCGTCAGAGACATAATGGTAAAAGGACTGTCACAGACGTTAGAGTGGTGCAGGGAGAGAGGATTAGATCTAAATCCTACAAAGACGAAGTTGATATTATTTACCAACAAAAGGAAGATAGGCGATATGAGGCCAATAAGCGTAAAAGGTGAGAATCTTGAATTGGTGAAAGAAATTAAGTATCTGGGAGTGACAATCGATACAAACCTCAGATACAAGACACATATAAAGGAGCAGGCCGCAAAGGCAATAAGAACACTGTGTCAATGCAGAAGGGCAGTTGGAAAGAAGTGGGGACTAAAACCCCGGATGATAAACTGGATGTATAAGGCGGTCATATTACCAAGGCTGCTGTATGGTGCTGTGATATGGTGGCATAGGGCCCGTATTAAGGAGTATCAAAAGGAACTGAATAAAGTTCAAAGATTGGCATGCCTGATGATAACAGGGGCAATGAGAACAACCCCAACGCATGCCATGGAAGTTATGCTAGGACTGAAGACACTTCATCTGGAAATAGAGAAGAGGGCCATGGAACAATGGTTTAGAATGAGGGCATGTGAGGAGTGGAGGGGGAACTTCACAGACAAGAAACATGCACTTATACAAAAGGAGGCGTTATTAAAGCTAGGAATGCTAGCACAGAATAACGACTTAATTAAGAAACAGAGGGTTTTCGATAAGAAATACAGAATCCATATAGGAGAGAGAGATGATTGGAAGGTAGACCTTGAATATCCGACTACAATTTGTTTTACGGATGGATCAAGGAAGAAAACGTCCCAACTTGCGGGAGCAGGTATAATAATACCCAAGATGAATGTTCGAGAGGCTATACCATTAGGCAGATATGCCAGTGTGTTTCAGGCTGAAGTGTGCGCAGTGTTGAAGTGCGCTCAGATTATGCAAGCAAAACTGGGTGACTATCGAGGTGTAGGAACAGTGGTGATTTACTCTGATAGTCAAGCAGCGCTAAAGGCATTAAACAAGCCGACAGTTAACTCCTCTTTGGTAAGAGAGTGCAGAGATGCACTTAATAAACTAGGAGAGAGTACGAAGGTTACGGTGGCCTGGGTCCCAGGACATCAGGGAGTGACAGGTAATGAGAAGGCTGATGAGCTGGCAAGGGAGGGAGCGGATACGGGATTCATAGGTCCTGAACCGGTACTTCCAATGTCTGCAGAAGTCACCAAGGGGGTTATAGATAGAATGAAGGAACAGGAAGCAAACAGTGAGTGGAAACAGGCTGTAGGGTGCAGACAATCGAAGATGATGCTGGATGGCATAAACCACAGAAGAACTAGGTATCTCCTAAATCTAGGTAAGAGTAGCTTAAGAACTATAACTGGCATAATCACTGGCCATAACTTGTTAAATAGGCACTTAAGCGTAATAGGTATAAAAAGTGACCCCTCCTGTCCACATTGTGGGAAGGAGGAAACGAGTGAGCACGTCCTAACCGAGTGTGTCATGTACGCGGCAGCGAGGCGTGATGTATTCGGGAGTGACGAGCTGAGGGAGGAGGAGCTAAAGGATGTCTGTCTCAAAGATGTCCTTTTGTTCAGCAGGAGAACGAGAAGATTCGAGGAGAATTGCTGTGTGGGAGCGCTGCTGGGACAGTAACCTGTCGGCTCCAACCACGGGGAACTGGGCTGAATGACTGTGCAAACGATCGACAGCCCGCCTGACTCAGCAAGGCGTCCCCATACATCATCATCATACATCATCATCATAGCTTATTTAGATATTTCAACCCCATCGGACCCCATCCAGAGAGAAGGTATTTTACGTCTGCCACGTCGGATTTTAAAACCGTTGTTGTTTTCATAACCAGCGACCCAATAAACCATAGAAACAACACCCATGTTGATTTTCAGACTTTGTTACCCCTTTCCCCCCTTTAAGGGGTTGAATTCTCAAAAAATCTGTAACACGTGTTTACTCATTTATTATTCGGAGTACTTCTGTGAAGTTTCGAATAAAATAGTCGAACTAATCTTGTTTCCCCATACAAACTTTGGACCCCCGTTTCACCCCCTTAGTGCACCCTTAGACCTTATAAGGAACCTACCTTATAAGGAACCTACATGCCAAATTTGGAATCTCTAGGCCCAGTGGTTTGGGCTGTTCGTTGATATGTCAGTCAGTCAGTCAGTCAGTCAGTCAGTTTCTTCTTTTATATATATAGACTAGCTTTTGCCCGCGACTTCGTCCGCGTAGAATTCCAATTTGTGGTAAAGCTTCTTCATCTCTTTCATTGTATAAAACAAAAAACCGGCAACGGCAACATCCAAAATTATTATCATTTCATCATCATCAGTATCATTTAGTGAATATTATAAATCCCGTTTATTCACTATCCCGTGGGAATTTCAACAAATTTGTCCTTATTCTATGCAAGTTTTCGCTTATATTTATCCCGCGGGAATTTTGCATTTTCCCCGAGAAAAAGTAGCCTATGTCCTTAAAGGTGTAGCTTTCTACCGGTAAAAGAAGTTTTAAAATCAGCCCCGTAGTTGAATTCACTTATTTTTTTCCCGTGTGAATTTTGCTTTTTCACGGAGAAAAGTAGTCTATGTAAATAATGGTTGGTGTATTTTCCTATTGGTGAAAGAAATTTTCAAATCAGCCCTCAAGTGATGTTCATTTCTTTCTATCCCACGGGAATTTTTCATTTTACCGAATAAGTAGTAGGGAGCCTAGCCTATACCAACAAAGGATAGTGTAGCTTTCTATTGGTCATTTTTTTTAAACTCAGCCCCGAAGTTAAATATACTATTCTTTATACCGCGGTAATTTTGCATTTATCCGGAAAATAACATCCTATGTTAATCAAGGACAGTGTATCTTTTCTATTGGTGAAAGACATTTTAAAATGAGCTCCGAAGTTGATTTTTTTTTCTATCCCTTGGGAATTTTGCATTTTCCCGGAAAAAGTAGAAAAAGTACTTTGTACTGGTAAAAGATTTTTTTAATCGGCTCAGAAGTTTCAGAGATTAATCTATCCCACAGGAATTTCCAAAAATCCTGCATTAAGTTTTTTTTGCTGTTATGTATGACCATTTACGTTTATACTGAATTTGAAAAGTTTAGTAATTGTAGTTACGGAGTTACGGAGATAGGGTCCAGTTGATTTGAGTATATAAATCCTGATTTATCCTTATCCCGTGGGAATTTTCAAAATTATTGAAATTAGCTTTATACCTATTCTAATAGTCTACGTGATGCCCAATTTGAACAGTTTAGTAATCGTCGTTATGGGGATAGCGTCACTCTCGATTGATGAAATATATACATCCCGTATATTCCTTATCCCGTGGGAATTCCGGAAAATTCTTTCTTATCGGATGCCTACGTCATACAAAGGACGTCTCTATTTACAGCGGTTTAGGCTGTGCGTTAATCCGCCAGTCAGTCATTTAGGACTTCAGGACAAAGCATTTTATATGTATTTGCATTGCACCAAGCTTTTATACGAGTTCAACAATGATGTTTGAATACTCAATTCGATTTTATTCGAAAAATGTTGAACTCACATAAAAGCTTCATCATCATCATCATCAGATCAGGAAGTGGTTGACAAACGTAGACAGTAAATGGTTTGCAAAATCTGAAGTTTCATTTCGTTTACATTGTGTCAAAATAAAAAGTAATTTAAATCAAAAGCAATAAGGAGTATTGATATCAACTTCGAAGCAAATCACCCCCAAAATAACTTTCTACTCCTTTTTAACCCCGTCAAGGGATGAATTTCAATAAATACGAAACACGTCTTCCATCAATTCTGTTATAGAATGTTTATGCGAAATTTGAAGTAGATTGGATCAAGGAATCACGTTGTCCCATACAAACTTTGCCCCCCTTTTTTACCCCCTTAGGAGTAGAACTACGAAAAATCCTTTCTTAACGGATGCCTACGTCATACAAAGAACACACCCTCCAAGTTTCAGGTCTCTACGATCAGCGGTTTAGGCTGTGCGTTGATCCGTCAGTCAGGACAAAGGATTTTATATGTATAGATGAGTGATTCGAGTGACGAAGACGTATATATAACACCTGTGGAATTACGGGAAACCGTGCAAAATGCGGAATTGAGCTTATTGCCCGAAGAATCCCGTTTAAGATACATGAAAGCGTTTGACCTTTTCAATACATGGAGACAAATAATAAATAAATAACAATTGATAGTACAAACCCTTTTTCTTATTTTCCTCGCTGTAGTGAGGTGAAAAGTTTTGTGTTATACACAGGTGAAAAGTTATTTTACGTCTCGTGTGTTGAAACACTCGCTATCGAAAGGATTCTATTTTTGAACCACTCGCTTTGCTCGTGG
This sequence comes from Archips crataeganus, assembly GCA_947859365.1. NCBI lineage: Eukaryota > Metazoa > Arthropoda > Insecta > Lepidoptera > Tortricidae > Archips > Archips crataeganus. The sequence continues at coordinate 4,556,548 of OX402061.1, read as the reverse complement.
TCAATCATAGACTCCTTTCGATAGCTCGTGTTTCAAATGAACACTCGCAGGTAAAATACAACTTTCCCCCTTTGTATAACAAATAACTATTATCACAATTCAAGAGCGAAACATCATAAGTCTGATTGGTAAACAACCTTAAAGATGATGAAACAAAACTTTTACTAATCTTCTCTATATATAAAAATCTCGTGTTACGGTGTTTGTTATCGAACTCCTTCGATAAGGCTTGACCGATTTTTATGCAATTTTTTGTCTATATTCGGTAGGTCTGAGAATAGGTCGGAGGCTATTTTTTATATAGCAAAACAACGTTTGCTGGATCAGCAAGCAATAAATAAGTCTAAGCTGGCCTAGCTAAGTTCGTGTCTTAATGTAAGTAGGTACTTAGGCATTTCGTTTTCGGGACACTGTGAATGGGCTAAGTCACTAAGTCTCGTGCTAGCCGACTCCGAATTAGCAAGTCATAAATGGAATATATCTCGTACGCCATTACAGAATATAAGCACTTAGCCGGCCTGCTCATTATTATTCCACTAGCAGAGACTAGTGCATATTTTACACATTCTGGTCTAGTAAACTTACCTACCCCTTTTGGACTTTGCTGCACTCGGGTAAGCTAGGGTACTCTATATACGTAGCTGCGTAATCCTACTGATTTATTATGAAACTAGCTGTTGCCCGCGACTCCATCTCCATGGGAAAAATGCAATTTTCCGGGCTATCCCGGAAGTTTCTATAAACTCATTTCATCTGAATTCCAGTCAGTCCAGCTATCTACATACCAAATTTCATCCAAATCCGTCCAGTCGTTTTAGCGTAAAGGTGCAATAAACACTCACAGTCACACACGAAGGCATGCACGCACTGTTGAAAGTAGGATTGCTCTACACTTTAGGTGACTAACCCAATGTAAGTACCTGCCTGTGTAGAGTGTGGTTTCAATTAGTTCCAAATGTAAACTAAAACGAAATTCTACGTGTTTTAATATGGACAAACTAAAAGCATTTGAAATATTAGTCTGAATATATAATAGTCTAGTCTGCGAGGCGACACTCGGGTCGCTGACCACAGAGTTATGCGGTGTAGGATTGTTAGATCTCACGGAAAAGGGTCGTTGTAAAGAGGAGCGACAATACGTTATCATTATCGATCCTATCATCATCAAACTGTATAGGTCCACTGTTGGACATAGTTCTCTTCTATGGCTGTATGGCACGCTACAGCTTCAGCTCTCCCCCAATTCCTGCCCACTGTCTTACCAATATCATCGCGCCGCCTAGCTACAGATTAGGTACATTATGTTAGCCGTCATGCGATCTCCACTCAAGAAGCAGTCTGCCCCAGCGACCATCATATCTACGGCATATGTGACCTGCTCACTGCAACTTCAGCTCTCTAATGGGCTGAGCAATGAGGGCAACTTCCATTTTCTGATGATTTTTGCGGAAGATCGTTCCGGATTTGATCCTTATATCTCTTCTCATACCTCTCTGAGCGATCTTGAACTGATGGGTAGGCCGCACTGTAAGTGACCATGTCTCGACTGTAAATTTATACCTAAATTACTATGGTTCGTGGTGGGTCAACAAAAAAGGAAATTTCCATAGAAATTTAGGGAGGCCGCGTATAGTTAGGCTCAGTTACATTCACGCTACCTACTACTACTTACCTCCTGTAAATTTATATGCAAGTTGGAAAGAAAGTTTTTTTGGAAGCTCAGGTATAAATAAGTACACTCTACCAAAAGAACTCATTTCTGTATAATCAAAGGTCAAAAATCACGTTTGCACTCTTTCGGATTTATGCCAATATACAAGATTCACATTACTTTTATATACTTGACGCCACTCTCTGAAACTGAAGTCAAAGCTTTACCTTCCTCCTACGCATTGCGTAAAAAATGAAAAAAAACTTTGTCTCATTGCAGATAACCCCTTTGTCGGGTACAGTGTATAGAAAGGGTCCCTTCCAATCACCATACGAATACCACGTAGGGTGTCCTAATGAGGAAGCACGACATAATAGCAATAGCAACTCTAATCAATAAGAGTAGGCAACAACAATCACGCCCTGCGCTTGTCCATTGATTTATACATGCAATTATAGATATATGACCACCAGGCTGAGTAGACCCGTGGTTTGTACGTTGTTTGATGTTATTCTAGGTCTTTGTGTTGTGTTTTGCACAACGTGCGTCTTTGCAGGGCTTCGGCTAAGCGCATTAGGACGACCTTGTACGCCGGCCATGGACGTGGGACAGTGAAACATTCACTGTCGGTGCAGACTGCGGTAAGATTTGAATGAGTGGGAAATGGTGGGTGTAACATCCTATAGGGCTGAAATAAAACTAGATAGCACAAAGGGTTCCATACCACAGTGTGCTGTAAAAAACACGTTTCTTGCATTGGGACTATGTAGAGATATTTAATTTTATATGTTTTTATTTACCTTGTTATGTATGTTGCTATGTTGGTCAAATATCGTTACAAGTCGAATTTGAAATAATGTTGTTTGGATGACAACGCAATTAGCTCAGTAGGTTTTCAGCCAACAAAAATGGTTGTATCAATATTTTGTTTTACAAATTCAAATTTAGCTACATTTCTTCTTATTTAGTATAGTCGATCAAGTAAGTAGGTAGAGGTATTTACCATTTTTATGACAGTTCAGGATAATTAAACAATAATGTCGCCTGTCCAATGACTTAATTGTATGTGAAAATAGCATTTAATGTTTTAAGCCATACAAATGACATTGAACCTTAGGCTGGTAACGGAATTCCTTGGTCGACTATACTAACTATTGCCTGCGGCTCCGTTTGCGAAGAATTCGTTTACCGGTAGCCCACGGGAAATATTGCGATTTTTCGGGAACTATAGGGTCTCACTACTAACTACACACCAAAGTTTCATCTAAATCGGATCGGTGGTTGAAGCGTGAATAGGTAACAGACAGACAGACAGAGTTACTTTCGCATTTATACCTAATATTAATTAGGACAAGGATAGGATTTGTTACTTTGAACATGAAACTACCGTGAAACTCACTCATAGTGAAAAACCGGCCAAGAGCGTGTCGGACACGCCCAAGGTAGGGTTCCGTAGCCATTACGAAAAAATCAAGTAATATTTTTCTAAGGATTTCGTATGTGTACGGAATCATCCAAGTTTAGGTATGTTTTATACCTTAGGCTACTATTTACTCTTAAACTACAAATAATTTCCAAGCAATCTTAGCCCCACTTTACGTCTATGGGAGGTACCCTAAAAAAATTTTTTAAAATTTTTTTATTCAATCACTTTAAATAATTTAATTTAATTTATTTAATTTATTGAATAATTTACTCACTTTGTCGGCGTGACTGATATATATTGATGCCAAATTACAGCTTTCTGGTACTAACAGTCTCTGAGCTTAGCCGCGGACGGACAGACAGACAGACAGACAGACGGACAGACATGGCGAAACTATAAGGGTTCCTAGTTGACTACGGAACCCTAAAAAGTAAAATTCTATGTATGCACCCTGTCACGTCCTGTGTATCATTTTAATTAACGTTAAATCCAAATTTTACATGGATCTTATTCAAAAATGTTAAGAAACAATAAGTACTTTAAACATGAAACTACCGTGAGACTCACTCATAGTGAAAATAAACGGATCACTCACGTCTTCAAACGAGTTTAACTCGACATCATGTCATGTCGACGTGACATGTCGAGTTAAACTCGTTTGAAGACGTGAGTGATCCGTTTATTTTCACTATAAACAATAAGTACTTCTATATCTTATTTTAATGCTTTATAATTGCTTATTACGTCAATTGGAAATATACGTTGTACGTAAGTGCAATGTGCCCTCTTGAGTAGGATGGTAATAATACAGCGCACAAACAGCGCAACATTAATGCAAAATTGCAGTTATCTCCTTTATTATTAAGATCAGCTAAACGTGCTTAGGTACCAGCGTCACGGATTGAAGCATTAAAAGTCACGAGAAGAAAGCTATTAAGCTCCACGCTCGCCGAAGCTTTTATGACGGTAAAAGCTTTTTTTACAATGAAAATTGTATTCAGGTCAGTTCGTTGCAAATCAACCTACATTTGATGCGGAAAATTCTCTAGAGAGTAAATTGCTGACTGTAATTGAAGTTGGCATGCGGAGCACCGACCGGCCGCCTAACTCACTGATCTGATTAACTTACAAAGTCAGTTAAAATGCCGCATTATTATATAACGCCTGCGGGCATACTCGAGCATCTTAAAGCATCTCAAAACAATTTCCAAATGGTATGAAAGAGATGTAAACGGATCTAATAGCAGAACTAAGCTCGCCATAATTCAGGCTCAAGTTTGCTTATCGACCGAGCAATAAGGAGGTGGCTCGACTTAATTGAAATTAAAGTTATCTCAATCAGTGATTTTGTGGGGACAGGGGTTTGTTTACCGGGGCTGGTGGTGGGCGGCTGGCGGCTGGCGGCGGCAGCGGCGGTCAGCTGTGTGCGCGCGCCGCGCGGTCGATAGGCACGTGGCGAGCGCGCCGGCGCGCGGCTATCGAGCCCACACGGGCCGCCGCCGCCGCCGGCCGCGCACGTCATGCATGCGGGGTCCTAGCACGCGCGCGGGCCTCATGGGCACCGTGCTCAGCTTCAGCCCGCGCGAGCGGCGCCTGCCCGCCGCCGCGCCGCCGCCCGACCGCGCCGCGCTCGCCTACTCCTACGAGCGGCTCAACAACGCCAAGAACCGCGAGAACAGAGAGGCGCCCCGCGACGAGCGGCGCGCCACCCTCGACGACGCTGCCAAGATCATCTCCGAGAAGACGGCGCTCGAGAAGAACCTCAAGAAGCACTCGCTCTTCATAAACGCCTTATCATGGAAGAGGTTCTCGACCGCGAATAACAACAAGAAGAAGTTGGAATGCAAGACGAAGAGCGTGACTACGTTCCGGGCGCCGCTGACGGACAACGCTCCTCTCGACCGCAACAAGAATGTCAGCGTGCAGGGGACGCTGTACGCGCGGCCCGCGCCCGTGCCCGCGCCGCTGCCACCATCAGCTGAGGTCGCGCGCACCAACGCGCTCAACAACAATGTCTGCTACACCGAGAAGTTGCCGACGTCGGCCGTGGGGCCCGCCGTGGCTCCGCGGAAGACTGTCATCCAGGCGTCGACTTCCGAGCTGCTTAAGTGCCTGGGCCTGTTCCTGCACACGCGCTGCCACCGGCTGCGAGACTTCCAGGCGGGAGACGCGGTCATGTGGCTGCGGACAGTGGACAGATCGCTGCTGTTGCAGGGCTGGCAGGTAAACAACCCTCGCGCAGTCGCACTACCGGCCAATGAACCGAATTAATACATTCCCTCATACTACTCTATCCATATTTCCACCCTAAAAACCAAATCTGCAAATAATGATGCGCTCTCGAAACACTCAACCTTTTGTTTCCGGAACGCGGAATTAGGGTGGAAATAGAATGTTGCTACCCAACAGCCTTTTGCGCAATATCGGCTGGTAGCTAAGGGTCCTGCCGAAGCGTGGGTGGGAAAGTCTTTTGTTTCTTGCTCAAGTCGTTTACTTACAACTTTAAAGTGAAGCATTGTTAAAGTTGTATTTACATTAAATTATGTTCAATGTGTTTCGCATGTTAAAAATGGCTTAAAAATTAATACGTTTAATTAGAGTAATGAACAGTCCTTGTTCCTATTACATACATTTTACTTCCATGTGGGAATAAATTTGTGGGCGTTGTTGCTCTGAGTACTTAGTTTACAAAAGGTCAAGTAAGTATATAATGTTGCCCAGCACGAAAAATATAATTTACGAAGGACCTTTAGTCTTAATAATTTCTGAAACATAAGCTGTCAGTCTAAGCAAATTATCCAATATCCAAATTATCCAATAAAAGGATACATAATGTATTTGTTTTGCACTTTCCTGCGCACTACCAGAAGCGTGTCCGGTGATACACTTGATGCCGTCTATCTATGCGTTTGTATAATTGACTGATGCAGGGGCGTTACTTTGCTGAGGTCTGTATCAATGATGTATACATTTTTATCTTGATCCTCCGCTACCACCTGCCTACTACGTTTGTTTATGGCATCCGTATGACACGCTAGCAGGTTCAAACAGTTTTAACAGGTCAAGAACAGTAGGAGACGAGACAAAGACATTATGTAAAGAATTAAAAATTGTTGTTGATCTGATTGAGTGACTATGGAATGTGCGACACTGTCTTCTAGCAAGCTATTCACAATCCTAAAGATAATTTTACTATTGAGTGAATAACCTCACTAATATATTGGAATAATTGGAAATAAGCAAATAAGCATAAATAGTCTAAATAAATAAAAAAAAACATTTACTTCGCCTAAATTGGGGGCGTGAACTCTGCTCGCGATTTCGTTCACGTAGAATTTAGTAGGTAATTAAGGAAATATTTTTCAGAATAAAAAGTATTCATTTGTCAATCCAGGGTAGAAATAGCTAAGTATCTCCATTTAAAATGTTATTCGATTCCATTCGAGCGTGGAGAAGTAACAAATGTACTTAGGTAAAACTTTCACATTTACTTATAATAATAGTAGGGTAATCGGCATCAACACTTTTCAACTCAGTAAATGTAAACAAGTCGTTTACTACTATATATTTATACGTGCACATTCATATTTTTGTTTCTTAATGAACACTACTGAACTGTTTCTAACAAAAATTAGCACACGAAGAAAAAATTTAAAACAAATGAACACTACAAAACGCTTCCCTATAAAACAGGGATGTTGACACCACCAATCAACTGACGTACTTTTTATGAAAAAAAAAACAATTCTCCCATAAGCTTGAATGGCAATAGCAACTTATGAGGTCACTTGTTCGCCAACTCAATCAACTAACTATTTATTGGTTTTAAAGCAACAAAAAATCTTATTTTGCAGTTAAGCGAAAATTAATCTGGTTTTCAGAGCTAAAATAAAGCATTGTTTTACTGGAGTCATACTGTCTTCGAATTATTTTTTTATGGCGTCAACATTCCTATTAACTAAGGTAAGGGTTTATCCTGAAGCCGTATACTTACAATATACCACGCATAATACGCGGACAGTCCCGATCGCATTCACCGTCTCCTACCCTCATCCTATACCGTGTTCTACTAAGAAGTAGTGAAAACGATTGAGATTCCGAGTGCGTTAGAAAATAAAATCTTAAATCCAGTTTCTAGAAACGCCTTGTATTCGAAGGACAGTAGAGTTTAGTAGCAACAGAACGACGTTGAAATTGAAATTATATGCAAAGCTTCTAAAAGATTTGGAATAGGCATCGAAGTGACAACGAGGGGATAATTCAGTGCTTTCCAAAGAGAATTGTAATATTATATGAACAAGAGTGGCAACTCTATGGTCAAATATGCATGTATGGAAGGTGCTGCTGCCCTACGCCCTGGTGAAGAACTAATGTCACGTATCTATAGATGTATACCTATCTATATGTATATGTTGGTAGTGATGTACAGCTATAATTACGCGTAATTTTAATTGATAGGCTAATTGCCACTATTCGTATTTTAGCCGTCTAATTCAAATCAGCATATACGAAGTATAAGCGGCTAAACCCGATTTGCACTATACGGCTAAAATACGAACATTGGCAAGTGGCCTATCAATTAAAGTCCTTGACCGTACAATTTGGTACGCCATTGCCATGGCCGATGAATGACAACTGACAAGTTTGACAAGTCAACCAAGATGGCCGCTAATTTAGTTCTTTACCAAACAACCAGAGATCGCTGTAGTCGCATGAAAAGTGTGATATATGTAAGTGTGCCCCCCTGGTGTTTTCTCTATTTTTTACTAACCGACTTCTTATAAGACGACTGGGAGGCATGCATACCAATCGCCTGAGAAAATTCCGACCATAGGTATTTGGTATTATTTCCATCTCTCTTTGTGTGTTTTCCGAGAAGACATTGCTTATTTATAACGGATGTAGTGCGTTGTCCAAAGAAGTGGTCAACGTTAATAAACAAAACAATATGTGGGCACATAAAATATGCTCCTAGAGTTATGAAATTCCCTTTTATTACACATATAAATATTATTGCATTGCAAGCATTCCTCGCTATAAGACGATTTTAGTTATCTGCTGCCCCAAGAGTGTGTTATGCGACGTTTTTTCTTGCAAAATTAGTTCCAGTTTTCAAATGATGAGGAAATAAATAATGATGCATTGTTAATAACTATCAAATGTCCATTAAGATGTAATACAAAGTTATTAATTAAGTGTGACAGTATGTACTTATTGAGAGTTCTTGAGCAGTTTTTTATGGACCGGGTAATTAAAGCGATTTATTATTACATTGTAATTGTGGCGTTTGTTCATTAGAACAAAATGCGTTACAGAAATATTTGAAATAATAAAAAAACATTAGGCGACGCGACACCAATTGACCTAGGGTAAGTGTACCAGTGAATGAACACTTAAGGAAATTTTCGACTTTGAAAATTAATTTTAGGCAGTTGGGCACAGTTTATTTAACATATTACTTTTTGTTTAGCACAACCAACAACTCTAGTTGGCTAACATCATCATTATTCAACAGTATTACTGCACAATTTGAAGATATATCACTATTTAAGGGAAAAAATGGAAAATCACCAGTGAATGAACGCAAAATTCTAGTGAATGAACAAATGAAACCATTGAATGAACAACTTTGAAAATGATGTTTTGTTATACTATAAAAATACAAAAGCGAAGTTATATTAACACAACTACATTCAATATACTTATTTGGTCGATTCCATGTTCTAAAACAATTAAAATACAAAAATAAGATTATTGTTCATTCACTAGATCTTGGAAACCAGTAAATGAACTAGCTATAAGTGACATAGTTCATTCACTGGAAAACTTGAACCAGTTAATGAACCTATATTTTACGTTTGTTCCAATACCCTTTCGGTAGATAATATATTTGGATCAATGTCACTGAAAACGAAATCTTAATATGACTACTAGAAGAAAAGATATTGCACAAATAGAAAATCCTGCAGTCCAGTAGGCGATTTTGGGTTCCAGTAAAAAAAAACTGGATTAAAAGCCATTGTTTACAAATAAATTACATTAAACTATATATGACTAGCTCTAACAGGTCTTTAAAGCTTAAAAAAACCATACCCAATGAATGATAGATGGCGGGGACAAATGCAGTAACACATCAGAAGTATAGTAGCTTTCCTTCTTAGTTCCAGACTAAACAAATTTTGTGGTATGGAGACTACACAACGAATAAACATAAATTCTTATATACAGGGTGTCCCTAAACTGAACGATAACCTGGTACCGGGTGAGAGGCAAAGTTATAGTAGTTCTAGATAAAAATAAGAAAAAATCCATGTCACCTCATCATCATCATCTCAGCCTATATACGTCCCACTGCAGGGTACAAGCCTCGTCTCAGAATGAGAGGGCTTGGGCCGTAGTTCCCACGCGGGCCCAGTGCGGGTTGGGAACTTCACACACACCATTGAAATTCTTCTCAAGTGTATGCAGGTTCCTCACGATATTTTCCTTCATACTAAAGCTCATGGTAAATTCCAAATGTGATTTCGCACATAAATTCCGAAAAACTCAGAGGTGCGAGCTGGGATCTGAACCCACGAACCTCAGCATGAGAGGCCATAGGTCAAACCACTAGGTGACCACGACTTTTTACCTAGATGTATGTCACCTAACTAGATAAGCGATAATAGGCATTCTTTAGAAAATATCTAACACTGTTACAAGTGATATTATTATGTTATGTGACTCTATGGATTTTTTTCTTATTTTTTCCAGAACAGGTAACTTGACCTCTTGCCCGGTACCAGAATTTCGTTGAGTTTTGTGACACCCTGTGTATAACCATGACTCAGATAGAAACTACCCCTACCGCGCGATTCGAACCCAACGCTTCTAGGCAGGCTCACTAAACCACTACCTAGGCTATCCGTTAGTCAAATTATGTCATTATACAGGAAAAACCTTCTCCTACTTTTATTGTGCCAATACCCTTTGGCAATCCAGTTTTGGCTGAAACGTTATTTCTATGTATTGCCCTTTGCATTTTTAATATAGGCTCTGGCTTTACGCCAGGCTCTAGCTTACGCCGTTGACAAGGAAATTCATTGGACTTTTTATTTGGTATCAAGTGTAGCAATACATAAACAACGATATCCAAAACATTGGCCGAAGTCAACTCGTAGCATAGAAACATTGCACTTTAGTTGACTACTTTCAAATATAAATAAATTTCTGAATGATGTTTTAATGACCATTTCTAAATAATGGCTCTAATTGATTTGGCACGAGATTAAAAAGTGAATTACTTATAATGAACAAATTTCATAGATGTTTGTTTGTTTTGGGTAACATTTAGATAGCAAATGCTATTTTTGGAATAACGACATGATCATGAAAGTAAGATAGACCATTTAGGTACTAATTATTTTTTTTGCAAAGTATTTTTTTTTGCAGCACGCATTCTGTCTATATCACGCACGACAACTGTCAAACGAATGAAAGTAGAAATTTTACCTACATGTTTAATATGGGACAATTATACAGTAATTTAAGTGAATAAAATCGATTTTGTGGTAAACCATTCTTTTCCAAACAGGAATCCTCCCTGTTCTATTATCATTATCACAACCAAGGGATTTATAAATTTCTCCTTGTGCCTATCAATCGAAAACTGCCCTTATGACTTAAATATGTAAGAGTTATTTATAACGACCAATACTTACACGGATCTGACTTGCATGCTCTCGAGCACTTTTTATATTGCTCTATCACATTGTAGCGATGTTCTGATCCTAAAATTGATCAGAATATTCACGCATGGGGAACCTATTCTAGAGTTCACCTTTCGTCCGATTCCCCACACCACATTGTTGTTCTATAAATATACGTTGATAGTTGATTTCATTGATTAAAATTTGTTATTTACTTCAACTAGTCTTCACCAATAATGCAAAACTTAAAATTTATCAGGATATTCACGCATGGGGAACCTATTCTAAGGTTCACCTTTGGCGTCGTCCGATTCCCCACACCACGCCTCACCACATCGTTGTTCTATAAATATACGTTGACAATTGATTTCATTGATTAAAAGTTGTAAGTACTTACTTCAACCAGTATTCAGCAATAATGCAAACCTTACGAGTAGAAGTGAAAAAGGTAGAAAGCGACGATAGAGAACGCAAGGGAAGGGATTTCGCTTGTCACCAAAGTCACCATCCACTTTAGCTTCGCTTAACATCTTGTATACGGGGTAAGGTGTAACACCCCGCCAGTTAAATGAGAATCATAGTATACCAATAAACCACTCTATATAATATAGTATATATAGCGATGTAGAGCCGTAAACCTAAATTGTGTCTCTGTTCACACCTAAAGCCGGGTTAATGAATGCAGGGGAATTGTCCCGCGGGTGGCTTACGCAAACGTGTTTAGACACCTATTTATTATAAAGGTTTAGATTAGGTACATTTACTTAAATTTAAGTGGTAATTTGATAAAATCTCAAACATAACCATATTTTTGACTACGGCAAAGCTAAAAGGAAGTGTAATGATTTTAGCAGTCTATTTACTTGCAATGTTTTTATGTATATTAATCCATTATTAATCTTGCAAATCGAATTTTATTGGATTTACTTGAAATTTACTATTTAAGTGTTCTTGGTACTCAAGGGCTGGGCAAAATACATGCTTTGCTATACTTAAAATACAAATTACAAAAGACAGTATTTCAGGTATTTTTATTTAAAATAAAAAATATCAAGTAGAATTAAAACGAATCCAACGACATGGGCAAGCAGAGTAAAGAAAATTTCTCTCTTTAAACATGAAACTACCGTGAGGTGAGACTCACTCATAGTGAATCAATACAGATTACTCACGTTTCAAAACGAGTTTAACTCGACAGTTTCGGGCTAATCCGTAACCCTTCCTCTCGAAGGAATACGCTACGGGCTGTGCCAAACGTGCACTCAAGAAGCTACGGATTAGCCTGAAATACCTACCTATGTCGACTTAAACTCGTTTTGAGACGTGGGTAATCCGTATTATTTTACTAAAAATTACTCTCATGAAAGGAAACTCTACTTTTACTGATTAAAAGCAGAGTTTCCTTCTAAACACCAGATTTTCAAAAGTGTTATCTTATCTGCCTCTCGTAGGGGAATGAATAAAGCAATGTCTACACTGGTGCGTTTTCATGTTCAATTTAAAATTGCTAAATTAATTCTAAATGTATTTATGTTAAAATGTATTTTGAAGTCATAAGTAGTTGAAATACTAACTACAAAATACCTTAGTGTCAGGTATTTGAAATACGAATTACAAATTACATTGTCAGCGAGTAATTGAAATACAAATACCAAATACGTATTATTTCCTCAGGTTACCAACTTTCTTTAACTAATTAGGTTAGATTTATTAATGCTGTATTATAAATAGGTAGGTACAATTAGGACTCTAAAACAATAAGTTTATAACTAAATAAATATCTATGATACTAAATTAAATGATACTAATTTAAATAATAACATAAAAATAAACCTACATATTTGTATTTAATACGTATTTGTATTTCAATTACAAGTAATTTAAATACTGCCCAGCCCTGGGTACTCATCTATTAAGCGAGTAATTATAAATTTAGCGTACGCGGCAAATAAACCACCCAACTGTAAACTGTAACTGTAGGTTGGTCGGTAAACAGAAACCAGTACAATACGAGCTTCACTTTGTCAAAAAGAATTGACTGCGTGAAACATTTTGCGTAGTTTACAAGATAAAACGCAAAAACAGTCCTTATCCAATCCGTAGTACACGTAAAACATAAGCCTCGTAGTTCCGTGAAATGGCGCAATTTCTCATAGCAGACATTATTTACGCGTAGACGTTGAGCTTTGTAAGAAGTCAGTTGGTTTCGCAGACTTAAAATAGATGGATAAATCCACAGGACTTATAAAAAGCAAAAGCCACACTTAATAATAATATTTATTAACTCAGGTCAGTCCACACAAATGGCGCCAAGTTGTAAAAAAATACTTACTTATTAAAGTGATTGAGCCCAAAAATTATAACAAGATACAAGATCATTTATTGCCACAAAATAATAGTTACAAAGAAAGCACAGATAAACAAAGCATAAATATACTTACTTATTACATTAATTGGGTCACCTTCAAAGAAACTACACATAACCTCTCTCTTTCTTTGGTGAGTAGGTACCGTACCTATGAAAACATAATAAAATAAAAAAGAGTGTGCGCAGGAAGATAAAAAAGTGGTGACATTGTTATTTCTCTTATCATTAGCTTTGTGGATAAAATCAAGCTCTACAATTTGTTTAGAAACAACACAATAAGCGGCTGCTCTCGAACAATTGCCATATGAAAAGCTGTGTTAACTAGACAATTATACTGCCACATAAAGCCATACGTTACTCTATCCTTGAGCAATAACCTTGCATTAAAATTATGTACCTAAACTAAACCTTTCTACAGTGAAACAACTATAGCAACGACAAGGTTAATGTAGGGAGCTGGTTAAAAGTTGTTTTTCTTAATGCCCCTAGGCTATCAACGGAATTCCAAATATTTTCATTAGGACTGAAACCCGGATGGTATAGTGATAATCGTAAATGGTATGGCCATGTTAAACAGAGCAACTAATCGAAGCCTATAACAAACGAAACAAAAACTTTGACGATGGACATTTAGGACAAAGAAGCACTGCAACTCAATGTTTTTATCAATTTTGTTTGAATTGGAATGACTTTCCAAAAATATCGTCTGGCTAACTCTTATTTTATTTTGTCCTGAAAATATCGACCTATACCCTTTCTAAAAGGCAAACTTTGATATCGACGGCGGAAGAAAAGTTTCCTTAGTTCACGAAAGTTTTTAGATGTTAGCGGGATGTTCGGCACTTGTCGCAGCATTGTCGGGTCGCCTAAACGACAAGATAAAACCTTTACTTTATATCTCTATGAAAATCAAGTTTGTGATAATAAGTTATCCGAATGAACGACCTACTTAGCTCTTCTAGCTTATCAGCTTTGTATATAATGCCTTAATTTCGTTTTTGCACGACTATACTTCGGTTTTTTAGCATTAGAAAGAAGGTAAGCGATCTTGACGTGGCTTTTTACTGAAAAACTCTTTTGAAAAATAAATCACGGAAAATATGTAACAATTAACAAGGAAATATGGTCATTTATATGCTTTTGGTTTCATAAGTAATAGCAAATAGTTACTATTTGTTTAAATGAACTAAAACAATTACTTTGCTCACCCGCGACCTTACAATAGTTACGTTTATGCAAGAAATGTGCGTTCATGCAGTTCCTCCACCTCCACACTGTACGAACACACACAAATCACATAAACCCAACCATCACCACCACCAAGCTACACTGACGCGTTTCGAACTCAACCAGAGCTCATCTTCAGAGTTACCACAACCGTATGCTATGCTACCAAATGTTAAGTTTAACATTTGGTAGCATAGCATACGGTTGTGGTAACTCTGAAGATGAGCTCTGGTTGAGTTCGAAACGCGTCAGTGTAGCTTGGTGGTGGTGATGGTTGGGTTTATGTGATTTGTGTGTGTTCGTACAGTGTGGAGGTGGAGGAACTGCATGAACGCACATTTCTTGCATAAACGTAACTATTGTAAGGTCGCGGGTGAGCAAAGTAATTGTTTTAGTTCATTAATATGGACCTCCGCAAAGTAACGCCTGATTCAATAAATTATTTGTTTAAAAGCGTTTTTCAATAAAACGACATATCAAGATTGTCGCGAAATAGGCATGGTTGTGTTGTAGAGGCCTGGTTATGGGAATGTAACTCTTGTGTCTATTTCGCGGTGTAATAATGTAATAATCATACCTGGATTCATCTTCTCGTAGGTTGCTAGCTTTCACTGATCTGCTTCGCTTTTGTTAGTAGTGAATGTGTGTAAGGATGGCGTTAGGGAAACAACCGATAGGTCTAAGATATGATTTATTACTAAGAACTTAAGCTAGAATACATTGTTATATAGGGAGATGTAGGAACATGTATGAGTGCACACTACACCTCACCCCTTAAACAAAAAAAAAATATCTGACATATAATTTTTTTTTTAAGTAAGTACTTATTATTTGCAAGAAATCGAAATCAAAACAAGTACAATTTTTTTTTGAAGATTTATGTGTTAGTATTAAATTATAGAACAAATCAGGTTATAGTAAGTATTCTATTATTAAGTAAAATTATTACCTTATGCTTAATTTACCAACATAGCATTATAATGTACCTATTTATTATAAAAATAACTTCAAGTGTCTAACTAAATTAACTTTAAAATTATGAGATACACAATTTCTTTACGATAAGATGATGCGACCTCTATTACTAAAATATATGTTTTAATGTAACAATATTATAATAAGGCTACAAATTAAAATTATACGTATGAAACTAAACTATAAAGAAGTTAATTAATAACATTCTTAATTACTTTAATCTTATACAAATTATTTTTTCCGCGTACTTTTGACCTAGGTACCTTTTTCTTCTACATAATGTTATAAATTCGTTGTTACTTGCAAGTTTTTAAGTATACGTGTAGATCGATATTTTTTTTTCATGTCATGACGTCATATCTCATTTAAAAAAAACTTTCTTAAGTGTGTCACTGCATCACTTATACTGCGCATTTTTTCTCTTTTATCAGGTCGACCTTTATTATACATTTTTATCATTCAATTGCTCAGGATATAAGTTATTATTTTATTATTATAAATTTTATTCATTTTTTTTACATTTTTACAGACAGATCTTTTAACACTTCCTTCATACTCAATTTTAATAACTTTCCATGTATTGTGTCCAAATCCCCATGAGTGATAACTCGATCGCCTCGTGATCGGATTACAAGGATTTTCTGTCTGTCCTTATATCCTGGCATAGCATGTCGAAATACCTATTTGTTCAACAGCACAGCTCGTGTACTTGATAACAAAATGGCATTTATAAATATTACCTAAGTACTAAGTTATATTACTTACTATGTCTCTCTCAAAATCATTCTAACGCCTAAAATTTCCTAATAATATGAACACAGACCTAGGGGAAACTTCAGCATATAAGAATTTCAATAACTTTTAGTTGGCCAAACTAATTGCTGGTTGAAAACTTATATACTTCCATTCTCCCTAGCACTGGTTAAATAATAAAAAACCTATATATTTAAAAAAAAACAAAATCAAATATTATTTATTTTCAGATAATTAAATCCATAGATTTAATCTAACCACAAATTTCTAACTCATTAAGAACAATAAAAATTTTATTTACCGTTTATCAATTAATTACATACACTCGTAACTGTTTTTGAGGCAAAACTATGCGTGTAAGTCTGCGATATGTGCTGCGAAAATTTTATTAAAGTGTAAGTAATAAAAACATCCATAATTTTTAAGCCAAATCTAAACTATTTTTAGAATGATATGTGCAATTCCTAATGAGAATGAGCGCACTGTCATCTGAGACGAAATAACAGACGCTGCATTCCTTACCTATTTGGTGGCGCGTAGCCTGTTAAAGAAGCTCAAACGCTTACACTATATTTTAAATAGTTACATTTGATAATGAGTTTTAGAATACGCTGTGGAATTTTCAAAAAAAAAAACGAAAGAATTGTTTTCCTAAAAGCTTTTTAAACGATAAATAAATTTTATGCTGAGCTTTATACTACACTTTACATAGTTGTTACATTATTTAAATGTCGCGTCATCAGGAGCAGAGTAAATAAAACCTTAATAAAAAATATACTAAATATCACTACTACCACTAGGCCATACTAACACTAGGTACTTATTCACTAACACCAACACTGACGTTTTTCTTCTTATAAGTCCATCTTCTTGTCAGGCATCTTTACCAACTAGGTATAATCTATCTCAAAACTACCTGTAAAGTCTGTGATTGAAAGACATCTCTTCCTCTCAGATTAGCTCCTCGTCGTGGACTCTTACTATGTACTCCTATCAGCACGTCCTTGACGCTATCGTCTCCCTGCCACATACTAAACCGCCTCCAACGACTCCCGGCAGCAAACCTCCTTAAGTCATCTTTAATAATTTTCTTCGACAAATTTTTTGTCCATTCTACTTAATTGTATATTATGTATTATTCTTGTTAGTATATTCTTCTTTCTTGTTTGGTATTTTTCTTTCTTTCTTTCTACATTTTACTAACTTATTTCTTCATCTTTATTTTGTCTTAAATATCTTCATACTTCATATTAATTGTTTTTATTCTTCTCTTCTCACTTCATTTTATTTATTCGGTTTTTCATCATATTTTATATCGATTTCTTTTTATTCTCTTCTTAGGTAATTCATTTCATTTTATTCGCAGTGTCTTTATATTTCATTTTATTTCTTCCTTTCCTTCTTAAATTTTATACATTCTTCGTATATATTTTATCTTCATTTTCTTTTTTCATCTTCTTTCCGTACTTTTTCTTTTCCGTACTTCTTCCTTTTTAATTGTCTTTTCTTTTCACATTTATTACATAATTATTGTACATTTTAGCTGAACTATACTTATTTTATGTTTGTATTACTACACACTTAGTACTAATTAAATTGTCATTTTCTTTTCATTGTCCAAACTTTCACTTAAAAATTTTTACAAGTCCGTAAACTGGTCGGCGCGGCGCGCCGCCAGTGCAGCGCGAAGGCCGCACTGGCAGGATCGCCATGTAAGGATGGCGTTAGGGAAACAACCGATAGGTCTAAGATATGATTTATTACTAAGAACTTAAGCTAGAATACATTGTTATACTAGGGGCGTTCAATAAAAAGTGAGAATGAGTATGTTATAAACAACTTTTACTAAATGTCATTTTATTTTTCGACATAGTCACCTTTTAGCATAATACACTTAGTATATCTTTACTCTAAACTTAAAATTCCATTTTTAAAAAAGGTCTCATCTTGAGTACTTAAAAAATCTTGTACTGCAGCGACTACCGCGTCGTCCTCTTCAAATTTCTGGCCTCTCAGGTATTGTTTCAATCTCGGAAATAGGTAGAAATCACTGGGAGCGAGATCTGGTGAATACGGAGGATGCTTAAGGATATCGAACCCAGCATCACGAATTGCAGCCATTGCAACGGCGGACTTGTGTGCCGGGGCATTGTCCTGGTGGAACAGCACAACTTTCGAGAGTTTACCTCGCCGTTTTTCGCGGATCTCATTGCGCAATGTTGCTATTTGTTTGGCGTATAAAGTGCCCGTAATAGTGGCTCCATGCTCAAGATACTCAATCATTAATACCCCTTTACCATCCCAAAAAACAGAGCCCATGACCTTACCGGCAGATGGGCTCACCTTGAATTTCTTCGGAGTTGGAGATGATGGCCTTTTCCAGTTTCGTTTCAGGGTCGTAATGATGGAGCCATATTTCGTCCATTGTTATAAATCACGCCAAAAAAAGTTCCTGGTCTTGCTGCATCAGGTTCAAAGCTTCTTGACAAATCTCTAGTCTAGTTTGTTTTTGCGTGTCAGTAAGCATTCTTGGTACCCAACGCGCAGATACCTTTTTCATACCCAGGCGTTCATGTAAAATATTATGCACGCTCCCCGTTGAAATCTTTACATTTTCAGCAATAAAACGAACTGTGACACGACGATCCGTCAAAACTGAGTTTTCGACTTTTTTCACAATTTCTTCAGTTATTGCTGTAGTAGGGCGTCCGGAGCGGGGGTCGTCCATTGTCGATGTTCTTCCACGTCTAAATTCGGCGCACCAACGTGCGACTGTCGAATACGGAGGAGCATTAGACCCTAAAGTGTCCCGGAAATCCAAATTGACTTGGTCCGTAGAAAAATTTTTCAAATACAAGTATTTGATAACGGCGCGCAGTTAAATTTTCTCCATTTTCGCTAACGTACTCAATTGCATTGCAAAGAAATTACCGTATATTTTTTTAAACAAAAGACAGTTAGTTTTTTTTTCATAGCAATCAGCTAGATAGATTAGCTTTACCGGCCAGTATTTAATTTCGTAATATTAAAAGAGTTTGCATCTCATTCTCACTTTATATTGAACGCCCCTCGTATAGGGAGATGTAGGAACATGTATGAGTGCACACTACAGTGTCCTAACAGGAAATCTCCTTCCTCCTCCTGTATAAAGTATATCCAAATGAGTAACCCACTCATCCGGTCACGGAGAGTCACGGTAAGCCCGTGGCGCTCCTCGGTGTATTTCTTCATAGTAAAACTGTAAATACATATAGCTTTTATCAGAAAATCAACGGCAAGACTCATTCATCGTGTCACATTGTTACGACACCCAAACAAGACCTACAGGCTCACTCTCAAGGTGCGAGGAGTTACTAGACGTCTCTAGTAACCAGCTAAACCGAACGTCTCCGGTGACTCACTCGCCGATGAAAACGTACTTGGACAAATGCGCATGCCAAGATTCTCAACATCCCAGATCCCGTCCTCCCACATTGGAGAACGAGATATGTTGCCTGGGAAGACGATGGAGCTGTAGGTAAAGTACATAATGAACACCAGTTAGAATGCATCCCACACGGGTGTGTGTAGGCAAACATGTAAACTGGCCCCACAAAGATGAATGGTAAAAACAAGAGTATGCAAACAAATATCTATACAGCGAGGAGCACGAACGATGATATCGTGTACAAATCATTGAGATACTCAGTTATACTCAGCTTTCGTCTCAGGAGATCCTGTAGCTACAGCATGAAGATTTTCAGGAACAAACTTTAAAACTCGTCTCACTTTGACGCCATTTTTGCCTCCAATGCAAAACCATAGATTCAGAGATATAACTTTTATGTTTAGTGTTGCCATTTATACTATAAAGCAAGCCACTCACCTAGAGATTCGCGCTTGCGCGACAAAGATTGTTTACCTTATTTCCAATGCTAAAAAAAAACGAAGTATAACATCTTTGTGTATTGGTGTAATAGAATTCCAAACGTCTAAACAAGAAGTTTTTGTTAAGCCTTGTTTAGACCCGTTAAAAAAAATTGTGCAAGTCACATTACATTGCGGCGCTCGATTCAAAGTTCAAACTTGTTCGCTTTACGACTTCGCAATGTAATGCAATTTGGAATTTGGACGATTTTTTTTGAAGGTCTAATCTGAGCATTAAATTTGTCATTTTTAAAACAATTCTTTTTTGCTCGCTGTACTTATATTATCGTTCAAACTACATGTTTGTGTGTGTTTACCAAATTTGAAGTGAATCCGATCACAGATGTGGGTGAAATTCGAAGATTTTCAAATTGACATCATAAAATTTGTCTTCAGACAACGTACACGCACACGCATACCTACATCCAAACATAGCAAGTTCAATAAAAACGAGATTTTATTGCATGGGTATAGCCACAGAATAAGTACCTATGGTATAGCCTCCTGAGACCCAGAAAAAATATTGTGTATTTGAATTAGGAACCCTTTTGTTATTTAGTTTTAAAACTCAAAGTCAATTTTGAAATATGTACAAACAATGTACGCGGGGTCTTCGTAGGATAGAGTATATCGTAAATAAGATTTTGTTTTGCTGCAACTTTCAATAGCATCTTTTCGCGTACCGCACCGATTCCTGCGTTTACTCCCGAGAAAAAATGGCGCAACTTTGCTAAACAACAGCCCGTCTATTCGTCTAAGTCCGCGGCCGGTTCATTCAATATGGACGCATTGGACGCGTAGCGTACGTCCGAGATCGATCGCGGCGGCGAGCGTGGAATCGTGGCGTCTATACTAAGACATTATACGTTTCTGCTGCGGAACCGAAAATGTTTAGCGGTTTCAATTACTGTTGGATCTGATTATACTTAATTTATTGAATCAGGCGTTACTTTGTGGAGGTCCATATTAATGAATGAAATGAATGAAGTCGCGGGTGAGCAAAGTAATTGTTTCAGTTCATTGATTATAATTACCAAGTTTTTAGTTTTAAATAAATAAATCATTTATGAACTTAAATACAATGTCAGCGTTAAGACACGTGTAAGAAAAAATGTATTCCAGTCTTTCGATAGGTACTAATCATTCTAATTAGTATTTTTAGTAAGGTTAATAATGCTATAAAGCTTTATAATGTCCCTCTAGATGGCACTGTATCCATTAGAAACTTGCTAACGATATGCCACCTTATAAATGTTAAGGAAGCAAGACAAGCATATATATGTTTTAACTTTTGAGTAATATCTGGAGGTCTTGTAAACCGAACCGACATTAATTTCGACACCTTAAACAGATGAATTATAATAGAACAAACTGATACGGGAAATTAAGAATGTCTAAAAGAACCAATTGCTTTTACATGTTTTTTTTTCCAGAATATTCAATTACAAGAAACTAATTTCAATATTTTTAGGGTTCCGTAGTCAACTAGGAACCCTTATAGTTTCGCCATGTCTGTCCGTCTGTCTGTCTGTCTGTCTGTCCGCGGCTAAGCTCAGAGACTGTTAGTACTAGAAAGCTGTAATTTGGCATGAATATACATATCAGTCACGCCAACAAAGTGGTAAAATAAAAAATAAAAAAATTTTTTTTTTAGGGTACCTCCCATAGACGGAAAGGGGGTGATTTTTTTTTATCGACTAATCCTATAGTGTGGGGTATCGTTGGATAGGTCTTTTAAAATCATTGTGGGGTTGCTAACATGATTTTTCTATTCAGTGATCTATTTGCGAAATATTCAACTTTAAAGTGAAAATTTTCATTAAAATCGGCCGTCCCCCCCTCTAAAATCTAAACTGTTGGGTGGAAAAATTTGAAAAAATTCAGAAGGGTAGTAAATATATCAAATTTACTAGGAAAACTATAGCGGCTAAGATTGCTTGGATATTATTTGTAGTTTAAGAGTAAATAGTAGCCTAAGGTATAAAACATACCTAAACTTGGATGGATATTACATGATTTTTCATAATGGCTACGGAACCCTACCTTGGGCGTGTCCGACACGCTCTTGGCCGGTTTTTCATTTAATACACTACTTTTTTTAAATTAATTATTAATTATTTAATGATGGTGCTGCCCTACCACACTCCGACTGACAGACTGACTTGACATTTTTTTTTCATAGTTTACTAATTTATTAGTTTCCATTTTTATCTGTTATTACTTCCTAATGTATATTTCTAATTTATATAGAATATGTGTAAATAAATATATTACTTAATACATACTAAGTAAGATAATGGCAAGGTAGCTATAAGGTAGCCTATTCAGATAAATTATTCATATGTGTTATTACTTTCTAATGTATTTTTCTTTGTATATATAATATGTGTAAATAAATTATATTATTCCTAAAAAAAAAAATTAATTATTTAAACTATTTTGGTTGATGACGTCAGATTTATTACAAAAAAATAGACAGCCCTAATAAAATTGTGGTTCTACCTTTAAGCGTAGAATAGATGTTTACGTGTAGCGTCCGATGAAACGCAAGAGTAGATTATTTTTAATTGAATCTGTAACATCGTTATTATTTGGGATAAACGAGACTCATGTTTTTCTTCTTTTTTTAATTTACGGCGTGCGAAGGGTTAAACCGGTTTGTCATTCTCTAATAATAACAAAAACAAGGCTGAAATCGTAGAAGTCTACGAGAGCTACGTCGTAGGCGTGAGTGTCGTAGCTTATTCTACGAAAGAACCGACAAGGTTGTGGTGTTATCCTAGTGACTGCTACGAGATACGTAATAACGACGTACATACATAACGGTAGTAGGTATCCTAAACAAAGCTCTGCCAAGTCAAAACTACTGTCAGCTAGGGTAGGTGACGTTATAAAATTACTCCTGGCATAACAGATTGAACATCATTATGTCTAGGTAGCTAATAGGTAAGTATACTTCTTTTTTCGTATCTAAATAAAACCGATACTAACAAAGTCAGTTAATATTTTTAGTAATACAATTGAATATAGTAATGGAAACCTGAAAGATTTGGAATAAAATGTGCCTTGCCTAACAAAAGAAACTCACACTATTGTGCTACGACGTATTTACTTTTATGAGATGTCGAAAATAATAAAATATCACGCAGAGTTTTATAAACTTACTTATTTCTTTATTAATTTATCCGAACATTTACGACAATAGGTGCTGCTTATTGGGTCACTTTCGTCCTTATTTTATTAAAAGCGTCTCAAAGACTTTTTGTTTCAAAGACATTCATTTATTCTGTGTAAATGTGAAATTGGTTTACCCTTTTATACTTATGTTCTGTTTGTAAATATCTACGGCTCTCCGCAAGGGTAGACTCAGAATGATTGCTCGAACAAAGGAAGTCATTTTCGTCGTGAAAGACGTCAAAAAGTTTCATGAATTTTTCATCGCTATTTTTATCAACGTATAAAAGTTTGGATTTAAAAAAAGAAATGGAAAGTGGTTTTAATGAATTATGCAACAGAATTAGTGATTTAGAGGTTCTTAAAATACCTACTTACCTATCTACGCAGAGAATGATGAAATTGGAGTAGGTAGATAACGCTTATGTAATTCTTTTTCGCCTTTAGAGACACGCAACATAGATCAGTATTTGCTTACCATTTTAAAAAAATACATAAATATAATATCATAATTAAATAAATAGAGGGATGATCTCAAATCTTAATCCATAATTCAAGAAACTTACTTAATAAGCTACCTATACATGGCTGAATGCTGTTAAATGTTTAGTAGTTATACATTATTTTAAACGAAGTAACTTACTACAAAAATCCTTACACCTAATTATTCAAACCTACGATAGTATGTGACTACAAAATGCCTCCAAACAAAATAAACTAACATTCCCAAAACAAGGAACTAACAATTCATCAAGTTTAACGCTTTTCCTTAGGGTTCTCGGTATGCTGATAAGTACATCATAAAATGTATATTTCGTGAGCAATAAACCTCCATGTCGTTTGTCGGAGTGGGGTAGTTAGAGCCAGACTATTTTGGGGCGAATCAATATGAATTGACTCGAAATTACGTGGCGGGAATGACGTCATCTGCTAAAGAATTTGTAAAGAAATGCCTAGAGGCTAGAGGCTAAAGCTGTTTAAAGGTGTTGTCTAAAAATAAATAAAATAAAATTATTAAAGCCATTCAAAGGTCAATATTTCAATTGAACTTTCGCGTGAATATTCAACAATAAATAGCGTGGTTATAATCGCATTTTTTGTAAATAATGATTCACTACTCTATATGACCTGTTCATTTCATTCTATCCTAGAGCCTGTTGTAACCGGCTAGCCGGTCGGAGAAATAAGAGACAGAGAGATAGTAAATAAAATATAATCTATATATATAAAAGAAGAAACTGACTGACTGACTGACTGACATATCAACGCACAGCCCAAACCACTGGGCCTAGAGATTCAAAATTTGGCATGTAGGTTCCTTATAAGGTCTAGGGGTGCACTAAGAAAGGATTTTTCAAAATTCACACCCTAAGGGGGTAAAACGGGGGTCCAAAGTTTGTATGGGGAAACAAGATTAGTTCGACTATTTTATTCGAAACTTCACAGAAGTACTCCTAATGATAAATGAGTAAACACGTGTTTCAGGTTTTTTGAGAATTCAACCCCTAAAAGGGGGGAAAGGGGTAACAAAGTCTGAAAATCAACATGGGTGTTGTTTCTATGGTTTATCGGGTCGCTGATTATGAAAACAACAACGGTTTTAAAATCCGACGTGGCAGACGTAAAATACCATCACCCTGGATGGGGTGCGATGGGGTTGAAATGTCTAAATAAACTAAATGACTGTTGATATATCAACGCACAGCCCAAACTACTGGACCTAGAGACTTGAAATTTTGCACATAGATACCTTATACAATGTAGGCATCCACTAAGGAAGGATTTTTGGGAGTTCCCTCGGGAACGGGAAAAAACGGGATTTAAATATTCGATTCCGAGTAACCCTATCTCAGTAACTATAATAACTTGACTCTTCAAATTTGATACACAAGTAGGTATTACATTAGTTAAAACAATAATTTCAGGTTTTTTCACAATTCCCACGCGATAAGGAAAAAACGGGATTTACATATTCAGTTCAACGGGATCCTATGAACTATAATTACTAGGCTCTTCAAATTTGGCATAGAAGTAGGTAATTATAATAGTAAAAAACAAGTTTAAGGATTTTCGGAAATTCCCATGGGATAAGGAAAAAACGGGATTTTTCGTTTTACTGGTCGTAGAAAGCCGAAATTCGGCATGTAGGTTGCTTGGGGAGTGTAGAGCTGGATTGAAAGAGGACTTTACAAAATTCCCACGGGAACGGGAAAAAACAGGATTTTTCGTTTTACTGGTCGTTGAAAGCTGAAATTCGGCATGTAGGTTGTTTGGGGAGTGTAGAGGAGCATTGAGAGAGGACTTTCCTAAATTCCCACGGGAACGGGAAAAACGGGATTTTTCGTTTTACTGGTCATAGAAAGCTGAAATTCGGCATGTAGGTTGCTTGGAGAGTGAAAAGGAGCATTGAGAGAGGACTTTCCCAAATTCCCACGGGAACGGAAAAAAACGGGATTTTTCGTTTTACTGGTTGTAGAAAGCTGAAATTCGGCATGTAGGTTGTTTGGGGGAGTTTAGAGGAGCATAGAGAGAGGACTTTCCAAAATTCCCACGGGAACGGGAAAAACGGGATTTTTCGTTTTACTGGTCATAGAAGGCTGAAATTTGGCAAGTGGGTTCCTTGGGGAGTGTAGGGGAGCATTAAGAAAACATTTCCCGAAATTCTTACGGGAACGGGAAAAAACGGGATTTTGCGTTTTACTGGTTGTAGAAAGCTAAAATTTCAAAATTCATAAGTTTATACTGTAAGTAGGCCGCAAAGGGCTCTTTAACCGACTTCTAAAAAAGGAGGAGGTTATGCATTCCGCTTTTTTTTTATGTAGGTATGTTCACCGCTCAGATCAAATAAAAAGTAAAGATAGAGCGCGCTGAACAGCCGAGTGAGGCTGGTTTTATAAACATGTGTGCGTAGGCCGGTGTTGCCATAATAATTCTTATTACCCCGATACTACATAGCGTGTCACGTTGATACCGTTACTACAATAAAAAACGTTGATAATCTTTTACAAGAAACAAATAACTTTACGTTGCGTGTCACGTTCTCACGTTTTAAGCCGTGCTAATAAAGAATAGAATTTAAAATGAAAAAAGAAAAGGTTTATTACATAGGCGGTAACTACAACATTATAATGGCAGCACTAGTATTGACGTCTTGGGTTCTAAGCAAAATTTGGTATAGTTTGGTTGCAAGTGTGTGCGTGCCACTGTGTAAGCACACGGATTGGTGTAGTTTGACCGGCCTCACTTCGTTGTTCGCAGCGCTATATCTTTACTTTTTATTTGATCTGAGGTTCACCGATTTCTCGGTCAATTGTGGACCTGCTTGCTTGCTTGCCTGTATGCTTGCTTGCTTGATATCTTGGTTCTTTGTAATACTCATAGTACACGCGAGCGAAGCCGCGGGCAAAAGCTAGTACAGTATAAAATATGTATATACAAATTGTCTCAGTCAGCACTGCTCTTCAATAAATAATAAAAAAACACTGGCCTAGGTTCTCTGGACAGGTGGGAAGGCAGGGCAGGGTATTCAAGTAGCCTCGGAGCGTCCAATAGGGGGTTCAAGCTTCACCGGCGGTCTGCTCCGAGGCAGTAGAGCAGAACGTTCTTAGGTAGGTTGGAGCGTGGAATCGTAGGCAGAAGCGAAAAAGGAAGGGCTGGAAGAAATACCCTGCTTTATGCTTACTTGAAACACCCATCCAAGTCTCGTTTTAGTGCCTAGGTCAGCGAAAGAAAACTAAACAAGACTTGGATTAGGTTTCACAATTTATGTACAAGAAAATAGAGAGAAAGAACAGAACAAATAATAATTACAGTACCTGCAATAGCGGCAGCCCTTCATAATACAAGCAACTCGGTAAATTTGTGTTTTTACAGGGTATAAATTAAAATTATATATTCAAGAAATCAAATTTCGGCATAAGCCTCGCCAAATTGTAGAGCCAATGACAGGAAAAAAAAACAAAAGAAAATCAATAGTTCAGAATTTAGAATTTTGTTTTTCTGTAAGCGGCCAGTTGCGCACCACGGAGGTTTGCCGTGTTACACTGTCTAATTTAAAATGACGCGCCCAACCACCGCATTTACGCACATCTGCCAAGAGAAATGTTTCTCTATTGTTGCTTAAATTGAGTTTCAAATCCTGTGCGTAAATGCGGTGGTGGGGCGCGTCATTTTGAATTAGACAAGCTCTACCATAATATAAATGGGAGAGTTTGTGTTTGTTTGTTTGCGTTTACCCTTTCACTCTTGAATGTTTTCTTTCTTTCTTTATTTTGTTAAATAGCTGGAAGAATTTGGATATTACGGTCGGCCTCATAAGTCGCTGAACACTAGTAGGTATAGTCGGGGTAAGAAAAGGTTCGTCACTTTTCGACTCTATGTCAACGAGTTAAGGTGGAAAAGTGACGAACCTTTTCTTACCCCGACTATACCATGTCACTTTTACTAACGTGACATATTTAAAACTTCACAGTATTGGTTATTGCGACAAAGTACTAAAGTGATCACTGACTTCTGAGGCTGACTACATGTGCGTATAGCGAGATCTCTAAAATAACAGATAGGCTACTTTTATTAATATGTAGCAACAGAATCGGGATTTTGGCATGAAATCACAATATTTCAACAGCTCGCTAATTCAAGAGATATAAAATATATTTATATATATATATATATATATATATATTTATTATTAAGAAAGTACAAGCTTCAACATAAACATCAATATAATAAATAAATAAATCATATAATAAATCTGTAACAAGTCGGTGTCTGTACATTGAAGATATTTGAGAAAAACTGACACTAGGGCTATTTATTAGCGCAATAGAACCCAAAACAATGATTTTTAGAATTATTGTCTGTTTGTCTGTTTGTCTGTGCGTTTGTGCGCGCTAATCTCAGAAACGGCTTAACCTAGAAGGATGCGGTTTTCACTGATATGTTGGTATTTTCTTGGATTAACATTTAGTGTTTGTTTCATTTGAATCGGTTCATAAGAAAGATACGTCTATTTTAAGAATTTATCGAACATGGATAGTACATAGAAAAAAAATCCAACATAAAATAAGCTGACAACAATATAGTAAATTATACTAAATAGGGTTCATCTTAAGTTGGACATGCACACAGGTTTGTTTGTTTGTTTGAACACGCTAATCTCAGGAACTACTGTTCCGATTTGAAAAATTCTTTCATTGTTAGATAGCCCATTTATCGAGGAAGGCTATAGGTTATATATCATCACGCTAACACCAATAGGAGCGGACCGGAGCGGAAGAATGTTTCAAAATCGGGGGTTTTTGAAGTAAAACATCTCTAGGCACGCTTGACGACGGTGGTGATCGTGAACGCGGGTGTGCGAGGGGGGGGGGCGGGTTTGGCGGGGGGGTACGCGTGGGGAGGGGTTTTCGGGGGGTATATTTTTTTTATATCGAGGAACTATAACGAGAGCCATAATTGATGAAAAAGCAAATTGGATAAAAAAAATAAGCTGCCCAAATTACTAATTCCACGCGGACGGAGTCGCAGGCAAAAGCTAGAAATTTTACACAAGTGTTCTTTGTACAACATAAATGAATACGTTTTGGGAATTCCTGTTGGAATTTAATAAAATACCGGGATTTCGCGGATAAAGGCTAGTGTTCAATATATTTAAGATGATTTCGTCGAAAAAAAATAATGAATAAATAATTAAAATCTCTGAGTGCAGCTCTTCACGAGTTTATTTTTTATTAAATCGAATAATAAAATTAACGATAATTAGTTAAGTTAATTTAGTTAGTTATTAAATCCGTAAGTTGAAGCCGTGGTGCCGTGGCCTTAGTGGTTTGACCTATGGTCTCTCAAGCAGAGAGTCGTGGGTTCGAGCGTGAGTTTTTCGGGATTCATGTGCGAAATTACGTTTGAAATTTACCATGAGCTTTGCGGTGAAGGAAAACAGCGTGAGGAAACCTGCACAGACCTGAGAAGAAAGTCAATGGTATGTGTCAAGTTCCCAATCCGCACTGGACCCGCGTGGGAATTACGGCCTAACCCCTCTCTTTCTGAGAAGAGGCCTGTGCCCTGCAGAGGGACGTATTTAGGCTGGGATGATGATGATGAGTTAGTTAATATTATTGATAAAAAATAAAGCGCTATAATCACGGGTAATTTAGCTGTCGACCTATATTGCTATTGACACGATATTCAAAAGCCAGAGGCCATATTGTCTAACCCGCGGAGACGCTTGCATATCACATTCACTATTTCTTTCTGCCAAAGGGTCTAATGATGGTGAAAGTTGAAAGCGATGGCACAGCTCAGGGGGGTTACTACGAAATTCGAAGTTCGAAGTTCGGATCGTGCGGTCCCTCTCACTCTCGTAATAAATACCATTAGCGTGAGCGGAACGGCATGAAACGAAGTTCGAATTTCGCGCTTCGTAGTATAGGGCCTGGTCCATCATTTAATTATTTATTGACTCCGTTCGCGTTTTACGGAACGCACGAGCATGATCGAATAGTTCGGGATCATGTGACATGATTTGCATCTAAACTACTTAGCGATCGTGAAATTTATGATTCACGTTAGGGAACTTCCGGTGACATACCAGCGAATATTGAAGTTTTCTTCGTATGCTTGTATACAAAGACAACTTCAATAAGTATATCTATCTAGTTTGTGAGAACGTACGTGTCCGTTCATAGCGCGTTTAATGAATGGATTTGTCAACTCTAACTACGAGTTAATTGTCATTCTAATTAAGTACTATTCAAAGATTAAACACTATTCAAAGATGAAATTAATAGGGTTTTAATTTCTTTTGACGACGATATCCCATACAAGAATCAGTATTCAATATTTAACTATGTCAAAAATGATCTGTTATTAAAATCTTATAAGTATATAAAAATCTCGTGTCACGGTGTTTGTTATCGAACTCCTCCGAAACGGCTTGAAAGAATTTTATGAAACTTTTTCTCCATAAGTACCTACTCGGTAGGTCTGAGAATAGGTCATAGGCTATTTTTTATACCTACCCCTATTCTTCGCAGACGGAGTCGCGGGCAACAGCTAGTTACACTATATAAATTAGGCAATTCTTGTGTTGTGAGTGTACAGGGTTATTTTTAATTCACTAGCATCCTTTTAACCCTAAACTCCTACACTTAAACAAATGTTTTTTGT
Organism: Archips crataeganus; assembly: GCA_947859365.1. Lineage (NCBI taxonomy): Eukaryota > Metazoa > Arthropoda > Insecta > Lepidoptera > Tortricidae > Archips > Archips crataeganus. The sequence continues at coordinate 4,526,213 of OX402061.1, read as the reverse complement.
TTTACAGCTTTTGTCATAACTTAATATTTTTGGTGTAATAACGTTTTGAAAATTTGAGATTTCCTCTTATTTTTACGATACTCTGTGTATTTGTATGGGAAAAAAAGTGCTTCATTTTAAAAAGTCGTAAAACAAAAAACATTTGTTTGAGTGATAGGAATTCAGGGTTAAGAGGATGCCAGTGAATTACAAATAACCCTGTATACATGTTAGGTATAATCACATTTAATAAGTAAAAAAAAACATTAATTTTGAATACGAACTTTAAGCCCACACAATCGCCTACGCTATTGAATTAGATCTATTAAAATTAACTTTGTGTGGATGTGGATGTGCAGAGAGATCAGTATCTCTCCCTCATTATTTACAACTGCGTAAAGCCATACATTTCTGTGTTCCAGGACGTGGCGTTCATCAACCCGGCGAACGTGGTGTTTGTCTACATGCTGGTCCGGGAACTGGTCGACGGCGAGCGAATCGGGCGCCCGCAGGAGCTGCAAGCTGTGGTGCTGACCTGTCTCTACCTCTCCTACTCATACATGGGCAACGAGATCTCCTACCCTCTCAAACCATTCCTCGTAGAAGACTCTAAAGACAAATTCTGGGATCGTTGCCTTCTTATCGTCGATCGACTCTCCTTCAACATGCTTCGGATCAACTCCGAGCCTGGCTTCTTCACTGAAGTGTTCACAGAACTGAAGGCGTGCGGGGCCGTCGACAGCCCCCCGCCCCCTGCGCCCACGCACCCCGCCCCCGCCCCTCCTCACGCCCTCACGGCTGCCTGACACACAGACGTGGCGGTGCTCAGGTTAGCATTGACTGACCGCCCGAGTCGAGTTTGATGTCGGCTTTACACGACCCAAGGTCTTGTTCAATCGTCTGCTAAGACCGGTGGACGGTGGCTTTAGGTAACGTTTCTGGATTTAGGATAGCTCCAGACGAAGCCAATTAATAACTTTTAAGTGGATTCACGTTTGGCGATCCGGGGGTAGTGAAATGCAAGTTTATTTGTAGGTGGTAGCCGTATGAAAGGATCCTGGAAGCTTTCGGTAGATAATACTCATTTTTGAAAATTTATTGATATTCTTCAGCAAGCCTCATGTTTGTTCGAAATGCAGCATGATAAAGAGTTTGTTATTTGCTCAAGGACGTATTCCCAATACTCTACTATGCCGCGACGATTGACCAAGACTTTATTTGGACTCACAACAATGACCCCAAAATGGCGAGTTCGAACTAATGAGGAAAATAGGGATAGTGATGGACGGGTGAAGTTACATTGGAAGGATACGTGTCGCTAATAATTAGTGGAAAAAAAGAAAAAGTTTCTTTGCACGGAAGTTTTTGTTCGATGAACTGAACGAATTACGAAGAGTACAATAAAACCGCTACCTATTCCTTCCTTGCTATGCGTGGCAAGTTCTCGAACTTTCGGTCATTTACTCAAAATCTCATCATCTCGTCTATCGCCGTTCCGTTACTACTTGACTTAGCCACAGCTGAAGAAGTGCTCGAGACTAGAAGTCTCAGTCACGTGGAACAGTTGAAATGCTGCATTTTACATAATTAATGTCTGTAATGTTAACGTAGGTATTTCGTCTGGTATGGTTATTTTCTCGAGCCGCAGCCAACAGGCGCAGCGGTGTTTTAGTCCAATAGAACAGCGGTTAGTTAGTAAGTTAAGAGTTTCGTAAATGTAGTGAAATGCTCGTATGCCATATACCTAGTTAGACGATATTAGAGAAATCGCAGCCGGGAGGATGCAATATAGCGGGGAACCGTCAAATAATATAACTGGTGAATCCTTCTATGAAGTGTACGTAATTGGTATGGCCGGCTCAAAGCAGGACTTGTTTTGAACCAATGAAGGAAGCTATATTTAATAACAAATAGGTCAAATATTGCGAACGATTAAGCGTTTTGTACAGTAATATCGAATAAATTAAATATTAAGTCATAAAGTCTAGTCTGTTGTGGTGATTGACGTCGGTTTGGTGTTTGGTATGGGTTGGAGGCGTGATTGCCTGGGCACTCGGTGGAGAGACTCCGTGGGGTTCGAATGAGCTAGAGTAGGTACAGCTTACGAGAGTAAGGTTTTGAGGCTAGTATTTACATGAACTAGAAGCGTTTTATCCTTCTTCTACTGGTAGGTACCTACTAGCGCGAAAGTGACCGATATTTATCTCAAATCTTGTGGCATCTAGGATGCTACAATGGCAAAGCTTCACAAGTTTTATTTGGTTTAGTTAAAATGCTCTTTGAAGTTTATTTTGAGTTAAATTTAATTTGAAAACATAACAGAGGAGGATTCATTAAATAAAGTAATATTCAAATAAGTTGTAGCTAAGTATTTTATTGTGAACAGGTGAAACACCGAGTGCCGTAGTTAAATTAAACGTTAGTGAATGGCTGTACGGGGAAGTACTTAATGAAACTGGAATCTCATAACGATTAGGGAAGTAGATGTCTGTGATGTTTATTGAATTAGCTTTGTGTTTGTGATAAAAGTTTTGTTATGTTAAAATTATTTAATTATTCCATACTTGTTGTATTTATGCGTAGATGTGGTTAGGTAAAGTAAGGCAATAACTTATTTGTTCTGCTACACCTCAGATAGAATGCTTCAGTATAAGCCAATTTACGACGAGGGTAGATATTTCCATTTCAATAATGTACCGGTGTTAACCAATATAGGTGGTACCTACACCACATTTCAAATCTATAGAGACAGTTAATAAAAGGATTTGCGCTTATGCTCAGAATGATTCTATGAATGATACTTACATGCCCGATAGCAATTGTTCTCTATGAGTTTGTAACAACGTGGTTCTTCTAGAAAGGATACTTAAGTATAACATACATTTATCTATTAGATAGACTATTATGAGGATAGAAATCGTTTTAGTAGAGCCACAGTTAGATGAAAAAGAAATCATCGAACCGGTAAGAACCTGAATCAGGTTATCAGATGTATTTTTACATTTACAATACTCATAATAATAGGTTCTACAATATTGCAGAAAGCACATAAAAATTAGCTAGTCCAAGTTATTGAACCCCATTGGAATCCGAAATTTCTATGTTCGCTTTTATAATTTGGCTACATTGAAGATACGTATTGTCGACTAAGTAAGTGCTTTAGGTACCATTTTTTATGACACTTCCTACGTCAGAAGTAAAACAATTAAGGCTGATTGCCACATTGACTTGTAATTGAAGATGTTGATGTTGCCTTTGATGTTTTAGGCCGTACAACTTTACTGACATTAAACCTAAGGGTCGTTAAGAAATTTCTTAGTTGACTATACCTAAAAACATAATTAAAGAATTAATTACGTACTTACCACGACAATGGATGTCTACGTTCTAAAGCATGCGATGCAATCAAGATGTCTAATTATGAAAGTATCCATTTAGGTATTATTTTCACAATTTAATGCAGGCAGAAAAGAGGTAGAGTAACGTCTCGAAAAGGAACAATCACCCCGTCGTATAAATAGTGTTAAGATGTTGGTTGGATTAAGTATAAGTCAAGACCTTTGATGCCGTCTGAAATATCTATCTAAAATCGTAATTCCTATTTACCTGTACTGAAATTCAAAAGTATCTTATAATATTCTGGTTTTTATTAATGTAATGTAAAATTTAGCTGGGCGTTTTCAATAAAAATTATAACAAACACTTTTTTTAAATGAGGAAATTTTGTTTTTTTTTTTACTCAAAATCTAGAGCGCTATTGATTTTGACGAGTAAAAAAATTTACCCTAACTTTCCATAATACAATTTTTTGTGTCAGTTTTGTGATGACCCATATGAACTGTATGAAAAAAACGCCACAAAACTGACCCACAAAATAAAGACACTTTTTTTGCTTCATGAAAATTAATTACTTACTCGTGATTTTGGATAACAAAACCCCAAAATTTCCGTATTTAAAAAAGTAAAGAACACACGTTTTTTTAAAATGCCCAGTTGTGTTTTGGAAGATTACTTATCGTATTTTTATTACCTGAAGTAAATTGAGGAATGTAAAGAAAAATAACATACTTAGATATACTTATGATACGTTTGCAGCAAGTAGGTATCTGCCATATTAGGAATCTACTACAGCTAATAAAATTACGTTTTATGATTTTAATTACGTACGTGGTTGCGACAGATGCACTAAGAATGCACTTATTTTTTGACTAGTTCCTACTTGAAATCAACTTTTTTGCTTTATTGTTCAAATGGCAGTTTAATTATGTACATTCCAATTACTAGGGAGTAAGTCAGATATGGCCAGATACAGCTTTATCTCGAATTCCATTGATCTCTGATATTAATAGTGTAAACTTTGATATTTCGAACGTGTGAATGTGCATAAATAATCGAAGGTATCACTGATCAGGTACCTCTTCTAATATTACCTACTCATGTAATTCACGTTTGTTAATTACTCTATTGTAAATATACCCAATTATTAAAAAAAAACTTTCATATACAAGTTCTTTTATTTAATGCTTCCTTTCTTTGTATAGCTACAATCCTAAGTTGTAGGTACTAGTTGTTGCCTGCGCTCCGTCTACAAAGAATTCGTTTATCGCTAGCCCGCGGAAACTATACAATTTTCCGGATAAAAAACTATCCTATCTTGTTCCCAGGGTGCTATTTCCATATCAAAATTTCATTTAAATCGGTTCAATGTTTTATGTAGGTAAGGTAGTATGGATAGTATGGTATTATCCATATAAAGATATTTAACCGTGGGCGTCCATGCTATCTTATAAAAGTTATTACAAAGACAGCGCGAGTTTTGTTCATACTTACATTGCAGTGCAGTTTTTATTAAAACTCATCCTGTTTCCCACACGGCGAAGTTTATAAGCGCCCGATAAAAATAAACAGAGTAACTTATTTACTTTTACTTACACCGCATTATCACAATTTTAACAGTAAAATCACATTTGTAATATCTGCTATTAAATTTTAATTATACATTTTGTAATCAAATCCCGTTTGGTTTCTTCCTTCTGGGGGGTTACTACGAAATTCGAAGTTCGAAGTTCGGATCGTGCGGTCCCTCTCACTCTCGTAATAAATACCATTAGCGTGAGCGGAACGGCATGAAACGAAGTTCGAATTTCGCGCTTCGTAGTATAGGGCCAGAGGCGCTACTACGAAATTCGAAAATCGGAGTTCGTATCGTATTATCCCTCTCACTCTCGTGTCAAATCATATTAGCGTGAGCGGGACGGCACGAAACGAAGTTCGAATTATGCACTTCGTGGTAGGGCCTCTGAAATGCATCGCTTTGGCGCGTGCCGGTGCCGCCAAAATTATAAACCATAGACTTCATTTTTTTTTTTAAGGAAACAGTCTATGGCAACAGTAATCATGTTCATACAGCCAAAACTCAGTCTATACCGTAGACAAAAAACTGCTCGAGACTCTTTTAAAAACGCTTACTTAGCACAGATTTCTGACAAGTTGACACTTGACAGCAACCGTTGTTTGACTTTGACTTTGACATAATTTTGTTTTCATTTCGCGGCGTGAGTCCTTTCACGAAAAGTAGTATTTCTACGTAAACTAAATTATTCTACTGTGTAGATTTTTGTTTCAATAGTTTTTGCAGTTACTTGTAAATCGTATTTAGCATTTGATGCAATGGGAGACTATCCAGACCCGGATGAGGAGTATGAACTCATGTATGCGGACGAGTTGGAGATGCTACGAGAAGATAGTCCAGGTAGAAACGACTTATAAATATCTCGTCTTATTTCTAAGTACATGCTTCACCTCCTTATTGTAAAGATTGTGCCATATAAATCACTCCTCACCTCAAAAGTGATAGCGCGTGTTGGCGACGACTCTGCGCAATGGATGTATAATTACGCTGCTAATTTTGCAATTAAATAACATTGATTTATGTGTAAAAATGAAGATTAAACTACACGAACTTAGTTAAAAAGAGACCACCGGCCAGACATAACTCTTCAACTTATTCAAGCAGCAATCTTTTTGTTTTTTTTCTTTCAGAACCAAATGTTATTAGAAAAAATCCATTACCAGCTAAAAGAAGTCTTGATTTCTCAAGCCCATCAGTTAAAAAAAATCTACCGACAATTGTAAATCAAGCAACAGTAACAAACAACATAGATGGTATAAGTTCACTGCCTTTAAGTTTAAGTCAACCAAGCCAATCTGAATTAACTCCTTTAACTTCAAATAAAAGAACAGTAGAAGATCTGTTTGGAGATATTGGTGATATAGAGGATGATTTACTGTTGCCAAGCAAAAAGCAGAAAACTGAGGAGGAAGAGGATGATGAGTTAATAAACAAGATCATAGAAGGGAGGAGGTTGCGGCAGCTGCTTCTAGAACCTTCTAAGGTCCAGGCTGAAGCCAAGTCCAATTACAATGTGAAGGAGAATCTTTCACTGGATATACCAAGGTAGGTTTAGTTGAATTTGTTATTTGTACTAGTGTTCTGCAAACTTTTTGTGTTCAGGGTACATCTAGAAAAACAAAATTTTTTGGAGGTACACCATACATGAAAAATCATCTGAATCAGTGTGATTTGTTTTATGAGATAACATTATTTTTCTGAGGTACACCAACTAATGATCACAGACACTTTGCGAAACACTGATTTATACAATAACACTAAAGAAGCAAGTTTTTTTCAAGTAGCTAATTGACTCTGTTTAATTTACAGATGGGCATTTATGCCGCTCACAAACTCTGATGGTGAAAGAATCTACGTCAGGCTAGAGTCTGAGGACTCATGGGATCGGGCCCTGGATGCGCCGGCAGAGAATATGACACTGCAGGCCACTTATGTCGACACTTGGGTTGAGGCTCGGAAACTTGTAAGAAAAAAAAGACATCTTTATAAAGCCATGACAAAGATATAAAAAACAGTTATGTGTGTGTCTGTTTATTCTTAACAAGTTTTTACCTGAATTTTCATCAACACTGAATTTGTAGTAATAATAAAGAATCAACCCACACACTTGAGACATCAATTAATAACATCGTCATTTTACAATCTTTACCAATGGGCATCCAGGCGCGGGGAGAGTCTTGACCCTTATGTGGTTAGTATTCCATTGGCCCGCACATAGTGGTTTGCTTCATCTTTCCTAATATGGACAACTAAGGAATGGAATTCACATCCATTGTCTTTATTTTCAGATAAATCAGATACAACAAGGGCTCCTCAAGGCTAGAGTGAATAGGTTATTACGGAACTATTGTGATACATCTTTGGCCTCATCTGCATTTTCTATTAGGCCAGATGGAGGACAGTTCTATGTAAATAAAGAACATACAATGAACTATTAAGCATGTATCTCATCTCTGACTAGCATAGAAGTGTCAATATAATAATAATAAATAATCTAAGACATATTTATCAATCTCTTGTTTAAAATGAGTAGTTTTCAAATACGCGAAAAATAAACAAGTAGGTACAATTTTTCTTTCACAAACTCCAAGAAATAATATTTATGGGGCAAAAATACAAAACTTCTAAACAATAAATTTTAATTAAATTATGTGTCTAACTATTTCAATACCTATCTATTTCTAAGCTGCAAAAATATTTGTCATTATTCCAGTTGGAAGCTAAGCAGCAACAACAACTATTGAAGGAATCCCAGCCTGCCGTGGAAGTGGTAGAAACAGATGAAAATGACAACCTAATGTGGGTAGACAAGTTCCGGCCACAATCTTATCTTGACTTGCTCTCTGATGAGCCTGTGAACCGCGCGCTGCTGCATTGGTTGCATTTATGGGACAAGGTAAGTGTAATTAAGATAAATAAGTTTTTCAGATGCATTTTATGGGTTTTGATTCTCTCTTGTTTTATGGTGATGAAATGTTTTGCTAACTACACCAAAGTACTAAAGCATTATTGTCTAACGCACTTGATATCACAATCGTTTTCACCATTTGTTTATCTCTGTCACTTGGTAAAGGATGAGGGTAGAACGAATTGGTGAATGCTATCGGGCGCCTGCACGTTCAGATCACACTCTCAACACATTACTGGGATACACTATTACGGCCGTTACTGGCAAGCAATGCCGTGGAAACAAATACAGCTTTCTCAACTCCTTCATTAGTTATTTATATGTATGTGCATGTATAACCATCGAGGTATGATGAACATGAGATAAACATTAAATTAAACATGAAACTACCGTGAGACTCACTCATAGTGAAAATAAACGGATCACTGATCACTCACTCCGGAACTAAAGTAATTCAAGAAAACAAAGAAAATCGAGGGAAAACAAAAATGGCTACATTTTTGCCGATCAGTATTATTCGAAAACTCGTTATTTATATTTCCAGATAGTATTCAAAAAAGAAGTAAAAACCAGGGACCCTCAGCAACGGACTACGTTCAGCAAGCGGGCTGGCCAGTTCCAGTTGACGAACAAGTGGAAGGGGAAGAAGGAGGCCGAGCCTGAGATGGACGAGGACGGGCGTCCCCACCACAAAGTGGCGCTGCTGTGCGGCCCGCCCGGCGTCGGGAAGACCACCCTAGCGCATCTGTTGGCCAAGCTCGCTGGTAAGCCCTTTTCATTAGCGATGTGCCGAGCACGGCTTGACTCGAGTCAGACTCGATTCCTGCTTAGGACTCGCCTACTCGAGTACAAAAATATTTTGATTTGAGTACACCAGACTCAATTCGGTACTCGAGTCAGAGAGAATCGGTTTCATACTCGCTGACTCGATTCTATTATGCGAGTGCAACTGACTCGAGTCTAGTATTCGCGTCAGATTGACTCGCTTGAATTCAATCTCTTTTTACTTGAGCAATGAATGAATACTATGCTGTTTGAAGATACTCCTTTTCGATTTTTCCTTTTTGTTATAAAATTGGTAACGGACTTGATTTCTGGACTCGAATTTCTTGACTTGAGAAAACATTCGAATAGATACCAAACATAGACTCGAGTAGGTCTTCACTGGGCTCGAATCGCGGAATCACGGAGAATTCATGCGGAGGATTCGAATAACATATTAAATGACTCGAGTCGCGGAATCGAGTCAGGATTCGAATACCACATAAAATGACTTGAGTCAACTCGATTCTTCAAAACAGCGACTCGGCACATCACTACTTTTCATGCTGTTTTTACATGCTGGCCCATGCTTGGCAAGCGTTCACCAGCCCTCAGAAAACAAGCGGCCAACTTGTTGCGCCGCTAGGGCTTATCGAGTTTGTGTGGGGTTTCGTAAGACGGCACAAAGTTAATGTTCAAGTTTTCACGAACCCGTTTTTTTAAAACTTCACAATGCTATTAGGGCCACTTGCACAGGCAAGGGTTAAAAATTTATATATAATTTAAACCTAGGATAGGGATGATAGTTCCACACATTGTTACGCTACTTCACCCTGGGTTAGCAATTAACTTGGAGTTATGTAGTTAACTATGGTCCGTAAAAATCCGCCTTAGCGTGCTCTTTCTTTAATGTTTAATGTTTTAATGTTTATTTGGGCACAAACGGTACATTATTCTTAAACCTAAACATAGTTACAATTCACATAAACCAATGAAGCTGCCACCACTTATTAATACAATTATACGTATATAAACAAACAAACGGGAAAATTTGAGCCGAAAAATAGTCTGCTGGCTAAAAACAAATACATATGTATAGTTAGTAAATAATTATACAATTTTGGATGAAGGAAATGAGATGGTATCCATCCATAAGGGACATAATGTTACACTTAAACCCATTGAAATATTAATGAAATATATTAACCTGACTAAATTTACTATTGTGGGCTTTACAGGCTCTATTAACAAAGGAGTTGGATTTATATTTTGTACGTGTGAGAGGGACATTAAACAGTTCTTTCACAAAGTAACTTCTATATTTCCCTGATTCAGGCTACAGGCCGGTAGAACTGAACGCGTCCGACGAGCGCAGCACGGAAGCGTTCCGCACCGCACTTCTCAACGCTACGCTGATGCGGTCCGTGCTAGACCCCGGCCGGAGGCCTAACTGCCTTATACTCGGTAAGGTCACACGCGGTATAGGTAACGCCACCAGAGTTGAGGTCACGCATACAACAACACGTCATGTGACGTGTCACGTGATGCTGCAGGCGTCTAACGCCTCAGCATAATGCTGAGTCAGCGACCGTTTCACTTTTGCATGGACACACATGCAGATCTGTGTATTTATTACTTTGTTGTTTTGTGAACTTTGTTTATTTGTATGAATTTGTGTGTACTTTCTTGTATTTGTGTGTCTTGTAAAAGTGAATAAATGTCTTCTTTCTTTCTTTCTTTCTTTCTTTCTAATGACAGCTGGATTATGACATTTATTCGTACCGATAGCAAGTTCAACCGACTCAACAGTGAATTACAAGATTGACTAAAAATTTCTTCAACCTATTTCGTTAAGAATTATTTAGGAAAATTCGTTCATTCAAACAAAACAGAAGATAAAATTTTTGATCTATTTTATTTAAATTAGATAAGCATATTTTTCGCTATTTATAAAATAACAATTTTTTTGTTGCGAATATTTCTTATCAGTTTCAAATTGTTTTATTTGAAAAATACATAGGTTATATGAAAAATAAAAATTATAATATTTAGACGACCAGATGGCCTAGTGGTTAGAGAACCTGACTAGGAAGCTTGGGGTCCCGGGTTCGATTCCCGTGTTGGGGCAGATATTTGTATGAAAAATACGAATGTTTGTTCTCGGGTCTTGGGTGTTTAATATGTATTTAAGTATGTATCTATCTATATAAGTATGTTTATCCGTTGCCTAGTACCCATAACACAAGCTTTACTTAGCTTACTTTGGGACTAGGTCAATCGGTGTGAATTGTCCCGTGATATTTATTTATTAAAAAAAAATATATATGCATAGTATTGCATAGGTATTTTTTCATCATAAGTTCATGTAACTCACATTTTCATTCACTACTTTTTTGCAATCAGTACTTTATGTAGCTGTATGTGTTTAATCATTCGCCTCAACTCTCGTGGCGTTACCTATACATACATAAAGCTCCAAACGCACAGACAGCGGAGGCGTGGCGGTGCGTTGGCGGTGACGGTTGTAATATTCTAACTTGTATGAACGAGCTCGCGGTACGGTACCGCATAAGCGTTCATACAAGTAAGAAAATTACAATCATCACCGCCAACGCACCGCCACGCTTGCGTTTGGAGCTTAAGGCTGCGTTTCCCCCAGAGATGTGCGAGGATGCGTTGCGAGGGATGTGTGTTCATTTAAAAGGTCCTAAGTGAATGAAGTGTTTCTATTGGTTCATGACACACACAGAAAAACACTTCATTCACTTAGGACCTTTTAAATGAAGTGTTTCTATTGGTTCATGATCATGACACACACATCCCTCGCAACGCATCCTCGCACATCTCTGGTGGAAACGCAGCCTTAGTGTCGACAGTAGTAACTGAAAAATTACCTGAAACACCTGAAATTTAATCGCGGCCTAAGTATACTTCGTTTTTGAGCATTAGAAATAGGGTAAACAATCTTGATGTATTTTATCGAAAAACGCTTTTAAAAAAATAGTAACTACTAGCTTTTGCCCGCGACTCCGTCCGCGTGGAATTAGTAATTTGGGCAGCTTATTTTTTTATCGAATTTGCTTTTTCATCAATTATGGCTCTCCTTAGATCCTTCCGGAAGAAGTGAAACTTCATAATAAACCAACCCGCTCCCAATCCGCCCCCAACCCGCTCTCAACCCGCCCCCAACCCGCTCCCAACCCGCTCTCAACTCGCCCCCCACCCGCCCCCAACCCGCTCTCAACCCGCCCCCAACCCGTTCCCAACCCGACCCCAACCCGCTCCCAACCCGCTACTAACCCGCCCCAACCCACTCCCAACCCGCCCCCAACCCGCCCCCAACCCTCTACCAACCCGCCCCAAACCCGCTCTCAACCCGCCCCCCCAACCGCTCCCAACCCGCCCTATCTAACTGGGCTATCTAACACTGAAAGAATTTTCCAAATCGGAGCAGTAGTTCCCGAGATATAGACGTTTTACTTCCAAAACCCCCGATTTGGAAACATTCTTCCGCTCCGCTCCGCTCCTATTGGTGTTAGCGTGATGATATATAGCCTATAGCCTTCCTCGATAAATGTGTTATCTAACACTGAAAGAATTATTCAAATCGGAGCAGTAGTTCCTGAGATTAGCGCGTTCAAACAAAAAACCTGTTCGATAAATTCTTAAAATAGACGTGTCTTTATTATTTGTGAACCGATTCAAATGAAACAAACACTAAATGTTAATCCAAGAAAATACCAACATATCAGTGAAAACCGCATCCTTCTAGGTTAAGCCGTTTCTGAGATTAGCGCGCACAAACGCACAGACAAACAGACAATAATTCTAAAAATCATTGTTTTGAGTTCTATTGCGCTAATAAATAGCCCTAGTGACAGTTTTTCTCAAATATCTTCAATGTACAGACACCAACTTGTTACAGATTTATTATATGTATAGATTATTATGAAACCATAAGATTGTAAATGATTATATGTCCTTGCTAATTGTTATGATTTATTTTTTAAAAGTGATTTTTCAACAAAAAGGCGTCAAGATCGCTAAAGAAGTGATTATTCATGAGCTTTTCGATCCTACTAGGAGAACAAAAGTGTCCCATGTGTTTTTTTCCATTGAGTTACCATTTTTCATAGAGTTTATATGACCGTAACTAAATGGAAGAATCGAAAATTATATGAGAGTTTTGTGACGCTTTTTTTCTCCTAGTAAGATCGCTCTTGATTCTGAGCACAAATCACAAAGAAAAACCCAAATTAAAAAAAAGTCAAAATATGGAACAATATTAATAGAGATGGGCCGAGTACTCGTTTACTACTCGGTACTCGGTGTACTCGGCAGTTTTTTTGATACTCGTACTCGGCCGAATAACTCTGTTCCAATGACGAGTATACTCGGTCTAAGTAAAATTATTATTTAAGAGGAATCATGTGTATTAAAATAAAACAGGCACGTAAAACATCAAAATTCGCGATCTTTTGCGTTTACCTACATAATCATTGTGTCAACAGTCACTGTATACAATCATCTATTTCTATGCAAGAACAGCAATGTTTTTAAAATATTTAAGCAATTAATGTGCGGACCAAATGCGATTCTAATTTGCGGGGGAGAAGGCGGGGATCCCCGCGACGTTCGCTCGCGGTGGCTGGTAGCGCCGTGCGAACCTGTCTAAACCTGTTTCCGCGCCCCAAAACTGAACCGAGTAACTCGGCCGTGTACTCGGTTTGAGAAACTTTGAACCGAGTATACTCGGTACTCGGTTACTAGGTAAAAGTCGTACTCGGCGCACCTTTAAAAATTAATATTGGGCCAGGTGTGAGGGTGTAGAAGAACTTGATTAATTTTTTGTTTATTTTAAAACAGACGAAATAGACGGAGCACCGCTTCCGACGGTGGAGTTGCTGGTGCGATGGTGCACGGCCGCGGTGGCCGGCGGCAAGAAAAAGGCCAAGACGCAGCCGCTGCGAAGGCCCATCATTGCCATTTGCAATAACCTTTATGCCACGTCACTGCGCCCGCTCAGGTACGGACGGCACATGAAACAATAGGGATGTTGACACCACCAATCAACTGACGTACATTTTATGAGCTGTCAAAACAATTCTCCCATAGAGTTTGAAAGGCAATACCTTGTGACGTCACTTAGTCTTGTTCGCCAACTCAATCAACTATTTATTGGTGTTTAAGCAAAAAAAGATCTAATTTTGCAGTCAATCGAAAGTTAATCTGGTTTTCAGGGCTAAAATTTTTCTGGATTCGTGTCTTCGAATCATTTTTTAATGGCGTCAACATCCCTATTATGGAGGCTTGCGCGGACCAGAGTTAAATTCTAACCTCGAGTTAACTGCTAAGTGCTAACCCATTAAGTAGAGTCAAAATTTAACCTTTGTGTATTAAGTCAACCCTAACCCCGCATTGTGCAATCAGCCCTAAGGCGGACTTACACGTATTAGAACTAACAATATAACTCTCAGTTAACCCATAGTTATTTATACGCATTTATTAAAAAAAAACGCATTCGTGCAACGAGGTTGCATACTTCAAAAAGAGCGGGAATATTTTAACATTTTGGAAATATTTCGTTGTCATGTAATATTATTATTTGTCATAGTAGTTTTTTGTTTTATCTTTGAGAAAAGCACTATACGAGCTTCGACCAATAAGTGCCATACTGGACTCGTATATAGAAATCTTCGCCTATGGCTCGGACTTCTAATCGTACTTGTCCAGTATGGCTTACTTAGTGGTCTCTGCAGTAATGCACTATTCCACCACAGAGCAGTGTCCCTGATCGTGCAAGTGTCGTCGGTGTCGCTGCCCCGTCTGGCGGCGCGGCTGGGCGCGGCGGCGGCGCGCTGCGGGCGCGGCGTGCCCCCGCGCGTGGCGGCCGCGGTGGCGGCGCGGGCGCACCCAGACGTGCGCGCGGCGCTGCATCTGCTCAGCTTCCTGCACAAGCTCAAAGGCGGAGCACAGGTGAAGGCTTTTTATACAAGCATTTCGATCGCATACCAGTGTCTGTAAACCTGCTGAGCGTCTACGTTAACTTTGCCCCAACTATCGGCGCCACTGAGTCTGGCTGCGAAGCGCTGTGGCAGCGCGGGCGCACCCTGACTGCATTTGGGTCATACACACAGTAAGAAACAAAAGTTGTCTCACCTGTGGACATAAAATTAGCGTGTCTGAGTCAGCAAACTTAAGATTTATTTAAATGGTCCGGAAATTGGCCAGGCGCCCCACACGCCTATGTTGATTTGGCTAAAAAATATTGGATATAAAGCCTTAACTTTTGCCACGTCCACAGGAGAGACACGAACAAAAACCCATTGTATGACCCATTTGCGTAGTTTCCTCACCAAGCTCAAAGGCGGAGCACAGGTAAAGGCTACTTTGTAGAAGCTACTCCATCACAGACCAGTGTCCGTAATCCTGCTGTGTATGTCGACGATATCCCTGCCCCAACTGTGGTTGCGAAGCGCTGTGGCAGCGTGGGCGCACCTTGATTGGATTGCTTTTGCGTAGTTTCCTCACCAAGCTCAAATGCGGAGAACAGGTAAAGGCTACTTTGTAGTAGCATTTCCATCGCAGACCAGTGTTCGTAATCCTGCTGAGTGTCGACGGTATCCCTACCCCAACAATCGGCGCCACTGAGTCTGGTTGTGAAGCGCTGTGCCAGCGTTGACACACCCTGAATGCGTCTGTTAGCTTCCTCAACAAGCTCAACGGCAAAGCACAGGTAAAGACTACTTTATTGAAGCATTTCCAGTGCATACCAGTGTCCCTGATCCTACTATGTCGATGGTATCCCTGCTTTAACTTTACTGTCGGCGCTACTGAGTAGGGTTGCGAAGCGCGATATCAGCGTGGGCGCACCCTGACTGCTTAGTGCTTCTGCTTAGCTTCCTCAACAAACTCAAAGATGCGGCACTGGTAAAGGCTACTTTGTAGAAGCTACTCCATCGCAGACCAGTTTCCATAATCCTGCTGTGTATGTCGACGATATCCCTGCCCCAACTTTGGTTGCGAAGCGCTGTGGCAGCGTGGGCGCACCCTGACTGCTTTTGCGTAGTTTCTTCACCAAGCTCAAAGGCAGAGCACTGGTAAAGGCTACTTTGTAGAAGCATTTCTATCGCAGACCAGTGTCTCTGTAATCCTGCTGAGTGTCGACGGTAACTTTGCCCCAACCATCGGCGCATCTGAGTCTGGTTGCGGAGCGCTGTGGCGGCGCGGGCGCGCCCTGACTGCTTCTGCTTAGGTTCTTTAAGAAGCTCAAAGGCGGGGCACAGGTAAAGACTACTTTGTAGTAGCATTTCTATCGCAGACCAGTGTCTCTGTAATCCTGCTGAGTGTCGACGGTAACTTTGCCCCAACCATCGGCGCTACTGAGTCTGGTTGCGGAGCGCTGTGGCGGCGTGTTCTATTCTCTTAAGTATCGATCATACCGCTGCTTCAATGCGCTGACGCACCAAAAACGCAGTAGCGGCCTCTTGCGTCATTTTTATATCGCGTATCGTCCACACTGCTGGGTTTCACTCACTCACATAAAGCAATTCAATCATCATCATCATCATTCCAGCCGAAAGACTGCTGAACATAGGCCTCCGGACCAAGGCTCGCCAAACAGATCGGTCCCGTGCCATCCGCATCAAATGCATCAATGCAATGCTGCTAAAAAAAAGCAAAAAAAAAACTGTGCGTTAATTTACCCCATCCCCACTGAGCTTGCGTGGAAACTACAACCCAAGCCTTCTCATTCTGAGAGGAAACCCTCATCCAAAAGTGGGAGGGAAGCAGTAAATTATGATAATTAAATTTTGCAGATCACAGTGGCGGATGTGGAGAAAGCATCGATAGGCACGAAAGACTGTCACAAGAGTCTGATGCAGGGCCTACAAGCGATATTCACCATCAATGACAAAGATACGGATGTTCTGAAAACTATACAGTCTGCTGGGGAATATGACAGGTATAAACATACAGTAATCTTATATATAAAAATCTCGTGTCATGGTGTTGTTATCGAACTCCTCCGAAACGGCTGGACCGATTTTTATGAAACCTTTTTGTCTACATTTAGTAGGTCTGAGAATAGGTCGTAGAAGATGCATACTTTTTACCTTTTTTCTAAAAAACTTTAAGTGGTCTCCCCCATGACCTCTTGACGGGAATAGGTCGACTTACCAATAACCCTGTATAGGTACTGCTATAGCCACTATTACAACAAATCAGACGGTCGTATAGCCTAGTTGTTAGAGAACCTGACTACGAAGCTTGAGGTCCCGGGTTCGATTCCCGGTCGGGGAAGATATTTATGTGAAAAATACGGATGTTTGTGCTCGAGTCTTGGATGTTTAATATGTATTTAAGTATGTATTTATCTATATAAGTATGTTTCCGTTGTCTAGTACCCATAGTACAAGCTTTGCTTAGTTTGGGACTAGGTCAATTGGTGTGAATTGTCCCATGATATTTATTTATTTATTTAAATAACAAAAATAAAATGGATGTGCACTGAAATATTTTTAAAACATTGTATGGAGATACGGAACCCTTCATGTACGATACTGACTCTTCATTGACCAGTTTTTTAATATTTCTAATGTTATTACAGATTAGCAGACGGCGTATTCGAGAACTATCTCCAAGCCCGCGTGGATTCCCGCCTATCCATTGCCTGTGAGACCCTATCCTGGCTACGACTGTATGACACCATCTACGCCTGGACCCTGAGGACGCAGAACTATTCGCTGTACGGCGCCCTACCGCTGTGTATAGCGAAATGCCACACCATACTAGCGTCGAGAGCCCCGCAGAGACTCAAGTTCCCTATTCAAGCGCAAGAGGTTAGTATTGGCTGTAAAAAACGAGGTCTTCTGGTTATGGAATGAGTCATTTTCAAGAATTGACAACATTTCATATTTCTAAGACTGTAATTTGTTTCGTTCTCTGTATTCTGTTTGGAAAGAGAAAGACGCTGATAGTTTTAAATTTTCACTAGGATTATTAATTAATTTGTTAATTTTTTTTAAAGATGTGCTTATTCTAAAAGAGCGTAACGATAGAATAGATCCATTACTTTTGTCTAGTCTCTATTAAAAAAAAGTGATGACGTGAATTTGACATTAAGGTTGTTATCAAATTGAAAATTATGACAGCTCTTTTTTCTAGTGAAAAGGGTAAAAGAAACATATCTATTCTGTGGAAGTATTTGTAAGTACATCTATGTTTTTAAATTTGTTGTATTTTTTTAAATATGGAGAAATTAATTATAATAAATATTTTTCCGTGTTCAGGAGGCGAAACTCTTTCGATTCCTGCAGTAATTTTCAGGTGTTAAAAAAATGAAAGGTTGTCAATTGTATATAGGGTAAATCGCCAATAACTGGCCACCCTTCAATAACTGACCCCCTCATCCTAAAATTAACTCTGTTACCCTACAAACAGAATTCAATTTAGTATAACGTGGCCGGTTATTGATGGATGGCTAGTAGTTAACACTTTATACTAAAAATGAATTCTATTATCGGAGAATAGAGTTCATTTTTAGTATGAGGTGGCCAGTCATTGAATGGTGGCCAGTTATTGGCGATTTACCTTATAAAGGCTTTAATCAAAACAAAACTTAGTTGTACAATGCATAAAATGTATTCTGTAAGTAATGTATAATGATGAAATTGTAATCTGTTTTTAGAAAAAAATACTTTATTAACTTTAAAATGGGTTACAGAAGATAGGGATCGTGCTTAGTCAAATTAACTGTATAATTTAGGCCAGCTTGCGCGGACCTGGGTTATCTACTTAACTCCGAGTTAACTGCTAACCCAGGGTTAACAAGTGTCAAAATGTATGGAACTGTCATTCTTAACCCAGCTTTCACTTCCATACATGAGTGGCGGTACTAAGCACAGCTTAAAACGAACCCCGAGCGAAACTAATTGGTGACCCCTGCCCTAGTGCATCTATGACTTTGTTACCGCAGGCAGCGAGTGTTTGACGTATAGATTTTAATTTGTTAATTTCGATTGTGTTCAGGTGTACCGTCGGCATATGGAGCTAGACGCGACAGTGACGTCGCTCGCTCGCGGCTCCGCGGCGGGCGTGGCGACGTCTCGCACAGCGCTGCGCCTGAGCGTGATACCTCTATTACCTTACCTACTGTCGCCTGTGCTACGCAACGTTAACGTGCAGGTAATATTCTTCTTAGCTCGAAGAAGACTTTGTTGGCGTAGTCGAACCAACTGAGTCGTCACTGTGGAACCTTTTGACAGAAAATGTCACAGTGACATCGCTTTGCTTAAGAAGGGAAATTATTATGACGCTTACTGTGAAAGCGTTCTACGATGGGTCAGAAGTCAAATGGTTATAACACACAAACACGATTCCCCCATAGGTTTTGTATGGCAATATCTAGTTATGACGTCACTTCTATCTCAACTCAATCGACAATTTATTTATTTTAAGCAACTTAAATCTAATTTTGCAGTTAATTGAAAATTTATCTGATTTTCAGAGCTAAAATAAATGGTTTTTACAAGCTTTTATTTAGCTCACCCCGTTTGTTTTATTATTTATTATTAGGTAGGTATTCTTGGGTCAAATCTTAGAAGTCGAATTTGACCCACTTCCAGTTGTCGGATTTACTTGAAATTTGGTATACTTATGTAGGTTGGATGACAATGCAAGTACAGTCAACAAAAAGTACAGTCAGCGAAAAAGCTTGTATTCAAAATGAAATTTTACACAAAAACTTATTAACTAGAGTCACGTCTTGAAATATTGTTATATGGAAGGGTCAACGTCATAAATAAGTGGTCAATTTTGTACCTTGTCACTTTAACGTCATGTTTGAAAAGCCATACGAAATTATGTAACGACTGTAAGCGACAAGGTACAAAAGTGATCACTTATTTATGACGTTGACTGTACGTCTGCCCTATTATCAGTGCTTGGATTATTCAATCATACATTCCAGGGCTCAATTGCATAACAAAATATAAGCAAATAGTATTAGTGAATTTCAATATAAAATAGCTAATACTATTAGCTTGTAATTTGTTATGCAATTGGGCCCAGGCCAATAATTACTCGGACATAAATTCAGCGGCAGATAAAATGTACCCCCCCTTGTAACGGCGCTAACCACACCAGAGGGTACTTTTTCTCTGCAGCTGACCGCACATTAACCGTACCTTCCAGTTATGCAGCGAGAACGAGCGCAAATCGCTGCAGTCGTGCGCCGGCGCAATGTGCGACTACGGGCTGCAATACGTGCAACAACGCACGCCGGAGGGACTCTACACATTCGTACTGGAGCCCGACATACATAAAGTCGCATTCTTTGGTAAGTAAATGCCGTATATTAAATTTAGAGAACCGTCGTTCGACTGCGAAATCTGCGTGATTGAAGATCCGAATAGTGTGTCGCTCGTTCGAACTGATTGAAACTAAAGATGTTATGGAGGTTCGAGTCAGATACTGAAAAATCGGAGATATTAGACTTCCGATTTGACTTCGGTTCCGACACTTCGAGGTCGAAGTACGGCGGCGGCGATCGTGATCATTCAGCGGGTACGAACAAGTTTATACTTGTAGCGCGGGGAACCTCCCTTCCCACTGAAATTGAAGAGGCTATAATAATGTTGTCTTGTATTATATTGTTTTATTAGACCTGCCCTTAACATATCTCTCTTCTGCCTCCAAGTCCGCTTCCGATTCCGACAATTCAAATTTAAAAACTCCGTCTCTGACTTCTATTTTTTTTTTTTTTTTTTTTTTATATAAGAGGTGGCAAACGAGCAGACGGGTCACCTGATGGAAAGCGATCACCGTCGCCCATGG
Organism: Archips crataeganus; assembly: GCA_947859365.1. Lineage (NCBI taxonomy): Eukaryota > Metazoa > Arthropoda > Insecta > Lepidoptera > Tortricidae > Archips > Archips crataeganus. The sequence goes on along the minus strand of OX402061.1, from coordinate 4,505,814 downwards.
ACACCCGCAACACGGGGGGCATCACAGGTGCGTCTGTGTCTATGTCGATAGAACGACTTCCATAATATCTCTAATCGAAGCTACGAATAGTTAGAATGAGATCGTGCCGTGTGAGTGCCCTTGGAACAGTGTTCAGCTTTCTTTTATACAATATACGTTTGCGTTTGACCACAATGACGCCTACGATGGAGCACGCCTGCCTAGTAAATGGTCATTCACCCTGGACTTCAATTTAGGGGAATAAGCAGAAAGAAGGCAGTTGAGCGCAAGCAGTGCAAACTATACAACAAATACGGGGCACTGTAACCGGTACGCGCGCGCTGCACAACTGCTCAGACCCTTCCTCCAGAATGGCTTCTATATAGGCAACAGGCTGGAACACGACCAGAGTCGCTTGGCGGCCTGGCTCAACCTATAGGGTGGTGACCAGCCACGGCCGAAGCCTACCACCGGAGTCGTATCGCTCGTTTAGCACCGCCCAGGGGTCACGTGTAGGGCCTCGAGGGTAAACCTATGGACGCGAGTGATTTCGACCCCCTAACTAAAAGCTAGCTTGAGACAGTACGAACGCTTGCCCTCTCTGTCTAAAATACGACAGGTAACTACCGCAGTTGTCATGAGAAATATTTAGTTATGCGTGTGTGTGTATTATCGTGATTGTGTATCATCTTAATAAAAATAAAAAATAAATTAATAAATATCACGGGACAATTCACACCAATTGACCTAGTCCCAAAGTAAGCTAGGCAAAGCTTGTGTTATGGGTACTAGGCAACGGATAAACATACTTATATAGATAGATACATACTTAAATACATATTAAACACAAATATCTGCCCCGACACGGGAATCGAACTCAGGACCTCAAGCTTCATAGTCAGGGTCTCTAACCACTAGGCCATCTGGTCGTATAAAATATCCAATTAAATTCTAATATACATTTTTATTCTTAGCTGCCAAACTACGGAGTAAAGGAAGGTAAACTTAAAAAAATCTTTAAAATGACAATCATCCGAACTACTACTTAGCCTTCGAGAGATTATCATTTAACGCATTCGCTGTCTCCTGACTTCTACAGGTGCCACCGACGCACATGTGCGTTCAAAATGTATGAATAATTATGACAGCGATACTGGGCGAAGGCCCGAAAACGCATATATGCGTCGGTGGCAGTGAATGCGTTAATAATATAGCTACCTATGGTGGCTATGGTAATTGAAGTGTTTTTGTTTGTCAGGAAACGAGGAAAAAGCTAAACCGCCACCGGCCATTCGTCAAGCTATCGCCAGGGAGCAGCAGCTTGAAGTAATCAGGCGGTACGAGGAGATGGTAAGGAATCGACGTTTATTTTCTTTTAAGTCTAATTGATGTACCAGAAGACACAGTGTAGGTAGGGCTCCAACAAGACGGAGCGACGACCTGGTTAGAGTTGCGGGAACGCGTTGGATGACGCAGGGCCGGTCTGTTTGGTGAACCTTGGGGGAGGCCTATGTTCAGCAGTGGACGTCTTTCGACTGAAATGTCTTTATACTTAGTCTTTATCCGCGGCTTTACTAGCATCAACTATATTATTATGCTGTCCTGCAGACCCTAAAACGCAGTAAGAGCAAAAAAGCGATTAGACCATTATGTTCCTTACGCTGTGCTTGTTATACTTAGTTCAATATTCAACAAACGTAAAAACCCTCTAACTGCATTTTAGAGTCTGCCTCTGGTAGTAAAATAGAATGTCCGAGAATTTACTAAATTCCCACGGGAATTCGCAAAATTACATAGTAGTATTAATTTACGTTGTATTAAGTAAACTCATGCGAAATTTCATGTCTTTAGATTTAGAGGTTGAAATATTGGGATTTTAAATGTTAATTCCATCATTCATGGATCTCATAGGAATATCGGGATAAAAAGTAGCCTTTATGTTGCCAGAAGTCCAGTTATTTACATACCAACATCCAAATCACTCACGCACATAGACACACGTACGCAGAAACTTTCTCATTACTCAACTCAAGGCGTTACTTTGCGGTTGGTTGCGGCACCTACTCTGAAGATGAGCTCTGGTTCAGTTCGAAACGCGTCAGTGTAGTTTGGTGGTAGTGATTTTGATTAGTGGCTTGTGTGATTTGAGTGTGTTCGTACAGTGTGGAGGCGAAGGAACTGGATGAACACGCATTTCTTACATAAACTTAACTATCGTAAGGTCGCGGGTGAGCAAAGTAATTGTTTAAGTTCATTTATAATATTAGTCGGATGAAAATGTTCGTATTCTGAATACAGGCGAACCGAGTGAGCGGCAGGAGCACCAATGACACCGGCAAACCTAAACCAAGAACGACGAAAGAACCCGCCCCCCAAGACAAGAAGGACGTGTCGCTACCCAATCACTTGCAGCGACTGAAGCCGAAGGAACTCACGAAGAGTGCTCCTCAGGTATTTATTCGTTTTAATTTTTTCTACTTCTTTACTTTTATCTGTTTTCTACATGGTCTCGAACAAATAAATAAGAACATTGTAGATGATATTATGACTTCAGAAAAGTTGTTCCTCATAACACTAGTCGACCAGATGGCCTAGTGGTTAGAGAACCTGACTATGAAGCTTGAGGTCCCGGGTTCGATTCCCGTGTCGGGGCAGATATTTGTATGAAAAATACGAATGTTTGTTCTCGGGTCTTGGGTGTTTAATATGTATTTAAGTATGTATCTATCTATATAAGTATGTTTATCTGTTGCCTAGTACCCATAACACAAGCTTTCCTAGCTTACTTTGGGACTAGGTCGATTGGTGTGAATTGTCCCGTGATATTTATTTATTTATTTATAACAGCACTGCCACAGATTATTAAAACCTTTGTTCCACCCAGTTAACCAAGTTTGATAACTGGTTAACTAAGTGAAACATTTCTTCCACGAAGTAAACCAGTTATCTGGGTGCAAATGTCCTTCCACATTCCTAACCGAGTGTGATAACTATTTTTCGTTGCGGAAAGTGTCTTCTCAGTAAAACAATGGTTAACAATGAGGACTAAAATATCCTTGAACTCAAACCAGCAACAAACCAAAACATGAAACGTGAGCTACGCTACAGTGTTTGGCAAACACACTTGTAGCATAAGCATATGATTGGTATTTCGAGAGAAGGTAATTCGTTAATAAAGAGGTCAACAATGTAACAAAAATAAATGTTATTTGATAGGGAATCCAACTAGGTTATGAATATGGAATTAGAATTCCACCAACACAACTGGTTTTCTTAACGGAAGAAATTTTCCACCTAGATAACCAGTTATCAAACTTGGTTATCTGGGTGGGACAAAGGTTATTATTATTAAATGTAGGTTACACTCAACACTAAAGCCCAGTTTAGACCTGCTGAGTTGAGTTGAAGAAAACATGGCTGAAATAGAATAAATATTGTATGCGACGGTGTATAATTTGGTCTAAAGGCTAGTGCCGTCTTCCATTCCATTCCACTCATGTCACTCGCCTTTTAAGACCTCACTTATACAACCGTTGCATAAAATAATATAGTAAAACCATAGGCCGTATTGTCTAACGCGCGGGCGCTTGTCATCGCTATCACCGTCGCTCTCTCTCTCTCTCTCTCTCTCTCTCTCTCTCTCTCTCTCTCTCTCTCTCTCTCTCTCTCTCTCTCTCTCTCTCTCTCTCTCTCTCTCTCTCTCTCTCTCTCTCTCTCTCTCTCTCTCTCTCTCTCAAACATCTGTCCAGACGCGGAAATCGAACCCAGGACCTCAAGCTTCATAGTCAAGTTATGTAACCGTCAACCTTTCGAATGCCGAAAGTAAAAAAAAAAGTCGTGCATTCTAGTCTCAACAGTTTCATATAAATCCAATGATACAGATTTAAAAAAAATACAAAAAGAAAGCCTTAAATTGCGTACGGATCCGGTACAAGGCATCCGAAGGGTTAAGCCATTTGGTTAAAATCATTTAAAAGTTAGCTTGTATTCACTTTAAAGTTACCCAGTTAGAAATAGTTCCTTCAGATGACAAGAGGATCGGATGTAAACCACTTAGAACTAAGAATTTATGAAAAAAAAATGTTCCTTTTGAACGACTTCAATTGAAGAGGTTGTCAGTTCGTTGCAACCTTTTTCTGCAGCAAACCCATTCCAGCGCATGCCCCATTTGATAACAACATACAGCTAATACAGCCTTACCCACACAGTTAAAACTAAAGTCTCACTCATTAGAATTGCTATTAAAGAATATGCCGCTGGGGCCCTCGGTAGCGATAAAGAAGCTCGTTATTCGCTGAATGGCGGGCGACCAGATTGACGTTTACTCGCTTGATGGAATATATTAGTGCGCTGAGTATGGCGGGGACACGATGATTTTTGGAGTTTAAAACATGGTTTAGAGGGAAGTGTTTTGAAGTTAATTAGTAATAGCTACTTCAAGTGTGTAGGTATATTGAGATGCTCTTCAATTTTACGTGTGTAATAGTTTCGTTTCGTGCATGTACATTTGGTAAACGACAGTTGCCCACCTTGTTGTTTTAAAATTAATCTGAAATATTTCAGTGGATGGTTGGTTTGATTTGACTGAACAGGCTTATAAAGGTTTTCGTTGGATTTTTCGATTTAAAATGTTGATACGCCTTTGATGCGGTAAATTTTGGACATCGATCAATGTATCGCTTTTGACAAACATAATTTAATAAATCCTGAAAAATAAAACAGGGGTAAAACTTTTTAAGACGCATTGTATACTATCTTCATCATCATATTACGGGTCACTTTGCATACAATTTTGTACAGAAAACTACGTTATTTGGTGTGCGGAGTATGGAACTTGATGTAGACTTTCAGAAAGATGCAGAAATAGTCTTATTCGAGTTTAAAAATTACACATTTCAAGCGAGCCGTCGATATTCTCTCCTAAAAAGTTAAACCTGTTGAAACTCACTTCAAATTTCGATTATTATAATTTGAAACTTAACATCAACCAAGAAAAGTTGACATTTAATTAAACATATTTCCTACATTAGGTTGTTGGGCTTTACTAGGTTAAATCCTTCACCGACTCCCGTAGTAGGTACCTACCAAATGTAAAACCCATTACCGTAGCGACACCGCGCCACTCGGCATCGCCCTAATTGCGCCAGTGTTTGCTGAAACCGACGCATTGTGCGCGAAGCCGTCTTCGTACGTCGACTGATGATAACAGACTGGTTATTCATTTGGTTTAATTAATAAATACTTATACTATACGTATTCGCTATGTGCGCGACGACAGCGCCCCTAGTGGCCACAATTATTCTGGAGTTGAGATCTGTCAAGCTATAGCAACTGGGTTGTTTGATAACGATTTTCGGAAAGTTTTTCAGCGAAATTAAATGAAACGCCACTTAAACGCCAGAATTAATGTTATAATACGTACCTACGGGATTTGAAGCGATAAAACATGAAATAAATTTCCAATCTCAAACTGCTAAAAGGGGGGAAAAATAGTATTGGAACCATACAAATGAAAAAGGGTTGAAATTTTTGCATGAAGTAGAGTAAAAATGAAATATGACCATATTTATACCATTTAGGTTAAGTTGCATACTTTTTTCTCTTCACAGCAGCTATTCATTTACGTCTGCTCCAATTTCCATTTTGATGTTGGATACGAATAAAACTTGCACAAACTGTTCATCCTATTGTTTCTACACTTTACAACACAACATGTACTGTGACCCATATCGCGAATTTTAACGTTTTTACTTAAAAATACTAAATAATGTTAGTTAGTAGGAAAATTCTATGAAACTATAGCAATTTGACACATGGCACTCCGGAGTTATTTCACGTTTCTGCCACATCGCGTGCTGCGATTGATTTGACGTTCCCCACCACCCACTGAACACATACACACACACACACATACACATATGGCACATAGCGAATACTAGCTTAAAAGTCTTGGTGGCCTAGTGGTTTGACCTATGGCCTCGAGGGTCGTGGGTTCGAAGCCGGGAAGAGCGGATTTTCGCTCACACCTGCGAAAAAAATAAATTTAAAATTTACCGGGAGCTTTACAGTGAAGGCCAACGTCATAAAGAAAAGTCATGAAGAAACTCAATAGTCCGTGTGATGTTCCCATTCCGCATTGTTCCCGGGTGAATATTCGAGCGTTTTGACCGCGCGGTTAAACGTCATTACCATTCGACGATTATTACCACAACCGAAGGATGAATCGCGCGAAATTTTATCAAACTAGATTCAGCATCGGTACTGTCTTAAGTTTTCATAAAAAGTTAACCCTAAGCATCATCCATTTTAATGATTTCTGTTCAAATGGTAATGACAAAAAAAACCGCCGTAAAAACGCTGAATATTTACCCTCCCGCGTAAGAACTACGGCTCAAGCCTTCTCGTTCCGAGAAGAGGCACATGCCTATATAGGTCCCACTGCGGGGCACAGGCCCTGGGACCTTTAAAGGCTGAAATGGATCACAAGAAGACAGAGATGACAATTTGGTTCAACCTTTTATTTTCACCCGACTGTCGAAGGAGAATAATGTTTTTCGAGCGTATGTATTTATGTACGAGGGGCGTTCAATATAAAGTGAGAATGAGATGCAAACTCTTTTAATATTACGAAATTAAATACTGGCCGGTAAAGCTAATCTATCTAGCTGATTACTATGAAAAAAAAACTAACTGTCTTTTGTTTAAAAAAATATACGGTAATTTATTTGCAATGCTATAGAGTACGTTAGCGAAAATGGAGAAAATTGAACTGCGCGCCGTTATCAAATACTTGTATTTGAAAAATTTTTCTACGGACCAAGTCAATTTGGATTTGCGGGATACTTTAGGGTCTAATGCTCTTCCGTATTCGACAGTCGCACGTTGGTGCGCCGAATTTAGACGTGGAAGAACATCGACAATGGACGACCCCCGCTCCGGACGCCCTACTACAGCAGTAACTGAAGAAATTGTAAAAAAAATCGAAAACTCCGTTTTGGTGGATCGTTGTGTCACAGTTCGTTTTATTGCTGAAAATGTAAAGATTTCAACGGGGAGCGTGCATAATATTTTACATGAACGCTTGGGTATGAAAAAGGTATCTGCGCGTTGGGTACCAAGAATGCTTACTGACACGCAAAAACAAACTAGACTAGAGATTTGTCAAGAAGCTTTGAACCTGATGCAGCAAGACCGGGAACTTTTTTTGGCGCGATTTATAACAATGGACGAAACATGGCTCCATCATTACGACCCTGAAACGAAACTGCAGTCTATGACATGGAAAATGCCATCATCTCCAACTCCGAAGAAATTCAAGGTGAGCCCATCTGCCGGTAAGGTCATGGGCTCTGTTTTTTGGGATGGTAAAGGGGTATTAATGATTGAGTATCTCGCGCATGGAGCCACTATTACGGGCACTTTATACGCCAAACAAATAGCAACATTGCGCAATGAGATCCGCGAAAAACGGCGAGGTAAACTCTCGAAAGTTGTGCTGTTCCACCAGGACAATGCCCCGGCACACAAGTCCGCCGTTGCAATAGCTGCAATTCGTGATGCTGGGTTCGATATCCTTAAGCATCCTCCGTATTCACCAGATCTCGCTCCCAGTGATTTCTACCTATTTCCGAGATTGAAACAATACCTGAGAGGCCAGAAATTTGAAGACGACGAGGCGGTAGTCGCTGCAGTACAAGATTTTTTAAGTACTCAAGATGAGACCTTTTTAAAAATGGAATTTTAAGTTTAGAAAAAAGATATACTAAGTGTATTATGCTAAAAGGTGACTATGTCGAAAAATAAAATTACATTTAGTAAAAGTTGTTTATAACATACTCATTCTCACTTTTTATTGAACGCCCCTAGTATGTATCATTCTTTGGCACGCCCTGCAGCCTACCTAAACGGCTCAATGGATTTTGAAGTGTGAAGTGTCATTAGATTCGTCTCAGTTCCGCGAGTTTTCCGGAATTCCCATGGGAACGGGAATTATACGGGTGGGTTTTTTTTTCATCTAGTATTAAAATTAAAGTTATTTATTTTTTGTCGCATCTGTTTTTCATTTCTCTTTGCCGGCGACAGAGGTCACGCAATCGCTGCAATCTCCGCCATCTTGCGCACAAAAAGAACTGATTAACTCCGCGAATAGACGTGCACACACTTAAAGCTTAACGACTCCTAGTTATTATTACGCTTGGTTTAAAACGTTCACGTTTGAAGGCTATCTTGGAAATATGTTTATATAACGTAATATAAAAAAATTAGCGAATCTGAGTCAGCAAACTAAAGATTTATTTTAATGGGTCGAAAGTCCAGGCGTCCCACACGCCGATGTAGACTTGATTAGAAAATATTGGCTATAGAATAGACCCTAAACTTTTGCCATGTCCACAAGAGAGATGCAATCAAAATAATAAACTTGACCGTACCTATACTTCGTTTTTTTAGCATTAGAAAGAAGGTAAGCGATATTGATGTGTCTTTTTATTGATAAACGCTATTGAAAAATAAATTACAGCAAATATGTAACAATTAACAAGGGCATATGGTCATTTACATTCTTTTGGTTTCATAAGTAATATTTATTATTTTTTAAAAAGCGTTTTTCAATAAAAAGGCTCATTAAGATAGTTTACCTTATTTCTAATGCTATAAAAAAAACGAAGTATCGATCCGATTATTATGAAAAGTGCTTTGTTGAATTGATATGCATAGCTCGAACCAGAGTTGGGCAAAAATTATCTATTTACGAAAAACCGGGCAGATAACTAAATCATCTTTTATTTGAAGTAACTAAATAATTCGTCATTTGTTATTTTGAATTTATCTAGATCAATTTAATTTTTATCTAGATAAATTAGTTGGGATTTTAAATAAAAGATGAATGTCAGTAGTACAGTCATGTAGAACTAGAAGTGGTGTCAGTGTGACGGTTTGACCCGACGTGACATTCTGTATACATTTATTATTATAAGCTTACTACAATAACAAACGAGGTCGGTTATCTTCATCTAGATAATTTATCTAAATAAAAAAGTTGTCAACACACTACTTGTGATTGAATTTATCTTCGAATAAATTTATTTGAAATGATTTTATTTGAAATAATTATCTAGATAAGAAATTATCTAAATAACGCCCAACTCTGGCTCGAACAGACTAGAGGCCGTATGGTCTAACACTTCTGACGCTTGCCTTCGCTTTCACCATCTCTTTCTGTCATCATCTTATACAGTTTAACAGAAAGAAATAGTGGTTGCGAAGGCAAGCGTCAGAAGCGTTAGACAATAAGCCTGCAAGTCTTCGAAAAACAATCGCAACACGGCAATAGAAGAAGATTAACAGATTCGTATTATGTACGATATTAGTTAATTATATTTTAAGGGTTACACAAAATTGTATATTTTTTTGCAAAGGTATTTATTTCCATCAATATTATTTAATTTGTGATGGTTGAATTGAACTTATGCAACCATCAACATCTGATGCTCCATTTTAATACCAATGTCACATACTGTACATAATAATGATGAAAATAAGTAAATCATTTTTCTAATTTCAGCTGTCATAAAACTGTTTCAGGAATACCACTTTGACAAAATTATGACAGAAATGCAACTTAAAAAGTTTAAATGCTAAATGCGAAAATAATCGCTTTAGATAATTATAGACATAGACATAGACATAACTTTATTCGACATCAAAAAAGAAAATACACTGACTAATACAAAAGAAAAATAAAAACAACAATAATAACAATAAAAACAAAAACATAATTGTAGATGTCGAAAAGGAATTTGACTCAGCATTAAGCTGCAGTAGATGCCTGCTACAGCGCTGATTTTGTTTATAATCTTAGGTACACTATTACGACTATCGAATCTTGTTCTATTTCCGTATCTGTTTTTGCGATGACCTGTACGATCTATGTTGATATGCCTTAAACAGATACTCATCAAGTTATCTTAACCCTAATACATACCGTCCATTGATGCGCCTAGCGCAAATATACACAACGCTTATTATTAAAATTTCAAAAACCACGAGCCGTCGGTACCTTAAAAATCTTAATTACAATTGCAATTAAAAACTCGTTCATTATTAAACAAGCCCATTATAAGATTCCTACGCAAATCCTTTTCAAAGATATTTAAAATTAGCAAACGTCAGAGCCGAAAACTTGGGATTTTTAATTCCCATTAAGTGGGGGGTGATTTTTGTCAATACCGGCGTGTAGGGGAGGGAACATAAATACAATAACTAATCAAAATAAAAGGGTTGCGGCCGCCTCTCTATTAAAAAGTCTGTAAGAATTCCTCCGGAGGGTCGCTTTAGGGTCTACGCGTACTGAGCGGTGTTTGAATAAATCTATTATTGCTTATTTTTTCTCGAGATTTTGGTGACGATTTTGGCTCGACCGCTTTTTTTGCTCATATTCGCATATTTACCGCTTGGCCTCAACCACGCCCGACCGGCGGCGCGACCAGCGTTTTTTCTGTTCATTGCGTGTGCTGCCAGATAAACACTGCGTAGAGATCGCCTCGGCCGCGCAATGAACAGTGAAAACGCTCGTCGCGCCGCCGATTGTACGTAGCCGTTAGGGGTGACACGTGAGCGAAAAAGTCGAAAAACCAAGAAGCTCGTATATTCGGCATTTTAGGTGTGTTTTTTATCAGTATATAACAAGGATAGGTATAGGCGGTTGACACAGCGTAATAAGTGATGAATGCCCAGGTGTAATTAGCCGTCTATCTGGCATTTAAAATTCATTAGTAAACTAATTTCATTTAATTTACAACGATAAACTGCTGTGTTTTGGCAATAAGAGTAACACAGCCGGTGAAATTCCAGGCACAAGAGGTATTCTATCTTAGTTTCTAGTCTGACATCCGCAATCCTCTGTTGTTGCAATTAGTCGTTTCCCATTCTATTTCATAATAATAAAAGCGTGTTAAAAACTAATCGTGATATTTATTTTGCCAGCAACATACCGTCGCAGTGCGCGGTATTCCTAATCCCATTTTTTTCTGCAAGTTTCGCCCCGCTAATGGGCGGCGCGGTTTGCCGTCGATTCATGCCATAATTTATTACTTAGCCCGCAATGTTTTTTCAATTTAAATTAGGATGATTTTTCACCGGAAAAATCGACTTTGTAAGCTTAAGCTTAGGAAATGGGGTCTTGGCTGTGGATCTGCGGGGTTGTCTGATGACTTGGTAAAGTTATAATGGTAAATAATAGTAGTTTATATATTTCCCAGTACTGGGCACATGTTTCTACTGTTGAGGACGGGAACTGGGCCAATTTTGCATTGGTGGTTTTGTATAAATTAAATGCAGCCTTAAATTCAGAATCTACCCCACAGCAAGGTTTGAATGTGCTTCAGCAAACTACAGACATTTCTAAGAATTTTTTTGCTAATGCTCATTATTGATGACTTTGATGAGTCGTCTTACGCTGTCGCAAAAGCCGTCTTACGCCGTACCGTAGGTACTGCTAAGATCTATCCTAACAGCCTAAAACTATTCTAGTCTCGGAATAAACTGCCTAACAGCCACCAATCTCATTTTCTTATTGCTAACATCGTATACAACTCGACAAGTTCTAACAGAAGCCTCGTTACTAAACGAAGCCATTTCCTTTCGTGCTCCAAATACCTAACTTGCAGCCTAAAACTATTCGAGTCTCGGAATAAAACGCTAAACTGCCACCAATCTCATTTGCGCTTAGTAAATCCGCGGGCAATCACGGTTTGTCCGTTGCGAGGCAGCACTTTAGCGGCACTGTGCCGGTCGCGTGCTCGCCGGAGCACTATTCTGCGAAAACTGCAATCGGAATTTGACGTGTTCATAATCGTTGATAAAACTTTTGTGAACTTCGTTGCACTTCGGTACTAGCTACGCGGAAAAGATCACTTTAAATTTCTTCGATTGACGCCACGCACGAAGCATTACAACAAGACAACTGTCTTTAGCACATTTGTACTGCATTTTTCTGCCGCTTATTGTGGAAAACGAGGTGAAATTCTATCATAACTCCTTTACTATGACCGCCATTCGTCTTTGGAATTCTCTTCCTTTGTCATTAAGGCAAGCAAAATCCCTTCCCATTTTTAAAAACCTTCTAAAGGCTCACTATTTGTCACTAACGTAATCCTCGCTCTTTGACCCTTCTTTATTCTTTTTCTTTTTTGTTTAAGTATATTGTTTCTTTAATTTCCTTTTTAAATCCTTTTCTCACATGCGGCCTTTAGACATTTTTTTCCATTGATATTTTGTATTAAGTATATGTAGTGTATAAGTATTATATTGAATGTATTTGTTTATTTATATAATTTATATTATATTTGTATTGTTTTTATTGTTTGTTGTCTATTAAGTAATACTGCGTTTCTCTTGTCTGTTATTTCTGCCACCTACATTCATCTGTTGATATTTATTAATTTCTGAGTAATTGGTTGTCTGGAAGAGATCGCTTTTTAGCGATAAGACCGCCTATTGTCTACCTGAATTTTTATTTTTGTAATGTCACTGTACTGTTTTTGGTGATCAATAAAGAATATTTGTATTGTATTGTATTGTATTGTACGTACATATGCCAAAGCATTTTTCATTATTTCTAATAACTTACCAATTTTTTTTTTCTATTTTTTTTTTCGAGGCTTTAGTGCACCTGTGTGACTATGCCAGCCTAAAAACTTACCAATTTAACATTATAGTATTACTAGCTGTTGCCCGCGATTCCGTCTACAAAGTATTCGTTTATCGTTATTCCGCGAGAACTATGCAATTTTCCGGGATAAAAACTATTCTATCTCCTTCCCAGGGTGAGGATTAAGTATATCCATACCAAATTTCATCTAAATCGGTTCAGCGGTGTAAGCGTGAAGAGGTAACAGACAGACAGACAAATTAGCGGTACAAATTAACTTTAAGGTTGAGGGTAAATAGTATTTTTACTATCTAAAAATAACATGTCAAAATATGTCCCTCCAAACTTATTCCAAAACAAAACTCACTCAAATACTAAAGAAATACACATACACCACTAAAAATTTTCTAACTAGGTTACATATCTGTCATATTTTTGGTAGGTGATAAAGCACGCAGTGCATACCTATACTATCAATGGTTTGTAGTTTTGCACGCCAAACAATGGTTTGGGCAAAGTTATAAACTGCTGAAAGAAGATATAGTACATTGTTGTAGAGGCTGGAAAGTAAGCAATAGATGGACGAGTTTGTTTGAGGGCCGACGCGTAGCGGAGGCCCTCGAAAGTACGAGTCCATCTATTGCACTTTTGGCGGAGACTAAACATTGTGGTTTTCACGACTAATGCGAGGAAATCATTATCATCATCATCATCATAATCATCCATCCATCCATCCCGTCCATCCCGTCCATCCTGTCCATCCCGTCCATCCCGTCCATCCGACCATCCGTCCATCCGTCCATCTATCCCGTCTATCCCGTCCATCCATCCATCCCGTCCATCCCGTCCATCCCGTCCATCCCGTCCATCCGTCCATCCGTCCCGTCCATCCCGTCCATCCCGTCCATCCTGTCCATCCCGTCCATCTGCCCATCCGTCCATTCTGTCCATCCCGTCCATCCTGTCCATCCCGTCCATTCCGTCCATCCATCCCGTCCATCCGTCCATTCCGTCCATCCCGTCCATCCGTCCATCCCGTCCATCTGCCCATCCGTCCATTCTGTCCATCCCGTCCAACCCGTCCATCCCGTCCATCCCGTCCATTCCGGCCATCCCGTCCATTCCGTCCATCCCATCCATCCGTCCCGTCCATCCCGTCCATCCTGTCCATCCCGTCCAACCCGTCCATCCCGTCCATCCCGTCCATCCCGTCCAACCCGTCTATCCCGTCCAACCCGTCCATCCCGTCCATTCCGTCCATCCGTCCATCCGTCCATCCATCCCGTCCATTCCGTCCATCCCGTCCATCCGTCCATCCGTCCATCCGTCCATCCTAACCATCCCGTCCATCTGTCCATCCGTCCATTCTGTCCATCCCGTCCATCCCGTCCATCCGTCCATCCAGTCCGTCTGTCTGTCCGTCCGTCCGTCCGTCCGTCCGTCCATCCATTCATCCATCCATCCATCGCATGCAGCAGACGATTACTGTTGATTGGTCCAATAATGTCGTTTCAGCACGCCAGGAATGAAATTCAGAAATTATCTTTCAAAAAGTCGTATCGTATAATGAAATACATATACTGATACGTCCTGTTTTCGATTAGTGTAACTTTGTTGTCGTGTTTGTGCGCCATAAATGAGTCAGCTGTTAAATGTACATATATAGGCAGTTTTGAGTACTGGATTTAGGTTATCTATGGCCACATTTTCGAGCAGTGTCGTGAAAAATAGTTTTTTTCTAAGAAGAACCGTTTCATTCTTATAAAACTAGGCAATAATTATCAAAACGATTTTTATGTTCTTTGCTTCATGGCAGGGATGGCGAACCTTTATTGTGGATTTGCCATTTTTTTATAAAAACAACAATAATCTGGCCATGACGTGCCATCAAAGATACTAAACTCGGTGATTGCTTAGATGCATGATTAGTGACGTGCCCGAATTATATCGTCGCGTGCCGCAACTGTCAATCGTGCCATTCGTTCGCCATACCTGCTCTATGGCCAGTCGAGCACTCAGAATAATCCCTCGCAGCGGGCGGTCCAGCGCGAGTTAACAGCCAGTAAATTTATTACATGGGCGTGATACCCATTTTTGTGCTCGCACTCGGTAAGAGATGCTAATAACCGACCTCCCCTTTATTGCCCGCTCACAATGCGTCCGCTTAGAGGTTTCTGGAAAGATTTTGTTAGTGTTACTATGGCTCAGTTACTCTATGTTGATACAGGATTGGAGTGTTAGGGCTGACAGGGTTTTTAATGCATTCGGATGTCGTTCATTTGGTCAAGAGTTGGTGACGTTTTTAGTTTTTCAGTTGCCTAAATTTCCTTCTAACTTTATTGGGCTATATTTCGTCAAAAATTTGAGTAACCGTCATATTCATGGCCCGTAACCTCATAACATTAACTGCCTATCTTTAAACCGAGTAGGGAGAAAACGCTTCTCTTGTGTTCTTTAATTTGTTTTTTTTTATTCTAAATAATGTATTCTATTGTTGAACCCTTTGATAAATTCCTCTCATTATTGCAGTTTTCTTGAGATAACAAATCATAATTTACGATTAAGCTTCGACACAATCAGCGATCATTATTCAACATCTACTCAATTTCAACATTCATAAAACCCATGTCATGCCTCTGATTACGTGAACCTTTATACGGTTTGCTCTCAGCATTAAGCTCTCACATAATAGAGGCAATAACACTCAGACTCG
This sequence comes from Archips crataeganus, assembly GCA_947859365.1. NCBI lineage: Eukaryota > Metazoa > Arthropoda > Insecta > Lepidoptera > Tortricidae > Archips > Archips crataeganus. Next base: position 4,490,473 of record OX402061.1, on the reverse strand, counting down.
GAAAGAGTGCCCCTATAATACGTCGGGTAAACGAATATGCGGGGAAATTGCTAGGAGCCGGGCAGATGTGATTGCGCCCGGCCGGATACTGGCAATCATCAATCTACGCCCCCGCCGCCCGCCCGCTCGTAAATCACGCGCACAATGGACGGAGGAAGTTCTTAAGAAGAAAAACTATAGGTCATATCCTTCCGGGGAGGCGGCCAATCGGAAGCCGGCTCTAACCTCCCCCTACAACGCGACCCGGTGCCACCGAGCCCGCCACACTTAACGTCAGCCTCGGCTATATCATCACATCTTTCTCTGACTGCGTAGTTGAAAAAGAGATAGGGTTATTGTTTTTGGGTGCGTAGATTTTTGTTTCGTTTTTCGTGGTGCGGTCGAAGGGGTTATTCGGTTAGGGCGAGATTTTTCCACGTCCCGGTGGCGGCGCGGCGTCGTCCGTCATGCGGATTATGCGAGCGATAGATAGCGAATAGATCGCGAACGTCGGTTGGAGACCTGAATTATTTATTTTGATAAGTTCGCGCGGGGTGAATTGGTGTGTTGAGTAATTCTGTTTGGGAGAAGGGCGGCGGGGGCTATGTGGTTTTGTATATGCGTAGTTTTTTTTGTCTAAAATATATTCAATTTTTACTTTAGGTAGATTTATTTTGTACCTTTGATATAGTCTACTCATCGCCTGAAGACTGAAATTGTTTTACAGAAATTAAATTACTTTCTCTGACATTCTGTATTTATACATTTTCTAGGACAACACTACATTGAAACGTCTTAATCGCTTCTATTACTTGAGCTATTACTTAAGCTGCCATGCTAAGTTGGTACGAAGCGGGTAAACATCGAAAGAGATACGATAAAGATGGGTGACGTTTGTCGTAATGTAGACCAAATAAAATTCTGGGTTCGAATCCGGTAAGGGCATTTATTTGTGTGATGAGCACGAATATTTGTTCCTGAGTTATGGATGTTTTCTATGTATTTAAGTATTTATTTATCTATATAAGTATGTTTATCGTCGTCTAGTACCCATAGTACAAGCTTTGCTTAGTTTGGGACTAGGTCGATTTGTGTAAGAGTGTCCCCTAATATTTATTTATTTATTTTTTATTTTTTTAAATAGTCGCATGGACTTCCGATTGGAACGTAGCGTTATCCTTTTGTCGATGTACTGACATTGACGCTAAGTTCGACTTACATATATACTGGGTGATTCAGGAGTCATGACCAGGAGTGAAAGGGGTGATGGGGAGATTTACTATTTACTACGGGAGCAGCCCCGAAATCGCGAAAATATCCGAAATGTATGGAACAGTAGATTTTTTTTTGTGATTTGTGGCTGGCCCTATAGTGAAAGGTGCTCAGTGTCCACCTTCTCATCGCCCCTTTTAATCCTGCTCATGACTCCTGCCTGTATTTATTTTATGTCAAAAATGCCTTGAACAAAAAATCGATCACCATCATCATCATTTCAGCCGTAAGCTGCTGGACATAAGCCTCCCTGATTGACAGCCAATCATTACGGTGGGAAGCGGCTTGCATCTAACTTGAACCTGCGGCCTTTGCCAAATCGTCCATCCATCTCGTTGGTGGACGTCCCACGCTGCCCTCGCCAGTCCGTGTTTGTCTCCATTCGAGAACTTTTCGGCCATGCCATTTCAATGAGCTAATCCGTTTGGCTGTGTCGGTAACCCTTGTTCTCCTACGGATCTCCTAATAAAAACAACCTTGAGCCAGAAATAATAATAAACCCTCCAAAAGTAAAAAAAAATAAAAAATCAAAACGTTTATTCTGCAAATAGGCCGCAAAGGGCTCTTTTACATGTTATTTTTTTTAAACTACCAGCGTTTTCGTAAAGACCATCATTGCCAAGAAGAATGCGCCGCAAGAAACTTGGCAGGAAGTCATCTTTTCAAATTAAAATATAATAAATTACAAAGTAAAAAACCCTACAATTAAAATAAAAAATAATAATAATTATATAAAAAAAAACAATACAGGGATGTATTGGGTCCCTTCGTTAAAAAAAAAACTAAAGCTATACCTACATCTTAACTAACTATATCTATGTTCAGTGGAAGTGTAGAATCCCTCAAATTCACATCCTCAGCCGTTAACTCGAAACCCACGCCCACAGATAACGCAACATTCGTAGGGAGCGTTATTGCATACAATTTTCTTTTCCGAACGAATTCATTTGGAGCATGGTGAAATTTGAATTTAGAACGTTCCCCGGGCGGGAGCAAATTGTGAATTAGACCGCCGCCGGCGCCGCGGCGCTTGTTAGCTAGTTTTTACGCTGGCAACACCCCTTTGTGCGGATTGCATCAATGCAGCGCGGTTATTTAGACGTTTCGCTTGAAATAATTTCGTTGGCCGGTTTTAATTTTAGTTGAGAGTTTTGATTTCAGCTGCAGCCACTTACTTAATTCAAAATTTTTATCATAGAATAAAGGCACTTTGAGCCTTTATACTACACGTTATAATATTTATTACTAATTAAAGTTAAAGGTTATTTTAGTGAATTAGCAATACCTATGTGAATTAGATCGCCGCTAAAGCTGCAATGCTTGTTAACTAGTTTTTACGCTGGCAATACCCCTTTTTGCAGATTGCATTTAATTAAGCAATGCTTATTTAGATGTGCTGTTGAGATTGTTAAACGCGTATTTCGTATGGAATAATTTTGTTGGTCTGGTCGGTTTTAATTTTAGTTCCGACTTTTGGTTTCTATTTGTTATTAGCTTACTTACATGGTTAGTTTAGTACTCGACTAATATTCGTTAGTTAATGTTTTAGATTAATATCAGTTTATCAGACAGTTTAGTATTTATCTATTCAAGAAATGATTTTCTTAAATTTAATGAAAATTTTAAACAGGAGGTAATGCGCTTCATTCTAGGAAAAGAATCAATAAAAATTTTCATGCCATGGAAAATTCACAATCTTATAAGACACTAGCAGCCCGTCCCGGCTTCGCACGGGGTAGACAATTATTTATTTTTGGAAATTTGGATATAAAACACTTTTTTTCACAAATATTTTTATTTATTAAAAAATTATTATTTATTATTTATTAATTATTACAGACGTGCACGCCCCACTCCTGTATTTCAGTGCCCCCTCCACCCCGCCCGCCGCGATGCCCGGCGCGCTTTTCAGACTGCATCGCAAACAACGGCCACGGCGCTATGGCGGTTTTGTTTACTGTTTGAATTTTTTAATTCGTAATATCTTTTGAATGGAAAGTCCAATTTAAATAATTTAAAAACTATTTTATAGGTAGTTAAATGGTCTTTACCATAAAATAATTTATTTGGATAAGGATTAATATAAACACATAAATAGCATGGTTTGAATTTGGTTAGCATTTTCATTAATGTTTAAAATGATAAAAGTTGTTGTAGTGACATAACTACAATAGTTGGACATATGCTACCGCGGAGTTTTTTGTAGACATTATGATGTTCTTCAATACTGTTGTACATTATTTTGTTCTATCGCTAATAGTTTCGGCAGCGCATTCGACGAAAGACATTTTAAGACTCATTTTTCTACACCTTCGGTTACATTGTTCAAATTTTACCAAGGATCCCTAATTTTTTTCTAAATGAAATGTAGCCTATGTCAAATTGGAAGAATGTAGCATTCTATTGGTGAAAGAATTTTTTAAATCGGCCCAGTACTTTTTGAGCCTATTCATTACAAACGTACAAACATAGGTACAAATCTTTCCTCTTTATAATATTAGTGTAGATTTAAAACTGAATAAAAATCATATTATTTCAATGGCCAGGTAAACTAGACTCAAATTAAAAAAAGGTGTTTCCATTTACATTGTCTATTTTCTGCGGTTATTTTAGTGAAATGATTGATGATTTGCAATATCACAGATAATTATTTTATTGATTATCGGAATCGAAGAAAGATCTTTAGTAGTTATGTAATATTTGTAATAATGCACGGTAACAGAGTGGTAGCTCCATACAAATAGTAACAGAGTGTTCTGCGCAAAATTTGTAAATTTGGTTGCTCAATGAACCAAGGTTGTACCTCGATTTCTATGGAAAATAGTGATTTGTTCCCTGGACTACCGTATTTTACACTAAACTGTTATTCTGGTTTGAACTATTAAAATTGCTCGTCAAACAGCAATTAATCGATTACGTATGCAACATGAAAACAAAGTGATTTTTTAACACAAAAACTTAACAGCGCCTCTACGTTGCCTATGTTCTATTCCTATTTCGATCTGACATTTAGAACTGGCAACAAATGGGGGCGGATTGCTAAAAGCCCGCGGGGCTGTGGGCCGTTCGTTTTCAAAATTCGAATAATGCCATAAAGACCGCGGCTGGATGGCGTTCGGAGCAATCATGCTGTTTTGGTTGCCAGTTAGGTACATGAGGCAATTAATGTAAAAAAAAAACGAAAGACAGTTTTATATTTTTTTTATTAAACATTTTAACGGATTAATTTTAGTTTAACATTTAAATGGATAACAGAAAACACGAAACACAGTTTCTGACACTAATCCTACCTAGGTTAATAATCAGTAAAAAAATTAAGTTCATTTTCGGATTTCGGATTATCAACTAGTTTTTTTATTAGATAAGTTTTTATTTAGACACTTTTACTATCTAACTCCTAACCTAATAACTACTACCACTCACGGGACTAAATCCTACTTCCTACTTAATATTATAAACGCGAAAGTTTGTAAGTATGAATGTATGGATGGATGTTTGTTACTCTTTCACGCTAAAACGGCTAGACGGATTCTGATGAAATTTGGCACACAGATAGTTTATAACCTGGATTAACATATAGGATACTTTTTATCCCGGAAAATTGCATATTTCCCGTGGGATAGCGATAAACAAAATCTTTGCTGACGGAGTCGCTGGCATTATATGATATGACTACTTATCTTCATTTGACGTAGGTTACTTTTTCATCACGAAAATGTAAAATTCCCACGGGATAGAAAAAAAAAACTAAACTCAACTTCGGAGCTCATTTTGAAAATTCTTTCACCAATAGAAAGCTACACTATTCTTGATTGTTATAGACTACTCTTCTTTGGGAAAATACAAAATTTCCGCGGGATAGAAATAAGTGAATTCAACTTCGGGGTTGATTTTAAAATTTTCTTGCACCAATAGTAAGCTACAGTATCTCTGATTGACATAGGGTACTTTTTTACGGGAAAATAAAAAGTTCCCGCGGGATAGAAATAAGACAAGTAAATTCAACTTCGGCACTGATTTTAAAAATTCTTTCATATGATATGATATGACTATCTCCATTTGACGTAGGTTACTTATTCATCGGGAAAATGTAAAATTCCCACGGGATAGAAAAAACTGAATTCAACTTAAGGGCTGATTTTAAAAATTCTTTCACCAATAGAAATCTACACTATTCCTGATCTGTATAGATTACTCTTCTTCGGGAAAATTCAAAATTCCCGCGGGATAGAAATAAGTGAATTCAACTTCGGGGCTGATTTTAAATTTTTCTTGCACCAATAGTAAGCTACAGTATGTCTGATTAACTCTTTTTGGGAAAATATAAAATCCCGCGGGATAGAAATAATAAGTAAATTCAACTTCACACTGATTTTAAAAATTCTTTCATATGATAATGATATTATGACTATTTCCGACTGAACAGGCTACTTTTTCACCGGGAAAATGTAAAATTCCCACGGGATAGAAAAAACTGAATTCAACTTCAGGGCTGATTTTAAAAATTCTTTCACCAATAGAAATCTACACTATTCCTGATTGGTATAGACTACTCTTCTTCGTGAAAATGCAAAAGTCCCGGGGGATAGAAGTAAGTCAATCCAAATTAGGGGCCGATTTAAAAAAATCTTTCACTAATAGTAAGATACAGTATCCCTGATTGACATAGGCTACTTTTCTACGGGACAATGCAAAATTCCCACGGGATAGAAATAAGTGAATTGAACTTAGGGCCTGATTTTAAAAAAAACACTAATAAAAAGCTACACTGGCTCTGATTTTCTAAATAGGTCAAAACAGTTATTTCTATCCCGCGGGAACTTTACTTCGCACGTTCTTGGGATAAAATAAGCCTGTTTCAATCAGGTACAGGTCTCCTCCCAGAACGAGAGAATTTGAAATCCTTCACAGATGTGTGCAGCTTTCCTCGCGATGTTTTCCTTCACTGTTAAGCTCATGGTAAACTTCAAACGTAATTTAGCACACGAATTAGGAAAAACTAAGAGGTGCAAACCCGGGCACAAACCTACGACCCTCTGCTTTAAGAGTCCATAAGTCAAACCCTGATAATAAAACGAAAAACGTCTATCACAAGGTGCTTCACTGAAGAGTGCAACCCATGCACCAAAATACATGGCCAGTAAAGAATCATTAAAATACTTGATTTTTTTATTTAGATTTATTATCCTAATAAAAAATTGAACTTATTAAAATTCAAAATCTGCTCATTTATTGCCTCTAAGGCGGAACAAAGTTCGCCGGGTCAGCTAGTAGTGCATATAATAAATTATTTCTTATAATTACCCCAACATTTCAGCCACATTATAGCGGTTGGGTTACAAGCGGCTGAAACGTCGAGCTAATTTTAAATAGTATGAGTAAAAATAGGAAAATTTAAAATAATATATTGTAACATAACTTTCCTCACCATTTACGGTATGACATTGCCAATTCTACGCTACGTGGCTTATTTCATTTAACTAAAGAGCGACCATTTTGTCTCGCCCATCCTCTCCAAGGACCGCCCATTAGCGGTCTATCCAATCTTCATTAAATACTAAAGACATTTTTGCCGTAACAACATTACGGGTGTTACCCCGTAATTTTCATCTCGTCCCGAATTACAAGGATTACAGTCCCAATTTACAACCCTCGCACTATTATTGTAACTAATCTTGTCACTAATCCCAAGTCCGATTACCCGTGGCGCGGTCCCAAATTCAAATAGGCTCAAATAATGCGGTACGAAATTTAAACACGCGTATAATTTTCAAAATTGGAAGCCATGTGCGTTGCCTGAGGCGTTTTTTTTTCGCGGTCTGACGGGCGTTGGAAACTAATGTATTCATCCTGGGGTGGATCATAAACGTTTTATTGACTCGATCATCTGTCACAACCTGCACTTATGTTATCAGAGTTTTTGTAGTACGGAGCTATTTGTCCTTGTGTTAGGAATCTTTGTTTATTAGGTAATAGTTATTTGTTATACAAGGGGGGAAAGTTGTATTTTACCTGCGAGTGTTCATTTGAAACACGAGATATCGAAAGGAGTCTATGATTGACCACGAGCGAAGCGAGTGGTTCAAAAATAGAATCCTTTCGATAGCGAGTGTTTCAACTCACGAGATGTAAAATAACTTTTCACCCGTGTATAACACAAAACTTTTCACCTCACTACAGCGAGGAAAATAAGAAAAAGGGTTTGTACTATCAATTATTATTTATTTACCTCTTTGTCAATACAATAATTTTGAAGTATAGAAATATTGGTAAAATCAAAAATAATGCAAAATAGCCTAAGCATATCCAGTCTTTATGGAACTACTCCAATACCGACATTCCGCAAGTTCGATTCCGCATTTTGCACGGACTGTTTCCCGTAATTCCACAGGTGTTAATACGTCTTCGTCACTCGAATCACTCATTTTTAATAACAAAATAACTAGAAAAACATGCGAATATATTTTAACGTTGACGGCTTAATTGAAAAGTTTTGATTGACTTAAGTTTGTTTTTATTATTTCGGATGCGTTTTGTTCGCACATCGACTTACTTGGACTGTCAGAACATTTTATCCGTTTTTACAACAAGAATGAAGGCTAATGTTGAATGCTGATATTTATGAATTAAAATAAAGTTGTAAGACTGTATTTAGTGTTTTTACTCGATGCAATTAATTAATTGTGATGTTAAAAATTCAGTACTTTTAACGTTTTGCGTTTTGTTAGCTGTCAAATATCACTTAGCTAAGCTGCCTTCAAATGTCAAAACTCTTTCTTCACAAGTGGATAAAAAGCGATTTTCTCAATAGATGTCAAACAAACAAAAAGGGCTTTCCGAGCTAGTGAGGTGAAAATTATATTGACACGCCCGAGGATTGTGATTATATTTTCTGTTTGCTTGCAAGAGTTAGGTACATTTTTAAATGCCAAAATCAAACTCATAAGAAAATTCATAGGAGAAAGTAAAACAATTTTATTTCCTAATGTTTTCACGCCATAATTTAACAACTTCCCAAAACACAAACACATTAAAATAAGATATTTGTCTACTTACCTACCTAAAACGAATTGTCTCTCAAATGAGAACTTGACAGATTGATTTCTAGCCCCAAACCTAGATTTTCGTTGAAATTGTTAAAGCCGTTTGCGAGGTCGTCGTGGTATATATTTTTAAAAGATCTTGTTTAGTTTAGTATACCTACAAAGGTAATCGGATTGTATCTGTAAATAGGATACGAGTAGTTAAAGTTATTTTGGTAGTTTTACGAGCGTTCCAACCGCTCTCAGTATTCTGTCGCACATATTGAAAAAATGAGGTGAAGCTTAACATGAAAACAAATTGAAATTCTATCGCAAGCGCACTGCACATTTGATAAAAACTTTCCGCTCGGTGTGGTTCATTTCTTCAATGCTACAGAATAATCATAGCGGTTGAAACGCTAGTGTAACTTAACTACCCATCAGCATATTATTTTGTAATATAATTTTTCGTCTGAAAATACCATGCAACGACATCGCAACTTTATCAAGAATAGACATGTTTGTGTATACCACTATGTCCACTACATGGCAGAACATATTCGGCATACAAAACCCCCGCAAATCTTTTACGCTCTCGCCAGTACAAACATGTGGCATATTGCGACCCTATCTGATTAGCAAACAAGTATGAAAGCCCTGGCTGCGGCCAGGCTGCGGCATAATGACGATGCTTAAATCAACGGGTTAATTACTGTTTGTGTGTTGATACTTTCGTGGGGTGCCTAGGTACGATGTTAGGGGCTTTGAGGTGACCGGTTGGAAGCGGGGAGAAATATGGCGGAATAGGGTAGATGGCAACATGAGACAATAATTCTAAGACTATTAAAAAAACCGGCCAAGTGCGAGTCGGACTCGCGCACGATGGGTTCCGTACCATTATCTATAAAAACGGCCATAAAATCACGTTTTTTCTATGGGAGCCCCCCCTTAAATATTTGTTTTATTTTAATTTCATTATTTATTTTTAAAGTTAATTAATACATAATTAAATATTCTGTGAATATTTCAAGCGCCTACCTGTTGCCGTTATCAATATTGAGCAAAAAAGAGCAAAAAATCACGTTTGTGGTATGGGAGCCCCCTTAAATATTTATTTTATTCTGTTTTTTAATACTTTTTGTTATAGCGGCAACCGAAATACATCATCTGTGAAAATTTCAACTGTCTAGCTATCACGGTTCATGAGATACAGCCTGGTGACAGACGGACAGACAGACGGACTGACGGACAGCGAAGTCTCAGTAATAGGGTCCCGTTTTTACCCTTTGGGCACGGAACCTTAAAAACACTATTTTAGCCCTGACGCCAGATTAAAAAAAAACCATGGTGGCCTAGTGGTTTGAACTATAGCTTCTCAAGCAGAAGGTCGTTGGTTCGAGCCCGGGCTGGCACCTCTGCGTTTTTCGAAATTTACGTCCGTCCGACGTGGTGCAGTTGGTAGCATACTCGGCACGCATAGCCAAGACATGCGCGTTCGAATCCCATCCGGCCGGCGAATACGTAAGCGTTTTCGTGTTTAAAAATCGTGGATTCCGTTCAACAAATGTCCTGCTAATAAAAAAGAATTTATGATTATAATAATAATACGTATTATATATAAGCTGTAGTTTTTTTCACCTTCTAGACCGACGGATATGGTGTTGTTGTTAAGAAGCACAGATAGAAACTATAGTTTTTTTTGTCTCAAATTGCCATGCGTCAAAAACAAAACGATTTCATAAAGGAAAAAAAAACAATTCTTTGTTTAAATGTGGTAAGTATTTAATAATAAAGTGTCGAAACCCAAAATGTCTTTTCATCAACCTAATTTTTAGTCCCGTTCATTATGCTAAAAGTAACAACTTATTTTATCAAAAACAACAACCGAATTTTACTCCCGTAGCTGTACAAACCATAGACAAGGAAATAAATTACTTACAGCGTTTTCCACGTCGAAAATTTCTTTTTAAATTAGATCGCTGGCTGGCTCTGTTAAAAAAATGAGATTATATTTTTAAATTCTCTATGGACATTGATAGGCGATCGATCATTCGACGGGCGAGGGAATAAAGTTACCGGTATCAGCTCGGGCGGTAAATCGAATGTAATTTTGTGATACCGCTTTGTTATTTGCTTAAATTGATGAATTATTATGTTATAAGAAAGTTTGTTTTTTATTCGACGGGGGAAATAACAAGATTCAATGTTATTTAGAAACTTCTAAATGCATGAAAGTAGGGTCCTTTTTGTGTGCTTATTTGCTGATGATTTTTGTTCTAACATATCCATACCACATTTTAACGCGTCCAAAGTCGTAGAACTCTCTTTTTAGTTGAAAGGAAGGTAATTAAATTTTAGATTGAAAATACTTCAGAAGCGTAGATCGGTGAATATTTGTATTGTTTTGTTTGCTCAGGTCTAACGTTATTATCCTTCTACTATTATTAAGACGACAGAAGGACCCGTGAAATCGCTGAATGTCTAGGATATTAATAGTCTCAGTTATGGGCTGTCTAAGTTATCGGCAAAACTTGGACAACCCATTATAACCCAATATTCTGGCATTTCAAATGCGACTTCTGTGTAAGTTTACGTAAAGCATTAGTCTTACAAAAACAATACAGAGAAACATACTTATTAAGTGGGTATTATGAATTATTTATTATTTTTGATGCACAATCTCCATGCTTGTGGCAAAGTAGCAACCCTTTCCATAATCGTTTAAAGGTCCTATTGCCCGTGATTCCCGGCCCTTCAATAACAGTAAATAGCCGTAACCGATATTTTTTCCTTTATCTTCAACCTCTCATGAATGTTTATGTGCTTAAAGGCTATTTGTCCCGGGCTCGGTCGTTATTGTTTGCTTTTATTACCCTTCGCTATGAAATAAAACCACTATTCTTGTAACAATATCAATAAGAATATAGAGAATGGAGGACAATACGTACTCGGGCGCGGTAAACAAAGAAGATGTAAAAGGTGATGCGGTAAGTGGTGTTCAAGTTGGTATTTTTTTAATAGTACTGACCAGGGATTCACTTCTATTCCGTCTCACCTGATGGTAAGTAAAGATGACACAGAAGTAGCTCTCACTGTTTCTAGTAACAGCCTATTCACTCTGGTCTTGAATAGCCCTAAATTGTTTTTAATAAAACGATCGCTTGTTAAACTACAGCCCAATTAAAAACATTTTTTTAATCTAATATATAAAATATATAATATTTCTTTCAAAACATTTTTAAACAATAATCATTACAGGCATTCCCTAATGCGATAATGTAGCCAAACATTACAATACAAATTAAACTTAATTACATACAGTAAGATATCTTAAATAATGCAACCTTTGTGAAAACAATTGATTGATAAGATAAATAATAATAGTTTAAAATATTTTATTGTAAAAAAAGCGTGGGGTGCATGGTGTCAATTGTCAAGGATTGTCATTTTGATAACATCTTAAAAAGCACCCAACGCTTTTTTTACAATAAAATATTTTAAACTATTATTATTTATTTTATCAATATTTAGAATTGTTTACAAATTTTGATCTGGATATAACAATATAATAATTGCTTATTAAGATTTTTTACTGCACTATAAGAATAGTGAATTGAAATTTATTAAAATTTATTTTTTATTTTTTAAAGCGTGTTTTTTAGTTTTTTTTAACTATTATTTATTTTCTATTTTTTAGTTGCATTTTTTTCTTTCTAACTTTACCCCCTCACCTACAACCCCCAAACCCCCTAAACCCAACCCCCCAACATCCCCCACCCCATTTCCCCAAACCCCCCCCAAACCCCACACCCTTACCCCCAATCCCCTAAACCCCCCTTACCCCCTCCTCATTTTACAAACCCCCGAACCACCTAAACCCAACCCCCCTAACACCGAACCCCCATACCCCCGGAACCCCCCCACCCCCACCCCCCCCGTCACCTGCCCCCCCCCACTCCCCCCCCTCCACCCCACCCCTCCCACACCCCCCACCCCGCCACCTACCGCCCCCCCTTCCAGTTCCATCATCAAACCCTTGTTACCATCTAGGCCTCTTACCCCCTCCCCATTTCCCACAACCCCCCAAAATCACTTACCCCCGAACCACCCAACACCCCCACCCTATTTCCCGTAAATCCCCCCCCCAACCCCTAACCCCAACCGCCACACCCTAACCCCCAACCCTCTAAACCCCCGACCCCCTTACCCCATACCCCATTCCCCCCCCCAACCCGCCACCTACCCCCCTTCCAGCTCCATCATCAGACTCTTGTTACCATCTAGGACCAAAGTACTCGTCAAAACGAATCAAACGAGCCCAAACTCGATGGGGTTGTCTCGTTTTATTGTGGAGTGCCTTTGGCCATCTTCCAGCTCCATCATCAGACCCTGGTTACCATATGGGATCAAAGTGCTCGTCAAGACGAATCAAACGAGCCCAAAATCGATGGGGTTGTGTCGTTTTATTGTGGAGTGCCTTTGGCCATCTTCCAGCTCCATCATCAGACCCTGGTTACCATATGGGATCAAAGTGCTCGTCAAGACGAATCAAACGAGCCCAAACTCGATGGGGTTGTGTCGTTTTATTGTGGAGTGCCTTTGGCCATCTTCCAGCTCCATCATCAGACCCTGGTTACCATCTGGGATCAAAGTGCTCGTCAAGACGAATCAAACGAGCCCAAACTCGACGGGATTGTGTTGTTTTATTACATATATCCTATGGCCACCATCCAGCTCCATCATCAGATCAGCTCCATGTTACAATAATATTGCATTGTCATCCAATTTACACATATGTGCAAAATTTCAGCTCAATCGGAAACCGGGAAGTGGGTCAAAATCGCGCCCTAAGGAGTCGGTTACAAACAAACATACAAACATACATACAAACATACAGGTGAAGCTAATATAAAGCGTGTAAAAAATAAGTCAACATCTTCAGCAACTATGTTGAAAGTGCGAAGCGCGCGGTTATTAATTAATTATATTAATATTAATAATCTAATATATAATATTAATTAATTATTTAAATTAAATTTTTTATACCCCTATTCTTCGCAGACGGAGTCGCGGGCAACAGCTAGTGTACCTATAAAGTTGAACCAAAAGATTTATTACAGTAAGATTGTCACCTTACTTTAGAGTGTTATGTAAAAAACTGTCAGTTTCTAAAAAATGGTTCTGTCTTTTAATGTCTATTCTTTATGATCGGACTGTGGATATAACTTAGCAGCATCTTAGGCTTTTCTATTTTGTCCGTAGTCTCAGAACATCCCCTATTTCTACTGGCCATTAAATGAGAGAGAATGAGTTAGCGTATCGGATGTGGCACTGATATTACGACGTAATGGCCAATTTGTGAGGCCGTTCTTAGACTGTACGTACCTATCTTATATTTTCTGGACTATTCTTATGTACTGAAGGCATTTCTTCTCAAGCCTTTGTTAAATACGCTTGTTTTTGAGATTATAAAGAAACTGAAGATCTAAGGATACGGCTGGAGAAATAATGTTGAATCGTCTCTAACAGAAAAAGAACACAATATAGCCAAGAACCAAGATGTTTGCACCGTTTTTGCAAAGATAGCGTAAATACGTAAAAATATATACTCTTTAGCTAGTAAAATTTATACAATAAACTTCCGATTGGGCTTAAACAGCTACCAAAGTTGAGACATAAATTACATTTTTGATTATTTACCTACATGAAAATTTTTACAAGTACCGGTAAACTTAAGGGTTACTTTAGGAAATTTTGGGGCTACTTTGATAGATTTAAAATGGTTATAAAAACGCAAATATTCATAGCTCGATTGAGCAAATGAGGTAAAAAGTTAGGTAATTTATCAAGGTAGTTATTTCTCTGCCACAGATGGTCTAAAAAATAAGGACACGGCGTAAAAACTGTTTTCCAAAGTAGCCCCTGCATTTTAAAGTAACCCCGTTTTACGGTAATTATGATAGCTGTTAATTTTTTTTTATGTACAATGTACACACATACATACCCACATGATATTTTTTTATATAAAATATTTTATTGAATCAGGCGTTACTTTGCGGAGGTCCATATTAATGAACTAAAACAATTACTTTGCTCACCCGCGACCTTACAATAGTTACGTTTATGCAAGAAATGTTTAGTTAAGTTTAACATTTGGTAGCATAGCATACGGTTGTGGTAACTCTGAAGATGAGCTCTGGTTGAGTTCGAAACGCGTCAGTGTAGCTTGGTGGTGGTGATGGTTGGGTTTATGTGATTTGTGTGTGTTCGTACAGTGTGGAGGTGGAGGAACTGCATGAACGCACATTTCTTGCATAAACGTAACTATTGTAAGGTCGCGGGTGAGCAAAGTAATTGTTTTAGTTCATTATAAAATATTTGTTATTTTCATATTTTTGCTTTCTAATTTCATTTTAATCTAGCATTTGATTTTTGTATGCTTAAGGCAAGACACAGCGATTTTAATATTGTAAATTTATGATCACCACTGTAACCACTAACCAGTATACGTGCTAACTTATGTTTGCAAATAAATCACTTTTTAATTTCGCACGTATATCTATATGCATCTGATTTCAGACCTGAGATAAACTCTTGTTCCATAGATATTTTTCTACTATCTGAGGGATAGGACAAGTAAATATTCGTATGGCGGCTGAAAAATCGACCTTGATTCGTATGAAAATAAAAATAAAAACACATTTTATTTTTCATCATAATCACAAAACCGACCGAAATAATTCCGACGTCTTATAAATTGCATTAAAGATAGCCCTCGTATAGCTCAGCGCCTGTAATCCGCCAATGCCCATAGCTCGTAAACACAAGCGGGCTCCTATTTATGAGTACCCGCAAATAGATATCGCGGAGTCTAACTCCGAACAATGAAAAATGACCGGCGGAAAATTGCGCGCGATACGTTCTAGGGAAGTTGGGGAGCGCATTTGGGCTGTGGTAGGGTTAACAATTGAAAATCGCTTTTAAAATCGGTTTTTTTGCTGACCTTGTTTTCGAACTGGTTACTACATGGAACGTAATAATTAAAAAAAGTACCGGGCCTGTTTAATGAATAATTAGTTCTAATCTGACAAAACAAATAGAGACCGTAGTAGGTATAAAATATCTTTCGGTGTGAGTCACAAATATAAACCACATGATCTTTATAACTTTAAATCAGAAGTTAAACAAACGTTTGATTTGATAAAAGTTGATTTAATTCATCACCAGTCACCTACGGTTGCGGAATCGTATTGTATTATCTCAAACTCAGTAAATATCTTAAGATATGTATGTATTATATTTTTTATTACTTAAGGGAGGCAAACGAGCAAGCGGGTTAGCGGGGGGCCCATGAATATCAACAACTCAAGGAGATTCACTGATCGGTTGCCAGCCTTTAAAGGAAGTATATACCCTTTTCTTGAAAGCCCGGATGTCACAATTATCTGGAAACAATGCTGCCGAAAGTTGATTCCACAGTTTCACTGTAGGTACAGTCAGCTGCGGAGAAAAGGTACCCCCCAACTGTGACGGCAGTAACCATGCCTGGGGTACCTTTTCTCTGCAGCTGACCGTACGTGGCAAGAAGTGCCGAAGAAAACGTACGGTGGTAGACCGCCATTCATCGATATTTTAAACCCTATAAGGTTTGGACATCGTTGAAAGATGTAAAATACTTACAGATGCCACTTTGGTTAGCCCAAGTAAATACTTTCGAAAACTAGCATGCAAACCATACCTACAATATTGAAAATTACATTGTAGCTAGCAAAAGCCGATTAAATAGTTTAATGAATAGGTATCGTTTTCAGTTCACACGGAGCAAACATTCCCTTACCAAATTCGAGTTAATAATCGGACCATATTTATATTATCCACATCACCTATTTCCAATTGGTTAGTAATTCGCGTAAAACAAGCGAGAAGCGCTTCGCCTGAGGCGGCCCTGCCTCGGCGCGCACTCTATTTTCCTATTTGCGCGGCAGATTGGCTCTGATTGTATTGTTTGCGGGCGGGGCGATACTACCCAAGCTACGGGTAGGTACTAGTGAACCTACCTAACCTACCCTAGGGGGTAGGTACCCCCTTGCAGTGCGCCCGCCCGGAAAAATGTTATCCGCCATTGAAATATGTTTGTGATAAATATTTGAAAGTATGGATCGCGCAAATTGATTTCGATGGTACGGCTCAGCGAGTCGATTGGGGACCAAACATGTTGGTTGGCCGATTGATATTACACTTCATGTTTAATTTTTTGCTCTTGTCTGATGGCTCTATGGAGTAAGTAATCTAATTAAGTAGGTATAAGTAGCGTGGAGTGAACATTTTCGCTACCAATATAGTGAAAAATAGAGAAGCGTGAGATAGGTATGACTTCGGACACAACACCTCGCAGTTGGATTACACAAGCTTTCCCAAATTCATCACGTAAAAAATTTACATTTATACTTATCTGGTAACATTTTTTTTGTTTTTTTTTTAAGTAAGTATTTTAATGTTTATGTTCTTACTAAATTTTACCGTCGTCGACTTAGCTTAAGTTAACCATTAGATCTAATAGTTAAATTGAGATTTCCTGGTAGACCAGATTCCCAAGGGAATCTCCAAAGACTTGCGTGCAAAATTTTCATGATATGTTTCCCTACTTAGAAGTTGAAACTTTGGGTTTTTACATGCGTTAATTTTTGCGTGAAAGAGTAACAAACATACGCACATTCGCATCTTTATTTATTAGTAGAATTATGTGTTTTTATTGCGCGTCCTACATTCGAGCAACAGCACATCCTGCTCCCTATGGCATGTAAATGTACCATCAAACATCAATCTCCTAAAAAATCGGAACACTAAACTGGATTCCCCGTGCCCGTAACAAAGTTCCCAAGTAATCCCACAATGTACCTTCGTTTTGATTGACAATATCATCGCGTACCGCGCGGCGGGCCGTAACGCACCGCGCGGTAACTTTTATGAGTGCCAAATTGTGTTTATGCGGGTAGATGTCGCGATTTACCGCCCGCCACTGCCGCGTAATCGGAAATATTGCGGGCGAACGAAGTTACGCCGTGGTGAAGGGCATGAGCTGTAGCGGTACTAAATATTTATCATCCATCTTCCCAGCCTTAATACGTCCCACTGCAGGGCACAGGGCTCCTCTCAAAATGAGAGCCAAGCTTCTCGCGGCGCATTATTCTTGGTAATGATGGTCCTTACGAAAGCGCTGGTAGTTTTAAAAAAAGTGACACGTAAAAGAGCCCTTTGCGGCCTACTTGCAGAATAAACGTTTTGATTTTTGATTTGTTTTGATTTTGAGAGGTCGTAGTTCCCATGCGGACCCAGTGCGGATTGGGAAATTCGCACACACCATTGAATTTCTTCGCAGGTTTATGCAGGCTTCCTCATGATGTTTTCCTTCACCGTAAAGCTCATGGTAAGTTTCAAATGTGATTTCGCACATAAATTCCGAAAAAATCAGAATTGCGAGCTGGGATTTGAACCCACGACTATCAGCTTGAGAGGCCACAGGTCAACCACCACGGCTCTCGCTCTCTCTGTGTGTATTTGCGTATGTTCCAACTTAAGGCGTAGACTACTGCTGTCGATTCGTTATTGTAATCAGACTGAGTGTGACATAGGCTACATTTTATAACAATGAAAGCACTCAGGTATCTTTTTGTAACAAACTAGTACCAGTTAGTGTCTTCCAGTGGTAATTAAGCACCACAAAATTAGCAATAGCGATGGTGATGATGATGATGATGATCCGACCGATTACGGCCGACCGGCAATAATTGCATAATAATAATTGCTCCTATTAATTGATAGCGATCCAGACAAAACTTGCACAAGGTCGTACCACGTGTAAATAGTACGTACTGTTCAAGTTATGCTGCCATCTTATTTTAAATATGGCTCAGCTTTGGTTGCAATCTCATGTATCGCTGTCATTGCATACGGCAGCAAGACCAGCCCAATCCATTTCAAGCTTAGCCGGCTTGACATTGACAGATTGACAATTGACAAGATTTCATATTTCTAAGGCAATAATTTGATTCGTTCTATGTATTCTGTTTGGAAGAGAAAGACGCTGATAGTTTTAAATTTTTACTAGGATTATTAATTAATTTATAACAATTTTTTAAAGATGTGCTTATTCTCAAAAATAAATAATAATAAATAATAAATATCACGGGAAAATTCACACCAATTGACCCGGTCCCAAAGTAAGCTAGGAAAGCTTGTGTTATGGGTACTAGGCAACGGATAAACATACTTATATAGATAGATACATACTTAAATAAATATTAAACACCCAAGACCCGAGAACAAACATTCGTATTTTTCATACAAATATCTGCCCCGACACGGGAATCGAACCCGGGACCTCAAGCTTCATAGTCAGGTTCTCTAACCACTAGGCCATCTGGTCGTCAGAAAAGGGCAGAAAAGGCAGAAAAGGGCATAACTCCAAAACTACCACATAATAGATCCATTACTTTTGTCTAGTCTCTATTAAAAAAAAGTGATGACGTAAACCTGACGTTGAGGTTGTTATCAAATTTAAAATTATTACAGTTCTTTTTTCTGGTGAAAATGGCAAAGGGAACATATCTATTCTGTGGAAGTATTGGTAAATTCACATATATTTTTTTAATTTCTTGTATTTTTTTAAATATGAAGAAATAAATTATAATAAATATTTTTCCGTGTTTAGGAGGCAAAACTCTTTCGTTTCCTGTAGTAATTTTCAAAATGAAATCTCGTCAATTCTCATCTGTAACCGGGTCAAAGCCGCTCCAAAGAGCGCATTTCCGAGCTTCAAATACGCTCAGTTTAAATATAAGTGCTTTCGATTGTGTGATCCTCCTTCTATCTCCTTTACTTGCCATGTGGGTCAAACACACATTTTTTTGTTCGTGTCTCTCCTGTGGACATGGCAATAGTTAAGGATCTACAGCGAATATTTTTAGTCAAGTCAACATCGGTGTGTGGGACGCCTGGCCAACTTTCGGCCCATTTAAATAAATCTTAAGTTTGCTGAATCGGAGTCGCTAATTTTATGTCCACAGGAGAGACAAATTTTGTTTTCACCCGACTGTCGCAGGAGGGTTATGGTTTTCGAGCGTACGTATTTATGTATGTATCTATCATTCTTTGGCACGCCCAGCAGTGCTGCCTAAACGGCTCAATGGATTTTGAAGTGTGAGGTGTCATTAGATTCGTCTCAGTTCCGCGAGTGACATAGGATATAATTTCCCGGAGTTTCCATGGGAACGGGAATTATACAGGCGGGTTTTTTTCATCTAGTATTGAAATTAAAGTTATTTTACGGTGTGTATGGCCCATATGCAGCAGGGTAGCCTATGATACTTATTTGTTCCGCTGCAGCTTGTTCCTCGCGCTACGCGTCCGTATTGTAGGCACTCCGCGCCTCTAACAAACTAATAATTGGTTTGATATCGCTCACTGTTCTACTGATACTGTTTGCCTATCAATAACACTTCTGTTCCTCGTTCGAGATCGCCTCATTGTTTGTTTCGTCGTTTTTTAAACTGCTAAGACTTGAAATTCCCAGCCGACAAAGTGATTAACCCTTAACCTGGCCGCTTTTCACTTTATTATAAATATTATCAAAGGAGGGTGAGCAAATTGGCCTTTGTGTCCAATAAGGAAAAGCGAAATGTCACTAGATAGCTTATTCTAAGTTCCAAAACTTTTACTATGGCAGGTAGTCCCAAATCTTTGTATGAAAAAAGTTATCGCTGCATATTTAAAAGTAGTTTGAGTTGATACTATTATGTAGGTTTTTTCGATACTATGTTCTTGTATCGCTTTACAGATTATGAAGATTTTGTAACTGTCGTTGATTATTTCCACAATAGAAGGTCAGTCACAAAAACTTTTATTAAACTAAAGTCAACATCTGAGCAATATATAAATAATATTAGTGACTTTAACAATATTTCCCGAGTGCATAATGACGAAAAAAGCACCGTATCGCTCTCTTCATATTATGTAGGTTAACTCTAGAACGAATCTATCTTTTTACTCTAATTAATTCAGTCAAAAGCGAAATATTACGTACAATTTTCAAGCCGAAATTGATTCTCATATTTTCCCGGCGCGCTACAGAATTCGTAGCGTATGCTACGATGCTACGCCTCTACGGAGCGCTACGGCGGCACGTAGCACCGCATTGCACACAAGTGTGAAATAACAATTATTGCAGTATTACTAGCTGTTGCCCGCGATTCCGGCCGCGAAGATTAGGGGTATAAAAAATAGCCTACGACCTATTCTCAGACCTACCAAATATATATGGCGTTTGTAGACAAAAAATTTCATAAACATCGGCCAAGCCGTTTCGGAGGAGTTCGATAACAAACACCGTGACACGAGATTTTTATATATTAGATACTTGATTCAGAATTATGTCATGCTTCCTATATTTTTCAGTGGTAAAAATGGGTCTCTTGTCTCCGTAAACTGGGAATTTTGCGCCTGTAAATCTGATAAATCTTTTAAATATGCTTAAACATAATTGAGACACACAATATCATTTTCATACAGCAATGTTTATAAAATACTTGATTTTATAGTTAAAAACAATATGGTTAAATGCTAGAAATCCCTTTAAGGGATAAGTTCGACTTTGTACATCTATTTGACTTGCAATCTGTTAAATTTATGGTGTTTTAAAATCAATGCCGAATATTTTAGCAGATGTTTGAGCAAGTTTTGATGCACGTCCCCATAAGGGTTTTTCACTGGATTTTTTTATCCAAAATTTGGTCACACCGTTTGTCAAGATTCATGAAAAAAATACACTATATATATATGTATGTATAATTTGTTCAAAAATGTATTGAAATATTTCAGATTCATTTTACAATACAGTGTAAGTATATAATATATTTCTTCTATCGCGCGAACTTAAAATGGTAAAACTTTGGTTAAGTACAAAATGTAGCAAGTAGAGTAGGTAAAGCCAGCAGCAGAAGGGTGAGCCGTTATGAAGCTCAGAATGATCTCCTTACTTTGGCAGTAAGTCGTATCAAGGATGATATAGACTGGATAGGGATGTTTCCTAGGTAAAAAAATAATAATTCTTATTAGTCCGTATTTTACATTATCAAAAACAATTAGACACGTAATTTTTCTTTTGACAATTAAACAAAAAATTACGAAGATATGGCGCGTTGAAGTTCCGCGTGACAAGGCGTGACGTCACTTGTTCCTAAAACGCTCATACAAAGTGTAGGAACAAGTGACGTCACGCGAAACTTCAACGCGCCATATCTTCGTAATTTTTTGTTTAATTGACAAAATAAAAAATACGTGTCCAATATTTTTTGATAATCTAAAAGACTGACTAGTTAGGAAAGTAGCCTATTGGCAGTCGCCATAGTACGGATCAGCCGCGGTTTTTGTAGTTCGATTATTAAATCTAGATGGCGCTGAAATATAGCCAGAGGTTTTGAAGGCAAAACAATAAGACTACAGATGTTTCATATCACTACAAATGTATAATTATGCAATATTTTTGAAAAATAATACATTTGTAGTAATATGAAACATCTGTAGTCTTATTGTCTTGCCTTCAAAGCCTCTGGCTATATTTCAGCGCCATCTAGATTTAATAATCGAACAACAAAAACCGCGGCCGATCCGTACTATGGCGACTGCCAATCCAGTCTATATCATCCTTGGTCGTATGTAGATGAGCTGCGTCGAAATAATAAGGATCATGTGTGGGATCAAGGATTACCGTTTAAACTGTTTGCCAATTTACATCAAAATTTGTTAAAATGTTTTTTATTGAAGAGTAACAAACATACTCGCAGACATTCATCATCATCATCATTTCAGCCGAAAGACGTCCACTGCTGAACATAGGCCTCCCCCGAGGCTCGCCAAACAGATCGGTCACTCGTAAACACACATTTGTAATGATAATAGAATGGAAAGTAACTACGTAACTCTGTAAAACCTACACCTGTATGAACTTTTTTTTTTATTTTCTTTATTGGGGAAAAAACAGATACAGATACTAGTATTATGTAACAAGGAACATAAATAAGTATTTATTTATAGTTTGCACCCTAAACTAATTCTCACTTAGAATGAGTGAGTGTTAGAGTATTATCCGTACCCTACTGTGTTAAAAATCACGGCATCTTTACAAGTATCAAGAACAGCAATTAACGTAACGCGGCGCCACAAAGCCTCGCTCGAGCACCACTCCTGCGCAGCGCTAACGACATCTCGTGACGGCGACGCTAACGACGCCAGTTGCCGCGGGGTGATCGTGTTTCTTTTTTTTTAATTCCTAGTTTGGCGCTAATTGCTAGGACGGTTGACGTCGGGTGGGTTTGTATTACGCGCGTTGTTAGGACTCCGTACCCAAAGGGTAAAACGGAACCCTATTACTAAGACTCCGCTGTCCGTCCGTATGTCTGTCTGTCCGTCTTTCACCAGTCTGTATCTCATGAACCGTAATAGCTGGACAGTTGAAATTTTCACACATGATTTATTTCTGTTGCCGCTATAACAACAAATACCAAAAAACAAAATAAAAATAAATATTTAAGGAGGCTCCCATACAACAAATGTGATTTTTTTTGCCGTTTTTATAGATAATGGTACGGAACCCTTCGTGCGCGAGTCCGACTAGCACTTGTTTAAGTGCGTTAGAGTTGTCTATTGTTGTATATGGTGTCTGGATTCGATAAACTGAAGACAGGGTAGTATGGCGCGATTCGGGGAAAAAGAAATGCGTAATTTCAGCCGAAAGACGTCCACTGCAGCTGGACTCAGGCCTCCCCCAAGGCTCGCCAAACAGACTATGCGTAGTAAATAAAAATATTTAAAGTTAAATTTTATTATATTGTTTCAGGTCCATAAAGATTTCTTCGGCCGCATAGTCCCTCTATCGCAAGTACAAAAATCAGGTGAGTGTACAGTCAGCAACAAAAATATGAATAGGTACACCCAAAGTACCAAAAATATGCATCCACGACTATACCAGGGCATAAAGGCGTGTTTACATATTTTTGGAGCTTTAAGTGTATTCATATTTTTGTTGCTGACTACATGAAAACAACACTAATTATCTTTTTTTTTTCGTATAGTATTGTCATGTTGAGTGCGTGTATACGCCCTCAGTTACAAAATGTACCCAGAAAATCCAGACATGGCTAACTTAATGAACTACAACCACCTTGTTACTCCGCTCCGCTACCAAAGCAACAAGCGGAGTAGGTAGTAAAGTAACCGCTACCAAAGCAACAAGCGGAGTAGGTAGTAAAGTAACCGCTACCAAAGCAACAAGCGGAGTAGGTAGTAAAGTAACCGCTACCAAAGCAACAAGCGGAGTAGGTAGTAAAGTAACCGCTACCAAAGCAACAAGCGGAGTAGGTAGTAAAGTAACCGCTACCAAAGCAACAAGCGGAGTAGGTAGTAAAGTAACCGCTACCAAAGCAACAAGCGGAGTAGGTAGTAAAGTAACCGCTACCAAAGCAACAAGCGGAGTAGCTAGTAAAGTAAAAGATAAGTATGTACAGTCAAGGACTTTAATTCATGTCATGAGCCACCATGGAACATTTTCAAAGGAAAAATTATTACGATTTTCTTTGTTAATTAATGCTATGTCACTATGGGTTACCTATCAAAATTTAGAATTTTTTTTTTCCGAATATTTAAAATCCCGAATGCTTCATTTATCCGAATGCATTTTTTTCTGAAACTGTAAATAGTTCAGGATTTTTATAAAACAACCCTAACCTAACCTAAAGGGTTCTACACGATGGTCCTGAAATAAATCCTGAAATATTTACAGTTTCAGAAAAAAATGCTTTCGGACAAATGAAGTTTTCGGGATTCTAAACCTTCGGAAATAAAATTTTCTAAACATCGATAGGATCCCGTCACTATGACTTTTACTGTGAAATGGTTCCATGGTGGCTCATGAATTAAAGTCCTTCACCGTACCTAGTTCATTGATATGAACCTCCGCGAAGTAAAGTCTGAATCAATCTACTATGCCAAAATGAGGCAATTTCCACCATCTAAGCGACTATTTAAAACGTTTGGCGCTTAACTTCTGTGACCATAGGCATGGGTGGTAGTGTTTCAGCCACATTTTTTTTTTGAATGAAAAAAAAAAAATGTGGCTGAAACACTACCACCCATGCCTATGGTCACAGAAGTTAAGCGCCAAACGTTTTAAATAGTGGTAGTGTTTCAGCCACATTGCAGCAGCTATGGTCACGAGTTAACTCGTCCCGTTTATTTATTTGTTTATTTATTCATTTATTTCAAACATGTAGTTCATATCAGGTTAGTAACAATTTTACTTAAAAACTATGGTGTTTAGTATAATAATTATTATTTTGTATAAAAAATGAGAATAGTATAAAAATTTAGTTACTTAATCATTGTCGTAATTTTAATAAGGGTGTTGAACAAACCTGTGAGCATAACGATAGACTCCAAAAAAGTGAACGTTTGTTCACAGGAAATGCAACTCATGTATCTTGATATTTTGGTTACACATAAGAGTAACTAATACTACAAAACGATGACACAAATCTGACCTTTAATGTTAATCCCCATTTTCCCCCGAAAACCCCCAATTTTACCCGAGACTAAACCCTCAGAACTCAGACAAAATACACTATCAACATAACCCACCCCACAAAAATTCCAGCCACCTTATCACATAAAGTTAATCTCACGTCGAGTTACATCCGAGCTATTATTCACAATTACCCGCCCGAAAGGGTTGTTAATATTCATTCCCCGACACTCGGGGAATCGAACACCTGATCCCCGACGATTGTCCGCCGCGCCAGTATTAATCGTGTATAATTTCGTCGCAAATTTTAATAGATTGGGGAATATTGTTTTCGTTTAGGCTCTGGGTATACTGGGAGACTGGGTGTGGTATTTTAAGTTTATAATGTTCTTCTAGTTTATCAAATAGTCTTCGATAACTTTGTCAGCATGTCTGTTGGTGGTTGCCCTTTGCATTTTATGTAGGAAGGCCATATAATAAATGATGAATTAAGGATAGTTCTACTAGCGTTTCAACCGTTATCAGTTTCCTGTCGCATATATTAAAGAAAAGAGCTACAGTTTGCATGAAATTTTAATGAAATCATATTTTACCGCAAGAACACTGCAGTATCGTTTTATAAAAATCTTCCGTTCTGTGTGACTTATTTCTGCAATACCTATATTATGCGACAGGAAATTGATAGCGGTTGAAACGCTCATAGAACTACCCATAACTATACTGTATTTTCGTTTTTTTTAGCTTTAGAAATAAGGTAAACAATCTTGACGAGTCTTTTTATTGGCAAACGCTTTTCAAAAAAATAGTAACTATTACTTATGAAACCAAAACAGTGAAAATAGCAAGTAATGAGAAGATGATACAGATAAATCCGTACTTTAATTTAGTTTCAATAGATGGCACCACACACCACTAATAACATACAGACTGTTCCAAAACTGCTACCGAGCGAGAGGTCAAAATATACAGCTCAGTCCTCCAATACCTGGACAGCCAACCGTTCATAAATGCCTAAACGTGAACCTTATGTTGCGGTAATAAGGTCTATGTAGAGATATTTATAAAAGGTTGGTGGTACAGATATTGGTGAACTAGACTTTTTAAATTCTGGAAAATTAAGAAAATTGACGCTCAACTAAGTGCCATGATTTCTTTCTTAACTTTTAACTTTTGGCTCGAACTTTTAGCGGCGATGACTTCGAACCACACAATAGTATTTCTGTAAAAAAATACCACTATCAACCGCTTGAAATAGTACCATATGTATTTGACTGACATAGTCATTCATATCAACAATAAATTTGACTTTGTGATAACAGATTTAACAATACATAGATATTGTCAAGGCAGCAAGTGTTGTAAAACATATTTTATTTAGGCACCTCATCCTGTCATTTTTACGTCATCCGCACTAAAAAGTTCAAGCTCTGGTTATAACTTTGTCTCTCGCCTAGTACCAGGTTATCGTTGAGTTTTGGGACGACCTGTATATGCAAACGATCAAGAGCACTGGTAAATACCGCGTATCTACACAACACCCATAGGGAAAATCCGCGTAACTGCCATTGGTTAATACCGCGTATCTAACAAATGCAGCCAAATTAAGATTTCCCGCCAACGTACGTAAAATCCTGATTAGAAACGTTTTAAGCTTCTCCTGTAAAGTTGGGTGTTGTGTAGATACGAAGTATTTACTAGTGCTAGTTGTGGTTTTGCACTATGGGTGTTGTGTAGATACGCAATATTTACCAGTGCTATTTACGCGGTATTGCACTAACCCTGACGATATGAATAGGTTGACCAGGAGCATTAGAGTGTAATTTTCAAAGCTCTAAAGGGTTCAAATCTTTGTTGCTTACAAAAATCTTAAGTGTAAATTCGATACATAAAAATCTCGTTTTCAATAAAAAAGAAAATGTAAATCATCCAGCGGTAGCGAATTCCACCCACACTTTTGCTACCTCTAAGACCTCGTAGATCACAAATGAAACGGATTACACCACAGAATTAAACATTGTTTTAATTAAAACGTACAATTTAGGTGGCTCAACTCAAACACGGTCCCGACCGAGCCACGCCTTTACAATCCAGAAATTTCTATAAGTACATAATCATATCTGCGCTCAGACAAATTGGCCCCCCCACCCCCCACGATTCTCGTTAAGGTGACTGTTTAATAATCTCAACGCGATTCGTAATGGGATTGAATCGGAATTCGCTCCCGGTCTACATTTACATTGTTTCTGCCGGTACAGTCGGGGAAATTGATGCTTAATATTTAAATCTGATTCGGAAAATTAATTATTTTCCGCTGGTACTTGGGAAGTATTGGGTATTGTGCTTACCGTGTGTTTTGGCTTAAGAAATGAGAACAGAAAGGCTTTCAATTATTTTTTTAAGTAAAGGTACGTCTTATGCTTACGGAAGAACCGAAAAACATAGTCCAAACGCAGCGGCAACATGTGTATGTGTATACATGCTTTTGTCCTTTTTGCTTCTATATAGGGTTGAAATTTTCTTTGATGTCACTTGTGGCGAGAGACTACAATTTTCACTTTTTAGCGGTTAATTTTCGGCGCGCTAATATCATAACTAATTATTTTAATAGGTATACAAGGTTTCTCAAAAGTAATCCTGAATATTTAATCCCGTAATTAATGCCTGAACGTCCCTGTATATTTAACAAGTTTGGTTTGAAGTATCTTTTTGTATTTTTTATTTTTTTCAACTTAAATTTTTGCTTTTACGGTCATCCCGTGAAATCCATATATTTCTGTTTCAGTTTGTATTTAGTATGAAATATATCCCTGTATATGTTTCTTATTATTTTGGTTGAATAATGTTTTCATACATTGGTCGATGTTCAAACTGTACCGCGTCAACGGAGTGACTACATTATGAAACATAAATTCCGTTGAAAAATCTGTACAGGGGAGTTAATTAACTAAAACTAGCTCAACCACCTAATGAGTTATTCCTATTCTATATTATATAATCCCTAAATATGTTTAGTGAAATGACAAAATCAACCAAAAAGGGCAACTCGTTTTTTCATTTCACCTGCTTTGTTTAGTGATTTGATAAAATACCTGAAAAACTTCAGTGAGTTGAACAAACGAACTCTAAAAAAACATCATATTACTAGACACTATAGAGATTTGATCAGCGTCGAGCCACCTTTAGAGCCTGTCCAGGTTATAAACTATCTGCGTGCCAAATTTCACCAGAATCTGACAAATCCTTTTAGTGTGTTTATAACTTAAGTATGATATTAGTGAAATGTTCGTTATATTATATAACACATTGACGCATTCATTCACGCCAAAATCATACTCAAAAATAAAACTCCTGTAGCGCCCCAAAACTCGTCGACGACAGACAGAAATTAATTAAAAATTTCATACAAATCAAATACTCCCGCAGTACGGACAATAAGGCGAAGTTATAATGAGCCCGGCGTGTAAATGAATTGTTCCGAGTTGTGTGCCCTCCCCCCGCACCCCCGAGGGGGGACTTTGCAGTTTGATACCAGTGTTTATTGTATTGAGTGTTATGAGATGTGTGGTGGGTTAAGTAAGGTTTAGGTAAGTCTACTGTGTCGTACCTACTCTATGCTAGGTATACAGGTTTTTATAGATTCTTGGCTTGTTTTTATCGTTATCAAAATAAAAGTACGATAGGCATAAAACTTCAGAAAGAACTTATGTAGTAGTGTAGAACTGACATGTAACTTTATTTTCACCTCACTAGCTTGGAAAGCCCTTTTTGTTTGTTTGACATCTATTGAGAAAATCGCTTTTTATCCACATGTGAAGAAAGAGTTTTGACATTTGAAGGCAGCTTAAGTGACAGCTAACAAAACGTAAAACGTTAAAAGTGCTGAATTTTAACATCACAATTAATGAATTGCATCGAGTAATAAACACTAAATACAGTCTTACAACTTTATTTTAATTCATAAATATCAGTATTCAACATTAACCTTCATTCTTGTTGTAAAAACGGATAAAATGTTATGACAGTCCAAGTAAGTCGATGTGCGAAAAAAACGCATCCGAAATAATAAAAAAAGGAAACTTAAGTCAAAACTTTTCAATTAAGCCGTCAACGTTAAATATTCGCATGATTTTCTAGTTATTTTGTTATTAAAAATGAGTGATTCGAGTGACGAAGACGTATACACCTGTGGAATTAAACCGTGCAAAATGCGGAATTGAGCTTATTGCCTGAAAAATCCCGTTTAAGATACATGAAAGCGTTGTTTGACCTTTTCAATACATGGAGACACAAAAAAGGTGCAAAACCTTTTCTTATTTTCCTCGCTGTAGTGAGGTGAAAAGTTTTGTGTTATACAGGGGTGAAAAGTTATTTTACGTCTCGTGTGTTGAAACACTCGCTATCGAAATGATTCTATTTTTGAACCACTCGCTTCGCTCGCGGTCAATCATAGGATTCCTTTCGATAGCTTGTGTTTCAAATGAACACTCGCAGGTAAAATACAACTTTCCCCCCTTGTATAACAAATAACTATTTTTTTATAGTGGAACGTCAATTTGTTTGTACGGGTACTCTACTTCTACGTGCAAAAGGGGCCTGTTTAAGTTTTTTGCCCATATATTAAGCACTTTTAGGAACAAAAACGAAAAGAATGTATCCTTAAACTCGATAAGATAATCTAATGTATTGTAGCAATTTCTAATTTAGATGTTTTACATAGTGTTCTTATAAAAGAAAACTTGTAAATGCGACCAAGACTGTGTACGTTTATTAGGTTTTCACGCCTAAACCGCTTAACCAGTTTATAGAAACAGATGGATCCTTAGAAAAGAACTTAGAATACTTTTCATATCCTAAATGACAGCGAAAACTGAATCTTACGCGAACAAAGTCCTGGGCAACACAAAAATAAACACGAAGTTCTGGAGTAACTTGCCTAAAAACTTGCTCTAACACAGACAAGCACTCAAAACGTACAAAGGGAATGGTAATCAAGTATATGTTAATAAAGAATATGCATTATGTAACGACATCTACGGAGCACAATGTAGTAATTAACTAGCGCAAACAGCGCAGCGTTTTACACGGGCTCGTGCCTGCTGTCTGTGTGGGTGTCGAACACCACGAATATTGTGATTTGACACTTGAAAACCTCAATTTTTACGTAATTTTTGAACAAGATGTGTTAACAAAATAAAATAAAAGCTTGCAGTGAAAAAGGTTCATCCTGACTTTGGACTGGTGCGTAATTCAGTTTCCTTGACTGTACATAGCTTCTTAGAAAAAATCTGTACACCATACTGAAAAAACTATAAGGGGTTCTGTTTTGCCTTTTTGGTTCCGGAACACTAAAAAGACACGTTTTTTGTATGGAAACCCGTTTAATTGTTGATATAATTTTATTCTTTGTTGTTATTTCATCAAATTCATTTCAGTCAGTTTTGTACGATTGACACATCCAAACATCCATCATCATATTCATCATCATCGGCATCATTACTGGTATTGGCTAGAACGCTAGTATAAAATAATAATTTGTTTTCCCTAGTCACCTCACGGTCCACCTCAATGATCTTCAAGTTTTTTTTGTAACAAATAACAAGTTTCTATAAAATATCAGCTAGTCAGCTAGTACAAAACAATCCTTGTTATTCCTTTTCCAACGGAAATTCTAAAAAATCCTGTAAAAACGATCTATAAAAAAAATGTTTGGACATTACAAAGTCAATCCTAACCAAACTAAAACTTACTAAAGAACCATAACCAATTTTATGAACACCTAAATTGCTTCTGAATCATAATTACCCAAAGTAGAAGTTGTTTTGGTTGTAAGTGTATATTTTTTTAAGCAGTAAGTAATATTTTGTTCTCGGTCCTCTGGGCTGTGGCAGAATATTAGTGTTATGCTTTGAGCCTCGGCCCTTTTGCACTACTGCAGCGCACACGAACAGTATAAAATGTTTATTTTTAACTCTGATTGTTTTTTTTTGTAGGTATTTCTGTAATCTTTATTGTGTACGTTTGCAATACCAAATAAATAAACGTTTATACATACATATGTCTAAGTATTGCAACGATTATCCTCCAACACCCATACGATTACCCATAAGCCGTCACATGACATCGCGTTTATCATTATTACACAATGAATTATCACTTACCATTAGCGACATTAGTTGCAGCTTAGAACCTGGTGTTTGTTTAATTGGTACATAACGTAACATTACCATACACGAGGCGGATTGCAGCGCATCTGCTACCCGCAAACATTACGTAATGTCTAATCGTTTGTGTTGGCTGCCGTATCTTTGTTGAAATTAAGTAATTAAGCACTTTCTTAAAAAGTGCACGCTTTCATCATCATCATCATCCCAGCCTATATACGAGGGGCGTTCAATATAAAGTGAGAATGAGATGCAAACTCTTTTAATATTACGAAATTAAATACTGGCTGGTAAAGCTAATCTATCTAGCTGATTGCTATGAAAAAGAAAAACTAACTGTCTTTTAATGAACTAAAACAATTACTTTGCTCACCCGCGACCTTACAATAGTTACGTTTATGCAAGAAATGTGCGTTCATGCAGTTCCTCCACCTCCACACTGTACGAACACACACAAATCACATAAACCCAACCATCACCACCACCAAGCTACACTGACGCGTTTCGAACTCAACCAGAGCTCATCTTCAGAGTTACCACAACCGTATGCTATGCTACCAAACGTTAAACTAACAAACCAAAACAAATGTTTTAACTTGTCACTGTAACTTCTCAAGTACCCACTTTATTTTTCTTATTCTCAAACTACCCCACAAAAATTAACTTTTATTGACATATTTAAAACTACCTTGAATTTTTTTGTTTATTTATTTATAAGGCATATTTAATTAATACTAACTGTTCAAATTCGACCCAAGCCGCAGTAAAGGAGAAGATACTAAATTTACCTGTTCATTAATAATAGACCCCATAGTGTTGTACCTAATTATTTCCATGCATTCCAGAGCATCCAGAGAGAGGGAGGGAGAGAGGGGGAGGGAGGGAGTATGAGACAGCTTGACGTGTTTATTAATGGTTTGAATAACAAGCACGTAAAGATAAGGTTCAAAAAAGAATTGGAGGAAAATTGTTCGTTGAACTTTTTGGATTTAACGATTTCAAAATTAAATGGTAAACATCAATTTAAAATATACCGTAAGCCCACGTACACAGATGCTGTTATACCAGCATCTTCTAATCATCCGTGGCAGCATAAACTGGCTGCTTTCCATTGTTATGTTAATAGATTGTTGACTGTGCCTCTTTCTAAGGAACATTATGATTTAGAGTTGAGTACTATTTATCAGATAGCGATCTCAAATGGTTATACAAAATCAATGGTAGATAGTTTAGTTCAAAAGAAGCAGGCACGGTTAGTAAATAGCATGCTTTACGCTGCGTTACCTTCTCAGTCTACTAACAAATATAGATCTAGCATCTCTTACGTCGGGGGTTTGTCTGATAAGATTTATGGCATTTTAAAATCAAACAATATTAATGTTGCCTTTAAGACTAACAACTCTTTGTACTCTAGGCTATGTAACCACAAAGAACAGGTAGATAAGGGAACTAGATCGGGGGTATACAAGCTTACTTGTAATGACTGCAATGGGATATACGTAGGACAGACAGGCCGAAGTTTTAATACTAGATTTAAAGAGCATGTTTCGGCATATAGGAATGAGCATCCAGATAGATCGAATTTTGCAAAACATTTGTTGGAATCAAATCATTCATTGTTAGATTCAGATTCTTATGAAGTGTTACATTATTGCGGCAAGGGGTTGCGTCTGGATGCTCTGGAATGCATGGAAATAATTAGGTACAACACTATGGGGTCTATTATTAATGAACAGGTAAATTTAGTATCTTCTCCTTTACTGCGGCTTGGGTCGAATTTGAACAGTTAGTATTAATTAAATATGCCTTATAAATAAATAAACAAAAAAAATTCAAGGTAGTTTTAAATATGTCAATAAAAGTTAATTTTTGTGGGGTAGTTTGAGAATAAGAAAAATAAAGTGGGTACTTGAGAAGTTACAGTGACAAGTTAAAACATTTGTTTTGGTTTGTTAGTTTAACGTTTGGTAGCATAGCATACGGTTGTGGTAACTCTGAAGATGAGCTCTGGTTGAGTTCGAAACGCGTCAGTGTAGCTTGGTGGTGGTGATGGTTGGGTTTATGTGATTTGTGTGTGTTCGTACAGTGTGGAGGTGGAGGAACTGCATGAACGCACATTTCTTGCATAAACGTAACTATTGTAAGGTCGCGGGTGAGCAAAGTAATTGTTTTAGTTCATTAATATGGACCTCCGCAAAGTAACGCCTGATTCAATAAATTATTTAAAATCGGCATGCGTAGCCGTACAGGCACGTTTATATCATAAATTAACTAAACAGCATCGTTTAGCTGTTCAAAACATTTGGTTCAATCAACAATGTAAACATTTAAATGTTGTACCTAATTATATTAAATTCCGTTGTTATAGTACTAGTATAGCTGCTAGAATTGCAATGGAAAGGGCGAGGAAAATATGGTTAAGTGAAGAGTCGCGTAGTTGGTTCCGTGTTAGAGATAATTTAAAATTACATCTCAAAGTATTGCAGTCTGAACTTACTTTTAAGTTACATAAAATTGAATTCGATCGTTTGGATGAAAAAGCCCGGTTTTTTGCTTCAGTAGACGCTCATAAAAAGTATTTGACTCAGTGTAAAAAGTTACGTTGGCTTACAGGACGACGAACAGAATCTTTTTCTTCTTTGAACAATAATTATCGAGGTTCTACTAACGGTCATAATTTCTACCCTCGCGTTAAAAATCTTACTAATGTGGAATTTTTGGATAATGAGAATCAGTTATTGGAAAAAGGTTTAAAATATAATCTACCCACTAAATTTAGTCAAAAAATAGTGGAAGGTTTGGCGGTAGATTCTGAGGTTGCTATTACAAGTAACTGTGGTGATTTTGAAACAAAAGTGTTAGTGGCAAATACACTTAAAAATACCAATTCCACAGAGTGTATTGTCAATATAACCGAATTAAATTCTTTGAGATCTATTCAGGAGAAAGTGTATGATAATGATTTAGTGGTGACAAAGGCAGACAAAGGAAATTGTATTGTTTTATTGGATAGGTATCAATATAATCGGAAAGTTTTCGTTCGTCGTTCAAGGGGACGGTTTTACAGTTTTACGTAAGGACCCTACAATTACATTTCACAAAGATCTAAAGAGACTAATAAAGGGTTCTTTGTTTGCCTTTGAAACCGAACAACAAAAGAATTTTGTAATTCCCATGAATCCGCAGGCGCCAATTCTATATGGATTACCTAAAATTCATAAAGATGATGTGCCTGTTCGTCCAGTTGTCTCATACGTGAGTGCTCCAGCATATAAATTGGCGAAGAAATTAAATAGTATTATTCGTGTGAAGGCTTCCTTTAAACCTTCTTATAGTTTAAAAAATGGTTTAGATTTGGTTAGTAAAATTAAGGACATCAGCATACCGCCGAATGCAACGTTGCTTTCTTTGGATGTAGACAGTTTATTTACTAACGTACCATATAGTGAGACACTAGAAATTCTAAAAGACCACTTAGAAAGGAAGCGGTTGCATCCGGGTGAAGTTTGTGAATTAATAGATTTGGTAACTTTATGCATGAAACAAAATTATTTCCGGTTCAATGGTCTTTATTACTTACAGAGTGATGGTTTAGCTATGGGTTCACCTCTGAGTCCTTTAATGGCAGATATATTTATGGATCATTTTGAGAATCAGTATATTGTGGGTAATAGTAATATTGTGTACTATTTTAGGTTTGTTGATGATTTGATCCTATGCTGGAGAGGGAGTATGAGACAGCTTGACGTGTTTATTAATGGTTTGAATAACAAGCACGTAAAGATAAGGTTCAAAAAAGAATTGGAGGAAAATTGTTCGTTGAACTTTTTGGATTTAACGATTTCAAAATTAAATGGTAAACATCAATTTAAAATATACCGTAAGCCCACGTACACAGATGCTGTTATACCAGCATCTTCTAATCATCCGTGGCAGCATAAACTGGCTGCTTTCCATTGTTATGTTAATAGATTGTTGACTGTGCCTCTTTCTAAGGAACATTATGATTTAGAGTTGAGTACTATTTATCAGATAGCGATCTCAAATGGTTATACAAAATCAATGGTAGATAGTTTAGTTCAAAAGAAGCAGGCACGGTTAGTAAATAGCATGCTTTACGCTGCGTTACCTTCTCAGTCTACTAACAAATATAGATCTAGCATCTCTTACGTCGGGGGTTTGTCTGATAAGATTTATGGCATTTTAAAATCAAACAATATTAATGTTGCCTTTAAGACTAACAACTCTTTGTACTCTAGGCTATGTAACCACAAAGAACAGGTAGATAAGGGAACTAGATCGGGGGTATACAAGCTTACTTGTAATGACTGCAATGGGATATACGTAGGACAGACAGGCCGAAGTTTTAATACTAGATTTAAAGAGCATGTTTCGGCATATAGGAATGAGCATCCAGATAGATCGAATTTTGCAAAACATTTGTTGGAATCAAATCATTCATTGTTAGATTCAGATTCTTATGAAGTGTTACATTATTGCGGCAAGGGGTTGCGTCTGGATGCTCTGGAATGCATGGAAATAATTAGGTACAACACTATGGGGTCTATTATTAATGAACAGGTAAATTTAGTATCTTCTCCTTTACTGCGGCTTGGGTCGAATTTGAACAGTTAGTATTAATTAAATATGCCTTATAAATAAATAAACAAAAAAATTCAAGGTAGTTTTAAATATGTCAATAAAAGTTAATTTTTGTGGGGTAGTTTGAGAATAAGAAAAATAAAGTGGGTACTTGAGAAGTTACAGTGACAAGTTAAAACATTTGTTTTGGTTTGTTAGTTTAACGTTTGGTAGCATAGCATACGGTTGTGGTAACTCTGAAGATGAGCTCTGGTTGAGTTCGAAACGCGTCAGTGTAGCTTGGTGGTGGTGATGGTTGGGTTTATGTGATTTGTGTGTGTTCGTACAGTGTGGAGGTGGAGGAACTGCATGAACGCACATTTCTTGCATAAACGTAACTATTGTAAGGTCGCGGGTGAGCAAAGTAATTGTTTTAGTTCATTAATATGGACCTCCGCAAAGTAACGCCTGATTCAATAAATTAACTGTCTTTTGTTTAAAAAAATATACGGTAATTTCTTTGCAATGCCATTGAGTACGTTAGCGAAAATGGAGAAAATTGAACTGCGCGCCGTTATCAAATACTTGTATTTGAAAAATTTTTCTACGGACCAAGTCAATTTGGATTTGCGGGACACTTTAGGGTCTAATGCTCCTCCGTATTCGACAGTCGCACGTTGGTGCGCCGAATTTAGACGTGGAAGAACATCGACAATGGACGACCCCCGCTCCGGACGCCCTACTACAGCAGTAACTGAAGAAATTGTGAAAAAAGTCGAAAACTCAGTTTTGGCGGATCGTCGTGTCACAGTTCGTTTTATTGCTGACAATGTAAAGATTTCAACGGGGAGCGTATATAATATTTTACATGAACGCTTGGGTATGAAAAAGGTATCTGCGCGTTGGGTACCAAGAATGCTTACTGACACGCAAAAACAAACTAGACTAGAGATTTGTCAAGAAGCTTTGAACCTGATGCAGCAAGACCGGGAACTTTTTTTGGCGCGATTTATAACAATGGACGAAACATGGCTCCATCATTACGACCCTGAAACGAAACTGCAGTCTATGACATGGAAAAGGCCATCATCTCCAACTCCGAAGAAATTCAAGGTGAGCCCATCTGCCGGTAAGGTCATGGGCTCTGTTTTTTGGGATGGTAAAGGGGTATTAATGATTGAGTATCTCGAGCATGGAGCCACTATTACGGGCACTTTATACGCCAAACAAATAGCAACATTGCGCAACGAGATCCGCGAAAAACGGCGAGGTAAACTCTCGAAAGTTGTGCTGTTCCACCAGGACAATGCCCCGGCACACAAGTCCGCCGTTGCAATGGCTGCAATTCGTGATGCTGGGTTCGATATCCTTAAGCATCCTCCGTATTCACCAGATCTCGCTCCCAGTGATTTCTACCTATTTCCGAGATTGAAACAATACCTGAGAGGCCAGAACTTTGAAGACGACGACGCGGTAGTCGCTGCAGTACAAGATTTTTTAAGTACTCAAGATGATCTTTTTTAAAAATGGAATTTTAAGTTTAGAAAAAAGATATACTAAGTGTATTATGCTAAAAGGTGACTATGTCGAAAAATAAAATGGCATTTAGTAAAAGTTGTTTATAACATACTCATTCTCACTTTTTATTGAACGCCCCTAGTACCTCCTTCTGCAGGGCACAGGCCTCCTCTCAGATACAAGAACTGTCAAAATAAACTCGATGGTGATTTCGAGGGAGTTAGACAATTTTAGCCTGCTGTGTTCTCATAGATCGTATTCACTCTGACTAAAATATGAATATCTCAGTTCTGGAGTGGAATTCGACTTGGTGCTTATAGAACGAAATTAAGTAGATCTTAAGACCTAGTTAATAACCTTACTCTCATCTTTGTTGGTCTTGGGACCAGACTCCATACAAAGTTGCCCATGTTCCTGTCTTTTTAATTTTTCTATTTTATTTTTATTTTGCGCAGATGCTGTCTCAGATGTTATTTCGTCAAGCAGCGTGTTCTACCATTATCAAGAAGGGTTCAACAACGCGGTCAGAAGAAATGTGCGAACGAAGGACCTGTTATAACATTAACACCATTGTTTTTTGTATATATTAGATGTAGTTAAGTGTAAAAGTAATCATGTTTTGTGTAAGCGTAAAAATGTCCTGTATAAAATGCTTTAACACGTTCACAGTCCCATACAAATTTCAAATTCCTGGTAAGTCCAGCAAATTAATTTAATCATTGTACCGTCTTGCTCAGTGTGTAAACAAGATATTGTTCTCTCTGATTTTTAGTGCCCCATATGTGAGCACAGACCTGTGAAGCTAAGTCGCTGTGACTCTTATATGGGGCACTGGACTGTGAAAGTGTTAAGCAATACTACAGTTCGAATTTTGTACTACCATTTCTAACATTTTGATCCTTTACAATCTGATATATACCTTTATTCTTCAATTATAATAAAGTGTATGCAAATTAGCATTTTAATGTGTGTTCTCCGTGTATTGTGCATACATATTCCTAGTAGGAATATTCCTATGTTTATATAATTAAAAACTTTGTAAAGTCTCACTCCAATTTATTTACCCACCCGTCCGTCGACATATATCGCAGTAAGCTGTAAACTTGTATTGTTATCAATGTTTATTCGCCAGTAAATTGCAAACTTAGCTCCCGGCACCTGCGTCGCAACTTGGTGCATAAATCTTGAGGCTAGTTTCGCTTTTGAGGGTAGGTGTACGGTCGCTAAATGTCACTGATGTTTTGAAGATGGTAAAACTTACGTGTTTCGTGGTTTACACTTTCTTGTACCATGTTAGGGAAACAATAATAAAGTATTCGAAATTGTAATAAAAACCCATGCGAAATTTTATTTCTAGTAGCTTTGATTAGCTGAATTGACTAACAAGTGACGTCACAGTGCAGTCTTTCCGTAAACCAATAGGGATCGCGTATTGACTGCTCCTAAAAAGCATGTCAATTGATTGGAGTTGTCAAATAAACTATTCAACCCTTAATCATGCCCAAAAACGCATTGTGCATTTTTTATTTAAGTTATCTGAAGTCTTCTGAAGGGTTAAAAACAATTAATTATCATCATCTCAAGGTTATAAAAGACATGTTTCTTTTAAATAAAACAAAAATGATTTATTAAAAGTAAAAAATTTACAATGAATATGATTCTATACCATTGATTCACACTAAGCGAAGCCTGTCACGTGGCAACCGGGTCCGGAATAATCTGTATATATAGAAGCACCGCTAGATTTAATTGCTCAAAAATTTGTTGCAGAAATTATTACACTGGTAAGTATTTCACTAGTGAATAAACATACTTAGGTATTTAAATTTATGAAATACACGCCTGGAGCGGAAAGCAAGCGATAACATTTATATTAGTCTTATTTTTAGTTCTGTAGTTATACATAAGCATTGTTCATGCTACGCACGATTTATCCTCAACTTTTCATATACAGAAAAGGTAGCGAAAACGTACTTCAGTTTCAAGCAAACATAGCGAAAAAAACCATCCTAGATAAATCAGAGTAAAACAGTATTTTGAAATAAAAATAATTACTTATTCACTCTTACAGTGTAGGCACATTTACTAACGGCCATCAGCCGTTTATTGCAAAACTTGCTTCATAAATACATCGCAGTAAATTTACGAGAAATCTTACTAATGAGTAACTGCAAAACTCCGAGATACACGATTGTTCTTGCCGCAGTTACGAAAATGTTGTAAATCATGGAAATTAATGGACTATAAAATTGTTGACTACGATTAGGATGAATGCTTGTAATATATTAAAAGAGTTTTCATGCGAAACTGCTGTCGAGTTTTTTGATCATGATTTGTGTGATAAAAAGTTGTTTGAAAATATTTTTTAAGCGAAAGATTATTGCTATATCAAGTTCAAATGCGCCGAATATAGACATTAAACAAAATCAGGATTGATATTTCAATTCAATTCTGAAAAAAATATATCACGGTTTCCGTATTTCGAATTTGAATTTAACACACATTATTTCCTTAGACAATTTATCAGTGGTACAGTCGACTACAAAAAAATCGATACGGCCAAAGTTACAAAAATATGTATACAAGACCTTAATGTTAAGTCAATAAAGGTGTGTATACATATCTTTGTAACTTTGGCGGTATCGATCTTTTTGTAGTCGACTGTACCTACTTTTTGTATGATATTTTATTTTATAAAAAATAAATATTCGCTTACTTGATCGGTGCCCGTGCAAGTCAACATCTTTAACAGAATCTGTACTATGATTGATTTTAAATGTGCTTCAATATTTATAAAAGGTATTTTAACTTGAAAAAATTAAAAGTGTCACTGCGTTTTTGTTGTATTGATGGCAATCTATCTCTGTAAATACCTATACTCGAGGACGTAGAAATTGCATCAAACCTGCGTAGTTTTCAAAAAATGTGTACTTATGCAATTAAGGGCCTTAATTAAAACAAAACTTAATTGATTCCTTTGTGTAACGAAAGTTACCCATATAATTTGTATGACTAACTTTTCATTGCTTTCATTAAGCCTTTAATGCATGTACAATTTTTTTTAAACTACTTCATATGTATGAAATTTGGCGCAGTTTATAAGTCTTGGAGTATGGTTATCTAACTTTTTGTAAGTATTATTATCAATTATTTGGTGTTGTTATTTGGTTGATCATTACGTCTCTGAACTTTGAATAATTTTTAAGTACATTTAAATGATTCATGTTTAATTACATAAAACTTAATATTTTTTCAGAATATACTATGATGCATGTAACGTTAAAAACCTAAGACGTTAAATGTTTAGTAGGTATTTATTTTATAGGTTTCTTGAATGTAAAATAGTAGTTTTTTGGACTCAAATAAATTGTGATCACAAAAAATTGTTGATTTTATTTAGTGAACTAAAACAATTACTTTGCTCACCCGCGACCTTACAATAGTTACGTTTATGCAAGAAATGTGCGTTCATACAGTTCCTCCACCTCCACACTGTACGAACACACACAAATCACATAAACCCAACCATCACCACCACCAAGCTACACTGACGCGTTTCGAACTCAACCAGAGCTCATCTTCAGAGTTACCACAACCGTATGCTATGCTACCAACTGTTAAACTCAAGGTTGTAAGGTCGCGGGTGAGCAAAGTAATTGTTTTAGTTCATTAATATGGACCTCCGCAAAGTAACGCCTGATTCAATAAATTAGATTTTATTTAGTTTAATCATACAAGGTTTTTTTTAATTTATCTGGATATTTCAGTAGGTGGTTGAGTTTGTTTGAGTGAACACCCATGTAAATGGTTTTCAGGATTTTTTAATTGTGCTTAGTAAAATGTTTCCATACATTGATCGTTATTCAAAATATATATACCTAAAGGCATGATTATATTTTGAATCAAAAAGGCCGTGGCAGGATCATCATCATCATCATCATCAGCCTATGTTCGTCCACTGCTGGACATAGGCCTCTCCCATGGCACGCCACTGAGCACGATCCTCGGCCACTCTCATCCAGCTCTTGCCAGCCGCCTTGCGAAGATCATCGCTCCACCGATTCTGAGGACGTCCCACGCCACATAAGGCGTGGCAGGATAAGGGACCATAATAATTGTGCACCAATAGCTTTGCACTCGTATGAGGCACGAAGGGATTCATGCTTTAGAAACGGGAATATGCACGAAAAATCTTTTTTTCTTATTTTTTTGTGCAAAAATAAGGAAGGCGAATGCTGAAATTTAGTGTAGCACTTATTAATGATGTGGTACACCCATCAGAAATGGACTCTTATCCTGCCACAGCCTATTAATGAATAATCGAGAGTTCCGAATTAATTTAAGACGCCTGGTATAAACTACACAATAAAAATTAAAAATTTTGGCATCCTTCGTGCCTAAAATACCACGTTCGCAAAATACCAAATGCAAATGAATCAGTTTGGGAAAAATAACTTGCGAAACATTAGTAAACCCTTCGATTTTGTAATGTGGTGCAACGAGAAGCTTTACTAATGTTTCGCAAGTTATTTTTCCCAAACTGATTCATTTGGCAAATGTTTAATTTCCCGACTGTTTATTTTTTCCGAAACTGTAAACCTTTCAGGATTGTTATAAAACAAACCTTACCTAACCTAACCTACAGAGTAGTCCTGAAATAAATCCTGAATAGTTTACCTACAGTTTCAGAAAAAATAAACATTTGGTAAATGAAACATTTGCCAAATGAATCAGTTTGGGAAAAATAATTTGCCAAACGGAAGTAAGTACCTATACCTACACCATTTATTTCCGATATTCAGAACTGTACCCTGGTTCTGTTGTTAAAACCATCGAAGGATATTTCAAGGAAAGGCTTGCTGCTACACTGAATGAAACAAATATTGTACATAATAGTTTATTTTGCAATAATTAAAACAACTAGTTAATTAAATGTGCCTAAGGTACGTATATATTATATTTATACTATGTTACAGGTACAGTCTGCGCCAACAATTCCCCGGGTCGTGCATAGTGCAGTGCTCTCGTCGCTTACGGCTATTTACAATATGGCGCAGACGTTACATCTACTTACTATGTTATTTTATGTTATAGTTTACAGACTTTATATCCAAAAATGAATTTATTTTTATTTTTGACAAGGGCACTATGGAACCTTGTAAATCTTGTAATATTCCATCAAAACAGTTTTTTACATAAAATAAATGGATATTTGAGTCGTTTTAAAAATGTCCATGCATTAGGCTTAATGAAATCAACATTACGATCGCTTCCTTTGTGTAATGAAAGTTAGTCATACAAACTTTGGCTAACTTTCGTTACACAAAGGAATAAATTAAGTTTTGTTTGAATTAAAGCCCTAAATTATGTATATTTTTTTAAAACAACAGCTATAAAGAATGTTTTCTACATTTTAAACGCGTTACCACCACGGACGCAGTCATGCAAAAACTATGCAACCCACAATCTCATGAATTTCGCTTTTGGATCTAGATTTTGTAACAAAAAAAGCAAAATTCAAAAATGGTTTGTCAGTCTGTTGGATCCTTTTCACCCGACTGTCGAAGGAGGGTTCATTGCATAACTTCATCATTTTTTCTTCGTTTTGCTTAAGGTATGCAGGTTCTTTAACATTCAGATTATCTTGAGAAATCTAGGTACAGTACAGATATAATAAAATTACTAATAAGTATAATAATTATGGGTTAAATGACTGGTGAATTTTAAAATAGAAAGGTATGTATGTAGATGGGTGTATGAAGCGTTTCAATACATTACGAAAATCGACTAATAATATGTCCGTCTACTAAAAATTCTAATGACCACCACCACGCGTGGTGTGGTGTGTGGTCGCAGAATTGGAATTAATTTTACTTCATGGACATTATCCTTAGATTTTCGTAACACACGGAGTACAGCGACTATACAACAGATTAATTATGACAAGGTTCCATAACAGCCTGATTACTGTTTATGTTACTGTTGTATATGAATTTCATCTTTACATTATATTTAACTGTCTAAACATTAGGACTCAAGGTATTGAACAAAGTATTACTTAACGTAAAAATTTGCATGATGTATTTTCTTGCTCCTTCTTTGTATTTTTTACTATGGTGTGTTCAAATAAAATCGTTACATTGTATTGTGTTTTTTTGGAAATACACTGCCAAAATATGAAGTGATCTTATGATAAAGCCAGTGTTATAATACATAATATCGGGTGCTGTCGTTTCGGCGAAAATTATTTCGCAAAATGATTCATTCGGCAAATGTTTCGTTCGGCAACTGTTTATTTTTTCTGAACCTGTAAACTATTCAGGATATATTTCAGGACTATCCTGTAGGTTAGGTTAGGTTTGTTTTATAACAATTCTGAAAAGTTTACAGTTTCAGAAAAAATAAACAGTTGCCAAATGAATAACTTAGCGAAAAAATTTTCGCCGAAACTTAGTAAACCACATAATATTTGTTATTTAAACTAAGTTATTTATTTACAGGACTATTTAACTACAGACACCGTACGAACACCGACTTATTGAACGACAGGGCACTGATTTCGTCACGTAATTAGATAATGTTATATCAGTTTTAAAAGACTTATTTTCCCTGGATATGACATAAAAAATCGGAGACGGTCACATCAAAATTCACGGTAGTAGCTTGTATAGTCGACCCGAAGATTCAATGTCAGTTGTATGGTTTAATCAAAGGCTAATTTAAGTATTTTTACGTACAAGTCAATGTGATAATCTGCATTATTGTTTTTATTCGAGAACTGATGTACATATATCGAATTTTGAATCGAAACTATCACAGCTAAGTAAGCTTTAAGTTAACGAGTGATAGTCGGCCAATACTTAATATTGCATATTTGCCGCATATTAGCTGGGAATCCCATACTGTGCGTGTACCGACATGCACCTGGTCGGTTTTAAGATTTTAGAAAATATGTGACGAAAC
Source organism: Archips crataeganus (assembly GCA_947859365.1). Lineage (NCBI taxonomy): Eukaryota > Metazoa > Arthropoda > Insecta > Lepidoptera > Tortricidae > Archips > Archips crataeganus. Next base: position 4,446,404 of record OX402061.1, on the reverse strand, counting down.
CAGTGAGTTATTTACATAGGTAACTTATTCAAGATTTGATACGTAAGAAAGAAATATTCACAACAGTTTTTGGTCAAATACTGCAATGGCCTAATGTTATATACAAAAAAAAATTTAGTCACACCTGAATATTTTAATACATTGTCATGTTTTTGAATAATACTTGGTTTGTTAATTCAACTTAGTTTCCGAATTCAAACGAGTTATTATTAAGTAATTATGTAAGCACCCAAGTAAATATCGTTTAATTCACTCGCAAAACCATAATCCATAAGTCAATCAGAATTTGTTATAAAGGATGTTTTTGTTTATCCAGCTTTACTTATTAACGTTATATTATAATACTATTATGGTATATTTTAACTCATCACAGTATAACGGAATGAGCAAGAAACTTACAAAACTAAAGTTTTATTATGGCACAATGTACTGGCACAATTAATGTATTTATGGCACGAAGAATTCACTCTCAAAATGTCGACATTTATTTTGAAAAATACACCCGGGGCCAAAAAAAGGATCAACGTCAAGTCAATATATCATACTCTAGAGAAAGAGACTTGACGCAATTTATTCGACCCTGAAAAGATAAGTATTATTTTATTATACTTTTATATTGAATAATGCAACTATAGCGGTATAGGCAGCGGATAAAGGCTGGGGGGTCGCAGCAAATTTGGAAAACGGACCGAGGAGGGACGAAACACTGCTGCTTAGAATCATTATGAAGTGGAATGAAATAATTACTAACTTTTGCTTGAAATGCGTAGGGGAATAAGTATTAAAAATTCTACACAAGGCGCTAAATATTGCTGAATGAAGATCCAAAGGAAGATCCAGAGGAAGTTCAAAAAATGCAACTGGCAAGAACAATAACAATGGTTACAATAGCTGGCAATAGGGTAGCAGCAGTAACGCTCATGTTTGGAAAGCACCGAGAGAGAATAGACAGACTTTTACTAAATTATGGAAGCTGCTATCGATACACTTCCTAACGCGTCAGTAGTAGCATTGCAATTAAAAAAATGTAAAACATAGCTATAAGCCATGATGCGTCGTGTACAGTGAGCAGCAGAAACGGATGAGCCATTGTGGTGCTCAAAATTATATATAATTAGACTTGTGTAAGCGTGAGTGTAGTTCATTTTGAGCATCACAACTTCTGCTGCTTACTGTAATAGATATAGTAGCACTACCGCAGTCGTATTTGAAGCAGCAGGGGTAATATCTCTCAGATCATTATTATTATTACCGGTAAACTGGGGTTACTTTAGGAAATTTTGGGGCAATAAAAATGGTTATAAAAACGCAAATATTCATAGCTCGATTGAGCAAACGACGTAAAAACTTAGGTGACTTATCAAGGTAGTTATTTCACTGCCACAGATGGTCTAAAAAAATAAGCAAACGGCGTAAAGAACCGTTTTCTAAAGTAGCCCCGCATTTCAAAGTAACCCCAGTTTACGGTACGGCCTACAACTCTAATTCAAATGTTTTGACAAATCTTTTGTTACTTCAAATGTTCAGAGGCTGGTCAGGCAATGACAATAGGTTGGATGGCAGCGGCGATAATTAAAGCAGCAGGGATAGTCTCTAGTATCTGTGTACAGGTCGTCGCTTCAACACTTCTAGTCCAAATGTTTCGAGGATTCCGAGGTCGGCGGCGGCGGCGCATCATGAGGCATGAGGTTCAGCGGCAGCGGCGGCAGATGAAGCGGCAGCGGCAAGAGCGCCCGCGTCTGGAAGCTGGCGAGGGAGTGGAAGAGAGCTGCGGAATGCTCGTGCGCCTTGCGACGAAGCTCGGCCACGCTGGTCGAGCGGGCTTCTTCCTTAGGACAGCAAGGGCAGGGGGTGCCCCAACCTGCGGAAAGAGATCAGGCATGAGAAGAGGTAAATCGTAGTTCTGCCATTTATGAAATCAACACTGGAAATTGGCAAAAAATTGTGTTGCTACAAACTTACAGCTCAAACGAAATGTTCGATTAGTTGACAGACATAATTATAGCGGTAATTTTCTACTTTTTAAATCGTACTTCATCGCTTTTAAAGGGTTTGAGCGATGTGAATTCAGAAATCAGTCCCTTAATGGAAAGAAAGGCTGCGACATAGGATGAAGGGCTACCTGTAGGGGAAGGAGAAGAGGGGCGCATCCCCACTAAAGACCACGACGAAGCCCAATAGTTACTATCAACCCCATTTACTACTACTTGACTACTACCTACTCACCTTTTAAAGGGAAGAAAGGCTGCGATAGATGGTTGAGATGTTGCGAGAGGTGCGAGAGGTGCGGGGGCAGGAAGAGGGGCGGCGCGGGGGGCGCGTCCCCCGCCGCGGACCCCGGTGACGCCCGGTACGCGCTGGAACTGCAACAATGGAAACATTTGGAATTTAGTTTTTTTTCATCTTAGATAGATCTTTTGGGCCGATTAGACGGCAATTGCTTTCAGTATTTGTTTTTATAGCTAAACCCACGGATCGGCAAACGTAGCGTGGGACTTCCTCAGACTCGGTGGAGCGATGATCTTCGCAAGGCGGCTGGCAAGAGCTGGATGAGAGTGGCTGAGGATCGTGCTCAGTGGCGTGCCATGGGAGAGGCCTATGTCCAGCAGTGGACGAACATAGGCTGATGATGATAGCTAAACCGTTTAAATGAGTCCTCACTTGCGTGGTGCAGGGGCTGGGGGGTATGACGACAATGGGGCCCGGGAGAGGTGCGGGCGGCAGGCACACGAGGTGCGGGCGAGGACTCATTTAAACGGTCTAGCTATAAATGCTTTTTTCACCCCCTCAAAGGTTGACTGTATCTCAAGGGTTGTCAATAATATTTTTTTCTTTATTTTTTGTACAATACAGGGACACGTCATTACTTCTTGTAGAAGTTCTTGGATTGTCCGCCAACTTAGGTTAGCTTGGGAGATACTGATTAACTACGAGACAATAGACCCTTACACACATACAATAATTTGTTTACATACATACATCTATTAGTACCTACGTCAAATTAATATGTGGTATGTGAAAATTCACCAACGAGGTGGAAGGACGATTTGGTAAAGGCCGCTAGTTCAAGGTGATGCAAGCCGCTTCCAACCGTAGTGACTGTGACTGGGTATCAATGAGGGAGGCCTATGTCTAGCAGTGGACGTCCTACGGCTGAAATGATGATGATTACAAATCTTAGACGTGAGTCGTCTCACGGGCGACTTAGCCATAGGGATTTTTTTTTATTGGAGAATACATAACGCTAAATCTTAGTCAAATTTATAAGTCTTTAGCAAATCGCCAATGGTTACAATCTAATATATTCAAAGAAAATCGTTCAAAACTCTGTTACAACCAAACATCAAAGCTACGATCGACCGTAAATCGTAGCCATCGTAGCGCTACGAATTCGTAGCAAGTGCTACGGCTTTTAAGCTCGACGCGTCATACTGAATTTAATTTTTACTACGGAAATTTTTTAAAGTTTCTAGATATTTGAATAAAAAAATATCCATTAAAGTGTCTTCACAAAGATCTTTATTACAGATTCCATGTCCCACGAGTCAACGAAAGGTCTAAGGCGGGCTACACATGTGTCATCACACTTATCTGAGCCCAATCCGCGCCGATCGATGAATGGCATGTTTTATTTAAGGGGGAGCGACACCCTCGCTGTGACCAGCCAACCGTCCGCGAGTGAGCCACGCCTTATTACGTTAAGGAATGCAAAGTCTTGTAGGTATACACTTATCTATACCTATAGATTGTGTAGGGCTTAAAAGTATATTGTAGACTAATTTCTTATATATCTTTTTTGAAATTGGGTGGCAAACGAGATGATTATTTTAATGGTAAGGAAGCACCATCCTGGAAACTTCCAATAGTTCTTCGTCTTACTCACTACGCTGGAACGCAGCAAGGCTAACACTGTTGTTTGGCAGCAGGATAACGAGTGGTGACAGCAATCCAGACTTAATATAATGTACTCTATATAAAAAAACCGGCTAAGTGCGAGTTGGACTCGCGCACCGAGGGTTCCGTACAAATTTATATTTATCTATGATCATCCAGTCTTAGCAGACCCTGCTCCTAAGCAAAATGTGCGCAGTGTGGGATCATTGTAGATTGGTTACTGATATAGACAGACAGACAGATAAAAAAATTATGCTTTTCGCAATTTTTCCTTTATCTATGCTATAAGACGTTGCTTCGTACCAAATTTCAAGATTCTGAGTTCACGGGAACCCTGTAGGTTTGGATTCGCTTGCGAGTGTCGAAAATTTGCGGCATAAATGGTTGTATCTTTTGATTTCGTTGGCTTAGAAGTTTGATTTTTTCACAGCTCCAAGGGACAGCAGACCTGAGTCTTAATATAAATTTCAGCTTGATACCTCCACGCGATGTTGAGAAAAAGGGTCTTGACAGACGGACGGACGGACAACAAAGTGATCCTATATAAGGCTTCCGTTTTTTCCTTTTGAGGTACGAAACTCTAAAAAGGAAAAAGAGACACACTAGCAAGTTATCACTCAATGTTCGGTAGCCATAAATGAGTAAGTTTTTATAGAAAAGTACTTTGAGATTCAGACGTTTCAAATATACATTGATGATGATGAGGAAAGAACATCTCATCATCATAGATTCGCTAAAAGAGTGAGCTCTTCAGATCAGCGGCTCTGTAACATGTCAGAGAAACCTAAACTCAAAGTACGTGACATGACTAGCTGTAGAGAAGTTCCTGTAACAGTTTTAGGGTTACCAATCTCCTAAAATAATAGTTAACGGTATAGCAAACAAGCTTAGATCCAGTTAGTTCAGTTCAGGCTGCAGACAATGAAATAACGAGGTGTCGCGCCGCTCGCCCATTCCCTCTGTGCATAGTTGATGTGGCGTACGTGGAGTAAGCCACGAGTGGCAGCGGGAGCGGGAGCGTGGGCGTCCAACGTTAAGAAGGATGGTAGGTTATTCGTTACGATGACCCGATGCCAAAAGTGACAGATTAAGTAATAGTTACTATGTAGTAATGGTAATAGATTTGATACTCGCGTTTCCTACCAACCGGCCCACCGTTGGCCTTGCCACACAGAAGACACGTAGGACGGGGCTGCGTCGCAATCCACGTCGTTTTTTCGCAGGCCACGTCTCCGCCCCGTCTCTTCTGTCTGCTTTCGATCGCGACGCTTCTATACATAATTTAGTACGAAAACTGATTTAAGGGGCGCTGCGACTGGGACGCGAGCCCGTCCCAAGTCTCTTCTGTATGGCTGGCGCCTACTGACTGTCAAAGTACTACGTATCAATTATAGTGGTGAGGAAATACTCTGTTGGATGTACAGTATAATGTATTGTGTTGTGTGACGAAGCACTGGTTTAGTTATAACTTTAATCGTGCTTGATACTAATTGTGACAGTAATATAGAAAAAATATTGGCTAGTATTCAGTGAACTTACAGCAGGTATAGAATTTATTTTTTGACTAAATTGACATTTGAAAGCACTTTACTATTGGTTACTCTAAGTACATTTAATCAATAATCATTTTTATATAAACCATATGACTCTTTTGCAGATGGTTAATTTTAGTATTGACCTAATCTTCGTTCTGCTAAAACATGAGTTTTTGACTGTATACATCATAGGTAAGTACATCCCACGCTTGCCACTTCTGACTTAAGACCCAACATTCGCTAGTGTAATGAAATGCAGCTTTAATTCTAGAACGGTGATGTTATTTCGTTTTAACGCGTCATAGGCCAATGTTAAAAAGTATAGGTAGTCACTGGTGACAGAACAGAACACTAATATTTGACAGTAATTGAGTCTATATTGCATTTATTAGGCATTACAATTTTGCCATATTCGTTTTTGTTTACTTAATCTAAAGCACTGATTTTAACTTTGTCATAGTGGAAAGTGAGGCCTACAAAAATAAATAAAATACGGCATGAGAGAGAAAAGAAGTGATATATTAGTAATAATGCATCAGACAAGTACGTAGTCTTGCTTTATCAAACACTCGTATACCTATACATACATACAATAACGCCTCCTTCCTAGCAAAGGAATAGGCAGAGACTATTTGTTTCCACCTGCTACGATCCTGACATACATGACATACATGACTTTCGCTTCCACAACACTCCTTAGTACACTCGTATGCTGTAATTTAGATGACAATGAACATTATACATCTACAAATTACCCATTTTAGAGTAGCAAAACGAAATTCTAGTGTTATATTTATTCAACAAAATGCTTTAATCTGAATAAACCTTTAAAATGCTTCAACTAACTTAGCACACGAAAAGCTCCGACGTACCTTATACTATAGTCAACATGATCCATGTATAGTGTCTGAACTTTAAATAATTGATGTCCCCACGTCGCTGTCGCTTGTGACTCGGGCTGCGCGGGGCCACGAGCCAAATTAAATATGTCGCCTTTAAAGTACTTTGATTTTATCTCTACGCTTTCGATGTTGTTCCATTTATTGCATTTGCTTTTTGAGGTTAGGGAAGGTTGCTAAATAATGTTAAAAGGGCTTTTCATGTCGGAATTTGTACCTTGTTAACGTGGTAGCTGATACATTATGTAACAATATATTTGGCTAAGAATCGAATAGGTGAGTATATAAAATGAGGGTTTTTTTTCTTATAATAATAAGTAGCGGACCATAAATGGGCATTTCTATTTTTCGTTGTACCCAATTAAGAAATTTTTAACAGGGAGTTGAAATTGGTCCGTTTGGTTACGCACTTTTTCAAAGATTATTTAAAAGCGAAAATATTTTTCGGGTGCGCCGGCGGGATTCGAACCCACGTCTCCCGGGTATGCGCCCCAACCTGGGTGTTCTACCAATTGAAGCGAATTGGGAGCGACGTTGTTCAATTGGTAGAACACCCAGGTTGGGGCGCATACCCGGGAGACGTGGGTTCGAATCCCACCGGCGCACCCGAAAAACTTTTTCGCTTTTAAATAATCTTAGATTCGGTGAGCAGCCGTATTGCTAATAAAAATAAATAGCACTTTTTCAAGTCTTTACAATAAAAAAAACTTAACAAACCGGACCATTCTTCACTTCTTGTTACAAATTGTTGAACTTGTCCGATTTGTTACTTTTTTTAAAGTAAAGGCTTGAAGAAGTGCGTACCTAACCAAACGGACTAATTTTAACTCCCTGTTAACAATTTCTTAATTGGGTACAACGAAAAATAGAAATGCCCAAATAGTTCATTTAATAAGACTGGAGAAAAGTCTAATTTTATTTCTGCGATAAAATCGTTTTTATACTTTTTCTATACGAGCTTTTTACAATAACAATTAGGCGTAAGAAACTAAATTTTACGGGTTATTTTCGACAGATTAAAAATAACATTTAATCATTATCCTTGCCACCACTAAAGGGAGGCGCTTTTTGAAGCCACACCTATTAAAATCCATTAGAAAATGGCGAGAACTCTGTTGAATTTGATATACGAGAAAGTACACATCAAATTAACTTAATCAATTATTTGAATTTAATGCGAACGACTATTTTGTGCCAGTGCTGGTTTTATCATTATCTAACGTTATCACGAGTGATTTTGAAATTCGGGCCTCAGGTGTGGCGCGATGTTAAATTGTCACGCCCGCTCACGCCACGCTGCGCTATATCACGAAGCCTTAATACCACTTAATCCAGATTCACGCCGTAAACTTTTTTAAAACACTTCCTTAGACTATATTGTAAGTACCCAAACTATTTTAACCACAAACCGAAACACATTTCCTTTTACTAACTGTACTTTAGTCGGTATTTATGCTCTCAAAGATTTAACCGAAGTTACCTTTAGATAGGTGCCTTTTAGTCAAATTTACGAAATAACATCTGTGATTGTACGAATCTTCTCATAATTTTTAATCATCTAATTCTGTTTCTGTTCACGATCTGAAATTCCAAACAGACCTCTGCGTCGAAAACAAACGTCAAAATGCAAATCACCGGCACTCCGGCGTTCATTTATTAATCAAAACTACTAAAGCACATTAAGGATCAAATTGATTCCCTTTGTGGACCTCGTACAATTCAATTCGTTTGAATATTCATGCCAGCTCCTCAAGGCAGATGGCGCTGTAAGCAATTAATGAAGACGCGCTTCGTTACCTCGATCGCTTGACCTTTGCTGGTAAGGGACGGTCGTGGCGCGATGTCGGCGTGTCTAGCTGTCAATTTTCTTTGAAAGATACGTGACGTGGCAGTAGGTCTAGTTAGGCAAGTAACGCGGTAAACATACCAAGTGTTCTGCCACCGATGCTCCACTAACATCAGTCATAGCCTCTGTCTTCTCCTTGATAACCTAGCCTATTTACATTTTACACCAAAATCAACATAAAATACAAACATACAAACACACATACAAACATACAGGTGAAGCTAATATAAAGCGTGTAAAAAAAACGCTTTATCGATGGATTCATGGCGTGGTTTACGCGGCTTTGTAATAAATTATTATTTTTACGAACGCGAACACATACATTCATATTTTGTATGCCAGCATTTCACCACGCTAACATCGCGCCACGCTAACATCGTGCCACGCCACGTCAGATGTTTAACAAAGCAAGTTGGCTTAAGCGTCACTTAAGTTGTAACATCAGTTAGGCATTTATACTGATACTATATGATATCGAGTAGGCATAACGCCCCTACCCCATAGGTATTTGCAGTATTAAGTAGCGCAGGTTCGCTCAATTATTCATGCAATTAACTGATTATAGCGACATCCGGCGACACGGCCCCAAACTATACATCGCTAGATATAGCATACGTTGTGGCAGGTACTTAGCATCTTAAATGCGATATAGTTACGCGGAGAACAACGTTACGGCGGCATCCCGTTGTGCTAAATTATGACGTAAATGTAAAGATGGTTAAGGACTGAAATAAGTAGGTAGGTTACTATTAACACGGAAGTTTCTGAGCTTGGAATAGTTATTATTTAATTACACGGAGGGTTTTATTTTGCTTTAAGGGTTACGTTAAGTTTTAAACGCCATACCTAAATATTTTTGACGCACTATAGTAAATAAATAAAAAAAAAAAAACCGAAATAAATATTATTATTATTATTATAGTGGATTAGTCAATGAGAGAAGTAAAGCACTAATTTAGCGCGGAATATTTTAGCACCTGAGCAAAATATGGGTGCGAAACTTCGCGTTTGAAATTAGTTTTCCCTAAGTTAAACAGTTATCTAAACACTCCACTTTTCATTTCGACTTTAAGGAAAATAAAAAACTATCAATTCAAAAAACAGTTTCAGTGATTTTCGGACCTTGTCCATTAATTGTTTTGTGAAGCCTTACTTCGGGCCTATTTCTATAATTCGTTTTTTTAGCATTAGAAAGAAGGTAAGCGACCTTGACGTGACTTTTTAATGAAAAACACTTTTGAAAAATAAGTCATAGCTGATATGTAACAATATGAAATGAAATATGGTCATCTCTCACACTCTTTTGGTTTCATAAGTAATAGTTACTTACTATTTTTAAAGCGTTTTTCAATAAAAAGACCCGTCAAGATTGTTTACCTTATTTCTAAAGCTAAAAAAACCGGTTGTCTGTAAAGTCGGTTAAAAAAAAATTCAAAAAACAAAATTGAAACCAGGCGGTCCATCCAAGTACCTGCTGACCGCGCCCGACGTTGCTTAACCTCGGTGATCGGACAAGAACCGGTGTTTTGTCAAATATCTTGAAAACGGTGCATCCTACGGCAAAATCAATGAAATTTTCATTCCCCCTTCAATACCGCCGCACCCCTCTTCCGCACTCAAAAAAAAATTATACTGAACTGAAATTTTTTAGTCAAAGTATATATTGTATACAGAAAAAACTTAACCTAAAAACAGAAGCGTTACACATTAGATGGGTTGTCAATAAAGTATAGCTACATTTCTACCTAAGTAATGTCTTTTTCCAAAATAGACAAAGATGCCTAAGCCTAACTCACAATCAGTCAAGTGTACGTTCATCATAGATAAACTACATCATGTACATCTATCAAGACCATAACAGGTCCTTACGGTCACACGTCGTACTACGGAGCACATTTCCTACCCCTTCTACACCCCTGCATGTAATTACTGTCAATTTATCACGTTGCATAATTAATTTTCATTTGTGAACCAAGTGTGTATTCTGTTACGTTACATTTGATCATTTATTCAGCATCAAAGGCAGCGTTTGATCGGGATAGTGTAACTTAGCGTGGGGTTTAGTAATTAAATGAATAAGGAAAAACTTTGAACATAAAGTGGCATTAGTTGTAATAAACTGAAACTAACTATACCTAGGGTAAGTGTACCAGTGAATGAACACTTAAGAAAATTTTCAACTTTGAAAATGAATTTTAGGCAGTTGGGCACAGTTTATTTAAAATATTACTTTTTGTATAGCACAACCACCTACTCTAGTTGGCTAACATCGTCATTTTTCAACAGTATTACTGCACAATTTGAAGATATATCACTATTTAAGGTAAAAAAATGGAAAATCACCAGTGAATGAACGCAAAATTCTAGTGAATGAACAAATGACTTTGAAAATGATGTTTTGTTATACCATAAAAATACAAAAGCGAAGTTATATTAACACAACTACCTACACCGTGTTTTTTTGATTTCCGTTAACTTTAAAGGGAAGATTATTCAGGTCAAATAGAGTTCATTTCTCGAAGAAACTGGTGTGTTAACTCTTACTATAATTGAGATATTCAATAATTAAAAATGTAATGGCTGAACCAGTGTAAGGGTCCTTCATTGCGACCTATTATTATTTATCTTTTAAATTTCGTCAGTAAAGAGCTTTCCATTCATAGCTATTCGCTACAAGGAGATCATTATAATCAATTAAGTAATTAATTAATTCGTTTTATTTTTAATTAAATTATTAATATTATTATTGTTTAACTCTAAGGATATAATGTTGTGTAAGTATGTATTATATATATGATGTCAAATTGATATTTTATTTTGCACCACACCTTTTGCTTGGCGCCCTTCACTTTAGTTTAAAACAAATGCTTAAGCCTAGGTTGTGTGTATTATTTATTATTGTAACAGGTGGAGCTGTCGTGTAGCTCAAATCTGGGCTCCACAGAAAACCAGCGTTGCTGCACTCACTGTGTAGCAACACATGCTGAGTGGAGACCCTTTTTTGGTGACAATTGGTGTCACTACCATAACAAAGTTATTTATTAGGCGTATTAATGTTGTTTTCTTTTGTTTGGTGGTGGTACTCTTGTAACCTTAAATAAAATATTTTTCTTTCTTTCTTTCTTTCTTTCTTTCTTTCTTTCTTTCTTTCTTTCTTTCTAATATTGATTTATTATTATGTACGAAAATCAAAAAAAAAATCGATTTTAACAAAAAACAATATACGGTCGCGTGCTTTAATTTGGGACCCACATAAGGTTGACAGTTCTGTCATATTTATAGGACTTCAAAGGATATTTTTGCACGCAACTCCGTCTGCGAAGCATTCGTTTATCCCTATCCCACGGGAACCGTGCGATATTCCGGCATAAAAAGTATTAAAGGTTTATTAAGGTTATAAACTACCTGTGTGCTAAATTTCACTAGAAAGAGTATGTTAAAGAGTAACAAACATTCACACATCCATCTACTTATACAAAATTTCGCGTTTATCATTAAGTATATTAATAAAATTGTAAATAAGTATTTATGATTAGTATCTCCATAAGCTCCTTGCCAATAAGTTGTTTTATTGTGTGCTCAAAGTATCCCATCTATGTACCGGATGGAAATGAAAACGTTTCGGAGGAGTTCGGTAACAAATACCGTGACACGAGATTTTTATATATTAGATATTCTGAAGTATGTTGCAAATGGGTTTCCTAACAAAATAGGGCCTAGACAATGTAAGAAAAACACTATTTTACTGACTTACTTGCCAAATGAAGATTCCAATTGAAAGTTACTTACAATACAAAGTACATGGAACATGAACACATTTTAGATCTAGTAGACCTCACCCACTCACCTTAGACAAAGAAATTTACATGTTCAATAATAAATGAACGTTCACCAGACGTTTAAATTGTATCATTCGTTAAACATCCCGACACTCACTTCACTTTATACATTCCTTGAAGCAAATTTAATTCTGAACGGAGGTAGGAGGCGGGAGAGTCTAATTGCCAATTTTCTCCTTACGCCATTTTTTTCAGCTTTTAAAAAGAAAATTCGTTAATGAATATTTAATCGGTGTAATCGCCTCGTCCGCCCGAATTAGGCCTCGTCTGCACTTAAGGATAGATTGTTTACTTAATATTTTTTACCGACTGCAGACAAAGGATGAACTTTGTAATTTTTTTCCATTTCGCCAATGTTAAAACCAAAGACAATGTATCATGTATGTATCTATTCTATGTATATTTCTGTGGTTAAAACCTTCTTATCATCATCTCTCAGGCTATAATAATATACCTACATGGCACTGCAAGGTACAGTCTCCTCTCCGAATGAGAGGACTTGGGCCGTAGTTCCCACATGGATCTGTTGCGGATTGGGAACTTCACATACAACATTGATTTTCTTCGCAGCTGTGTGCAGTCCAGGTTTTTCACGATGATTTCCTCTTGATGATGATTTGTTGATGATTTTAGTCTTGTCTCTGATGTCCTGTCAATCGTTCTAAGGTTAACTGGAAGCTTTAAGGGATAAGTACACCTTTGTACATCTGTCTCTCTTGTTAACAGGTAATTTCATATTTTATGTGAAATAAAGAGTTTTACATACATACACAAACATTTCCTTCACTGTAATGCTCATGGTAAATTTCAAATGAAAACTCAGAGGTGCGAGTGAGTCGACCCCACGACCCTCTGCTTGAGAGGCCATAGGTCAAACCAGTAGGCTACCACGGCTTTTTTATAAAGTCGGATGTATATAAATGCAACTTCTAACACACTTCCTTCGGACTTCGGTCCCCAGGCTAAATCGGCCCGGCAAGAAATCTCCCGTAGCCTTCCAAATCCAAAACCATTTATTACCATCATTATAATATATTATTATTATATCCCAGCCTACATACTTCCCGAGAGTTCTTGGGCCGTATTTCCCACGCGGGCCCATTGCGAATTGGGAACATCACACACACCATTGAATTTCTTTTTTTATTGCAAATTGTCGATACTCATACACCCTTACAGTTTTACTTTTACCTTTTTCTCTTTTTAATTTTATTTACAAGTTCCTTTGTACAGTGTAAAGGGTACGACTGTCATAACTTTAATTTCAATACTAGATAAAAAAAACCAGCCTGTATAATTCCTGCTCCCATGGGAATTCCGGAAAAATATATATCCTATGCCACTTCAAAATCCATTCAGCCGTTTAGGCAGCAGGGCGTGCCAAAGAATGATACATACATACATACATACATATATAAACATGAAACTACCGTGAGACTCACTCATAGTGAAAATACTCGACATGTTCGGTGCGCGTTTGGCAGCCGCCGTGACGTGTGACTCCGAGAAGAAGGGCTGCTTAGCCCGAAACATGTCGAGTTAAACTCGTTTTAAGACGTGAGTGATCCGTTTATTTTCACTACATACATACAGAAATACATACGCTCGGAAAACATAACCCTCCTTCGACAGTCGGGTGAAAAGACAGCCATAGACTAACCGGTATAACGATACATAGGTGGAATTGCGTGCCATTTTCAGTGAGCATTTTGCTTCTAATATTCTAAAAAGTCGTCTTAAGACGACCCCGCACTATCCCAACCGCCCGGGGGTAATCCGGCTCATGTATAATGTGCGCATATAAATTTCAATTTTAAACCGTGCCGGCTCGAGTTACGGCCATTTGCGGAATTACGGTCGCGGTAGAGCCGGAGCGCACAGAGCCCAGATGCGGTTAGTTTTTAGATAGAGGGAGAGAGAGAGAGAGATATTTATTTGCACATATTCATCATCATTATCATCATTTCAGCCGAAAGACGTCCACTGCTGAACATAGGCTTTCCCCAAGGCTCGCCAAACTGATCGGTCCTGCGCCATCCGCCTCCAACGCGTTCTTGCAACCTTAACTAGGTTGTCGCTCGATCTTGTTGGAGGCCTACCTACTCTGCGTCTTCCGGTCCGTGGACGCCACTCAAGAAACTTTCGGCCCCATCGGCCGTCAATTCTACGAGCGATGTGCGCTGCCCACTATGCCACTTCAGTCTGGCGATTCTTCGAGCTATGTCCGTGACATTAATTACACATTTTCGATACACAGAAAAAAGAAATTTGGCAGGAAATGATTTGAGATTGAGTTTTTTTTCCAACTTTCAATGTATTTTACTGTATTGATTTGTTGTATTTGATTATCAGGTTGTATTATTGGGTTTATTTATATTTTTATGTGATTTGAATTAAATTGTAATAGTTTTAATGTGGATGTCTGAAATATGATGGGCTCTATTGCTGCAAGATATAGTTTTTTTTAATGCGATGCCCAAGGCTGTAAAGGAAGTTGTTCGATTCAGAGTGACCCTATAATTAGTAGTCTTCAAATTTGACATAAATTTAAGTATAATACCTAATAGCAATAGAAAACTACCTAATTTCAGAATTTTTGGGATTTTCAACAGGATAAAGAAAAAACGGGTTTTTTGTATTCACTAACTGATGCCGATGATGCTAATGATGATGGATTTTCGGATGTTGCTTTGCGGAATCCCTTTATTCAATGAAAGCGATCTTCATCTCGTCCTATCTTCAGTTTCTTCAAGCTTTACCACAAATTTGAATTCTGCACGGACGAATGCGCGGATAAAACCTAGTAATTTAATATTTCACCTCTTTGTAGCCCAGGCCTCACCTCGGTATATATGGGCGACTGTACGTAATCAGGTAATGCGTTGCGTCGCCGCGACCGAATAAATAAACTAACGCCCTCTACGATAGTGTCCCGCGTGTGGTTGACATATACATATGTAGGACTTAATCTTACTTAATGTTATTAAGTGTTTACCATACAGTATGTTGAGTAAATAGCGGATAGAGGGTACATAGGACGTTCTAAGAAGCGGGTTTAGGTTTAGTAAAATTACCATCATCTTCGAGATCATTGCCCCAGAGGGCTTGAGCCATAGCTTCCAGGCGGGCAAAGTGCATATGGGGAACTTCACACACACCATTGAATTTCTTCGCAAGTGTATGCAGGTTTTTTCGCGATGTTTTCTTTAACCGTGAGTGAAGCTCATGGAAAATTTCAAATTTAATTTCGTACGTAAATTCAGAAAAGTAAAAAGTAAATTCACGACCCTCTGCTTGAGAGGCTATAACCTATAGAGGTCAAACCACAAGGATATCGCAGCTTTCACTTTCGATATATTGATGTATTTGTTTTTCTTTTTAAAATTACACCATACTTCGTAATAATTCGTAGTTCTTTTATTGTTGCTATTTACTTTTTACCTAGCTTGAGTTTGTGAAAAAAAGTCATTCATCAGTCAAAATCTCAGAGACTACTTATTAAAGAATCACCCCTATCGTCAACTACTCAAAAAACTCATGACAGCAAAGTCTTAACTACACATGACAACCGCACATCATCTCAGTACATTAAATCTAATAACATAATCCGAACTGACAATACAAATACGACTCTATTAGCCCCCTTCCTTGATCATGTTGGAAACCCATAAAAGGGATTAAAAATTGGAAAAATTGTGGCAGCATTGGTTTTTGACATTTGAATGGAGATTTTTGAGGTGTTGCGCTTTAAAAAATATTGTACTGACAGAACTTTATAAACGTTTACTAGGACTCTAGTGTTTCTCTTGGACATGGCGAAAGTTAACCCTTAAGTTGCATTTTTGTTTATTCATTGCCATAAGCAATAGTTTTCGATAGTCTTATGCTTAAGAAGTATGATCAACATGGGATACCTAAACATTAAATTATTGATCGGGACTGAATTAATTTAAGAAAACAAGGAAAATGGAGGGAAAACAGAAACCAACATTATAATTTGGGCCAATTTGGAGGGCACAGGGGTCCTCTCAAAATTTCGACTTGGACTCACGCGGGCCCAGTCCGGATTGGAAACTTCACACACACCATTGAATTGACTTGCATGCCTAAAAGTATAATATCCTTTCGAACATCCCAGAACCCTAAATAAAGATTCAGTCGTCAATCTGGCTGGGCGTAATCCCGGGTATGAAATAATAACATTTGCGCAAAGCCGCGGCCGCTAATGCACCGGTTCCCAGTGGACTTTAAACTGCTTACAGGTTTAAAAAGGCGGGTTTAGGGCTGCGTACCCCGGCAAAGGCAAGAAGCCTGGTTAAAGACAGGTTTCAAGTCTCAATGTTTTAATATCGACTTAGTGATTAAAGAAATTGGAAAAGGACGGGTTTCTGCTGCTGTATCGCACACAGTCTTTGGGGTCGCCATTAGTCACGTGATATTTTAGCAACTTTTAACCCCCTCCCCCTTATGATACGTGGTGATATTGGAGACCCCCTCTACCTACCCAAAATCTTGTGTATTTAGTTATGATGACGGTTAGTTAGAAGAGCTGGGCGGCTGTTGTGTCGAATCCTTGCTTTTCGGTTTAGAAATCGTGTCGTCTACGAAAAATTAAACACATGTGATATACTACACCCCCTCTCCTCTTTCTTCGAGCTTCATGGATGTTCCCTTTCAGGTGTGGTTACGGAGCAGCAAGATAAGAGGTTGTAAGTATTTTTTATTATAGGCTATCAGAGCGTGTGAATTTAGTTACTTATCAAAAAAAAATCGCCCAAGTGCGAATCAGACTCGCACACCAAAAGTTCCATATAAATTTTTAGGTATGTCAAAATATACTCTAAACAGCCGTATTTATAAAACAATTATTAAAGCTCTGTTTCTAAGTATAATCTATACAGAGTGGTGTCATCAGTGGTGTGTGTGTGGTTTTATATTGTAGGTTAGGTTGACCCCCGTTCATTTTAATTTAATTTAATTTTTGCTATTTATTGTTGTAACCGACGGACAAGTCGGACAAATGGGGTTCCATTCGTCACTCTTCGCGTTCGGAACCCTTAAAACGCCTACATTGAACGCTTTCTTTAACATACGAACAGTTTTCGTAATCGCGTCTGCCATTTTTAAAACGCGGCAACCCCTACCCCCTTGTAAGCCGCAATAACAAACAACGTTAGTGTTGTTATAAAATTTATGAAGAATTATAGAGGCAGCTCTATAAGACGGTATTTAAGGACAAAGACGCTTTTAAACTTAACGCAGTCTGGTTGTTTACTTCCATTTGTTAGGTCGGATCATCATCATCATCATTATTTCAGCCGAAAGACGTCCATTCCTGCACCATCCGCATCCAACGTTGTTATGGGTCTACAAATTGGATGTAAGTGAAACGAAACATGAATATAACTAACACTATAATTAGGTATAAACTGGTGCACGAATAATTGACACACTATTAAGACTTAACGACTAACTTATGACTAGATACTTATACTAGATGTTGAGCGCCAGGAGGGGTTTTGACGCAGTCAGGGATCCCTGCCTATCCAATGCCACCGGCTAGCGTCTAGGGCTGGAGCTCATTCCGTGCTAATCAAAGTGATGAGCTCAAGACTTAAAGGGCATTTCCAAACGCTAGAACAAACATAAGTTTGTTACTACAAAATGTCAATTTAATTATAGCCGATAAAACAAAGATTGTACAAGCATTCCACTTACCCCTTTGTCACAAAACACGCGCAAAACAATATATAATTTCGGGATTTTTACTTTAATTTCACTTTAAAAATGTCGATAGTAATTCAGGTTGAATTGTGAGGGTACATTCCTCCTATTAGCTACACCTCACGACACACGTTCGTCTCTGTATCAAGACCTTGACCGTAATGGCTTGCCTCTCGGCTAACATCGTTATTTGAATCATACTTTTAACTTATTACTTACTTACTACACAATCTAAAAAAAATAGAAAAAGATACTTTGTCACGAGACGGGATTTGAACCATAGACCTCCTGCTCTCAAGTCGCCCTAAGGTGCCCCTGCGCCATCGAGTTAATTACAAGGTGCTCGGAAATACGCGATCGGTTTCCTAGTAGCTGAGTGACGTCATGACATTGCCCTAACACTTATACTAGGAGTCTTAAAAACTGGTCATGACATGTACCTCCTCCCTCAAGAAAAAAAAATGCCATTATTATTATTATTTTTTTATTTTTTTTTATGCTAGGGGCTTCAGATCTTTCACATGCCAGTTACCTAAGCATTTGCCAAAAGCATTGTTTAAACGAAAGATGTTGTTCGACACTTTATCAATAATGATTGCCTTTTCATATTTAGGAGCCAGTTTTGCCATAAACTTTTTGGGAGCATTAGACAAAAGCTTAGTTCTTTTCCAGACTGCATCTCCTACCCTAAAATTGTTACTCGACCTACGCTTACTGTTATAGTACTGACTACTTTGTGCATGAGCTGCTCGCAATCGCCTCTGAACCTTGTTATAAATGTCATTTCTACATTCTATCTGCTTAATGTACTCCGTGGCATTTATTTGGTACGTATCATCGGGATCGCGTATTGTTTGGTCTAACCCTGGCCGTGACAGGTTTGGCACCGTGGTTTCTCGACCAAAGAATAAATAAGACGGCGTGAAACCCGTTGTTTCATGTACCGCGGTTCTGATAGCATGCCCTATTTCTGGCAAATGGGTGTCCCATGTATTATGTTTGCCTGGCTTCGTGTACGTAGCAATCATAGTGCCTATTACACGATTAATGCGTTCTGTCGGATTACTCTGTGGATGGTAGTTTGGCGTGAACCACAGTTCGCTGTTGTACTTCGCCGCTGTATCTTTGAAGAGCTGAGAATTAAATTGTCTACCATTGTCACAGATAATTGATTTAGGAGCGCCAAACAACAGGAATTGTTTTTCCATTATATCACATATCTTGTCAGCCTTTCCTGTCCTCAACGGAAACAACAGTACAAACTTACTGAACCAACATGTTATGACCAATAGCATGGTGTTACCATTCTTACTCTTCGGAAAAGGTCCCATCAAGTCCAAGGATATTATTTGCCACGGATGCTGTACCTCTCTATGTCGTCCCATAAGTCCAGCCGGTACTTGTTGCGATACTTTGTGTTTGGCGCAACTCTCACATTGCTGTACGTACTGCTTCACCTCTTGAAGCAAGTTTGGCCAAAAGTATCTCTGCTTAATCTTAAAATAAGTTTTTCGAATACCCAAATGTCCAGCCGTAATGTCATCATGACATTCTTTAAGCACCTTAGATCTTAATGCCTCCGGCACATATAGCTTCCAGTTGTCTTCAGAGTTAGGAAACTGGCTTAGTAAAACCTCTTTATACAGCAAATTGTTACAAACCTTCCACCCAGACGGCTTCTTTTGTTTTAACACGTCCCTAACTTTGCCTCTATACCATTCATCCTTGTGTCTTTCCAAGATATCTATAGTAAATATTTCTGTATTAGTGTCATTTTCCACACCTCGGGACAGAGCATCCGGTACTGTATGTGCTTTACCTGGCCTGTGCACAATATCGTAACTGAACTGCTGCAGCTTCATCGCCCATCTGGCCAGTCGTCCATGAGGATCTTTCAACTTATGGAGCCACTGTAACGCACTATGGTCTGTAACTACGATAAAATGAACACCGTCTATGTAAGGCCTAAATTTCTCTATTGCATAAACAATGCTCAGTAGCTCTCTTTCAGACGTTGAATATTTTCGCTCTCTATCATTGAGCTTCCTACTCAAATATGCAATCGGTTGCTCGCCATCTTCATTCTTCTGACACAGTACTGCTCCTATACCGTTCTTAGATGCATCACATTGTATGATGAAGGGCTTCGAATAGTCGGGACATGTGACCACGGGTGTTGAAGTTAACAGCGTCTTTAACTTCACGAACGCCGACTCTGCCTCGTTGGTCCAGACCAATCTCTTATTCTTCTTTCCTTTAGTTAGATCATGAAGTGGAGCTGCGACGATGGAAAAATTCTCAACAAATCTCCTGTACCAGCTAGCCAATCCAATGAACCTCTTTAATTCCGTGTAATTTCTTGGCCTAGGAAAGTTGATTATTGCTGTTACTTTTTCTGGATCTGTTCTCAGTCCTTTTTTGTCTATAACATAGCCTAAATACCTTAAACTTGACCTGGCAAACTTGCACTTGTCCACATTTATTGTCAATTGTGCTGAATGTAAAATGTTCATCACCTTCTCAATTAAGGTCATGTGCTCCTCAAATGTTGAAGAACATATCACTATGTCATCCAAATATGCCCAGACCTTATCCTCATTTGAGTGGAACAAAATGTCCATCAACCGTTGCTGGGTTTGAGAGGCATTTACTAATCCAAATGGCATCACCTTAAAATGAAAGAGCCCTCTCCCCGGGACTGCAAACGCTGTTTTCTCTTTACTACTATCTTCTAATGGAATTTGCCAAAACGCCGAATTGAGATCAATGGTAGTCAAAAATTTTGCATTTCGCAGATTGTCTATAACCGTTGAAACCCTCGGTAAAGGATAGGTATCTCTCTTCGTAACCCTGTTCAGTTGTCGGCTATCCAAACATAACCGATTGTCCCCATTTGGCTTCTTGACCAATAATACCGGAGAGCACCAAGCGCTATGTGACGGCTCTATCACGTCATCTTTTAACATTTCATTTCTTTTAACTGGTCATGACAACGTGTTCCCGCAACCTTAACCAGGTCGTCGCTCCATCTTATTGAAGGCCTACCTACACTACGTCTTCCGGTCCACGAATGCCATTCGAGAATCTATAGCCCCCATTGGCCATCAGTTCTACGTGCCTTGTCACGTTTTTTATACTTGCGTTTGACCACAATCACGCTTGATGGATAGCGGAAATGAGGTCTACGATGGAACACGCTTGCCTAGTAAATGCTCATTCACCCTAGACTTGAAATGGCCAGATTGTAGTGTTCAGGGAACACAGACGCAGGCAGGGAATTCCACTCTTTAGCTGTACGGTTTACTTGTTAGGTTGGATGATTGAACGAAAAATCTTATAATGATAAGTACTAAATGTTTCTAAATACGAAATACCCTTTTATCAGACGACAAGCTAGGCCAATTGTAAGATTAAATTTATAGTTCAATGGCTGTCTGAGGGGAATAAATGGGGACCCCCTCTAATTTTAATGTTCAGAATATTCAAAATATTCAAAACTTCAGCAATTCAGCTATAGGTAGGTTAGTACTATTAGGTACTTTCGCTTATAATGTCTAAATCAGTTTTTATTATACACATGAATGATAACTATGTAAGAGCCCGAATTCCTCAAAAATTAATTCACAGGATTCTATGATGATTTTTGTGAAAAGAGCACGTAGGTGGTACTCAGATCTTTGATCCTGTGCAAGGTGACTTTATATACACTTTTTCTTTTAAAATTATTATACCAAAATTCATTAAACGATGGCGATGAAGAGGTAAGATATTTTTCGGAAAAGGCATTAAGTTATGGCACTTAATATAAGCTTAATATGAGATTTATGGTGAAGGAAAACATCGTGAG
Organism: Archips crataeganus; assembly: GCA_947859365.1. Taxonomy (NCBI): domain Eukaryota; kingdom Metazoa; phylum Arthropoda; class Insecta; order Lepidoptera; family Tortricidae; genus Archips; species Archips crataeganus. Next base: position 4,424,820 of record OX402061.1, on the reverse strand, counting down.
GAAACCTGGATACACCTGCGAAGAAATTCAATGGTGTGTGTGAAGTCCCCAAAGCATGGGAACTACGGCCCAAGCTCTCTCATTCTGAGAGGAGGCCTGCGCCCTACAGTGGGCGTATATAGGCTGGGATGATGATGATGATGATGATGATTGCGCTTTATTTATTGCGTTGCATGAATAAGGTTGAAAGTCCCGGTGAAAACACAATTTTATTTCTTACTCTCGTTACAACAAGCCCCCCGCTCCCCTACTTGCGGTCATTGAATAATAACTAAGACTTGAAAGTTAAATTTAAAAATAAAAATAAAAACAAAAGCTAAGTTTAAGTTATAAATCAAAACAGTGCCAATAGACTCTTCAAATAAAGACCGTCCTCAAGTCCATAATTGAAACGCATTTGTTCAAATTATGCATTTAAATTGTTATTGAGACGGCATCTTCCCGGCCTTCTCATAAATTTTAATAGAAGCCACGAGTTATCAAATTAGAAAAATTAAAGTGATAAATAAAGTCCTATTAAGCGTTATTGCGTAAAAAAGGCATAAATTAATGCGGACGGAAAAAACGGCAGACGAGCCAGTTGAGTTTGTCAAATGGGGAAGGGATGTGGGAACTTGATGTCGATGGTTTTATCTTACCGTAACTTAGACTTTAGATTTAGAATTTCATGGATGCTCCGCCACTCCGGAATTTAATCACGTGATGAAGTATTGATTAAATGATCTCGACGTTTTAACCACATTGCAACGGCAATGGTCTCGAGTAGACTGAAGTATAGGGGGTATGTATTACAATACCGAAGTACGAAAGGCCGAATGTATTAAAACATCGAATGGGTCAAAAGACCGACACGATTTTATTCTGAAACCGTAAACTTTTTAGAATTTATTAAAACGGCATCATACAGAACCCATTAGGTTAGGTTAGGTTTGTTTTATAACAATCTTAAAAAGTTAACGGTTTCAGAATAAAATCGTGTCGGTCTTTTGACCCATTCGATGTTTTAATACATTCGATCTTTCGTACTTCGGTATTGTAATACATAGCCAGTATAGGATATCGCGCTTGTTAAGCCGTGCGAGTTTTTCAAATTAACCGCATTTTGATCATGATTATGTACTGTCTGAAATATTTCTACAATTTGTTGGTCACTATCCTTTATTAGAAAAACTGAGTTAGTGCCAAGTTTCTTGCGGCGTATTCTTAGCAATCATGGTCTTTCCGAAAGCGCTGGTAGGTTAAAAAAAAGACATGTGAAAGAGCCCTATCTGGAGCTAATTAAAGGCATTCACTGTCAATATCCCGTACCGAATACGTCCAAAATATTGCAAAATTCAGTGTATTTTGATGTCCTTTGCTTATCGTCTATCGTCTGGGATAGTCGAAATCCCCTGGCATCTGTCAAATTTAGCAGATTTTCAATTTTAACTCCAAAAAATAAAACAAACATGAAGTTAAAACCATCCCCTGTAAAACGACATGTAGTGGATACGCGATAAATGCGTGTGGTAAATAAGCGGATTTGCACTACCCCCGACAGTATGTCGATATCGATATGGATGCTGAAGCCATCACTAACGGCTCACGTGTGCCCTCTAATTACGCGCTTAAATTGTATTAATTAAAGCGCTTGTGGAAGGGTTTAAATTAAATGGCATTTCTGTTGCCAAGAAACACAATCCCACCATCCGAAGTGTATGAGGGTCATTAACATAAATTAAAATAACAATTAATTCAAATGATCTGTTACTTCGTTACGTTTGTAATCATTGTTTGTTTTTTTAGATAATTGTTATCATTCTACACTAAAGTCCAAGCACACTTATCCATGATTAACATAGGCGACTATAATAACACATGGACTTTTTGACCGTATAATCTGCAGATTGGTTAAGGTTAGGGTAATTTTATAACAATCTGGTAAAGTTTAAAATTTGTGAAAAAATTTCATTTTAACAAATGTCCATAATACCTTTGCGTAATAGTGATATTTTATGATGATCGTAACCCCGGCACCACACATGGCACAAATGTTTCAGCGCATATTTGAACACGTATTTCAATACAACAAATAAGCAAATCCCGGTGCTTCACATGTGATCAAGTGCGTGTTCAAATATGTGTTGAAACATTTGTGCTATGTGTGGCGCCGGAACCGACGGAAGCTGTAGAGGGAGGAAGAATAGGGATTGTCTGAGCCAAAGCGTCCATACTTCGATGGTTTGGACACGTGGAAAGGTTGGGAGAGGATCGAGCCGTGATAAAAGTGTACTTGGGACGACCGAGTGGACGTAGACCGGTTGGTCGTCCCAGGTACCGCTGGAGGGACGAGCGAGGTCCAGAGGGATCTTTCGGATCTCGGGGTCGAAGGCTGGCTAGAGCTAGTCCAAGATCGCAAAGCATGGCGTAGTCTGTTGTCGGAGGCCAAGACTCGCTTCGAGTCACTGCGCCCAGCTAGTATTAGATAAGTTACCTATGTAGAGCGTGGAATTGCATGTGTAGTGGTATTGTGTGTTTATAGGCATTCCACTTTAGTGAGAGACAGACAACAATTTAGAGATCTCTCTCTCCAATGCCTATAAACACACAATACCAAACATATGTAATTCCCCGTTCTCAGTAATTTATCTATAGTAGTAGTAAATTTTCAACAGGTTTATCATTGCTTAGTACAAGTAAAACGTGAAAAACCTTCAAACTCGTTTAAGAGAAAATAGAAAACCATTTCCAATTTATTTCCGATCGCCATCTAAACTCCACAAAACTACAGCCAGTAATTACGCCTCATCCTATAAACTACGAACTCGTTAGGGTAACGAAACTAACGTAACAAAACGGGTGTAACGGTAACGACGTTACTGTCTACTCGTTTGTCGTTAATGTTCCTGGCAAAGACTAACTGAAAAGATAGACAATGCATTTGCACCTGGATTAAAGTTACACGGGGTATAAGCCTATAGCTCCAAAAATCAGATACATTCGCCTATGTAGATAAGTCAACGAAATAAATGTTTTTTTCAAAAATCAAAAGACCTACCTGTCTTTAATTTAGGCTCTAACAAATCCTTATAAACGTCAAAATTAATCTTCAGTTCAGAAAACCTCTGTTGAAATATATCTGGCAAGAAACTTTTGTTGTCAATGCCATTCCCTCTTTTTACGGTCCAACGTGGCCTCAAATTAGTTGGTGGCTGGTGCCAAGAAACCAGCATGTAGAGACGGCTCTACTTGACAAACGGAATTAATATTCTCTGGGTTTTCATTCACGCTATTGTCCGTATTGTCTAACGCTTCTGGCGCTTGCCTTCGCTTCCACCATCTCTTTCTGTCATCATCTTTTACCGTTTGACAGAAAGAAATAATGATAGCGAAAGCAAGCGTCAGAAGCGTTAGACAATAAGCCTGCAGATAATACATAAATTGTGAGTAATATAGATTTTAACAGTTGTAAGAACATAGTTACTTTAATATTTAAAGTTAAATGGAAAGAAGGCCAAAGGTAATTTTGAGTAATGCGTTGTCGCCATCTTATACTATTATACTATTTGACAGATACTTAATACAGATGGATTTTGTGACTGTGATTGTAACCGTGCTCATATAAGACAGTCTACAGTATCTGACTAGATCACTGTTATAAATATCTCAGCCTAAACGCACTTGTGTGTGTAACCTCACAAACTTAATAATATTTTAGTAGGTAAGTACTTTTTATTCGCTCCTTACACGCTATCCACTAAGATGTTATTCGTTCGTTGCGCTTACCAAGTCTATTTTGGCAGCATGTCTGTGGTCCCAACTCTTTTGGTAAGGTCGCCAATGCAATTTGACAGGTACTGCCTGTCGAATAGGATTCGATACGGTGCGACAAGTTTATTCGTTAGAGCTGGACAGCGTTGTCCGGGAATCTAGTTACGGTTGCCATGGCAACGATTTGGGGTTTAGGCTGCGAGTATTTTAAGCAGAGGTGCATCGTTTAGTTCAAAGAGTGACAATTTGAAAGTCCATTCAAATGTTATAAAAAATACCTAAGTTTGTCTGGTACGTAACAAGGAGACTTTTACAGACTTGCTGCGGCGAGCTTGATTGGTAGTAAAATTAATCAGTTTTGTAAAAAAAAACATTTAAGCATACCTACTGTTCCTACTTGCATTGTACAGTCAACCAATTTGATTCATGGCCCGCCGGAAATGTAGAAACAAACAAGTCTTGTTAACATATAACTGCTTGTAAAATTCAAAAATACTTAGGTACTTTACTTAATTAAATGAACATCGCTACTCTTGTTTTTTTTTAATCAGCATATCTTCCCTCTGTCTATATTTCGCTATATACGAATATATCCTCTGTATTCGATTCGCTATCAAAATCTCATTCGAATACACGAAAAAGTTCACCAAATTGATTATATCGGCGCACTACTTAATAAAGAAGTCGTTATTCAATTTCTGTTCACAAAGAACGCAATTCATTTAAATTTGCTTCTCGCAAACTTTGGCGCCGCCTCACGATGACTCGAGTCATAACTTAACTACTAAGTCAGCTATCGGGCACGAACTAAGTAATGGGTCATACAATACAATACATTAACTCTTTATTGTACACCACAAATAATACAATACAAAAAACAAGGACATGAAAAAATATAAAGGTAAACAATGTCACAGCGTTAGGGCTCAGGCCTGAAATGTCCGTTTTCCTAAAATGTGTCTTTCCCAAAATGTCTGCTTTTCCATAGTGTCACGTCTTTTGTTTTTTATTAAATTTAACCATTGTTCACAAAATTAGACCAAACCTAATACTATAATGTCTATAATAAATAAATAGATATCACGGGAGCATTCACACAAATTGACCTAGTCCCAAACTAAGCAAAGCTTGTACTAATGGGTAGTTACTAAATAGACAACGGATAAACTTACTTATACAGATAAATACATACTGAAATACAATGCATATTAAACATCCATGACTGGAGCACTAACATTCGTATTTTTCACACAAATATCTGCTCCGACCGGGAATCGAACCCGGGACCTCAAGCTTCGTAGTCAGGTTCCCTAACAACTAGGCTATCCGGTCGTCTATATATTAATAATTAATACTATGAGTAAAAATCCATATCCATACTAATTTATAAATGTGAAAGTATGTTTGTTTGTTTGTTCTTATTTCACGGTGAAACTGAGCGAAGCGACGGATTGCCGTGTTTTTTTGTAAGAAAATAGTTGAAAATATCTCCTTCGCACGAGAAAACACGTTTTAATCTACTTCAGCGGGAGCGAAGCCGCGGGTATCAGCTAGTTACAAATAAATCCATCTACAAGCGGATGCAGGTAAAAATGTTAAATATGTACTGTGTCAGATTGGGTTTGAATTCTTTATTATACATTTTTAATTATACTTAATACCTAATACCTGCTAATAAGTATTTTTCTTTTATAGTGATTGAAGACTAAATACAAACTGAAACATGACTGAAACACTGAAGCGTTGGTCTTTTTTCTGGGGTTTTTTCTGTGTATCCATGTTTCAGTTCGTATTTAGTATGAAATATATGGATTTCACGGGATGACCGTAAAAGTAATAAAAAATGAAGTTGAAACAAAAAAAAAATAAAAAAAAACTTGTTAAAGTGACTGAAGACTTATACACAATCGTAAGACGTGTTGTACCTAGGGTTGCCAGGTACCGGCTAGCTGGACATTTTGGCTTTTTATGGACGTGGGCGGCCAAATATTTTCTCGCTCGGCATGTTTTTCAAACCTAGGTTAGGCTAAAAAGTTGAGAACAGAATGTTCAGAACATATGTCTGGTTTTGAAAAAGCTATGATAAGCTATTACCCTATCGAAGACGGTACGTCCAGCTTTTAGGGTAAAATGTCTGACCAAATTAAGCGCCGAGCCAGCTTTTGTGTTTTTGCACCTACCAACCCTAGTAGTAGCCATATACTCGCAGTAACGTGATGATGAAATGATGTTTGATTACGATATTTTGTATAGCTGAATGCGCGCGCGCGTATCAAACCTAACGAACTAAACCTTAAGTAGATGTAGATTTGTAACGCTACTTTCTTTATCCAAAATAAACTCAATATAAGTGTAGTTTCGCGAGGCAAACAAGCAAGAAGGATGCCGCCCCGCAGTCAGACGTCAAAGGCACGCGATTCCTCGCAAATTGCGTTTGCGCGTCCCGCGGGCGCCCGACGAGGCCTTATCGAGTTTGCTCTCAAAGAGCCGCCATTTTTAAAACTTCTATCGACTCAGGTACAGCGCAAGGTCCTGAATCGATTCTCGGTACGGCCAATTGTGGTTCCGCTTTGTTCTTTACCTACGGTTGACGAAGTTACCGAGTTTCGGCGTACGAATAATTTGTGTTCCCGGCCACGCGATGCGATTACGAGTTCCGACAATCCGATCCGGCTGCCGGAATCCAATGAGCGCGAACCGCTTGGGCGGATCGAGTTGCGCGCCGAACTTCATTTGTTTGAATTATAATAACATCAGGCGCGCGACGCCGCTGAATTTTACTTTAAGAGTTTGTCAAAGGGAATCAGAATGCTAATTGTCGCGAGACGCCTGCGCTCTCGCTTTATTAGCAGATGAATCCACACGAAAAGAATTATAGAAACACACAACGCGTAATGAGCTCATTTCTATTCAGCGAGCGAATTGGTAACTCGGTGAAACTCATAAGATCATGCGCGGACGGTTTATTAAACGAAAACAGAGCTGCGCCAGCACTCTTGTTAAAAGATAAATTAGAAAATTCGTCGGACGTGGAAATGTATTCGCGGATCCAATCTCGCGCTCCCCGAGGCGCGCTGGTAATTGCTTAAGAGAAAAATCCAAATGAGAAATGAAAAGGGAATCCCTTTTCCAAGGAAAAATTATATAATTGAATATCTCTTTCGTAAGTATTATGAGGTATAAAATATGATAATCGAGTTTTTGCTTACGGTGGGCGAGAGAGCCGCGGAATACGGAAATGAGGGGCGGCGCTTGTTTGCTGCTGATGGGATGTTTACCCGCGCACTAGATATGAACACTCGCCGCCGCAGCTTCAGACATTTGTCTCACATTGTGGTCTCTCGCATTGCGTATTTAAAACATTTAATTATGTATAAACAAGACTTTTATGATTATACTTCATATATGTTATTTGAGTTATTAAGGGGTTAGAACGGGCTCTACGTGGCTGCTGCATCGCCTGTACCTTTTCCTTTAAACTTTGCTCAAACCACCACACATACATTCACGAAATACATCAAAAACGTATTTTTAACGTAACGTATTTTTTTAAACGTTTTTTGAATGTTGTGTCATTTTCACAGACGTGATTTCAAAAATCGGTTTGTGTTTAAATCTTGATCTTTTATTTTTGGTTGGTTGTGGAAAAGGTTGAGTACCTAAGTAGGTAAATTTGCAGCGATGTGGTTTGGGTCTTTGGGTCGTGATTTATTGGGAAAATAGACACGTCAATCGCCATATTTATTGTAAGGATCGCAGGTGGTCATCGAACTAGTAAGAGATCTCGTACAATACCACAAAAGTGCCACATTAATGCAACAGATGGCGTCACCTGCACTTCAACTAGACCGTTACTCGCATCATATTTTCCAACTCACAAAATTAACCTCAACTCCAACTCAAGCTCAATCGAATCAATAAGCCTTCTCAAAACCAATTGCCGTCGGTGTCATCCCCTTACCCCCACTTGCACATCAAAGCGATCGACGGAATGTATCGTTAGAATAGAAAAAAAACGGAATGCGATTTCAGCGCCCCCGGCCGGTCGTTTGCAATCACGAGTGTTTGTGTCGTGATATCGTTACGACACGGCCGTGACTAGCTTGCTTATTGGTCGGGATTTTTCGCGGGCTAATTTCGCTGCAAAGTTCGTGCAAGGGTTTTTTTAAATAGCTGGTCAGGTATTCAGTTGTCAGAACATTTATAACGTATTGTTATTTTAAAGGTTTTGACGTCCGAGTGAAAAATGGAATTCTTATAATGTAAAATACTTTGAATTTGAATTTGAATTCGAATTTGAATTTGAATTTTTGAATTTGAATTTGAATTTGTAACCCTTACACAGGTGCCTGTCTGTCCATCTGTCACAGAAAATTTATTTCGAACTCGACTCGACTAAGTTGGCACCTAGCGAGTTGGCTAGTTATTCATAATTAGGGCTTGAATAATTGAGATTATTTACAAAAACGCAACATTATGTAATATTTTACATCCACTCTATAATAATCAGAAAAATATAATATAATAACATACATACTAAGTATAATAATGCTAGTGTGGACTGCCCTTTACTAACCGAGTGAGCTGAAGCAAAGTAAATAACGATATATGAAAAGCTCCGGATCCAAACAGAATTTGTTATCAAAATAGGCGTTTACCCGCCTAACTTACTACACAACCTAAACGGTAAATCACCCCCATGATCTAACTTTTAGGGTTCCACCGGCAGTCTGCAAGCTGTGGGTTAGGCACGTTAAAATAAAAACCTAACCTAAAATGTCACGATAATTCCCACTAACAAAATAAACGTGATAGTTTGTATGGGTGGATGAATGTGTGGATGTTTGTTACCTTTCACGCTAAATGATTTAATGGATTATGTTATTTCTGATGAAATTTGGAACACAGATCGTTTCTAACCTGGATTGACATTATAGAATACCTACGTTTTATCTTGATCTTTTTTACATTGTTTCTTAGTTAGCCGCCAAGATAACATTCTTTGTATGTACCTAAGTACTTAGGAATGGAAGAGCTTGAGTCAAAGATTTGTGAAAAGAGTTAAGAGATCCTTTAAGTGTCTCTATGTTTAAAAAGAAGTGAATTAGAGCGAATAAAAATACAAGACTAAAATTTTGACTTTTGTTCCCACACGGGCTTACCGCGGATTGGAAACTCACACATACAATCGAATTGTTTGGCAGGTGTATGCAGAATCCATATTGCCTAATGCATGACCATAGTAAAAATACACGGATCACTCACGTCTTAAAACGAGTTTAACTCGACTGTTTCGGACTAGGTATTACTAATCCATAGCCCTTCTTCCCGGAACCACACGTCACGGCGGCTGTCAAACGTGCACTACGCGCTACCGCTCTGCTCGCGCAAACTCTCTTTAAGACGTGAGTGACCTGTATATTTTCACTATAAGTGAGTCTCACGGTAGTTTCATGTTTAAAATGCATGACACTAGTAATAACATTGCGTTAGACAATAAACGTACAGGTTTCTTCATTCATATTAGGTATTCCTAGCCGACTATCATGTCCGCCAATTTTCTACAACCCCACGGAACCTCACCAGCGGACGACACGTCTCGCGCTTCACCATTTTTATCCGAAGGCGGGGCCCACCCCCAATAACTGTTATTACACAAAACAGGTATAAATAATAGCTTCTCGCAGGTATACGGCGAGCAATTTCATTCATGAATAATTCAGCCGAGTCCGCCCCGTAAATGTGTTACGATTTTTCATAATAGCTCCTTTTTGATGTTTCCGCGTATCACTCACGCCCTCTAGCGGGCATTTGCCTTCGCGATGTGCAGTTTAGTTTTATATTCCTTTTCCATACCGGCGGACAGAGGCGTAAGTGATTGTTAGGGATCCCCAAAAAATAGCGCAACCTAAGATATACAATACATACAAGTTTTAAAATTGATCTGGAATATTTCAACTAGTTAGGCTTAGTTTGATTGGACACCCTGTAAATAAATCTATTTAGAATGTTTTAATAAAATTGTGATTCAAGGAAAGAATTAAAAATTCTGATGAAAATTAAGTTCAAAGTCAATTTAGGCTGTAACAATTATAGTCATCATTTCAGCCGAAAGACGTCCACTGCTGAAAATAGGCCTCCCCAAGACTCGCCAAACAGATTGGTCCTGCGCCATCCGCAACCAACGCGTTCCCGCAAACTTAAACTGGTCGTCGCTCCATCTTATTGGAGGCCTACCGAAATTGCGTCTTCCGATAGCAAAAACCCGATAAGAATCGTCACCGACCGATTTAACGACCGCTTTAGCCTAGTTGGTAGTGACCCTGCCTACGACGCAAGAGGTCCTGGGTTCGAATCCCGGTAAGGGCATTTATTTGTGTGATGAGCACGAATATTTGTTCCTGAGTTATGGATGTTTTCTATGTATTTAAGTATTTATTTATCTATATAAGTATGTTTATCGTCGTCTAGTACCCATAGTACAAGCTTTGCTTAGTTTGGGACTAGGTCGATTTGTGTAAGATTGTCCCCTAATATTTATTTATTTATTATTTATTTATTTATCAATTGAAGAATCCTGCAATTAACTCAACAGGGTACCTACATTTTTTTTAAACAGTTCTACAATATTATTTAAACACAGTAGATACGCTATTTGAAACTAGGGATCGCCAATGCGGCTCGGAATTATTTCCAAACATCCCTTTAATTTCCTAATACGCCTCATGTATTAGTTAGTGTCATCTTGATCATCGACATAACAGAAAATCTTCACAAGGATATTCAGCAGAGCTAACTCAAAACATCTGTTGATATATTCCGTATTCATTTTTAGACATCATTTCTTAACCCATGTCAAAGGATAGTTCAGTGTTCAGAATATTCTAGACATTTTGAATTAATTCGGTTGCTTGCCAGTGTTTCAAGCGTTCATACTACTTTATCAACATTAATTGTTCAGCTCGTAAATTTCCACACAATTACTCTCGCACTTCCCAAACGGTCATCGCATTAGACACTTAAAACTTAATTAAACGCGTCAATTAACCCGTCACTGCTCGCTTTCGCAACCCTTCGCCCGCATGCACCTAATTGCCCACATTTGTATGACAAATAGGTTTAAGTTCGACCCGTTTTTGACGCGATGTATGGCAGGCCCGTTGATTTGACCCTTGTACGGGTTGCGATAGATGCGGAGTGATTTGTCGTCATTTAGGAACTATTAGAATGATCTTGTAGGCATGGTCACAACGCAAATAAATATCAAGGAGAGGGTCAACTACAAAATGCTACCGAAACAACTGAATCGTGATCCTCAGTGGGACCTTTTCACAGAAAAAAATATAGTGACATCGCATTGCACAAGGGGATTCATTATAAAACTTACTGTGAGGACGTTCTAATGTAGATCGCGAATTAGATGGTTCATCAAGATCAAGGCATTATTCTACTCAGCACACCTATATCAATAACTTAATGACGATATGGGTAATGGAAGGATTACCAGGGCAATGATACGTTAATTTCGATTGTATTCGGAACTTAAACACATTTTTTCTACATTTCGGTTATATTACAGCGGCCAACGTCACAGATATGCTCTGAATACAATAGAAATTATGAGTGAAACTTGCAGAAATTTAATACATTTTAACACTTTACACTCACACTTTTAAAAATAGAGTGACAAACCAGTATAAGTTTTTGTTAAAACAATAATTTTTAATACATAGTTTTTTGCTAACTGGACCTTGTATTGTAATCTTATCTACATAAACATCCGTACCAAAGTTTACGTCAATCTTATCGCTGGAAATAAGTGAAATCCATATTGCGAGATTTAAGGACAACTTTTTTTTAACTTACATTTTTTATACTTACATTATGTACTTCCATAAGTAGGTAAGTACATACAAATGTTGCAATTTAAATAAAGGCTTGTAAAGAAATATATTAGCAGCCAATAGGCGAAATAATCTATGCCCCTAAACCACGTAAAGCTAATTACGACTGAATTCACTCAATTAAGCATTTAACTGTTTGGCGTCGAACGTAATCGCTTTAACTGGTTCATAATGAGTACATGGTGAGTTACAACGTTCGAAAATTAAAGGTACCTATTACAGATCCTTATCGTATTGAATCACGTCGCTACAACCCGAAATAAAAGCAAAGGAAAGATCAAGCGATCGACACTTCTTTGCAGCCAAGTTTTGAGTGTAAATTGCTTCAGTAACTTTGGCGACAGTATTTTGTCTAGACTTTTTGGGACTGTATTTAAACAAACAGTAATAGAATAATTAGGATGTGGGTTTTTGTTTTAAGCTCTATCCAGAGCGGTTTTGAAAGCATGTTGGGCCCTTGAGCATCAACGAACATGAAACCCCGTTGGGACGTGAAAAAATAATGTCATTGACAACAGAACCTGATCATTTTCGTGTAAGGCAATATTTCGGACACTCTGGACACGAATCCGTGTGTCTTTATGGGAAAAACGGTGCTGGCTCTTTCTATACGTTTTGGAGTACGACATAAAACTGTAGAAATGAGATGAAGCTGTCACTTTCTTCGTAACTGTCACAACTTTGACATTAAATACATACTTGAAGATGGCAACAATTTCATATTTAAACTTTCAGTTCCTTCCTCAGCCTTTTTCTATTGAAATTAGGTAAGTACAAGTTCTTTAGAGTTACCTATAAAACCCTAATCATGCTTAAAACAGAAAATTCATTCATGGTGGTCTCGGGTTATGTGGTTAAAAAAAATCTCGTATAATAATCAGCCGGTATAAGATGACGCGTCCATCTTATAAACATGACCAAGCCGTCATTCGAGGCAATAAGCTTAATTAATGAGTTAATGAAACTGCTGGACGCTGGCCTTCCTACCGCACGCTACGATCTGTCATGCTTCACGTATGCGGCAAATTCGCGCTAATAAAACAAGGATTTCTCGCTTACACTGCATCTGTCTCCGTTTTTCACGTAAAAAAATGTTTATGTTGCATGTAATTCAATGAATATAAGGATTACATTTACTAGGCCGCTGGGCTGGTCCGCTGTCAATTTTAGAGTTGCCAGTGTAAATGTGTAATTTTCTGAAATAAAAACGGGGTAATTTTGTTTCTGAATTGGCAACATTTCACACTGGCGACGAGTGAAGACATCAAATCCAACCAAAATGTTCACTGAATCGCATAGTAGGTCCTTCATGCATGGCAAAATCATAGGTCAATCGTTCGCTCTCCTATTTCAAACCGTACACCAAGATAAACTAAATGAACACCCGTTCCATAATCAAAATCAAAAATTAACTATAACCGTAATTCAACATTGATTCCATTTTTAAGCAGTTACGTTTTTAATTTCATTTATGGAAACAAATGGTTTACGGCCAGTTATAGAGCGGCGGGATGCATGATCCAATTGCCGTCCGCTAAATTGATACTCTATTTGGCTCAATTAAACATTAATTAATGCCACTAATGAACACCGAGCCGCTCTGTTGTCGACTAGTGAACAGTATTGCGTCGCAACAAAGAATTACTAAGTTTTAGATGGTGATTCTCTTTCATGAAGTGCTTAAGAAATCAAACATAATTGTGTGCATCACTGTTGAATTTTAAAAAAGCGAGATGTTTTCAATAACCAGTTTACTGAAACAAATGAAAGCGTACAAGTACAATTGACAACCATTCATTTTTTTAACACCTAAAAATTACTGCAGGAATCGAAAGAGTTTCGCTTCCTGAAAATGGAAAAATATTTATTATATTTTATTTCTCCATATTTAAAAAAATACAACAAATTTAAAAACATATATGTACTTACAAATAGTACCACAGAATAGATATGTTTCCTTTACCCTTTTCACTAGAAAAAAGAGCTGTCATAATTTTAAATTTGATAACAACCTTAATGTCAAATTTACGTCATCACTTTTTTTTAATAGAGACTAGACAAAAGTAATGGATCTATTCTATCGTTACGCTCTTTTAGAATAAGCACATCTTTAAAAAATTGTAACAAATTAATTAATAATCCTAGTGAAAATTTAAAACTATCAGCGTCTTTCTCTTTCCAAACATAATACAGAGAACGAATCAAATTATAGTCTTAGAAATATGAAATGTTGTCAATTCTAACTCACTTCGTTTTTAACCAATTTTATTGTTAATTAAGTTTAGTTAAAAAATATTACCTAAAGGAATCTTTTTACAGTACTTTTTTGACTGTACTTGTATTGACATCCAATTGCCACAAAAATAATAAATTTTAAGTCAATCTGACCAATAGAAGTAGATGGAAGTTGCGAATGTTGCTTTTTTCCAAACTAATAGACTAAAAAGTTAAAAAAAAACTTGTAAAAGGTTTTTATTTTTTTTTACCTGTACGCTTAGTATAAGTTTTACTTCACCAAAATACTTCTCGATTGCGTTTACGTAAAAATTTCTATTCTATGGAAACACGGACGCGCGGCCGCGGAGGCGCTGTCCATGTTTCCCTAGTAACTGATTTTTTTACGTAAACGCGATCGAGAAGTATTGAAGTGAAGGAAAACTTATACTAAGCGTACTGAAACTAACTAAGTATGTTACATTTTTCTAATTGTAACAGTTTAATACCTTCAAACGAGGTGATCCTACAAGAATTATTAGACCATGATCTACCTTATACAGTATATACAGGCCAGGCGTGGTAATAGAGAATAGAATGCAGACAAGGCACCTAAATTTAACAATATACTTATAGTACACAAGAACCTTCGCGGTGAATGGCGTCATAAAAGAAATATCTGAAGCCACACAACGCAAGCTCTTTAATAAACCATTGTAAAAAAACATAAAACCATTGATTCCTGCATTAAACTATCCTCAACACTTCATTCACACCACTTTATAAATCAAACCATTCAATAAATCGCCACCAAACCCAAACACCATAAAAAACTATCTTAATGGCGAAACTGATTTCAATCAACGTAACGGACAAAGCCACGTCCACATCAACACCAATTTTTTTGAGCTGGCAACAAAGACGCTGTCACTGCGAGAATCAAGGAGTTTGTATGAGGTATCAGCAGTTCTATTATTTGTCCAACAGTACACTTATGTTTGTTGAAAAAATCACCCGCTGTTAAAAAGCCGATTCATTCCGTGGGGTGTCGCCCCCGTAGCTAAAGGGCATGGCGATTGCTTAACGCTAAATTGACTCAAATCTGGTACAAAACAAACGAATGACACGTGCTCTGCCGAGTGTGTTCAAGTATTGCCATTGATGCTAAATGTACCGTAATTGGATCTTGATTTCCGGACGACGTTTTGTTAAACAAAACAGACTGACTCATCGAGTAAAATAAATTATTGAATTGGAATGAATATCTCAACCGTGTAAAGTATGAACCACCTACTCGTGATACAAAATAGTAATAATATAATGTTTTAACTGTGGTTTTGTCATCACGACTGAGATTTCAAGTTAATAGTGTTATATACTTATATTTTGACAAGCGTAAAATAACAGCATCTTGATACCTAAATAATACATTCAGGCATGCGTTTTAGACATAAAGATTATATAAACTCGAGATCTGAATTGACTGTAAATATTTCCAAACAGCGCATTACTTCCACAACGCCGGTCACTTGACTTCCAGGCCCATATTTATTTAACCAAATCGACGACTCCCCGCCGCGCGCCGCGGGCAGCGACAATATTGCGCGTCGCATATCGCTGCGACATCAGTCGGCAATATAACACGTACCCCGTAGCAGCGACAACTTCGGTGTCGCGTGCCGCGCGCGTGCCGGTGTGGACCCGGCTTTACACTTCGCGTGGTCACAATACGTAGAGTAGGTACTAGTATAGTTTAATACGTCTTGTGGTAAAAAATTATAGTTTATTTAATTTTATGGGTAATTTTTAGGGTGAAATAGTAAGTCCTTGTATGATTGTGTTCACATTGGGAATATTTAAAGTGTTAAGTAGTGATTTCGACCACTGACTTAGATATTTGCTTTGAAACTAGTATTAACTTCTCTACTTAAATTTTACCTTTATTTCCACGCTTCATAAGATGAAAAGTTTTTTTTTTACATAAAACTGACCCGTGATTGACCACTATCTCACCTGATAAAAAGTGCAGATGAGGATGACGAGGATGGTGGGATGTAATGTGCCTGATAGAATATGAACAATTTCGCATAAGTGTTGCTCGGGGAGCTTTTTGGCTCGTAACTAAAGCAAAAAAACCCCTCTAGATTGTAAGCAAGTCCTAAATATACAGCCACAGCACAAAATATGACATACTTGATACCTACGTGCTCGTCCAGAAAACATTTAACACTGGCCAGTAAAAAAACAAACGAACCATAGCCCGCCTCGCGCTTCCCAGCCACAGATTAGAAACGCCTGCATACAATCGAATGAAAGCGTTTAAACCATAAAAAATAAATCAAATGAACACAGTGGTCGCTCGCGCGGAAAGATTGAGTGGTCACATGGCAACCCTTTCGCCGGCATGCGGGCAATAATAACGAACGGCTAATTAGGGAGATAGGTGTAATGTTATACTGTTGTGCTTTTAAATGAGTATTGAATTCGTTTTTAAGTGTCTATTTAAATGGAGCTGACGAGTAAATTATCAAATTATCATATAGCAATAAGTTTGAGCATTTGCAGGTAAGTACCTTTTTATCAATTTAGTTCAGCTTATACATATAAAGCAGCTTGCGCATGTTTGATAGACTAGAGTTCCGTAAATGAAAATGTAATAGCATTTAGGTTTTATGAAACATGAAAATAATGCGATGGTTAGCAAGTGTAATGAGGTAAGGTTACGTAACAAATTACATCACTTTAAAGTGCCCACTATTCGATATTATTGTTATTCGGTTATAACATATTATTCGAAGATAAGATGGTAGAGAGTCGCATGCGCTGGTTCGGACATGTTATGAGAAGAGACGAAGATATATCCGGTCAAGAGGGCTTTGGCTATCGCGAAAAAGTGGAGAGGCTGATTTGGAACGGGGACAGCTGGACCCAAAGACAACCCAAGATGTCTTATCCTGGCACCTGAAGACGAAAAGAACCGACCCCAAATAAAGAGACAACGCTAGGAAGAAGAACATGACAAAAGAGCAAATTGTAACCTATGGTATGGATACACCACCAATGGACATCCGCAACGTTAGAAAATTGAAAATGCATTGATAGTCTAAAGGACTAAGATTTAATACCTCATCTGTAAGTAATTTCATCGACTGTCTTAGTTTCAACGCTGTGACACAGCATCGCAAGCGCTGTTGCTTAGCGGTAGGATTACCAAGTAAGATGGTGTACGGATGGTAGTAATTCAAACGAACATTACACAACATCCTAGGTACTACCCATATTTCCGTGTATTTTGTAACATCTAACCTCTTTTGCACTCGCACAAGACCAAAGCAACGAGTATAGTAGTATATTTACTTACTTACCTAAACAAGTTAAGTATGAAGTATCTTTTTCTATTTATTTTTTATTTTCTTCAACTTCATTTTTTTATTACTTTTACGGTCATCCCGTGAAATGAACTAAATGAACTAAAACAATTACTTTGCTCACCCATTAATATGTTATTAGTTCATTAATATGGACCTCCGCAAAGTAACGCCTGATTCAATAAATCATCCTGTGAAACCATATATTTCAAACTAAATACAAACTGAAATATAGATGCACAGAAAAAACCCCAGAAAAAAGACTTAACTTGTAAAAGTTGACCTAGTAGCGCCATCTCTTGGTCCAGGTGAGCGGGTAGCTCCGAAGGAGTGTTGAAGTCTCTCGGTAGAGGGCATTAACATAGATGCGCTTTATCACTGCCTAATGTGATTATAACAGACTGAAGTGTACGATGTATGGGAAAGATTCGTCGCTAACTTCTAGACCAGTGATGGTGTAGGGGTAAGCACGCAGCACGGAACGCTGAGGACCTGGGTTCGATTCCCAGCATTGGTCTTTTTTCTGGGGGTTTTTTTTTCTGTGCATCTATATTTCAGTTTGTATTTAGTTTGAAATATACTTACCTAAACTTTTGTTTTCTTTAGTTTATGTCGCGTCGCGTGCCTAGAGTGAGCAAAACACTAAGGAAATTGCAATGCAACTGAAGAACCCCCAAATGATATTTATTTGAGTGCGCATGAGGCTGCAATTGAATGAAACTGTCGCGTCCATTGCGGTAATTTGGTGCGCCTGCGCGTTGCTATTCGCGTTATTTAGATCTGTTTACACCGACTACACTGATCTTTATATATACATATATATATATACAGGGTTATTTGTAATTCACTAGCATCCTTTTAACCCTAACCTTCTACCACTTAAACAAATGTTTTTTGTTTTACGGCTTTTGTCATAACTTATTTTTGGTGTAATGACGTTTTGAAAATTTGAAATTACCTCTTATTTTTACGATACTCTGTGTATTTGTATGGGAAAAAAAGTGCTTCATTTTAAAAAGTCGTAAAACAAAAAGCATTTGTTTGAGTGATAGGAATTCAGGGTTAAGAGGATGTCAGTGAATTAAAAATAACCCTGTATTTATATATATATGTTTTTTTTTTTTTAATTCACACCAATTGATCTAGCCCCAAAGTAAGCAAAACGTACTTATATAGATAGATACATTCTGAAATACATATAAAACACCCAAGACTCGAGAACAAACATTCGTATTTTCATACAAATATCTGCCCCGACGCGGGAATCGAACCCGGAAACCTCAAGCGTCGTAGTCAGGTTCTCTAAACACTAGGCCATTTGGATTGTTAGAATATATTAAGTTTTTTACTGACTATACCTACTTTTTGTTGACTGCACTACATTTGTCCAAATTTTAAGTCAATCCGATTACTGGAAGTGTACTAAATTCGACTTTCAAGATTTCACTCAAACATACTGACTTAGGGAGCTTGTTACCGGAGATGTGTTATAATAATAATTTATTTCAGAACAATTCTATATTGTTGTTGTTGTGTGTGTTGTTGTTAAGTTATGCTTTTCACCAGAGATGTGATCTCTAGCTTTCACATACTCTTGGCATAGCTGCATAGCAGACCTATGGTAGGAAGGCACCCTAATTGATCGGTGCACGCGCTCCGTTCCAAATTCAAATGTTGAATGTATTGTTATTAGGGTTACAGCACAAAGGGCGGCGACCTGCGCGCGCGCATTACGACGTAACGCTTCTTTATTGATCTGGAGCCAAGACGTTTGCGCCACTGTTATAACTCAACGAGACAAATATGGTAACTATAGTGAATTAGACGACCGACCGAATAGGCCAGTGGTTGGAAAACCTGACTACGAAGCTTGAGGTAGCGGGTTCGATCCACGGTCGGGGCAGACATTATGTAGGTATGAAATAAGCTTTTTCTCAAACATGCTATGAAATATTGACGTTATGTTCTTTAAAATACGCCACGAACTGTCACGTTGCAGGTGCGGCTAGACGAGAGGTCAATAATGGAATTTCTTACAACATTGCTGGCCAAGGCCAGCAAAGTGATCGTCTATTGTTTTATGTGACACAGCACCATGACGTTTAATAGGTCGACGTGGTCGACGTGGATGGATGGATGGACGGACGGATGGACGGACGGACGGACGGACGGACGGACGGAGGGATGGATGGATGTTGATCGATGGATGGATGGATGGATGGATGTTGATGGATGTTGATGGATGTTGATGGATGTTGATGGATGTTGATGGATGTTGATGGATGTTGATGGATGTTGGTTGATGGATGTTGATCGATGGATGGATGGATGGATGGATGTTGATGGATGTTGATGGATGTTGATGGATGTTGATGGATGTTGATGGATGTTGATGGATGTTGGTTGATGGATGTTGATGGATGTTGGTTGATGGATGTTGATGGATGTTGGTTGATGGATGTAGGTTAATGGATGTTGATGGATGTTGATGGGTGTTGATGGATGTTGATGGATGTTGGTTGATGGTTGTTGATGGATGTTGATGGATGTTGATGGATGTTGGTTGATCGATGTTGATGTATGTTGATGGATGTTGATGGATGTTGTTGGATGTTGATGGATGTTGATGGATGTTGATGGATGTTGATGGATGTTGATGGATGTTGATGGATGTTGTTGGATGTTGATGGATGTTGATGGATGTTGATGGATGTTGATGGTTGTTGATGGCTGTTGATGGATGTTCTTGTTCATGGATGTTGACGGATGTTGATGGATGTTGATGGATGTTGATGATGTTGTTGGTGATGGTGATGGTGATGGTGATGGTGATGGTGATGGTGATGGTGATGATGATGGCGGTGATGATGGTGGTGATGATGATGATGCATGTTTGAGAAAAACTCTATACAAGCCTTGGCCACGAACAGGGATTGCCGGCCTCGTATCTCTAGATGGCCTCGATGACACTCGGCCATCTATAACTACTCGGCCGGCAATCCCCTATTTCGCGGCCGCTGCAGTAATGTACTATTGTTAAAAATTTCATTTTAAAAGCAAGCTTTTTAGCTGACTGTACTTTTTCTTGACTTGGCTTACATTGTCATCCAACCTACATAAGTGAATCCGACCACTGGAAGTGGGTCAAATTCGACTTGCAAGATTTGACATCGCAAGTTAAATAAAAGCTTGTAAAGTACGAATGTTGGTTCTCGAGTATTGGGTGTTTAATATATATTTCAATATGTTTATCCGTTAGCTACCTAGTACCTATAACACAACTTTTGCTCACTTTGGGACTAGGCAATAAAATTAGTGTCAGTCAGTCTGTGCCCCGCATTGAAAGTTAGGCTGGGATTATGATGATGATAAAGGGAAACATTCAGAGTGCCGCAGGTAATACCGGAAGGCTTCACGATACACGTGGCCGCTTCCGGCCGGACCGGACGCGATGAGCCGGACTTACGGCACCCGTGACTTATCGCGCCGTCTTCTTGGTGCTATTCACAGAAATAATAATAAAGAGGATAGAAGTGCCTTAGACGCGTGACCTTGGCGCCGCGCTTGTGACTCGTAGGTCACAAGCGCGCGACTTGTGGCTCAGTGCTATTTGAAACATGGGTATGACAACACACACACTAATAAGGGGATTACATTTCATTGGTATGTATTAATTTAATGTAATAATGCGGTTTATATCAAAATACAACTTGAGAAAAGATTTCATTATGAAATATTGGTTTACACGTTATTAACACGAAACTTCATATACCATTGCTACTCATGCCCATAAAAACGCAGATCGTTTTGAATTATACGCAGCAATGTAAAGTATTTTTTGATAACCCTTCCGTCTTGCACAAAAGTTCGTGGTACGGACAAAAAAACAGGTTACGACTAGTACAGACATAATGCCGACGCGGCCAATAAATGGCGCCGTTGTGTAAATGTGGGTATGACTTACGTTGAGTGTTATTCAACGCTATCTCTAAGGTGTAAGGTTCATAATCGTTTGTAAGCAAAAATATTAATAATTGTGTGCGTGATTGCGTAGTACGGTTCCGGTCTTTTGCATGTGTGCATTAACACAGTAAGTAGAGGGGATGAAGCAGCGAGACGAGTTCCGGAAGAAAATAGGAACTAAGGCATTTCTATCCTCTTTATTATTATTTCTGTGGTGCTATTCGTAGGCATGAGTCCGCGTTGGGCTGGCGTGGGAACTACAGACTAAACTACTGGCTAAAACCAAAAGAGTCATTTCGGGAAATTGCATCATCACCATCATCAGCCGAAAGACGTCCACTGCTGAACATAGGCCTCCCCCAAGGCTCGCCAAACAGATCGGCCCTGCGCCATCCGCATCCAATGCGTTCCCGCCACCCTCACGGGATGGTGGTCGCTCCATCTTGTTGGAGGCCTACCTAAACTGCGTCTCCCGGTCTGTGGACGCCACTCGAGAACCTTTTGCCCATCGGCCACCAGTTCTACGAGCGATGTGCCCTGCCAACTGCCACTTGAGCCTAGCGATTCTTCGAGCTATGTCGGTGACTTCAGTTCGATTTAGTTAGATTTCATCATTTTCAAACAAATTAATACTAGAAGTTAAATAAAATCTTGTAAAAATACGCTCGTCTAATTTAAAGATCCCGACGTGACGTTAATCTGAGTCAAGAACAGAAATCAATCTCGCTTGATTCAATAATTATGTCAAGAATAATTAAAGCGAGCCCCACAAAGTTAATTTCTCAATTGGAGCCGAGTTAGCCCCGGATCATTATTATCGACAATTAAACTCCCCCTTAATTCGATTACGAGAATCTTCCAAGTAACTTGTACAACAGAACTCTTGAGTTGAGTGCAAGGTATAGGATGAAGCGGTGCAGATGTGGCGTTACTCTTGGGCTACTTTACGATTATTTATGATTTTTGAGTTTGTTCTTACTATCGTAAAAATTCATCATTTTACCGCCAGTGAGTTATATTACACGTTGCGCACAATAACTCACTGGCGGTGGAATGTTGAATCATCCAACAGAATAGAATAAAAAGGTTGGAAGGAGCCCTCTTACAGTTGCCGGTAAACTTCATGAGCATTGGGCGAAGTTTTAAAAGTAATGTAATGCGAATGTATCAAAGCGACGTTATATTCACTTGCGCGCATTTAAGATTGATTGATACTCAAGAAGTTTGCCGACAATTGTATCTAAGGTAAATGCCCCAGTGTTCGACACTTTAATTTCAACAATCGAGACCCTACTTGTCGTCTTTTTTGGTACGGATTAAGATTTAAACTGTCGGCTATTGGGGCAGCGTCGGGCACTGCGGTATTTACCTTACCCAATTTGTATAGAAGCTGTATCTGGACACGCAGTAGCGTGTCAAGGCAAGTTCAAGCAAAAGGAACTGGCGAAGCATCGTAACATGAAACATTTGGAACCACTTTGGACCTCTTCATAACTCAAAATCTATATCTCAATCCTTTTGTCAGTGAAGTCCACAACCAAGCATATTTTTAGTATTGAACTTGGCTAACATTTTTCACATTTATGTTTTTGGTGGGATCCTCCTTAATGGCACCACTAGATTTACGTCAGCAATGCAATTATTACACATAACGTAACATAGCCTCATCAAACCTTCATCTGAAACCTTCATCTTTTCAAATCATGTGCAGGCATGTGTCCGACATCACAAACATAACCAATCACATAATTTATCTTCTGCTTAAGAAGCTTTTGGTTCCGCTACATTTATATTGCAATTTACCTGCAGCAGGTCATATCTAGTCCACCCAAACATCAGAAGCAAAACTGCACACGGAAAATCTAAAGCTGCAATGCAATTTACCAAATGCCTAACGGCATTCTCACATAAGATTTTATTTGCATTCAAAAGAATGAACAGTCAATCGCTCGTCACTTGGGGCACGGCCAATATAATTCTGTTTTCAGTTATCTGTCACTCTGTTAGATTAGTTACACTAATACTCAATCAAACTCAATTATGCGTGTAATGTATTTCGATTACGTGTTTAGGAAGCAACGGTTTAATTATTTACCGTGACAGAGATGGTTATTAACACTGTGTATGATACATTTGTTATGTTATGTTTTATTTTGATATCCGTTAATTTTGACAAATGGCTGAGTATATACATCGATAGAAACAACCTCGTACTTTTTTAACTTTTTGGCCCAAATCGATTTTTTTTTCTCTTTAGAAATTGATTAGTTGAGTTTACAGTCACAGTGACAGTGTTGTAACTTCGATGTCATAAATTAAAAACTTTTTGCAATTATCGGTCTAGTTTTTTTTTTAATAGCCTATAATATGTTCCACTACTGGGCAAAGGCCTCCCCTTTCCTCCGCCATTGTTCCATATCGGTCATGCACCTGCCAATCGGGTTGAAAAGTGCTCAGGTCGTCCCGCCATCTCCTCCTCTTGGGCCTGCCTCTGCTCCTTTGGCCATCCATCGGAACGCATTCGGTAACGAATCGTGTCCATCACTCCGGATGCATTCAGTCAGTCCCACTTTATCTGTAGTACGAGTTTTGGAGCGCGTTTCTGATTCGATCAGTCCTTCGAACACCCAGAATACTGCGCTCCATTGCTCGTTGGCAAACCTAGAGCCTAGACTTTTGAGCTTCAGTTAATGATCAAGTCTAGGCGCCGTATGTTAAGATGGGAAGAATAGGTACACATGTCGCCAAGTTTGCGCTTTAGCACAATTAATTGAATTTAATTCTTAATCTTTTTAACAAATAAGAATTAGGTCACTTAGTGTCTTAGAGAAATTAACTTCAGTTGACCTATGGGATATTCCCCTAAAGTTAAAGAAAATCAAAAAAGAAGACAGACGACCATTATAACGACCATTTGGTTGTAGGTAGGTATATTTATAACGCAACGCGTGTTGTTAGCATCTAAATTGGTATTAAATCACTGTCCATCAAACTGTGCTCACCGACAATATAGCAGTATATGTTACAGCAATCGTATTTAACAAACATTCGATCAATCACGTTTTTAAACGGGTTCAATTTATTACCTACTATACGTGGAATGTACATGTCTACCAAATTGGTCTACTAAACAAATTGTTCTATTAAATTTGAAGTGCGTATTGTAGATTTTGCTATTAGTTACATTTTGCGTTTATTAACACAGTTTTTCTTGTCACCAAAATCGATGACATTTTTACTTTTGTCTTATGACTGGCGCTTATGCCCCCTAACCTAACCCACGGTATCTATACAGCAAACCGCATCCCGTCAATCTCGTCAAGTTAGTATTATTAATACCTAGATCCTCGTAATGCTAACTAATACACCACTTAGTGGCTACTTAAAAGTGATCTTAAACTTTAATGAACGCTATATAATATGTACTTCAAAATTAAACCATCAACAAGTGAGTCAGCCTGCGCGCGCAATACGATTATCTTTAATTAAACATCGCATGTAGCCTTAATTGCCAGTCAGCGACCACCGGCCGACTAAGTAATTCTCCGTTTGGAGCTGTAAAAAATTACGACTGTAAAGTACTATAATACTACAGTATAATGACGCCTGTTATGCCAGTGAATATATCAACTCTCACTATTGCCATAAATGGGTTCTCTATCGTTTGCTCGAATCTCATATGCCATAACAATAATGTATCGTTTTTCATAATTTATTGAATCAGGTGTTACTCAGCGGAGGTCCATATTAATGAACTGAAACAATTAGTTTGCTCACCCGCGACCTTAAGGTTAAGGTTTGGGTAAAGTCGCGGGTGAGCAAAGTAATTGTTTCAGTTCATTAGTATCGTTTTTCGTAATTGTCATTTGCTATAAAATAATTTATTCCTGAAACAGCATTTTTTTCAGAATTATTATTAGACTATTATAATTATACAGGGTGTCCTATGCCACGTGAACGGAAAGTATCCTAAATATTGTAGATAGGCAATTTTATTGAAAGGAGACTTCATCTTGATTTTATAAACAATTTTACTGCATTCAAATATTTTTGAATAATCGCATGTCTGAACCGGAAATCGAATCCACCAAATGGTAAAAAAATCGTAATATTACGATACCGATAAAAAGGCTTAATCGTAAGGATTATTTTTCCAGATAACATAGCACCTTAAGGGGCTGTTTCACCACTTTTCTTAAAGTTCGGATTAGCTTAATCATAACCTTATTTGACAGATGGAATTAAAATTTCTGTTTCACCAGTCTCGATTAGCGCTAAGTGACGGACAAACTGTTTCTTAATTTGACCATCAGATCAGGAGGCATTTAGCATTTTTATCCGTCACATAAAGTTAGTTTATTTTTTTGTGGCCATGGTTGGAGAGCCCTTCAGCCGGTTTCAGAAAAATAAATCAAAGTATTTTTTATTTTTTAAAGAAAGAGGTCATGCTAAATTGCATAAAATAATTTAAATATCAAGATTTGAATAAAAAAATGTAGTTACACTTTTAGTATGTAAAAATAAATCCAAAATTTCGTAATATTTTTTAATAACAAACTTTTTTTCAGTGGCTCAATCGTTTGTTCTACCTAACTTGTATGTCGCCATTAAAAAAAAGTTTATCTGTCAAATGGTTTGGCGCCACTTTTCGATTCGTTTTACGTGATTTTATTTTTCTTTGTTATTGTTAACAAAGTATCGTAAATAAATACCGTTTTTGAATCACTTATAATGTTACATATTTGTTTATGCAAAAAAAATAGATGTATTCAAAAATTATATAGTTAACCATTTCTTTTGATTTAATAATGAGTGACTCTTTGAACGAAAGTGTGCGAACAGGAACGCGTGGTCGTGAAATGCGACGTTGCCATTCCGACTTTTTGTTAAACCCACGATTAGTTAAGTGGTACTTAGTTTGCACAGGACCGGAATGGTGAAACTGAAAAAACACTAGCTGACAGATTTGTCCAGTACTTAGTTTATTCATTGGTTACGTGACCAGTAGTTTGACAATAAGGTGGTGAAACACCCCCTAAATAAAAAAAATTTAAATAAAAAATAAAACCTCCTTCAAAAAACCCCCAAAAAAACATAAAATAATAATTGATTGAACCGACCACAATAAGCATGAAAATATCTTTCTACTATCTAATCTGTTTGAAGTTGGTGCCTCAGCACGAGCCAGCAGGAGTGTAGAAGCCCTATAATAGGTATGTAGGTAAGTTAGATTACTAGGTCCACTCCTGCTGGCTCGTGCTGAGGCACCAACTTCAAACAGATTAGTAGAAAGATATTTTCATGCTTATTGTGGTCGGTTCAATCAATTATTATTTTATGTTTTTTTGGGGGTTTTTTGAAGGAGGTTTTATTTTTTATTTAATTTTTTTTTATTTCCAAGTTTTTTTTGGGTGTTTTTTGAAGGCGGTTTTATTTTTTATTTTAAATTTTTTATTTTTTTATTTTTTTCTTTTTAGTTGTTGCTAATGGCCTGGACTGGCACTCTTTACTGACTGTACTTTTTGCCTCTGGTTACCAAAGTACTTATCAAGACGAATCAAACGAGACCAAACTTGATGGGGTTATGTCGTTTTACTACGGAGTTCTTATGGTCACCATCCAACTTCATTGTCAGACCCTGGTTACCATCTAGGACCAAAGTACTCGTTGAGACGAGTCAAATGAGTCCGTACTCGATGGGGTAAGTGCCGTTACTTTATGGAGTAACTTTGGCCACCTTCCAGCTCCATCATCAGACCCTGGTTACCATCTGGGATCAAAGTGCTCGTCAAGACGTTTCAAATGAACCCAAACTCGACGGGGTTGTGTTGTTTTATTACAGAGTTTCTATGGCCACCTTCCAACTCCATCATCAGATTAGCTCCATGTCACAATAATATTGCATTGTCACCTGATTTACACATGCATGTAAAATATGAAATCAATCAGAAACCGGGAAGTGAGTCAAATTCAACTTGCAAGATTTGACCCGTTGAGGAGTTCCGTTGGCCATCTGCGGTCTTCTTCATCAGATCTAGTTTACCAAATGACACTTTATGAATGCAAATGCTCGATTTGTCACTGAAAATACTAAAATCGCTTTACATTTCCCTTGAACTTTTGAAGAGTTCCTTCAATTCCTCATGGATCCCATCATCAGAACTGGATTCCGGTAACAACGGGACCAACCTTGAAGCATATGCTTTCAAACAACGAAAGAATTTTCCAAATCGGTTCATAAATGACGGAGTTCTGAGGTAACACACGTTAAAAAAAAAAAAAAAAAAAAAAAAAGAACATACAACCGAATTGAGAACCTCCTCCTTTTTTTGAAGTCGGTTAATAAAATAAAGGCTATGAAATTTTACATTCGTGTATCGTTCTGTGGAGTCGCAGACGATTCTGGCGGAAAGTCAGCGCTGCAGGCGTCCAAGGCCCCAACATAATGCTGAGTCAACGACCGTTTCACTTTTACGGGGACACACATACAGAATTGTGTACTTGTTTATTATTTTCATGTTTGTGATTTTGGTTTATTAGTGTATTTTCTTCATCTCTTCTATTATAAAGCTAGTACTCACTGGTCGAAGGGAGAGAAGATATGGTGGGGAGGGCGGGGTTCTGGCGCCGCGTCCCTGGACCCGGCGCTCCCGACCGACGGCGCAGGCGACGGACAACTCGTCTCCGATCTGAGTACAATAAGAAATTAAGTACCAGTGGCGTGGACCCGTAACAACTAGATAAAAGTGAGAACTGGCATGAATGAGAACTAGATAGATAAGGTCCTCGAGGCATTTCGAGGGATGCGTTATAAAAAAAAACTCGATTTCGACCGGATCGCCTGGTACTTTCACCATGCTCGATAACTGTTTACGTAATGTCAGTGATGAGATGACAAGTGGTACACAAAGTCTAACTGCTAAATTGCATCGATATAAGTACCTAAAGGTGCCTTTCCACCCGAGATGTGCTATGCAGCTATGATGCGAGACTGTGAAAGCTACGCTACGAAACTGTGTGACCGTTTCCACTAATGCTATCTTAGCCGCTTGAGGCAGATCTACAACACGCATCCAGAGCACGCATCTATCCATATAAAAAAACATGGCTTAGTTGAACCCATCTACCAGTGCTATGCTAAGTGGACCAATGCATATGATTAGTGGGTATCAAACAAATCATAACACATTTCTGGTGGAAAGGCACCCTAACTCTTGCTTCTCCCACTTGCCCTTTCCTCACTCCCCCTTTCCTCATTTGACGCTTTAAGGTGTCTTTTTCAATCCGGATTGTCTAACTGAAATTATTACACCACGCCACTGGTGCAAGTGCACACTAGTTTAGCGTAGGTAAATACCTCATAGCATTGGGCATGCATACCTACATGAATGAAAAATACAAAGACAAATAACAAATGAAGTATAGAAAAGAAGATACTTTTTCCCGATATATTTTTTTCAGTACATTTCATACCTATCTATCTAAGTAGCATACTTTTAACAAATTATAAGGAAGGTAATCCAAGTTTTATATTGTGTTTGCACCATTTAAAAGTTCAAACACTTCTTTGACAATAAAATAACCTAAAAAGCTTTCAAAAGCATGGACGAAATAGACAGACTGGACATTCAGGGAAATGGACATTCCGTGAATTGGATATTCTGGGAATAGGACGAAATAGTCAGACTGGACATTTAGAGAATGAAACCGGACCGTTTTAATTTTCTAAACATGCAGAAATAAAGTGACCTCTCAGGCCTCGGCGACCTGTTCGGGGAACGACGCGGGGAGCGGTGCGGCGAGCGGCGCGGCGAGCCGGGCGTCGCGGGCGGCGAGGCGCGCGGCGACGCCCCGCCGGACACCGGCGACGCCTCCGCTGAGCCCCGAGACATGCACTCTGAGGAGCCCTGAAACAATAACAATAGTTTTGTAGATGTAGTGTAATGCCGTGAAACCGTGGTAGCTCATTTATCTTATCTTTTTTGGGTAAATTCAACTAGGTAAATACTCTTTTATAACTTTATCAAGAATATGTTTTAGTAAGTATATTTGTAGTTTAATTTTAGTTATTTTATTTTAACTATAGTGTTAATTTAGTTTACCATAATTATAAAATATCATGTAGGTGTTTCCCGTATCTTCTGTCTGCTTTGGATCGCGACGCTTCTATACATTTAGTATGAACGCTGATTCAAGGGGCGCCGCTACTGCGACGCGCCCCTGTCCCACGTCTCTCCTGTGTGGCTTGCGTCTAAGTTAACTCACCTTATCGTCCGCAGGGTCCCTCTTCGGGAGGACCTCAGCGCCCTCCCGTTTCCGCTGCTCCTCCTTCAAACGCTCCGCTTTCCGCCATTTTGCCCGCCGATTTTGGAACCACACCTGTCAAAAAAACACATTCATACAGGGTGTCCGATAAGAAATGGATATAGGTACGTACTAAAACTCTTAAAACTAACTTAACATTTTTTTAACTGACGCTTTTAGTCATGATTAGCGAGTTTAAAAAAAACGTTATTTGTCTCGATATACATGCTACTATTCTAAGTGTAAATTGGTAATGAGGTAATCAATCCAGCTGTGCTGGGATTTCGTACAGTTGTTCGTAGTCGACTTGGTTGTCTGGCCACGAAATTCTTTTATCACTCGAAGGTTCAATGTCAGTTGTATAGCTTAAAACATCAAAGGCTATTTTCACTTCCAAGTGAATGTGACAATCAGCAGTCTTATCATCTTATTCTGATGTAGAAACTGTCATAAAAAATGGTAAAGCACTTACTAGGTCGACTATACCTACATGTATATTAATTTATCAAACACTATTTATTCAGCAAATTTTTACCTAATCTAAGCCAATTGCTTATTCTTTGTCAATGCTCATTCTTAAATCATAGAAATTCCTTAAAACTCAACAGCTTACATGAAAAAACACTCTTCATTTACAAAATTAGAATAAATTGTATCATGGTAATGAGAAGAAATCAGAACTTCTAAGTAAACCTATAGGCAGAGCGAGAATGATTTGTGTTCCTTTTGAACCTTTTCGCACCGATATGATTAATAGCAAAGCCAAAAATTATTGCAAACATCGTCAGCAATGACAAATGATTCTCTCAAAACCCATTACAAGTCAAATCCAAGGCTTATCCTCATCTTGACCCATAAATATCACAAAAACACTACAAGCACCACAATAGCTCGCTCCCCATCCCAGCTTGTTATAACTCAAAGATTAAATATCATTTTGATATACCCCTAAAGTACAGGGGTGCGAAACTTTGGGACCAAATGAGAAGACCTGTGATTCCCTTCAAAACGCAGTGCCAGAGGGCTCAGTCGCTGGTCATTGCGATTTCATTGCCAATTAGTGTGGAGCTTCGATTAGGAATCAGCAGTTGGATAAGGGGGGTCAAGTAATGCTGGCGACGGTAAGCTGGTTACCCGAACAGCGTCGGGGCACATTTGCACTGCAATTTTCGCAATTTACTTTTAATAAGCCCTCTAGTGGGTGAGTGCTATGAAATCTCGCTGTGATGCGACAGCGCAGAGGCGTAAATAGGTATTAAAGCCGGTTTCTTTAGATCTAGTTATCTCTAGAGACAAAATACCATAGCCATATATATATAGTATCTCTAGAGATAAAGCTTAGAATGTTTTTACAGTACGTAATTGTGATCGATCATAAACAGCACATGCATGAGACACTGTCGTTTTTTTACATTAACTGTGAGTGTGATCGTGAACTTCTGATTTTAACAGACTCTGACCAAACAACAGTTTGAATTTTTTATAGATACTGCAATTCCCAGGTAAAAAAAAAGAAAATATTTCAAAGCTAGTTAAGTAGGTTCCTGTCCTACGTATATGCTTCAAATTCAAAAATGAAAATAATATCCAATTTACAAGCACTTATGAACTTCGAAGAATCTAGGTACCACCTGTTCGAAAAAACCCTGTTGAGAAGAATCCGGCAAGAAACTCAACAAGATACATCTGAGATAAGAAATAAGAACTATTTTTTTAGCAGACATAGGCAATTAATTTCCATAATCATTCGTCCTGAGGCCGTATTGTCTAACGCTTCTGACGCTTGCCTTCGCTTTCACCATCTCTTTCTGTCATCATCTTATACAGTTTGACAGACTGAAATAGTGATTGCAAAGGCGAGCGTCAAAAGCGTTAGACAATAAGCCTGCAGGGGACTGGAATTGTGCTAAATTTAAAATAAGATTAAGCTGCGTACGGACTGCGCGCACATTACGCGTACCCGGGACGCGTGTCCTGGAACGCCATGTCCGTACGCCATATACGCGTACACTGACAATTTAGAATGGCGTGATTTATGAAATGGGCCCCTGTACCCTCTGTTTTCTACTCTGTGCCCCTCCGGTCCCTCAGCTATCGTAAGCTAATTTCGTTAAAATAATAATCCCGCCATAATCCTCCGAGGCCGGCCTAATAGTTTTTATCGTAGGTACTTAGGGTAGAATTAATATTTCAGCAGCCCGGCTCCCCAACGTGTGAGGATTTTTTTTTCTTTATTGCTAGGGCTGGCGACTTAATGTTCTTTGATTATATCGGTGATAAAGAAGCTATTAAGGGTACTTTGTAATAGTTATTTGTGTTACAAGGGCCCAAAACAATTTTTTGTTCCTCGAGGGCGTTATTTTGAATTCAGAGCGAAGCGATGGATTCTATAGTAGAATCCCGAGCGCAGCAAGGGATTCTAAAGTAGAATCTTGAGCGTAGCAAGGAATTCAACATACGCCGCCAGAAAACAAAATATTTTGGCCTCGAATGACACACACTATTTTTCATTACAACCTATGTGAAAAAGAAAGAGTTACGTCTCTAAATCGTATGTATAAATTTAGGACTGAAAGTATAAATAAAACAAATCATTACAATACAATTATTATTTATTGGCCACCACAAAGAAAATATTAGGTACAGAAAAATAGGTGCATGGAGAAAAAAAAAATCAAATAAATCAATCATGAAAAAATTAACCATTTATATTTATATAGGATACATTTGGACAATTCGTGAATGATACCTCATTATCACTATTCCAACTCATTTTTAATTATTATTTGCACGAACTTTGCGAACACTATGAAAATCTTTGAAAAAAAAACAAATAAAATGATATTTAGAAGAAGGCACGTGACAGCTTTTCTTTTCAGCGCGCATTGCCGTTATCTAACCGGCCAGTAACTTCTTCATACATTTTTTAATTCAACCTTCACGCGAGCGCCTCCAACCAACCTACCTAACTACGTTAATCTATCAGAAGGTCAAATTCGGACCAATCAGAAGAGAGAAAACTCAAACTCCTATGGGGACAAAATTGAGTTTTGTTCCCGTTGTCCTCTAAAGCCAATTGTCGTTTTTCGAACAGGTGTGATGAAAAGTATGTTTGTTATACCAATATTATACGATGAAAAAAAAAATTTTTTTTTAG
This sequence comes from Archips crataeganus, assembly GCA_947859365.1. NCBI lineage: Eukaryota > Metazoa > Arthropoda > Insecta > Lepidoptera > Tortricidae > Archips > Archips crataeganus. The sequence continues at coordinate 4,392,160 of OX402061.1, read as the reverse complement.
ATTTTCTCCTATTCCCGCTGTCATAGTTTGGCAGTCATTTGAACGCTCGTGTGCGTTTGTGGCATTTGAAGACCTGAAGAAAACTCGAGTCTGACAGCCGGCAGCGCATTCGTTAAATGAGCAACAATTTCTTACCTTGCTACTCAGCTAGCAAATGTGCAAATAATAATAATTTTATTTCTGTCAAAAAACTGCATACCTTTGTATTTTTAATCGACTGCGGCAAAGAGATAGAAAGAGTAGATTCAACCTAAAATACGAGTAAAAAGGTATTTTTTTTCGCGAATCACAACACATACTTACATGGTTATTTGTAATTCACTAGCATCCTTTTAACCCTAAACTCCTACCACTTAAACAAATGTTTTTTGTTTCACGGCTTTTGTCATAACTTAATATTTTTGGTGTAATAACGTTTTGAAAATTTGAGATTACCTCTTATTTTTACGATACTCTGTGTATTTGTATGGGAAAAAAGTGCTCCATTTTAAAAAGTCGTAAAACAAAACACATTTTTTTGTTTGAGTGATAGGAATTCAGGGTTAAGAGGATGTCAGTGAATTACAAATAACCCTGTATGTTTCTACATTCATCATCATTTCGACCGAAAGACGTTTACTGCTGAACATAGCCTCCACCTAGGCTACTATAAGGCTACTTAAATCTAGGTAATAAATGTACAGTCTGGTTCGCCGGTATGTGTATCGCCGGCCTTTCATGGATGTCTATACATGGACCTTATGTTACCATAATAGGGTCTATGTATAGATATTTGTGGGATGTTGGCGGTGCGGATATTGGTGAACTTGACAGTACGGTCAGCGTCATGAAGGAGTGAGCGCCTTGGTACCTTGTCGCTTTCAGTCGTTATACATGATATTAAGGTGGCGGGGTGCAGAGATGGTCGCTTGTTTGTGGCGCTGACCGTACTAGTACTAGTAATAGTAATAGTTTTATTTTATTTCGTTTATTTCCTTAGTTATAATAATCTTAAATATTTAAAGATTGTAACTAAGTATGAGAATTTTTTTTATTTTTTTTTGTAACATTAATTGCAATAAACAGATTAAATTTTTTTTTTTTAGGCTCTTCAAGCAGATTGGTCCTGCGCCATCCGCATCCAACGCGTTCCTGCAACCTTAAACAGGTCGTCGCTCCATCTTCTACATTATGTCGCGAATATTATTTGCATCTCCGTCCTATCTACCTACGATCCACTGCTGGACGCAGGTCTCCTCAGAATAAGAACTTGGGCAGCTTGGGTAGTTACATATAATTTGAGAACTTCTCACACACACCATTGAACTATTTCCTCACGTTTTCCTTCCGTACCTACGTACAAGGTAATATTCGAATCCACGATCATCTGCTAGAGGTATTTCAGTTCGTGGGTCATACACAGCCTAAAAAAACCGGCCAAGTGCGAGTCGGACTCGCGCACGAAGGGTTTCGTACCATTATACAATACAATACAATACAACAAACATTAACTATAAAAACATTACATTATCTATAAAAACGGGAAAAATAATCACGTTTTTCGTATCCCATACGAAAAATCCCCCCTTAAATATTTGTTTTATTTTAATGTTAAAAATATCGACCAAAAACGAGCAAAATAATCAAGTTTGTTGTATGGGAGCACCCCTTAAATATTTATTTTATTCTGTTTTCAGAGAACCAAAGTTATTGACATAGCCCACCGCATTAGCACGCTGAAGTGGCAATGGGCAGGCCATATAACCCGAAGAACCGATAACCGTTGGGGTAGACGAGTTCTTGAGTGGAGACCACGGATCGGCAAACGTAGCGTGGGACGTCCTCAGACTCGGTGGAGCGATGATCTTCGCAAGGCGGCTGGCAACAGCTGGATGAGAGTGGCCGAGGATCGTGCTCAGTGGCGTGCCATGGGAGAGGCCTATGTCCAGCAGTACGATACTGTTTTTTAGTATTTTTTGTTATGGCGGCAACCGAAATACACCATCTCTGAAAAATTCAACAGTCTAGCTATCACGGTTCATGGGATACAGCCTGGTGACACGGACAGACGGACAGACGGACGGACAGCGAAGTCTCAGTAATAGGGTACCGTTTTTACCCTTTGGGTACGGAACCCTAAAAATTAGCGACTTCGAGTCAGCAAACTTAAGATTTATTTGTTGAAGATAAGTTAAACATGAAACTACCGTGAGACTCACTCATAGTGAAAAACTAGCCTTCCGTCCGCAGCTTCGCCCGCGATAAATTAATTTTCCCGTAGGAAAAGGTATTTTCCCGCGGTAAAAAGTAGGTGATAATGTTTGTTTGTTTGGTTTGTTTATACTCTTTATTGTACAAAAAGGAAAACAAAATGATAAGTACAAAGGCGGACTTATCCCTGAAGGGATCTCTGCCAGTCAACCTTTGAGTGGTAGAGAAAAGCAATCAAAAAACAAGGATCGACAAATAGATCAAAACATTAATGTACGAGGGGCGTTCAATATAAAGTGAGAATGAGATGCAAACTCTTTTAATATTACGAAATTAAATACTGGCCGGTAAAGCTAATCTATCTAGCTGATTGCTATGAAAAAAAAAACTAACTGTCTATTGTTTAAAAAAATATACGGTAATTTCTTTGCAATGCTATTGTGTACGTTAGCGAAAATGGAGAAAATTGAACTGCGCGCCGTTATCAAATACTTGTATTTGAAAAATTTTTCTATGGACCAAGTCAATTTGGATTTGCGGGACACTTTAGGGTCTAATGCTCCTCCGTATTCGACAGTCGCACGTTGGTGCGCCGAATGTAGACGTGGAAGAACATCGACAATGGACGACCCCCGCTCCGGACGCCCTACTACAGCAGTAACTCAAGAAATTGTGAAAAAAGTCGAAAACTCAGTTTTGGCGGATCGTCGTGTCACAGTTCGTTTGATTGCTGAAAATGTCAAGATTTCAACGGGGAGCGTGCATAATATTTTACATAAACGCTTGGGTATGAAAAAGGTATCTGCGCGTTGGGTACCAAGAATGCTTACTGACACGCAAAAACAAACTAGACTAGAGATTTGTCAAGAAGCTTTGAACCTGATGCAGCAAGACCGGGAACTTTTTTTGGCGCGATTTATAACAATGGACGAAACATGGCTCCATCATTACGACCCTGAAACAAAACTGCAGTCTATGACATGGAAAAGGCCATCATCTCCAACTCCGAAGAAATTCAAGGTGAGCCCATCTACCGGTAAGGTCATGGGCTCTGTTTTTTGGGATGGTAAAGGGGTATTAATGATTGAGTATCTCGAGCATGGAGCCACTATTACGGGCACATTATACGCCAAACAAATAGCAACATTGCGCAATGAGATTCGCGAAAAACGGCGAGGTAAACTCTCGAAAGTTGTGCTGTTCCACCAGGACATTGCCCCGGCACACAAGTCCGCCGTTGCAATGGCTGCAATTCGTGATGCTGGGTTCGATATCCTTAAGCATCCTCTGTATTCACCAGATCTCGCTCCCAGTGATTTCTACCTATTTCCGAGATTGAAACAATACCTGAGAGGCCAGAAATTTGAAGACGACGACGCGGTAGTCACTGCAGTACAAGATTTTTTAAGTACTCAAGATGAGACCTTTTTTAAAAATGGAATTTTAAGTTTAGAAAAAAGATATACTAAGTGTATTATGCTAAAAGGTGACTATATCGAAAAATAAAATGACATTTAGTAAAAGTTGTTTATAACATACTCATTCTCACTTTTTATTGAACGCCCCTAGTATGTATACGTAGCTTTCTAACGGCAAAAGATTTTTTGAAATCGGTCCAGTAGTTTCGGAGCCTATTCAATGCAAACAAACAAACAAAGAATCAAATATTTCCTCTTTATAATATTAGTATAGATAAACGGATCACTCACGTCTTAAAACGAGTTTAACTCGACATGTTAAAGAAGTTAAGAAAGTTGGTCAGGCGACCCACACTGGTGTTACTTGGCTAAAAAATATTGGCTATAGACCCTTAACTTTTGCTATGTCCACAGGAGTTATGCGAATAAAAACATGTATATGATCCTTATAAATAAATCGTTAAACCTGTAATAGGGTTGACAAATCAATACATTTTGACTAATTAACCTGGGCTAGCAATTAACTTCGGAGTTAAAAAGTTAACTCTGGTCCACGGGCCACCTTAGCAAGCATATTAAACGCCACCCACTTTACATCTACGTATTCACTCACTAAACACCGACTAATTCTCCCCAAAATTCACAAGGTTGTAATCTAACAAAAACACATGTCAACTTGTAACCTTGTCGCTCTTAAAATTTGTAACCATTTAACTTTGACCTACCTCACCCTTCGCATAAAAACCATTTTATTATAAGATCGGGGTGAGTTGTTCGAGATCGGGGGTCAAAGTATGTTGGTGACGTTGATCGCTTGAATAAGGGGTGTTCCACACGGCAGGGGTCCTGTAATTGCCTACCGTTCTGTTCGTTTGTTTGCATTTAGTTACTGTTCGGGTTAAATAATAACAAATGTATTGTTTAGTGCAGTGTGAAGTGTGTAACGCACTTTAGCGGGTGGTCTGTAATCGGTTCCTTTGTGCTGTGGTCATTATGTTATGAAAGAGAATAAAAGCTGTTTAGTGTTGTTAAGGGTTGTTGAGTTTTTGCAATGAAGTTGGGTGTTTTGTTGATAATTTTGATAAGAATGTGGTTCGGTGATTTTTAGCCAATCGATTTGATATCTTATTTTCATATAGCTTATATAGGTACAAGCAAGGACGATTAAATGAGGAGAACTTCTAACGTCGTTACAATGTCGTGTTCCTTTAATATACTAAACCTGCTGTAGTCGACCAAAAAAATTCTTTACTACCCTAGGGTTTAATGTCCTTTGTATGGCTTGAAAAGTAACAGGTAATTTTGGTACAAATGACAAAATGCATAAAATAACATTTTAACATGTTCAAAAAGTACAAAATGTTGGTGCAACCAGGTCATTTTGTATGAATATTTTAGGGGCAAAATATGCTTTAGCCAACATGTCATTTTAGTCAAAATGTTTCCAAAGCAGCATTCACTATGGTCTAGATATCCCTGGGTCAAGAAGTTTTGAGGACAGAATACTTCGGCCCAAAATGTACTTGAATGTTATGTGCTCATTGAGATTAATTATACTTTGAACTTTTAATAATAATTTATTAATTTACTCAGAAAAATACATCCATTTTGTTATCAAAAAGCATACAAATAACTTATCATCGATTGTTAGTAAAATTGTACAATTTGACAAAGGGATTTTTGAACCCTCTGAGTATTTTGGGATCTTGACCATTTATCTTCTGTTCGTTTTTCTGTCATACAATTAGGCTCTTAGGTTTTTGTGGCATCTAATTATTTTGTCTTTTGTTTATTATAACATGTTTACATTTACATACTTTTTGACCGTTGCAAATTTCGATAACGAGACATTTTGAACCATTGTAATAATATATAAGCTTTGTCGTTTTAAAAAAACTGTACAGAATTAAGGGATTTAATTAATACAAACTTTGATTGATTCCTTTGTCTAACGTAAGTTACCCATATAGTTTGTATGACTAACTTTCGTCACACAAAGGAAGCGATCGTGATTTTGTTTTTATTAAGTTTTGACGATGAAGCCGTAAACTATAAGTATGTACAATTCTTAGAAAACGACCCTTAACTCGGTGAAGCTCAGTACTACAGTAATTTCGGCTTGCAGAATACTTAATCGGAGATTAACAGCTAGCTCATTTGACATAAACTATCGTAACAATAACTTGGTACAGCTTACAGTAAATATCATTAAAAATCAAACAATTTAAACGCTAAAGAAAATCCCTCTAAAATCTTAAAAGCACAGCATTTCATGCAACATAATTATCCGTCCAAAACGAATTCGAAACAACTTTTAAACACACATTAGAACTGTTAAGTCTCAGCACTCACCTACTTAAAAGTTTGTACCTGCTTAATTATGTCAGAGCACGGTAATGTTTTAAAACACATGCGAGTCAAAGTTAAGAGTTAATGACTGTGGAAAATTCTGAGAAAACGGTGGAAACTCTTTAAGTAAAATGTTTCCCGGCCAACCCGGTGGCTCCCATCGTAGCCACTGTTCTACGCGAACAGGGAGCGTGGGCGTTCGAGCGATCGTTTCCATTAATCCGGTGGCTCCTAAAGGAGCCGAGGTCGTATGAGCGCCGCAAGTCTTGGCACTTGTTGGTTGTCGGCTAATATTCTGAATTGCATACGTCGGCTTTGCTTGACACGTGATGAAAATTGTTGAGATCATTTTGACGGGCGAATGTTTTTTGTGGGGAATGGAATATTGGTTGGCGTTTTAATTTACGTTTGTGAGAGCTACGCAAATGTGCGTTTTACGGTAAATGTTAATATTTGCAATCTATTGTGTATTGACAAATACTGGCAAGTAAAGTTTTAGTTTAGTTACTTTTATTTTATTTTTAATTATAGTTTAAGATTTTATGTCATGTATTATTTTATCCATTTGTCTTTGTAAATAAAATTTTGTAGACCATATTTACACAGTGGCGAGGCCCCGTAACAACTCGATTCCCGCCGGGTTAGCAAAATTTTCACCAGTCGCTAACATATCGCCCTTTTTGCACTCGCTGTTGGGAAGTATCTTTTTTTTACTCCTGGTGTCTACCCAACATTTTTTATGTTATGATACATCACTGTTTTAGGTATATAGCAATTTCTAACAGCGACCGACGCGGGAGAGGCTCGCAGCCGCAGGGATCTTTGTGACAGACCACAGACTATTACATTCAGATTACATTAGCCTACAAAGGTTAAGTTCAAGGAAACCGGTAAATTATAAAACTAGATTTTATGACTTTTATAGCGGAATAAATAAGAGGAAAACGGAATAGTCGCTCACTCTCGTATTAAATAGGTATAGTCGACCAAGAAACTCCTTTACCACCCTAAGGTTCAATGTCAGTTGTATGACTTAAGACGTCAAAGGCTATTTTCACTTACAAGTCAATGTGACAATCGGCCTTATTGGTTTTATTCTGATGGAGGAACTGTCACAAAAAATGGTAAAGCACTTACATGGTCGACTATACTATTAGCGTCAGCGTGATGGTAAGATACGAACTTCGATTTTCCTATTTCGGAGTAGCTCCCATTTTCTCTGTGACTGCCTATTACCGTCGGCGGTGAGCTCTAGCTGATGGCTGTAATTTCGCACATAAATTCCGAAAAACTAAGAGGTGCGAGCCGGGATTTGAACCCTCGACCCTCTGCTTGAGAGGCCATAGGTCAAACCGCTAGGCCACCACGGCTATGAGGCTATGACAACTGAACTTTTATCACAATCAACACTAACTTCGAAAGTTAATCACAAAAATTTAATCATCAAGCCATCACACTGCGATCCATAAATCCCTTACAATATTAACTCGAACTTGCGGTGCTAAGTTTTTCATCACATGATTAGCCCCCCTCTTACAGCCCCCCCCCCTGGCTCCTGGGACCGGGTAAATCCTCGGTTATCCTCGCTAAGACCCAGAGAGCTTTCTTAGAGACGACGAACATCCCGAGGTTTTGGATGTGGTATCACTTTACAAATTTATTTCATGAAACGAGTGGCTCAACAATTAATAAATACTGTCCTTATTACAAGATATACATAAGTAGTGTGTCATATAGTGTTGGCAATTAGTAACTTTTTGTTTTAGATTGATTGCGACTGGTATTCTTCTACCGAAAACGGACTTGTACTTGACCAAAAGTAGTTTCACCGAAGACGAAGTGTAGGTAGGCCTCCAACAAGATGGAGCGACGACCTGGTTAAGGTTGTGGGATCGCGTTTGGATGCGGATGGCACGGGACCGATCTCTTTGGCGAGCCTTGGGAGAAGCCTATGTTCAGCAGTGGACGTCTCAGTGGACGTCTTTCGGCTGAAATGTTGATGATGATGATGAAAAGTAATTTGGCAGTGTCTTATCCAACCTTGACATTGGCAGAATCATTGCATACATCAATGGGGCCATTATTATCTCAAAAATTTCACCATCATCTATCATTTCAGCTGAAAGACGTCCACTGCTGAACATAGAAAGATTCACCACACAGAAAAAACCCCAGAAAAAAGACCAATGCTGGGAATCGAACCCAGCTCCTAAGCGTTCCGTGCTGCGTGCTTACCCCTACACCACCACTGGTCTAGAAGTTAGCGACGAATCTTTCCCATACATCGTACACTTCAGTCTGTTATAATCACATTTAGGCAGTGATAAAGCGCATCTATGTTATGCCCTCTACTGAGAGACTTCAACACTCCTTCGGAGCTACCCGCTCACCTGGACCAAGAGATGGCGCTACTAGGCCAACTTTTACTAAAAAGTAAAAGTAAAAGTAAGTAGGTTTTTTCTGTGCATCTATATTTCAGTTTGTATTTAGTTTGAAATATAGAAAGATTCGCTAAACAGACCTGTCCCGCGCTATCCGCGCCTAACGCATTCCCGCAACCTTAACCAGGCCGTCGTTCCGTCGTGTTTGATTTGATTGAATTGAATTCTAATCGTCATTTTGTAATCGGAATTTTGCTATTAAGTACTTCGTACGTAAAGAGGAACAAAGGTAAGTACCCAACAAGCAAAAAGTAGACTAACAATGGTTTCCAATACTACGATTTTTCGCTCTTACTATCATCGTACAAGCCTGAATTTGGGCAAACATCAAGAGTATTTAGTTTGATATCGTTCTACTATCAATCTAATTGCATCCTGCTTGCACCTATAGCAATCTTGCTAAAACTAATTAAAGCACCTTTAAGTTGTAATATCCACGTATCCAAGTATCGACGTGCGTTTAACACGTCTTCATCGTCTCTATCACTTCTAACATCCCGACATCGAATAATTAGATTCCGCGCTGAGTGGTGTAATTCTCGCAAAATGGAAGATGTATCGCATCTAACCTGTTTTGGCAAATTATCTTTTGGATTATTCAGACCGCTGTCTCGCGGGTATGAGACGCGGAGCTAATAGGTTGCTGTGAGTCAGATTATGTGTTAGGTTAACGGTTTTAGGTTACTTTTAAAGTCTCGGCGGGGAGCATAGAACTATTTAAGGTCTCCATTCTTACGTTATCAGTATTCCCAAAATCTGCAAAAAGCGTTTTCGCTCTTCCTTCATCAACCGTACAGCTAAGGAGTGGAATTCCCTGCGACTGTGTTTACTGAACACTACAATCTAGCCGTTTTCAAGTCTAATTTGAATGAGCATTTACTAGGCAAGCGTGCTCCATCGTAGACCTCATCTTTGCTTTCCATCAGTCGTGATTGTGTTCAACAACAAATCGAACGAGGATTTATTAAAATCGTCAGAAATCGCCACGACAGCGGAAGATTGCCTGCTAGCTGCTGCTGCAAGAATTATTAGACATTTCGATACATGATTCTATTTCGAAAATGACAAGATCTATCTGTGCGTACTTAAACCGTATTTGTGCGTACTTAAGTAAGACAAGATCAACGAGGGCAACTAAATGAGATTCGGGCAGTAAATAATATGAAATGATAGGTAATATATTATAAGCTATGTTTAATTAATTATTTAGGTATCCTACTAATATTATAAACGTGAAAGTTGTATGGATGGATGGACGGATGCTTGGATGTTTGTTAGGTACTCTTTCACGCTAAAACGATGTGAGGGATTCTGATGTAATTTGGCACACAGATAGTTAACACATACAATACTTTTATCTCGGAAAATTGCATAATTCCCGCGGGATAGGGATAAACAAATTCTCCGCAAACGGAGTCGCGGGCAACAGCTAGTAAGTATCTAATTAATAATTATTGATGTCCTGTCAGTTTCATTTTATTTCAAACGAACCCATGATCAGATCACTGAATTGCTTCGCAAGTGTGTTCAGATTTTCCGGTTTTTCCAGGTTCCACAATGTTTTCCTTCACCGAAAAGCTAATGTTAAATTTCAATCGTAATTTCGGTGCGGAATTCAATGTGAAAGTTCGGGTTCGAAAACCAATAGCTACCACGGCGTTTTTTAATAAAGACAGAACCGAGGACAGTTACATATATCTAGTAGGTACCGTGTTTTGACCAAAATATTGAACACCCTTCGAAAATATGTAGGAGGCAACTTAACCCTCTTTTTCAGGGGGTTCAGGGGGTTTCAAACGTGTCACACGACCCCCGCTTTGTCACTCGCTTGGCTGTCAATCAGTCGAGCCTAACCGAGTGGAACACTTCGTAGCACCACGCTTAATTGATTGCGACACAATTAATTCAAAAATAATGGAGCTGTTTTTACTTGTGTACTTTTATTGTTTTAGACAAAGCGGTCTTCGGATTTTGAATTGATCAATTGTTGACTCTATCCTCCGTCAACGTATCGGTAGAGGGATCGCAGCCAGCCTTATTTATGGACGCCCTGACCATTATTACCCAATAGCAGCGATCTGGGTGGTATTTGTAACTTTATATTTTTAGTTTTCGATTACGTTATATTCGTTTTTTTTTTCTTGTTTAGCAATTATAATTTTGTAATTTTTTTTTCTAGACTATATGAAATTTTGCTTGAGTCTTTTTCATACAAGCTAACCTTTTCGCAAATATATGCTTTGTGCAACTATGGTTGCCAAGTTAATTATTGATTTCAATCAAATGTAATAATCAAATGTAATGTAATTAAAACAATAATAGGTACCTAACATTGTTTGAAATAACTTGTCAATAAAGGATGATGGGCAATAAAGATATGGAACCCAGCCTGGTCACCAATAGGATTATAATGGATGTAGACTTTTCGATCCTACTATTTGATGTAATTGTTATTAAGACAACTAGACTGTGAAGGCGAACGCAAAAAACTAATATACTTAAAGACTTGTAAACTCACGTGATAACTCGCTTCTCCGGGGCTTTTGAAGTTCGTAGAAACGAACTAGAAAATGTTGAAATATAAATTTTAAAAAATTAAGTTTAAATGACTAGCGTTCACTTGGTATGCATGCGGTTCGTATTGGGCATGCAGGCCAATTTGCCCATCATTCTTTCAATAAGTTCAAAAAAGCAGCTGAGAGGTTAAAATGAAGAGCACCATGTAATTATCGAGAATTCCTTTTGGGATTGAATAAAATCACTGATTTCTTATTGAACTGCCAGAGCGAAACCAATTGAAAGACTAGTAGGTACAGAGTAAACCTGAAGCAGTACGCGTCTTTACTTAATTATAACGAATATTTAGTACTATCAAAGAGAATAATTCTATAAGTATTCGAAGATCTTAAGAAGTTATTCTAAATAATTTCTAAAAGTAGCCATTTATTTCTAATAATTAGCATAAATCTGCACCAACGTTAGACTTCATAATTGTATTTGGAGTATTTTTATGTTTCAAGGGGGTCGATGGGGTCGCATCGTTAGTGAGTGTCGCACGGCGGTAGGGTTACCCCAAGGGGTAGGAAGGAAACCCCAAGGGGCAGTAGAATTAGCGTTCTCGGTGCAAATTGAAATGTGATAGTCGGTGTTTAATGGTGATAGGTTATTTGGGTTCTTCGGGGTTTTTATGATGGGCCCTCGTTGTGAAATTAAACTCTCGCGATTTTCGCTCATAACTATTATTTTTCTAAATATCCATTTATCCTACCTGCCTAACTATCTATTAGACTCTTTCCGACCAAGACCAAGTGCCAAGGGCCCCGACCTCATGAGGGCTCCGAAAGTCAGATATATTCGTTTACACAAAAATAATGAGTTTTTGTTGTCTTCTTAAATGCCCAGTGCCCATGAGACCCCGGTATGCCCTGAGACGGCTCTAGGAGGCTACTACGAAATTCTAAGTTCGTATCGTACCGTCCTTTTCACTCTTCTAACTAATACTATTAGCGTGAACGAAACAGCAAGAAACAAAGTTCGAGAACAGAATTTCGTAGTATCAGGCCTTGTCGTACCTAGTTGTCGGTTGAAAATTGGTAACCTTTACGGCGAATTTCATAGGTAACGCGAATGAAGCCGCGAGTAAAAGCTACTACACTTTGACTCAACTTATAATTCCCCTAGATGTACCTGCGCAAAAGACCGATTTTTAGCGCGGGAAACTTCGATGTACCGGCAAAGCAGAATCCTACGCGCGCTAAAATCTTACGCTGTCATTGGTTGATCGATTACCTACTCAACAAAATCGCGGCAGGCCGTCCGCCATAGATTCGACTCGTGTAAGTGGGACAGAACTAAGATTATTTACATGTTCGGCTACTGTCGGAAACGGTCTACACTATTCTGCGCGAACGACAACTACCGATCGGAATTATAAATTGAGTCAAACTGTACCCCGGGACTTAATCTCAAAATGAAAATAAAGATTGAACTAGAATTGAACCGATGGCCGTTGCACCTGTAAGGTTCTAGAATGGCCAAACACCACATTGTTGCCAAATATTTCAATTCAACATAATCAAAACCCCATATAACATATAACTCCATGTACCTACGCAATAATTAAAACAAAGCTTATTAAAGCCTCTCACAAAATCACAATACACTTCAACAGCGCAAACACTTCGCACTATAACAATTCAACAAGCAATTAATTCGAAACATCACTTTTACAATACTTTACAACCCTACTGAAACTAGAAAACCATAAAGGCTGAACTACCAATTCTACTTCATTCAAATTTCAACCATATTTTCAATTGCATAAAAATCAAAATACTTCTAATGGCAACATGATTTAAAATCTTTCACCGTTAGGGCTCTATCCCCAAAATGCCAAGGGCACTTCATTCATACTACAGACGACTACAGGAGCCGTGGGCATCAACCGTCTATCGTGCAACCAATTTCTAAACTCAGTTGGTAGCATTCTTATGCCAAGTTGTTAGGGTGTGTTTTGGATCGTTTAGGCGTCATGTAATGTTGGTCCTTATAAAATGTCTAAATGCAGTTGGCAGTGTCGCTAAGTTAAGGTGATAAAAGGTGATAAGGTGTTTTTTGGATTGTTCGGGTGTCGGTTTAAAATTGTCGCTGTAAGGATCTCACAAGTGCCATTGTTCCTGTAATGCTTTGGATGTTGAGACAAGACCATTGTTTTAGCGCGACGCAAGGGCCCTATGTCAAAGTCGTATTGAATTAGATTTCACGTTTTAGTGTTTTTGTTTGTGATAATTGCGTTGATTTGTTACTCGCAGATGATTTATCTTTACTGAAATAAACATTCAGTAAATATCATCAAAAGAAGGTGATGATGAAGATGGAGCGACGACCTGGTTAAAGTTGCGGGAACGCGTTGGATGCGGATGGCACGGGACTGATCTGTTTGGTGAGCTTTGGGGGAGGCCTATGTTCCGCAATGGACGTCTTTCGGCTGAAATATGATGATGGTGATGATGAAATATTATCAAAAAGCTGTTGTAGCCTTAGTGTTTTGACCTATGGCCTCTCAAGTAGAGGGTTGTTGTGACATTGGAAGACTATCTCCAATATTATTATTTTTTATTTTTTTCTTTTTCTTTTTGTTTTCTTTTTTGACGGTGGAAGCATTCTACACTTCCACTGAACATAGATATAGTTAGTTAAGATGTAGGTATAGTTTTAGTTTTTTTTTTTAACTAAGGGACCCAATAGATCCCTGTATTGTTTTTTTTATATAATTATTATTATTTTTTATTTAATTCTATATTTGTATGGTTTTTTAGTTTGTATTTTATTATATTTTAATTTGAAAAGATGACTTCCTGCCAAGTTTCTTGCGGCGCATTCTTCTTGGCAATGATGGTCCTTACGAAAGCGCTGCTAGTTTAAAAAAAAAGTGACATGTAAAAGAGCCCTTTGCGGCCTATTTGCAGAATAAACGTTTTAATTTTTTTTTTTAATGAGTTCGGGCTCGCACTTCTGAGTTTTTCGGAATTATAATAGCCCTCTCAATTTGAGAGGAGACCTGTGCCCTCCAGTGGGACGTGTACAGGACGTATACAGGTGGTAGAGGGAATTTTCCAAGATAAAAACTATCCTGTGTCCTTCTCAGAGCCCTAAATTATCTCTTTACCAAATTTCTTCTAATTTGGTTTATCGGTCGGAAAAACACAGACGCCAGACACATCAGACGGCATCGGAATAGATATTGTAACTGCCTGTCATTAAGTATCAATCCATATTCGACTGCTTTCGCCACTGCATTCAATCATCATCATCATCATCATCATCCCAGCCTATATAAGTCCCACTGCTTAAGCTTAAGTTACAAACGCACACACACACACACACACACACTCACACACACATACACATCCTTATGAACTATGGTTAAAATCTATATCATATTCTTAATGTAATTTGTAACGCAAATTGTTTTTTCAAATTGTTTTTATTTTTATTTTTTTTATTTTTTAACTGTAACTCAGTAGTTGCGGACATCTGAGGGCAGGAGACCTGGTGACCTGACACACAGGATCTCCCTAGTTCGGGCACCAGTCTCCCCCACTCAAGTCTCCCAATTACAACTTTATTATAATATTTAAGTTCCTACATTGTACTTGGTGGTGGAGAAATCAAATAAATTTCTTATTCTTACTCTTACTGCAGGGCACAGGGCTCCTCCCAGAATGAGAGGTCTTAGGCCGTAGTTCCCACGCGGGCTCAGTGTGGATTGGGAACTTCACACACACCATTAAATTTCTTCGCAGGTGTATGCCGGGTTCCTCGCGATGTTTTCCTTCAATGTAAAGCTCATGGTAAATTACAAATGTAATTTCGCACATAAATTCCGAAAAACTCAGAGGTGCGAGCCGGGATTTGAACCCACGACCCTCTGCTTGAGAGACCATAGGTTAAACCACTAGGCCACCACGGCTTCTACGTTATACTCAAAACTTACTCAATTTTTTATTGCTTTTCCACAATGTATGTTACAGGTGTTATAGGTATTATTAGGATAGGTACAATTTTGATTATCATGGACCCTGTTGGGCACAACAAACATATGACGAGAGGGCAGCCTTAATTATAGCTAGATTTACATTTATAATTTGCATATATTTTGTATTTTCACTTTATTATTATTATCGTTTATTTCAGAATTATTGACACATACATTTTTACATTAATTGTACTGCCAAACTGCGTAGCAGTTTGTTGGCAGTTCGAATGCTCTTGATACACCTTGTGTCTTACATCTAATTAGTTATATTCATGCATTATTTTATTATTTACTAGGTATACAAAAATACTAAGCATGCAATTTGACATTTTAATTTTAGTGAGGACTAAAAGCAGTGAAAAGTGGGTACCGATTTTATACGAGTTATCCATTCTCACTGACCTTTGAGTACCTATCCTAATAGTTATCTATAAAGAATTTTTTGACATTATTCATAAAATTAATTATTCTAACTTTCTCATCAAACAACTTCTGCGGTAAGGCATTATAAATTTTAGGAGCCATGTACTCAAATGTGCGTTCTCCATAGTAATTAGTTGCCTATATAGTTACTTATATCTCATTATCTATATCCATCATTATATATCTTCATTCAACGTCCCGGAAAATATTTTTCGTTTAACTAAATACACCTAGGTAAAAAACATCTATCGAAAAATTTAATGCAACATCGCAATCTGTCGCACGCTAACTAGATACTCAAAACCCACTAGAACGGTATGTCCCGCACGGTACCACGGCATTCGTGCCTCGCGTAATCCAATATGTCTGACAGCTGCTCCCAAAGCTTCCTTTTTATATTTTTCAGGCGAATTATCACCGACACTCCCACTGGACGAGGATGCGAATCAAATTGAAAGCCGGCTCAATTATATTACCAAGGTGCTTTAGGGTTATCAGCTATTGTTGTAAAAAGGCTTCAGCCTCATTTTTATGTGTTTATTGGTCAAGTCAATGTAAATTGCGGCTGTTTTAACTTCGTATGTTCCGACTTTTTACAACAGACATAGTACCGCACCAAGATATATCGCAGTTGTGTGATTTAGAAAATTTATTGACATAATAATTATGTAGAGTCATTGTTTCGGTAAAAAAAAATGCACTCCACGTAATACATTAGGCATTTAGTCTTATAATTTATTTGTACCTTATATAGTACGTAAATCAATGCACGCAAAACGTAAGGAAATATTAAAATTCTAATTTGACGCTTTCATTGCAATTTAAATTTTTTTTTTCTTGAAACATAAAAATACCGAGGTTAACTTTTTCAAGTGTAAGAAATATTCGCGTTGTAAATCATGAAAGCTGCAATGCGGGAAATTTATATATTTTTTTAAACTCACTTAAAAACTAGCAATATTAGCATAAATTAACTTGGTATTTACTAAACAGTATTCTTATTTTGTTATTATTATGAAACATAGTAAGTATTTTCTCAATGAAATATTGACCACGGTTACTTTCGATAAATATCAAGTTACCAATTTTTTAGTCCCTTCACCGTTCGAGCCTTTTATTGAATTCATCCGTGGGGCGTCTTCAAGGATCACCCACGCTTCGAAACCCCTTTACTTCAAACTCCCAGGCTAATAATATTTAACAAACTGTTTTTTTTTTATAGTTTGACGTAAATTATGTATTTTTTTAAATATGCATTAAATTTAAAACAGAGGCATTGACATTACACCTTATATTTAATACAAAAAGAAATACATATATATAAAAACAAAATTGACTCCAAAAAAGCACGAAAAATATCTTTCTTCTGATCTTATTGAATTCGGTGCCTAAGCACGAGCGTGCTCCTTTTTTTGAGGTTGGTTAAAAATGCCAAAAATTTGACAAATTTTTGATTTGATTTGATTTGTTTTTGGCAAGTTCCGAAATTTTACTGAAATAATTAGGTATGTTCAATGAAGCTAAGCGCCGTAAATTCCATTACTTTGTTATTGTAGATATCTTTCCTCTGTTCTTCTACTCTATGCTTAAACCCGAATTATAATGGGTGCGTAAATAATTATTTTGAACACCCTGATATATCCTTCACTTCTAACTAACAATGTAATTAAATCTTGGAAG